>JACTOM010000929.1:4235085-4926074 GCA_015832385.1 Elymnias hypermnestra
TATATATATATGTGTGTGTGTGTGGAAAAAAAGGAACGTCAATCATAGGGGCGTAGGGTTCTCCGCCGATATCGTCATTAATGGCATCAATAATTAAATTTCCATACTGTGGGCGTTGGTGGGTAATGTTGATGCAATCAAATACTTTATTAATTAACTCAGATTATAAAGTCCAATCACTTAAGCGTCCCAAAAACAATTTACACAAAAACATTAACAATAACAGCTAGTAGCGCGACAGTTTCAATAGTCGACCGTTCTGGCGGACCGTCACCCGAGAACTACCGAGAGACGCGCGCCGCATTGTCACTATTGACTCTGCCCCACGCTGATAGACAGATGGTGCCAGCGTTCCACAGACTATTCCTCTCCGACATGTATATATGAATTTCGAAGGATAAAATACCTATTTAACAGTATATTACAATAAATAATAAATTCAAAATACTTTTACAACTACAAACCAAAATCCCTTAACTTGGTGCCAGTATATTGTATGTGCATCGGATGACGGCATTTATTTTGCATGTATTTGCATTATAACGAACGCGTAGCCATGTGTGAAGATTAAGCTTAAAATATGTATAATAAATCATCCAAAATATTTCTGGAACTATTTACAATTTTAATCGCAATGAAAATTTGAAATAAAATGTTTTGTTATAATATTACCCCTTTCTTAAATCATGACTTTAAGACGTGGCCAAGTGCTTAGACAAATAGACTTTTGTTATGACAATTGTGCGAAATATTTTACTTTTTCAAGAAACATTTCAAAATTTATGGTTGGTTAATTGGAGAAGGGAAGCAAAAGGAATTTTTAAGAGCCAATATGTAAAAAACAACATCAAGTAAAGTATCTCGCGATTTCGAAATAATCGAAAGTAGCCTTTTTTAACGTAATGAAAAAATAATATGTCATGATGAAATGGCGTATTTTTCGATCAACCTTATTACAGTTTAAGCTGTAAATCACTATGTCTGTTCTAACAATTAAATATAAAAAGCGTTACAAAAATTCTAAAAAGAGTTCTATACACATAAATTGTGCAAACCTTAATCATAAATATTTATACCTTCGTTTTAAAACGAATGAATAATAATTCCTAAAAAATTACCATTTCATTGTCACCACCTACGTTGTTAATAGAAAAATTGTGTACATTGGAAATTTCTTTGTCATTCGTAACTTGTCCTACTTTTACATGCGTAAATATAATTTTTTAAAAGCATGTTTTATGTTACGTGTCACGTTTTGTTAGCATGTTATTTTTATTGTTTCAGTTGTTTCCACTGCGTTCGTCTGACTACAGAGGCACATGACTTCATACAACAACGATTTATAACATCTAGCCACTGCCTATACTTAGGTAAGTTTTATAAAACATCCTATTTTTAATACTTTAGAAAATTGTCTTAAACTCATAAGAAAATGATAATGAGACTTATTTCTTTAAGGGTTAAGAACTTTCCAAGAGAAAATTATTTATGTGCCCTTCTTAACGTTGATTATAAATATAGTCGTGTTTGTACTTTTCAGCATCAGGAACAATTTTTTATATTTAATTTTTAATAGAGAACCTAATATAAATTTTGAATTGTACTGGTTTGAACCCAGGCCTTCATTATTTGTATTAATACGATGAAAAACAGAGCACAGCCTAGTAAGAAAGATGTCTCTAGTGGTAATCTTAAACCCAAACCCTAGATCGGGTATATAGTATAATTCCTAAACAGAAAATCTCCATATTAATTTTGTATTGTTTCGATTTGGGACTCGAATCCAGAACCTAACTTTAAGCTGACCTCTACTACAGATTCAGTTTAATGCGAATAAATCTTGAAATATTTTAAATTCGGCATTTTCGACGCATTTACTAACATTAAAGCCTTGTTTCTTTGTTGTATTACTGGTAGTTTAGGTCTTGTGATTCCATCTGATGGTAAGTGATAATCTATAGTCTAAGATGAAAGCGAGCTGGTTGGTTGATCTGGTTAGAGGCGATATATCCCTTATGGTTTCTATACAGTATCGTATCGGAACACAAATCTCTATGTTTGGCGGTGCGTCTTTGCTGGTAGAGTGGTAACTTGCCACGACCGAAGCCTCCCACCAGTCCGAATTCCGGATTTAGAATCCGGGACATCTGCTAGCAAAGCGAGTCCGTCAAATTTCAATTTGTTATTGATTCGTATCTGGATCCCTATTATCTGTGTTTAAGAATTGACCATTATGCAATGAGTGTTTCAATGTAGAATACAGTAGAAGCCTAGTGCGAATAAATCCGTGTAATGTTAACCTTAAACCAACATCAATCTCTGAAACGTGCATTGGACCCCAGCAATTTTTTCAATATAACAGCACCTGGGAACCATTTGTGCGGTGCTCCCTCTAAGCTGCGAGTTTTGTAAATGTTGAACCATTTGTAGTTAGATTGAAAAACTGTTTGGTACAACTGCAACAGTTTGGCTCCGCTGTTCGTGTTTAAATCCATTTTTGCTGGTCTTTTCAGGGAACCCGTTAAAAGCCATACGATGTTGCAATATTGCCGCTTTGAAAGATGGCTGGCTTTACTTTTACGTACATATTTTGTTGTTGAACTTGGATTATAGTTAATATATACTGAAATTAATTTTTTGCTAGTGATTACATTGCGAAGTCTTTCCTTAGCTTACAGGCTTCTTTGAACGTCACTAAAATGAAATATTCTTTTTTATAAGCCTAAATATTAAGGAAATTTAAACTGATTATTACCATTGTATTTTTTCACGAGTTATTAGGGGATCTTACATAATATCTTTATAAAATTAATCTATTTTTTCAAATGTTTTGTATACCAACGACAGGAATCACTTAAAATCAAATGATTTTAAGGTGTGCTAGAAACCCCTTGAAAACCAAATAAATTAACAACAATACACGCAAATTAAAGCGCACAGAAAGATATTTTCATTTCTAAAAATATAACTTTTTGGATCTATATGGAATTGCTATAATATATTATTAGAACTTCCTAAACATAAAAACAATTATAACGAACCCTACAATTCTTTCTATGATATCCAATTTATTAATGTTGACAACTCTCATATTAATCATAGAATTATATCTACATAAATGTTATATTTCGACACTGACCTATCAATCACAATTTTGTTACGAAGAATCTTTCAAACGGTTAAATCAATTTGGACCACGCTTTACTGCGTCGATGACATACTGTCAAATGTGTCCTCGTACAAAATATGACCAATCATTTTTCAATGACACACCCCTTCTGGACATTCAGTGCTGTGTTTGAACGATGCGTATTTTCCAATATGTCAATCCCACGTCTGACTGAGTTTAAAAGACCACGCGCGGCTAGTGAGGGGACGATATTGTAATCATATGAACCGGTTTCAAAAAAACTAAAAAATATTTTTTGTTAAAACCGGTAAACATCGGATTTTGAAGTGAAACTTCTTATGGCAATGCCAGTAAAAAAATCCCTTATGCGTTACACGAGGAACTTATATGTGAGTTTATATACGTGTCTGTTGGTCACACTTCACTTAGAAAAAGTTACAATAAAAAACTTATATGTAAGATGAATTTAAATAAAATTACAGAATTTAATATAATATAAATCTTCAAAGTTTCACTGCCGTCGCGTGTACACACACATACACACATATTTTTTAAAAGGCCGGTTATTATCACAAATAATTTAATGAGCATTCTATAAACTAGTTTCTATAAAGGATTTCTATTGAAAACAGCCTTTTATTACCATATCCATACACGGACTTCTCTCGTGTTTTAGCTGTAATGTATGCCCAAGATCCTTTGAAGCGTTCTTAGTATCAGTATAATCGATAAATGTAAAGTTATCATTGTCAAGTTTAGAAAAAAATATGAATATGGTGACAAATCCATAAAGTAGCGTATGCAATTGCGATTATTACAAGAAAAACAAATTTAAAGCCTAAGATTACATACAAAAGTGTTATTTTTTAAATCTATAAAAACTTCACAAACTTTTTTTCTTTTCGCTATGTACCGGTGTTGAATATCGTAATCAGTCCACATCACTAGTAAACTGGGATAGGGCCGCTATAAATTACACTTTTATTGTACGATTGTTTAGTCCACGTCGAAAACTGTGATATTTATTGGATACCTATTCATTATACACTTTATTTATACAGAAAAAGGATGACTGTGACATTTATAAGCTCTATTTGATCTCTATTATCCTTTCTAAATTATTTATTGTTCTGTTATAAAGAATTCTAAAGTGATTTTATTGTTATCGTGAATGCTATGAATAGTGTAGGGATGTTATATACTAATATATGAGAGTAGCCACTGCATTTAATGACCCAGTTAAATTCAATTGGAACTATATTTTCTGGTGCTTATTGTATTAAACGTCTAGATTGGATTCATCCGTTGAAAAATCTTTTAAAATCATTATGTTAGATAAGTTTGAGTCCGTTTACGCCCCCCTGCTGGGTACAAGTGTCCTCACCTATAGGAGAGAGGGAGTTTAAATCTACTATTTTCTCCGTCACGTTCCGTGCAAAGAAACATATATCCTAGAATTGTATTTCGACAATAATTAGACAGGTCAAGTCGTCGGGGTTGCCAGCGGAATCTTTTCTAGAGATTCTTAGCACCCCTTGCCCCGCCGTTTACATAACCGCTGCCAGAACTAGCTGCCGGGGATTGGGGGCCGTTGCTGCCTTGTTTTAGTCATTTGTGGTTGTGCCGATAATCACCACGTTTAGCAGGTGGGTTGGTGATCATAGTGCTGACCTTCTCGCACCGATAACCTGCTGCCCGTTATCGGGACGATGGACGTTGGGGGCCGAAGGTGCTGGAGTGGCGACCCCGCACCGGACGGCGCAGTGTAGGGAGTCCCCCCACAAGGTGGACCGACGACATAAAGAGGGTCGCCGGTAGCCGCTGGAGCCAGGCGGCGCAAGATCGGGCCTTGTGAGACGTGAGACCTATGTCCAGTAGTGGACGTCCATCGGTCGAAGCGACGACGACGACGAATAATTAGACACATTTTTTGTTTAATAATACTAACTGTTCAGTGCAAATTTATTAGGGTATACTTAAACGTGGGACTTAAAGTATGGCGCTATCTATTTGACCCTTGTGTTACTTAGTTGAGACCTTAGATAGATAGAATACTCTTTATTATACACTACAAATACGAAACAAATAACATAGAAACAAACTTAAATGAATGAAAATAAACTTATTAGCGATTACTATCAGGCAACCTTAGGATTAGAGAGATTATGTAAGGTAAAAAGAGTTATAGACTTCATACTTCGCGATATCTCGGTTTAACAAAAAAGATACCATAGAAAGAAAAATCAATATAAATTAAATTTGGAGCAAATGAAAAATGTTCATCAAAATTGATTTGTTATTGTTGACAGTTAAGCGACTCTGATTTCACTTGATGTTAACTGATGATACAGTCTAAGATGGAAGCGCGCTAATCAATCAAGAAATAAATGTAACAGGCACACTAGCATTCATGAACATTTGCAGTTATTTTATTTCCTCTAATCAAACAGCTCACCATTTTGTCATTTTTTTACAGAGTGTAGTAACAAATTAAGTTAACTTAAATAATGATGCAAACAAGTTTTGTATGTGTACATTGGTGTGTATAAATCTGTGCGTGAGTAAGTGTGTTATTATGTGTCTGGAAGCATGAGTGTATATATGTTAGAATTTGTTTATTTAGTAATCCAAGTTACAGAAGAGCGAGATCTCTTGAAACAGATACTATCGTGCTTTGAGATATTCGCTATTTACTTATCAAAAGTTAGTAGGTGTTATGCAGATAAGTGGGTATGTGAGTGTATTTTTAAGTTAGTTTGGATTTGTTGGTGAATTTTAGCCGTGTAAGAATCAGAATTAGTGTGTATTATTTGTTACAGACTTTGTTATCAAATACTGAATATCTGTTATGCGAAACACTAGATTATACTATGTTCTAAATAGCATAACCAAATATTAAACGTAACTAAACGCGTACATATTCATGAAGCCACGATTGACCTATTTGCCGCGCTGTCGCCGCCACATAGGTAGCAACCCTTAATCAGTGAAATTGCTAAGTAATAGAGCTCCACTGAAATTTGTAGGATAATGAAACTGATCGCATAGCATTTGCCCAGCACATTGGCGAATATCTAGGCTTTAATGCAACGCAAATATTTTAAAGCGAAACTTTTTAGAGACACTCATCTGAGAAAGGGTTTTTAGAACATAGACTTACCATGCTGCTCCACTGCGGATGTGCTGGCCTTTGCTCTTATAGTCCGATGTGACGGAAATCCGACACGGTCGGAGAGAGATCAGGCGTACGATCGACGGCTTTACGTGCTGTCCGAGACAAGAAATTTTTACCAACTGCGGGAAAATATTGAGAAAATCTTAAGAGAAAACTCATATATCGATTTTTTTAATTGGCCCGATCCGGGACTCGAACCCAGGACCTCATGTCTGTAGTTGAACATGCAAACCACTAAACCAATGAAGCAGTCAAACATTTTTTACATCGTCTCATCTATTTTTGGCTATCTATCGCAAGTTGCATTACAGTTTGCCGCCAATTGGGGATTAAGTAAAAGGCGCTCGGCAGAGCACAAACAAAGAATGTTTTCTTTGAGTCCGTTTTGGAAATTAAAATATACATTACAAGTCTGAAGTTACACTAAAGTAAAACCAAGTTTTACAAATTAATGTCGCGTATTCGTTGTAGTTTATTTCATTTATCTTTCCTTTCTAGTCATTGTTTAATTAAAACGAAGTTAGTTAAAAAAATCTATTTACTTATATATATGTATTTTAATTGCTCATAAATTTGACTTAATATAAAACCTTTTTATTATAACACATAACATAGAAATCAACAAGCCATAATCCCGTCAAAAACGCTCCGGCTATTTCAGTAATAAGTGACACACAGAAAAAAACCTAAGAAAATAAATATTGGTATAGATTTTTTATAGTAAAAATATATTATATTGTTATAACAATTGGCAGGTCACAATTTGCTTAATTGGCATTAATGAAATTATTTCGAGAAACAATTTAATAAACGTAAAAGTCTTGCTATATTAATTGTTACACGCCGATTCTACAGAATGCATTTAATCGAAATAATTTAAATTAATCCCCTTCAAAATAAATCCCTTATTCACCTATCAATTACATTATAGCTTTAATATTTTATAGCCATCAACGAAATAAATGACTGGACCACAAAATTAAATCTCAATTTTAATATGCAAAATGCTGTCAACTCCAATATAATTTTGTTATGTGGCATTCGCTATTAAATGCATCGATGAGTGTTCCAATCAAACAGAATATTGAATGATAAAATTATATAGGTCATTCTTGTACCGTTTATTGTAATTGATGTGTTAGCCATTTATTTACAATAGCTTTTTCGCAGTACCGCCGAGTAAATATAGCTTTAACGTGTTTCGAAAAGCACACCGTTTTTATGTTTCTGATAGAATACTTCAATATGGTTAATAAGTGACATTGAGAAGGTTAAATATAATATCACTTATGTCCCAGCTGTGCCTGGCTGTGACACCTTCGTAGTTACCGATACCAAGAAAATAAGACAAAATACGTTATTTGTCAGAACCTATTATTAAAATCAGGCCAGCGAAAGGGATCACTCAGTGATTACGAGATTACCAAATTATTTGCAATATACATATTTCTACGAGAGTGGAAACTACGCGACAGATGACTTAAGGGACATCTTTTATATAAATTTAAAACTATTTACTAACTTATCACCTAATTTCCATAACTATACGCCTGTGACTTGAAAGTTCAGCAAACAGATTCCTTTGGCGATATGCATGTTCGTTAATAACAGGTTTTCCCAAAGGATTTCCAAAGGAATTCTTGAGTAACACCGGGGGTAATAGCTAGTCTTTTGTATACTTTATATAGTTTTATTTCTATAATAAAGACTGTGCCCCAGGTAAACAAGAATTTTATTCCGAGACGAAGCTGCGTAGAAGCTAATGTAAAGTAAATTACCTCTTTCTCACTTGCAATAGAAGAGGTTGCATTTAAGTGCTAATAAAGTCGTCATAGTCTAACGTGACACGAGTTTTTCTAGATTATAGAATACTTCTTTAAAGAAGACGCAAGATCGAATACTGAGTAGACACCATTGGGTTTCTCTTTATGAAAAGGAACTTACTGGAAGGAAATACTGCGTTTCTCGGGAATCACTCTGGGATCTGTTTGTCCCGCAGTATAGCAACATGGTAGGTGCTATGCTCTTATAACGTTCTGTCCTATGAGGTAACGATATGTAAATAGGCTGCTACTTATTTAACCTTTTTAACCTCTTTATATACACAGTTAAAATATTCCACCCCCTTAAGACAATTCAGTTGTTCGGAGCTGACAATGATAGGTCATACGAGTCCTCAATTGAGGTTCTGATCGGTCGAGACATTATGTTCCTACATCGACATGCTTTTGTCAGAGTGATTCAAAGATAGTTATCCGAAAGTGGGTCAACCGGGATTCAGGACGGCATTTTGGTGAATGTACTTTAGCTTGTGTACACCTCTTTGTCTCGTCTTGAAGCTGTTACATCCATTTAGTTGAATATCAAAATACAGTTTGTGTCACATAATATAGTTGAATGTCGCTTAAGGAAATTAGAAATAGAATTGTTTTAATTCATAATATTTACCATATGAATTATGAATAAAGCTTTGAAAGGGCAAGGAATGAAAGTGAATATAAACAAAACGAAATTTATGCTTTTTGAAAGAGATGAATCTATGATGAATGGCAAATTTTGATGGAACAAGTGGAAAGGTGAAAGAATTTGTATAAATGGGATCTAACTTTACAAAAGATGGAACATGTGAAAGTGATATTGAAAGGAGTGAATGCAGGGAATATGGTTAATGGTGCCCTACACGCCTTTATGAATAGCCAGATGGTGTCTCAAAGGGCCAGACTGGCTGTGCATGCAGGGGTGTTGGTGCCAACACTTATGTATGGTAGTGAAAGTTGGGTATGGCAGAAGAATCATAAAAGTAAAATAAATGCGGTAGAGTTGAGAGCGTTGAGAAGTATGAGTGGATTCAAACTGAGTGACAGAGTAATAAATAGTGTGATAAGAGAACGTTGCGGTATAAAAGAAGATGTAGTGACTAAAATTGAGAAAGCTATGCTTAGATGGTTTGGGCATGTAAAGAGAATGAATGAAAGGAGACTGACAAAAAGGATTTATGTGTCAAGAGTGAATGCGATAGTTGGAAGGGGAAGACCAAGGCGAACGTTCCTGGATCAAATCCAGGACATTTTAAATAAGGGCCAAGTCAAGAGTACTCTAAACCGACGAACTTGTATGAAAGGTTTAATGAGAATGAAGGAAGGCAAGGAGATATGCAAGGATCGTGGCAAGTAGAAGGATGTTGTCTCTGCCTACCCCTATTTTTATTTGAGTTTAACAAGTAATATAAAAAGGTTTTGAAGTCATATGCCATTTAGAAAGGGTTTTATTTCTAATAAAGAACCTTACGATATATCGTTTACATGAGCTTTCGCAAGTAATAGCTGGCGATCTATTGTATTTTTGTAAATGAATTAAACTTGAATTATTTTTCAACTTTATTAATGCAATAAGGAAACACTAGTGACATTAAGTGTCATCCAATACAAGTTTAGAACTATGTATTAGTACGTGAAGCAATGTATTTTTTTTAAGTTCCAATATAGAAATATGTCCGGTACAAATAATATTAAATTATTTTATTCTGTAACTGTTGACTAAATTACTAGATTGCTCGAAATATGTGAAAACTTTCTTGCAATGTTTCTAGTCACGTTGACGTATACGGATTAACTTTTATCGATAATATTGTAAGATTAAATCAAAATATATTATTTATTGATGTATATTTAAAATGCTTTATTAAATTCTTAAAAGTATGGTAAAGAGTCTATACATCTTGACAAATCTGAAGAGATTTTCATATAAAAGTGCTCGTTCGTTTATATAGCTTTTAATTATGTGTTTTATCGGGGAAAGGGGAATTGCGATATCCGAGACCGTTCGTCTCGTGGCATTTGTAGAAAAAATCTGCCACATTTCACAAACGGGCCGTCAAAACAAATGGCGGGTGAAAAATTCAGGAGAATAAACAAAGGCTTGTTTGCTAGGTTGTCGAGGGAGGTGAGCCTCATTTCGGCAGGCGGATAAGTGCTGGCGTAATCTGTGCTTGGGCTCGTGTAAATGCAAATTGTCCCATAAAGCCATCGCTCGCCCTCTTCCCCGCTGCCCCTCCCCCATCCCTTAATGAAGAGCTCCTCGGACCTCGGAGGCCGATGTTCGTCATCTCAACGCTTCCCTGTGAAATTACAGACGCTTCTAAATTGCTTCATTTATGTATCGAAGTTATATAGATTTGTCCGTATGTAATCTAACTTTGTAATAGTAGGGTGAGTTAACGATGCGTGTTATACACCAGTTAACGCGTACGTCCTTAATGTTTATAAAGTGTATGTCTTTGCTTGAGTAAAGTCAATCAAGAGCACTACTATATTCTAGATGTAACATGCATTTAAAATAACGAATCCAGTAGATAATTTTAATTTCAAACATCTTTCTGTTAGTCATAAGTCAGAAACCATAAAGACGCAAAACATAACTTTATTCGGTTTTATTTGGTGTACAGTACCTTTTATAAAACATTCGGTTTGTTAATTAATTGCGATATATTATGACAAATAAAATTGTCGAGAATGTATATAAAGAAGTTCAAAAGAAATTATTAGGGTACACGTTTTCAATCAGTGTCTTTCGTAGGAACTTCCAAAACACACGAGTTATATTAGATACATTGAATTCAAATTTTGATTAACCTGAAATCATCGTTAAAAAGCTGAAATATTTTGAAGGAAATTTACAATAGGAATAAAATATTAAATTAAGGAAAAACCATTTGCATTGCATCGTCGGCGAAATTTATTACGAAAGTAATATTACAATAACGTTGCTTCCTACACAGTTAGAATGAAAGTGCCTATTAATAAAAATAAAAAATGACAGCATTGATTCTTTTTTAAAAGCAATACAATCAACTTGCTGCGTCACCATATTGTTTCGACACGACTCCAGGGCCTACATCTACTTACCCTAATTTGAAAGCCGCGACTTCATTAGCGATTCGCGTCCAATAAATGTTTTATGAACAAAGAGCTTCCCCTTTAGCGGTTGTAGGTGAAACAATACGTACGCCGCGTGGGACTCTGCGTTGAATTACAAATACGCCGACTTGACGTGAATTTGAATGAAGTTAGGATTTCCATACGAGTGTTATTAAAACTAGGATACAAATTTTACAATAACAAATATCAAAACGGAATAACGATGCGATTTTGTGAATATTTTTATCCAACTTCGCAAACAGAGTTTTTTATGGTGGCATATTGGTTACTTGTATTGAATAAAGTTGCAATTGGATTCATGTTGCAATTATTAAAAGTAGGATTTAAGTATTTTTATGAAAGATATTAATGTGTTAAGTCTATTAAGTAGCGTTTATAAAGATGACTTTAGAGAGAAAGAGAATAAAAAATGATTCCAAATTTCATTAGGAAAGCAAAATATTATCAAACACATAAAAGTCCTGGATATTTCTTTATATATAAGAGATATCCAGGTATTTATTGACTGATGATATCTCTGGAACCATAAAGCGTAGAGACTTAAAATTGGGAGGAATATTCCCCTTGCCGAGTAGAGGTCAGCCAAGAAAGGATTTTGCGAAATTCCACCCGCAAGGAGGGTTGCGGGGGTGTTAATTATAAAAATGCAACATTTTCACATTAAAAAACTATTCAAACTTCATATTTACAAACTATATCTTTTATGGTATGTAAACCTTGGTCATAATTTTTTTTTGACATAATGAAAACTATCAAAAGTAAATTTTAGGAAATTCCATTCTCAAAGGACAGTGCGGGAATGTGTCTTATTTGTAAAACAATTCACCTAAATTAATAAAAATGCTACTAAAAAAAAACCTTCCAATCCGACGAAGTTGCGGGTTCAGCTAGTTTATTCATATGAAGCATATCAGATAACCAAGATTATTCAAAATATTACGATTTTTAACCCTGTATATAAACTTAACTGTTTGTTGCATTTAAATGGATAAATGTGTGATATCCTTTCTAATAAGCTAACGCTAAATATGTCAAATTAATACAGCTGTTGAAATATTTAAAGTTTGTGTTGATATTCCAATAAATATAATCAGGTTTAACTTCATTGATTTCTTTTTTGATGCATTGGTTCAAGTAGTCGATTTTCTGCCAGAGAACCCCGGTTTGATTCCCAGCAGGGCAAAATAAGAATATTGTATTTTCTAATTTGTCTGGGTTGGGACTAGTAAGTGTCTGCGGCTAAATACCACCATGCCGGCAAGGACGTGTCGTCAAGCAAACAAAAATCTTAGAGGTAAATCAACTTTTTACCAGATTCACATCACATCATCTCTTACTATTAGGTGAGACCACTGTCAAGTGCAACCTGTTAGCAATAAAAAAAGAATACCTTTTTTATAAAAAGGTTTGTCCTGCAATAAGTAAATATTTAGAGACACTATCGAGTGTTACAGGACGTGAACTTTTTGTACTTGATCTTGTATTGTTTTTTGCTACTTACATTATTATGTGGGACAAAACTTTGGAAATTGTTCGTCCGGAGAATGTTAGTAAATAGCGGAGTCATAGGGTAATATTTCAGCAAGTTATTTCGTTCAAAAATGATCTTTACGCTTCACGCTACGTGCGTAGAAGTTTTTTCATTTTATTGTTGATATGCGCTTCTATAATTCCACGTGATATCATAATAAAACTAACATGCCTCTCTATATATAAAACGCAAAAATAGTTGTCGTGGAAAACTTTGAAACCGTCTAACAGACGGAAAAAGAAACAGGTTTTATTAAAAAAGTTATGTAACTGTTTTAATGAAACCAATTTGAATGAAAGCTAAGGTGATTTTAAACCACGAAACTTATTATCTCAGACCCTCATTAAGAGATGTTTAAAATTATTCGCAATTGACTTTAAAATTAAGCAAAATACCATTCGCAATATAGACGTATTCCAAGTACGATTTCGCTCATATTCCTACAAAATCGGGATCAATGGGAAAAAAAGCTATATATACCATCTTACAGACACATACCTGAAATAGGTTTCAAAAACATGAATAAGTTATTCCTTCTCTACCTTTTGATATTTTACGTGTTATACAGTAGTAGTCTGTTTAATATTCCTTTTGCTGTTATATTCGAAAGTAAGAGGAATTATTAGATATTTTGACATTTCGTTAACTAAAATGTATTTTAATTTCTATTTAACTTTATTGTTATCAATTTTCCTAATGCTTCGGCTGTGCTAGTTATTACCCTAACACTAAAAACTTACCTCCAAACAAAAGAAATGGGTTCCAATGCGATGTTGTATAGAAAACGTAAGAGATTTCCTTTCGTTAAGATGGACAGGTAGAATTCAGGTTCACAGAAGTACGAAATTCAACAAATTTAATACAACTATCGGTAATGTGGCGTTTTCCGATTCATGAAAAGTATAGATAATGTATAAAAAAAACATTCATCTCTTGAACAGATGCGCGGACAAATATAAAATATTCATAGGGTTGGAATTGGAAAAATTCTTCTTTTAGGAAGTTGATTAATAAATAATTCTCCGCAAAACGCCCGAATAAAATATGCATATTGTAGCTTTGAACTAGAAAAACTCGTTTTTATTTTAGGTTAGATTTGCGAATAGGGTTTAACAAACCAATGTTTTGCGGGAAATCTGTTCGGAATATAATATTTATTACATTTCGTTGCAATATTGAATCGTGTGTACAATAGGTAATCTATTACATTTCTTAGCTCGGCAAATATCTTTACCTCATACAAAATATCAAGATTTCATTACCTATTTATACACTTTAATTCTCGTTTTAGAATAAACTGTAATAACACAAATCTTAAATACAGGAGAAATGTGATCGATAGCGATTTCTTCCAATCATACCTCGGGTAAGAAAGTAGAAATCGTCTGTGGAACGCTGGCACCATCTGTCTATCAGCATGGGGCATAGTCAATAGCGACAATCCGGCACGCGTCTCTCCGTAGTTCTCGGGTGACGGACCGCCAGAGCGGTTGACTATTGAAACTGTCGCGTTCCTAGCTATTATTATTAATCAGTATAAGTAAATTGATATCGGGAACATTAAGTGATTGAACATTATGATCTGAATTAGTTAATAAAGTGTTTGATTGTACAAACATTTCCTATTAACGTCTACAATATGGAGATCGAATTATGGATGCCACTAACGATGATGTCGGTGAAGAACCCTATGCCCATGCTTTATGCTTCTCTCCTTCTCTTATTCTCCGACATATACAATAATATAAGTACATATTAATACAAACTTAATTTCAAAATACAATTTTTTTTATTTTATTCGAGTTTAAAGGGAAAATAACTATATTTAAAAATACGAAAGTGCTGTAAAGCCATAACAGATTGATGAATTTTCGATTTGATTTGATTCGACTAATGATTAAATTTTTTTTTATATCGAGTCATACAAATGGAGGCAGTCCAAAAATAACCTACAGATTAATTACAAAGCAAGATAGATTTACGGCACGTCTTGTATTGATCCAAATCAGTGTTAATCGTGACGAATGTTATAATTGCTGTATTGGTTCATGAGAAAAATAATTATGGAACTCCGTAGTGTAATATTCACGGGCAGTGAAGCGAAACGATGGGAACCTCTTAAATTTGGCTTAATTTACATTTGGTACGACTGGAACTCTCGGTTTTTTTAGACCACAACGTGTATATTGGTCATTTTTATTACGAACTTGACATGCTAATATATTTCACGCTATATGATCTTAAGTATTTGAGTGGCATATTTTGCGGTTTCATTTTTTATATTCAATTTCTTGTTGAATTACTATTTGTTATCTACTAGCTTCAGATCGGGTTTAGTCAACTTATCATTTGAATTAAAAATGAAATAAAAATCATGTGGGTAGTAAAAAAATTAGGAGTATCTAAAACAACGCAATTTAAATCATATGCGGTACAATAGTGGTGGGATAAATAGTATCCTTTGTATCTATTTTGGTCCATAATATATCCTGATGCCAAAGGTGGTTAGCTATTTTTCAAGTTACAAAACATATAATGGGACGCGGACGCCTGAAAATCAGCGTCATATTGGTTTGCGTACCAATGCGGCATTATGCTGAGATGCCTCCCATTTGGGATATCTGTTATTTTTACTTGTATCTTGTATCTTACATCTTGTTAATTGTTTATCCCAAATAAACGATTATTTATTTATTTATTTATTTATTTATTTATTTATTTATTTATTTATAAACGTTATTATAAGTTTGTTTTTAAACTTGACTAGATTTTAATATAAAACATAACGTACAGTGATAAATCAGAAGTAGGATAGTAGGAGAAGTGTCCAACTATAAATTTTAAACTAAAGAAAAGAAAGTACAATTCTAAATACATCCTATTTTAAAATTTACCTATTTCTATGCTGATATTATCTTTATAAATAATAAGAGAAAAAAGAAATCGCTGTAAAGTTATAAGACCGCTTTTTATATTTCACAACTATGAACAAGGTTTGCTTTATATATGAATGTGGTGTACAATTAAGAGTATAAATGAAATAAATTATAACCATATAATGCTGAAAAATTGAATTTTTTAACTCTAATATGACGAGTCGACTGGGTCGCTTGAATATCCGATGTATTACAATGATATAAAACCCATATAACTTTTCAAAACTTGTCGAAGGCTGGAAATATGGCTACCTCTAAAAAGAAGCCCAGGAAGCTAATGTAACCCCTGGACATGGACGCATTGGTAAACACCGAAAGCACCCTGGAGGTCGTGGTAACGCCGGTGGGGAACACCACCACAGAATTAATATGGCTGATTACCATTCTGGATATTTTGGAGAGTTGGGGATGAGAAACTACCATTTAAGAAGGAAAAGACTTCTGCCCTGTTTTAAACTTGGATAAGCTGTGGACATTGGTTTCTGAGCAATCCAAGCTTAAATATGCCACTGCCAGTATACAATGGTCCCTGATATCAACATTGATAAGGCTGGCTACTACAAATTGCTTGGTAATGCTAAATTGCCTAAGCAGTCTGTCATACGCAAAGTTCTTCTTAAAAACAGCTGAAAAGAAAATAAAGTGTATTGTCTTCATGAGTTACGTTTAATAAAAAAATAATATATTATTAAATTTGTATTGTTTGATCATAATTAGTCACTTTAGATTACACTTTTTTTTCAAAATTTATTTATTTTAATCTGTGGTTTCATGGTCCATATTCCAATCTATTTGAGAATTTGAATGTACCGCGTCTGATATCTGATAGCCGTCCGATGGGTTAAGTACCGCACGTACGGCTAACCGCACACTTATCGAATTTATACACGAATCAGTGGAACCGAAAGTAAGACTAAATGCTATACAATATGTGTCAAAATTGCACAATCCAATATCGGTGTAATCGATACTGCTTGTCTTCATTACATAGATGATCGGATAACCGAGTACGGCCACTGTGGTAGACTCTGAACATCTCGTGGGAGTTTATAAACACCTATACATGTATTTAGAAGTTTACTGAGCTTTCATGGGAACAAATTTTAGTTTCGATCACGTTAATAGAAAATGGATCGGCATGAAGCGATTTTAATATCAGCAATTAAGTTTACATGTTTTGGTAGTTTACATATAAAATGGAAATGTTTAATTTTGATTGCGCAAGATTTAGTTAGAAAACAAGTTGGTGCTTGATTTAAGTGTAGCTACAAATTAGTACGGCCTTTTTAGGTAATTTTATTTGATGAGGTCCTATTTTTTCGCTTTTGAACTATTTAAAATTTATTTATACACATTATTGCACGTCTACAATAATAATTTACAACGAAGTAAACTGAAATATAAGAGAAAAAAAGTATAATAGGCGGTCTTATCGCTAAATAGCGATTTCTTCCAGACAGCCTTGGGATAAAAAAAGCTGAAAACAATATAGGAGGTAGGCAATAAAAAAAACATACATTTTAGTACATATAAACTAATATATGTAATATTATAACATATATACAATAACAAATTAACATACGAGTACTCCGATTAAAAAATATACGTATTGTTAGAATTACTCTGAAAATTTTGGATTTCATTTTTATAACATTATTTCCTAACATTGTGAGTATTATAAAGTTTCAAATAATCTTTCAAGAATATCTTATCAAAGGCTCTCATGTTGGTTTGCTGATTTGTTATGAGAAATAAAAACTAATCCTTACTAATATTATAAATGCGAGAGTAACCCTGTATATCTGTCACGCTTTTGATTCCCCACAGATAGTCCAGAGCCTGAGAAAGGACATGGGCAACTTTTTAACACAGACATCGTAGACGCTCAATGAGAAGAAGTTTCCTACGGGATATTATAAGCGAAAAACGACCACTTACAGCGAGATCTCTAAACATATTCACCAATTAGATCAACAATTGTGCATATTAACCTCTCGCGACTGTGTCTCTTACAAAGAATGGGATTCGCCATATTCCTATAGGATCTGGATATAAGCGCAACTTGCTGAGAGGTTTCCATTCACCCTTGGACTAGACATTTGTCATACATTTAACAACGGGTTTTTCGTTATTCCAATAGAATCAAGAACAACGCGGGTAACACCGCAGAGAACAGCTAGTTATAAATATTCCTCATTAGAGTTAAACATGTTGTTTAATTATTTCAGTTAAGGGTGAATTAACTTATTTTCAGACTCTAAGAGCATATTTTATTTCTCTTTAATTAATTCTTCAGTAAACACCAGAGAATGCTAGTATGTAATATATGATACTTAGTAAACAGACTTGTTACAAAGCTTCGAACTCTCTTGTTAGAGAAAGCTTTTACAGGGCACTGATACCTTAATAGAATAAATTACTTTGCCGTTAGTTAGTAAGAAAGTACCTCATACAATTTGAACATGTCATGTACCAAAGTTTCTTGATATCGTAGTTGTATAAAGTTCAAAGTGTGCAAAATGCTCCGTGAATGTCTTTCAATGTTCATATAATTTAAAATAACAATGCAAGTGGTTATTCGAATTAAAAATCCACGAACTCATTAAAGTATTGACAGGTTTGTTATTTAAAAAGATATAACCCAAAAAAGACTCCTTCGTTAACGTATTCGTCGTCGTCGCTTCAACCGATGGACGTCCACTGCTGGACATTGGTCTCACGTAATGATATCCACAGGGCCCGATCTTGCGCCACTTGGCTCCAGCGGCTACCGGCGACCCTCTATACTCGTATATCCATCGATCCGTCGGACTATGTGCTCCGTACATTGCCACTTCAGGTTCGCGATTTTTAGGGCTATATCGGTGACTTTGATTCTGCTACGGATCTCCTCATTTCTGATTTGATCACGTAGAGAAACTCCGAGCATAACCCTCTCCATCGCACGCTGAGCGACTCTGAACTTTCGTATGAGGCCCATAGTCAACGACGACGTTTCGGAGCTGTAGATCATCACTGACACGTTACCATACCCAGAGGGTGCTTAGTTAGATAATCTGTCCGGTTATTTACTAAGCATACGGGTAAACGAACCCGGGTGCCTCGAGCTATTACTACCGCTCTTCACTCTCCTCTCCGCGGCAGTAATAACCTGTACCTAACCTTAGTGCCCCCTAAAACTCCTCTTATACCATATACCGAATCGTTCCCATCAAACTCCCATACAGACAAATGGCGTCATATCCGTTCCTCGCTGACTGAAATGTTAAAAGCCGAAAACGGGCAGAAGCGTTATCCGTGAGAGAGGGTCAGCACTGCGATCACCAACCCGCCTGCCAAGCGTGGTGATTATTGGCACATCCACAATGATAGGTACAAGGCAGAAATGGCCCCCAGTTCTCGGCAGCCCCGCTATCCTAGCTCTGGCAGCGGTTATGGTAACGGCGGGGCAGGGGGTGCTAAGAATTTCCGGAAGAGATTCCGCTCCCAACTCCGACGTTAACGTATTATCTTATCGAACATAATGTTTTTAGCTTCAACTGTTTTTGAAGTCAATACTGCTTGAGTAGTCCAATAGTATATATATCCAATTGGTGATGCGATTACCCTCATTGCTTTCGATTTACTTAGATTTAATTTAATTAACGCAATAACAGTCCAATGAATAAGTTATACGAGTAGACCTTTAAAATAGTACAGGTATATGGAGACATATTGATGAGTAGGTATTTCCATGTCATATTCTCTAGAAGATATCATGATGTAATACTTTTTCTCGTGTTATATCTTCAGCATGGGAGTATGAATATGTATCGTATCTAGTAGCCGCTTATATTGATAAAATAGTCTCTTTGATATATTTAAAACCAATTGTGGATAATTTTAAGAATGTCTTGTAGTGAGAATTAGTGACGTTACTGGTAGAAAATCGTCTTTACAGTATTTCACTTCTAATGAAACCGAATGAGAACGGTTACATTGTTTTAAAGTCCGTAAAGGACATAGATAAAATTTTTGTATTTGATATATATAGATGATAATCAAAACTAAGCATTTAAAATAGTGTAAATTTTTATATGGGCTTTACTTACTTATCCTATCTTTTGTAATGTTGTATTTTTATAATTATGTTGTACTTTCGTGATGTGTACAATATGCGGTGTAATAATAAATACGGATGTTTGATTACATGTTACATAAAATTGTCCCATAAAAGCTTGTTAATACTCAGCAGCTGTGCAAGAAACGTAATTTGTTAGAGAGGGAAAATTGGAGTTAAAGCGGTCCATACATCTCCGCGGTGAAGTAGCGGGCTTACCTATCCAAGAGGTACTCCTATATATGCAAGACTTAAGTTTAAGCCAGAAAGATGTGTGTTTGAATGAACGTACTCTGCAATTCTATTATGTAGCTTTTCCGTTGGATAGATTTTGGGGTAATTGTACCCTTCACTAAAGTTTTATGTCACAGTTTCTTATACTTGTAATGTTGTATGTCGTTTGTGGACTAAATCAGTACTGTTGATTGAAATAATCTCTTTTTTTTTAGTCTTATAGGAAGCTTTGAGATAGATCTGTGTTCAAAAGCGGACCTTCATCAGCTGAAAGGTCAACAGAGTGTGAGACGTATTAATTGTAAAGCTAATAAAGATTTTCATGAAATATCGGTTCAAGTTCGACTAAATTTGAACTCATTAAGAGTCCATATTCTTAAGTCATGGATGAGTCCATAACTATGAATAGACTCGTAGAACCAGTATTTTGCGACATGAGCATAGTGATAAAGGAGAACGTTTACGTTCTCAATATATACACAACTTTAGATTTGTAATTAATGTTATATGTCTTTTTACGCGTTTAGAAAACAATACAAAAGTCGATCAATAAATGTACTGGAACCAATATAGTTTTTAAATAATTTACTGGTTAAAAGTAATTTTAAAATGTGATTGTTTATTAAAACTTAGTTAATTCATAAAAAATAATATTAAAATGAATATTTTAGTGAGCGAGTACGTTTATTAAAACGGATTCCTGCCACTTTACGTCTACTAAGCTATTTTAATGAATCCTGTTACTTTGTAGAAATGTTTCTAGTCTTATAAAGGACAGAAACTACCGCTGTCCTCTTCCGGTGCTCGGAGCAAGTTAAAAAACATCTAACCAGTTTCTCGGACTCCTTGTTATAATTTACTTTGTAAAGTTTTCATTGAGATAATAAGTTTTGATTATCCTTAATTCTTCTGGTAATAATAAATGAATAACACAATGTACATTATTATAACAGATAACACTGGACTATAATTCACTCTCACACATTCATTTAATGTGTGGGTAGAGATGTTAGCAGTTATATTTTGTAAGATCCTTTATAAAGTAAGTAGGGGACCATGAACGTCCTACTGCCGGGCATAGGCCGCTTCATCCATAGGAGTGAGGGTTTCTAGAACATAGACCTACCACGCTACTCCACTGCGGGTTAGTAGGCATAGTACAGAAGTTCACTATCTATTCCTTTTATTCTCATATTCCGATGTGAAAGGAGTCCGACACGACTGGAGAGAGATCAAGCCCAGGGCCGACGGCTCAACGTGTTCTCCGAGGCACAGGGGTGGAGTACATCGTCAACTTCCCAACTTTGGTAAAATATTGAGAAAATCTTAATGGAAAACTCAATATCGATATTTTTAATTAGCCCGATCCGGGACTAGAACCCAAGACCTCATGTCTGTAGTCGAACATGCTAACCACTAGACCAAAGATCCTTTATACATCGTCGTAATTTCACGGAAATCTCTTACAAAAATCATAAAACGAGGAAATTATATGACAATACTTCTCAAGTATAGAATTCCTATTAACAGAACCTCGAGAGAGATACAAGTAGGCTCAACGATAAAGCAAAAATATTTTTTCTTGCATTTTATAATTATCTTTCTATTATTTGTTTGAAATTTAACTTTAGGAACTAGTTTATTAACTATTAACAGCATATTATTTAAATTCTCACTCAAAATGTGTTTTATTAATTAAATGACTATGCCTTTCAAGAGAAAACTTACAATTGACATTTGTTTCAGAGGCTGGTAAACAAAATGTTTCTATTAAATTAAAAATAACAGATATTTATGAAAATTATAAAAGTTTGTTCTCACGAGAATAAACACTATATAAATTAGCATCGAATTACAAATCACTAGGATATATAAATCGTATACGAATAGACGTCTAACCAGGTTGTATAACCGGTTATACATTTCTAGCATGTATGTGACATAAATAATCACTCAATATTCGCACATAAATACAAACTGTCGAAGGAAACATCAACAATCTAATAAAACTGTTATCGGCAGTACGATGACCTCCGGAAGCAGCTGACAAGCGATAAGGCAGGTTCAAATCGAGACCATCCATCTTACGGTAACTTCATTCATGCTTTTTTCTTAGTGTGCAGGATGTGGACCCGCTTGGAATTCTACTTTACGTTAAGATTTCTTTTATAGCTACATCTATTCGTTCCCCATCATGATTATTCTCTTCATAATATCGAACTAACCAAAGCTTCTTCGCCTTATTATCTTCAATGTTTCCTAATCAGTTAACATATTCTTATTGCTCTAGTTTGATTTCTCACAAGCTGATGTTTAGTAAAAAGGTTTTGTGTACAGAGAAAATAATTTACGGCGTATATTAGAAAACTCGTTGTATGTTCATAAAAATATTGACTCTTTTACGAAAAAAGTAAATGCACCTCATATAATTTAAGACAAAAATAAAAATACTGTAAATTCTAGTAGGCTACATAAGATTGACAAGTCATTTAAGGATAACTGTATTGGTTTCTTTAAAAAAATTTAAATCTTTCATTAAAAGAAAGCTAATAGAGAAGACATAAAAGCGTGGGAGTGAATGAATTGCTCTATATATATTTGACATAAAAAAACGTATACCCGACTGAGTTTGTTGTGGGCTATTCTCAGATCAGGGCGGGAAGGAACCCTCGTAACTTTAGATTGTAAGTCGTTCTTTAATGTTGTCATCAGTGATACATTTAAATATTATATGAAAAAAAACGATATTTGAAGATTCAAAAGTGCTGTAATAAGCCTACTTGAATAAGGATATTTTGACTTTGACTTTGATGTATGTCGCCTTCGTTAAAAACAAAGAAGTCGATTACAATTGTGATATTTTACTCTACGTTTTATATCGTTGTCAAATCCCATTTACAATTAACGTATTGGCAAATTGCAAAATTAAATTGATTAAATTTTCATATTTGCCAATTTATATACATAAAGGAAATTAAATGTTGCCAAATATATTAAGCTAACGAATTTCCACATCTTCAAACGTATCTTTTGAATTCAAAGCAGTATCGGCTGCGGATATTTTTGTCGCATCCACCTCAGGTAAAATAAATTGATTTTAGTCTCACAGCCATTGCAATCAGTGTCCAAAGGGCAACGAAATTAATCAGTTTTCGCCTTTGAGCAACGCGAAACGTTTGCAGATACTCCGATTTATAAATTCCCGTATATATCGGGCATTCTTGATTAAATATTGCAATTACTATATACAAAGTATAGTGAGTTTGTGTGATGTAATATGTTCCCAACTAAATATTAATGGATATCAAAGAAATATACGCCATCTACGTAAGAGTTTATTATAGAGCAGAAATGTTTTCGTAAACACTGAAGCAATATTTATTTTCTGACTCCCCATAGTCCGATGGGACACTTTGGTAGGACCAAACAGAAATAAGAGCAGTCCGGGATTCTCATGGGGGTACTAGAACACTATATACTTCCCAATTCCGGGCATATCCTGCAAATTAATCTATATGAAAACCCATTATTTGCTTTACTGGCCTTGCTTAGCATTTAAACAGTCTATGTCACAAAAATGTTTTTACATTATATAATTTTGAACTAACCAATGTGCCCCAAACTGGTTTCATTATAAAGGCAATAAAGCGAAGATTGATTTAGCCCTCTAAATAAGGAACAAGTAGAAATTTATACAAGAAATATTCGGGTTCACTCATAAAGTCGATTTTTGATTTTTCCCTTACAAAAATTTCTTGACTTTTGAAATTTCAGATTTGATAAATATATAAATAACAATTGCGATGTTAACGTCAGTTAGTGCAAGATGTGTTTTATTTTTAAAATAAGAAAATTTCTTCTTTAGCAAATTGACATATCAGTTTCATTCTTTATATTAAAATAAATTTAAAAAACATAAAACCCCGCGTCCCTGACTGGTCTTTCTTTTCAGTTTTTATTGCTATCTTTAAAACTAAAGATCCAACTTTAAAGCTTTACGACCTTCCAAAAGTCACATTATGTGAAATACCGTTACAACACAGTACAGTAGTCTGCATTCGAAAATCTTAAATTTATTCCACTCAGCTTTTAACTTTATGTATCGTAAAACTGCAACGTAGCTGGCACTCTAGCGACAAGCTGTACGGAACAGAAGTAATATCTTTATTACAGTGAAACGCGTATTGCTTATCAAAATTTCGTATGGTTTTATCGCCTGGTGTAAACGTGAGGTGTAGGATATTCTCAAAGTCAGCATGGCGTGAAAACTTGCGTTATCGGAAGGCGGACCAGAACTCGAATGGTTTCAAATCCTTCTATTCATCCGTTCGTTCATTCATAAAACGCATTACAGTCGCCGAGTGCCCTAACCCCGTCTCGGCTGCAAATATAGGATACGATGGGGAGAATCCCTCATGCACTTCAATACGAACAGGGTGCTGAATGTTGGATTTTGTTGAAAGTTACGCTTACCAGACGAGAAGCTTAGCCATTTGGGTGCAGGCTTTGTGCAGCAGCCGGGTACGAGGCGCCTGTATTTCTCTGAATAAACCTATATCAATATATTATGCTATTAATATTGTAAGTGTAAATTTAAAAATTTGTTTTGATGTTTGTGACTCAATCACTTAATGACGGGTTACTCTTGAAATCCTTTCCAATGCCCATATAATCTTGCTTTAACTTAAGCAACTAAACGGTACTCTTGAGAATCATTTTAACGAAATGGAATGGGACCAAAAACATATTAATGAAATCGCTTGAATCGTTAATGAAAAATTTGACAAGAAGGTTCGATTTACAATAATGTCTATGAAATTATTTAATGTATGAAATTAACCTTGTCATCTTTAGTTTACACATCAGCCGCGTTATACTGAATCTATTAGACGCAAATTTTTTGTCAAATACTCATTTTACGTAATGAATTTCAAGTGAACTCTAGCAGTTTTGGTTGACTTTGATAAATAGAAGACCTGAATACTTTTTATCCCATTAAATAGCCGTAGCCCACCTTATATCATCACAAGTCGTATAGGGGAGCTTTAGTTTTTATTACTCATACATTTTTCATTTCTCACTGAATCTAGTTCTGAAGTATATTCAGACGACCTCACGGCAGAATTTTTGTTTGTATAAAGATATTTTCTAGTCCAAATAAACACTATCATTAAGTCATTTATCAATGTGCAATGATAATAATTCGTAGTAGTATTTATGCTGTTTTGAGTGTTCCTGACAAATTAATTCCAAGTAATATATTCAAGGGAATAAAGGTTCCTCAATAAAGATTTGCACCATATTACATTCTATTAGGATACTAAGATTTTACATTGCCCCAGTTAATGGAACCGCTATTTTCATTATTTCCAATTGGCAATCCGCCATAAGAGGCTACCAATTTTTATCTGTATAAAAGTTCCATGAATATTGAACGAAGTCAAAGTGTTGGGCTTATTTTATGGGAGCGCTTTATTTATTGGGAACACCGATTTCATACTGTAAAAGGAATGCGAATGTATTTCGCGACTCATTTCCCTAAAACCCACTCAATTTAATAACCTTAAAAGAGCCGTTAGATATCTCATATGGATCTAAAGGATTTTCGGGTGGTTTTCTCCGTCATTTCTATGGTTATCTCGTTGATAAGGGGTATCCGACTGTTCGCGAGGCATTACATTATTCAACCTCACCAAGCCTGTAGAGATGCTCCGTCGATAGGATTGACTAATTTTCTAGTATTTTCTTCGAAGTGCCGCGGAGTCTTCATTAGGCTGGGGCCATTTGGCAGACTTAAGGTCGATCCACGCGATATCACCGACGTAAGCACGTCATTTGCAGTTCTCAGAGCCACCTCCATTAAAATACCACTGATTTTACTTCATCCGGCTGACGTTAAATTATGGAAATTGTACCATAAATTCCAACTTTATCATTTGATTATTTTATAAAAGAAGTTGACGAAATATAAGGTGATACCTGAATATAACATTATTCTTTGAAAAATGTTACTCTTATAAAATCCTAATATTTTAATTTCCAGTTTATTAAAATATCGAACAGACTTTGATCATGTCCATATTATTTTAAATAATTAGTCAGGTAAGGCACTAAGTTTCTTTTCATAAAAAGTGAAAAACGTGCTCGATTGGTCATTATTATTATAATATTATTATTATTATTTTCAACCCATCATTGTGCTTTTTTTGAAAGGAAACATCGTAAGGAAATCTACTCATTCTGGAAACACTTCCGGGGTAGGCAAGGTAAGTAGCAACCGATTAACGTCCCACTGCTGGGCACAGGCCTCCTCACTCATAGGAGACAGGGTTTTTAGACCATAGACCCATCACGCTGCTCCAATACGGATTGGCAGGCATAGTACATTAGTGCACTTTCTATTCCTGCACTCTCATAGTCCGATGTGACGGGAATCCGACACGACCGGAGAGATATCAGGCGCAGGACCGACGGCTCAAAGTGCTCTCCGAGGCACGGGGCAACACCACTTTACCAACTTCGGGCAAATTTTGAGAAAATCTTAATAGAAAACTCAATATTGATTTTCGAATTGGCCCGACCAGGGATTCGAACCCTGGACCTTATTTCTCTAGTCGAACATGCTAACTATTAGACCAATGAAGCAGTTACTTCCGGGGTATGGATAGCAATCCTGTTACAATCCTGCATTGAAACAGCGTGATAGGCCAATACTTTTTCATATGATTGAGGCCTATGCCCAGCAGTGGGACTTTGATAGGCTGTTACTTAGCTACCTACCAACCTTTTTTACTTTATAGGTAAAATTTTGTCTTCGTATATTGATGTAAGAAAACGAAAACCCGATATAGATAAACGGTATTGCATAAAACTGTCCTTAACGAAGCATTCAGCCGCTGAGTATTTTTTAATCGAGTTAGTATACAAGCTTGCTTTTAATCCATTCCGTTCGCTTTGGCCCAAATACGTTCATTGCCTATTCATCCGTGTACAGCATCCAATCGAGGCGAGTTGAACGTAATCTAAGCGATGAAAGTCAAAGCGAAAACAAGTTGGTGTTCGCTTAAAGCGCTTTGGTTGGGGAGTTAGCACGTGGAGTGCAGAGGCGACTTAGGAGCTCTACCATTACAGGCCAAGAGGCAAGTTTTGTGTACAGCTCATGGACGATTCATCGACGCCTCTCGTTAGGGCACACGGTTGAATGCCGCCTTAGCACTTCTCATTATTGCGTTTATAAAGGCGCCCATAGAGAAGCCTGATTCACTAAGACTCGCTTCGCCGCGATGAAAGAGAAAATGGGATTGTGTAGACGTTTTGTTGGGGCAAAGTTCTTTTATCCTTTTAGCTATAAGCTCGTGTTGTGGGAAAGATCTAAAGAGCGATATTTCGCGGTAACATTTTGTATTGTGTTCGTAACGACGTGACATTTCCTACGTTTTATACACGAACGTTGTGGACTCGTAAATAAAGAATTATGATTAGCTATCTAATTCTGCGTGCGGTAATCGCTGATTTTTTGTTAGTCCGTGCATGTACATTTTTACATGAAGTTATATAACATAGTGCATATAATAAATATCGCAATAGTTTATTTACTTGAGTTACATTTTAAGTCAAGTTTGTATTAATTTCTACTAATACAAATAGCTAAATGGTATCTTTGGCAATAATCACATAAGTTCCTATATTAGTGCTTATTTAAAATTCTTCAGTTATGCTTTTTGAATGAGATGAATCTATGATGAATGGCAATATTTTGATAGATGGAGAACAAGTGGAAGAGGTGAAAGATTTTGTATACTTGGGATCTAAATTTACTAAAGATGGAACATGTGAAAGGGATATTGAAAGGAGAGTAAATGCAGGGAACATGGTAAATGGTGCTCTGCACGCCTTTATGAATAGCCAGATGGTGTTTCAATGGGCTAGTCTGGCTGTGCATGCTGGAGTGTAGGTGCCAATTCTTATGTATGGTAGTGAAAGTTGGGTATGGCAGAAGAATCACAAAAGTAAAATAAATGCGGTAGAGATGAGAGCGTTGAGAAGCATGAGTGGATTAAAACTGAGTGACAGAGTGAGAAATAGTGTGATAAGAGAACGTTGTGGTATAAAAGAAGACGTAGTGACTAAAATTGAAAAAGGTATGCTTAGATGGTTTGGGCATGTAGAGAGAATGAATGAAAGGAGACTGACAAAAAGGATTTATGAGTCAAGAGTGAATGCGAAAGTTGGAAGGGGAAGACCGAGGCGAACGTTCCTGGACCAAATCCAGGACATTTTAAATAACGGCCAGGTCAAGAGTACTCTAAACCGACGAACTTGTATGAAAGATTTAATGAGATTGAAAGAAGCGAAGGAGATATGCAAGGATCGTGGCAAGTGGAAGGATGTTGTCTCTGCCTACCCCTATGGGAATGAGGCGTGATGCTATGTATGTAAAATTGATCATTGTGCTTGTCAATAAAAATATCGTTTGGAAATTTCATTATCATATATTTTTTTTAAATCAATAATTTAAATGTGTACTAAAATCTATAGGAAATACATTCTAATTGATAATATTAATAACACAATTAATGAATCAGTTTGTAATAATTGTAACAAAGCAATGGGGTTCTAATCCGGCATTGATTGTAAAATCAATAAACGTTAGGGTAACCACTCATGGAAATTTTAATTCAGTTGTCTATTTTATTTATAATAGTGAAGTAGTACGCGTAGTTTAACATATGGGTAAATTCATTATGTATTGATAGAATTATCAATCTAAATCAGTCTCAAATCTACTGAAGACATACAAAAAATTTCAAAAAAATCGGTCCAGTCTTTAAGAAGTATTTAAGTCACGTACACACGCATGTAATAATAAATAAATAAAATATAAATATAAAATAAATCTTTTAGTAATTATATGATAAAACAACACTTAGTAAGAACATTACATTTTAATATAGATTTAATATAAAAATAATAAGAATTATACTTAAAAGAAAAAATAAATTGTTATATGGCCTTATAACTTTGATATATTTTCACGATTTGTAATCTGCAGAAATTACCCCGATTTTAAGTTTTTTTTTTTTAATATTTTAAAATATAATAAATCAAGCTTTAAAAAATAAAAGAAATATTCATGTAGTATTTTGATTGTAAGCTATTTGTATTCTATGAAAACCACATTATGATGGAATCTTAACAATATCTAAGACGTCCTTTCGTAATCAGATTCAAACAAGATAAATAATAATTCTATTTCAAGTAGTTGATTGAAATTATTACATTATACCTAAATGAATGTATTTCATAGGAATATTTTTACATCTGTCCTCGGATATATGAAAGATACAGTTACACTAATATTCAGGGAGTGTAACTATTGGCAGGTGGGTTCCCTTGTAACATTAAAATTTGTTAGCCGTGGCGAAATAGGGTGTGGACACTTTATCATCGTTTATTTAGATTAACTTTCATATTGCCTTAATTAAAACCACCCCAAAGACCGATTAGGTATGTAAACTATCAAAAGAATTATAATTAGCTAATTAAAATATCAATTTCATGCAAACTTTGTAAAAACATCTGGTAGTTTATAAATAAAACGACAAATCCTTTATTTAGAACAGTATCTGCGTAACATAAATAAAATATAATAATAACGATTCTCTCGAAAATCTATATAAGTGTGTGTTTATAATTTCAAATTAATAGCTGTCACTTAATGCATGTGAAAGTAAATAGGGTACTCATATATAATAAAAACCATTGTTTGTTTGTCTGTATCTTTATTCTTGCTAATCTTACAAACGGCAGGAGCAATTTTGATGGGAATTTCACTGTTAGAAAACTGTCGTTATAAGGAGTAACTATTTTTTATTTCAAAATGAAAGGCATCCGCGGGGAACATCTAGTGTATAATATGTAAATTAGGTTACATTGATTAACGTAATTTTTCGTAAGAATAAAAAAATTGCTAATGTGTGTTTGCCAATTTTTTTTAAATAATGCTAATAATTTATTCTTTACTTTGTTTTAGTGGTTTCAAATTGTTATATGGCTAGGTTAAATATTTGTAGTTTACCTAATACTGTATATTGTGAAGTTATTAATTAATCCATAAAACTATTAAAAGAATCCGTTCATTTTAATTTAAATGCAAACTAATTCCATTTGCAACTTTTCTCGGGTGTCCGGAAGTTCTGTCATTTATTCTCCAACAATTTAGTGTGAAGTTGCAATCGCTATGCGAACGTGTCACTCAGTTCGGTTTTGTTTGCCTGTGCCTTAACAGTCGGACTTCTTAGTACAAACTTTCCTCATTACGCCACTTAGAATCGGAAGCTGCTCTAACACATACAACCTTTCTTTTATGTATTTGTTTAAGTGCTTAATGAAATATCGTATTTCGCCGTCAGTTATACAATTAGACCGTATCTAAAACTAAAATAATGAAAAAGCGTTGCTTTCAGAAAATGCAGGTTTGCTCACAATGTCAGTTGCCTTGTTCTGTGAGGATTTTATTTGCAAAAGGTGGCTTGAGAAAGAGCTGTCGATTTTCTACCTTGATTTGGAGGAGGGGAGTGCCAATTTTACCCGCCCGCTGCCCCTTGCTTGTTCTTTTGGGTCGGATTCATCCGGGCGCCAAAGCTGAATGTAACAGCGAACATCCAGCGTCCATCATTCTGATGTAGAGGGTTTGCGAGATTTTAGTTGGTATTCTGGTGAAGAGTAAGTCCCACACTCTTTGATGGAGCTGTATACTCCACCCAGTATGCGTAAAAGAATTTCCCAGGGAAAATTTGTTTTTATTAATCAAAAAGCTAAATTAAAAAATTACTCGGTGCATTTTTAGTGCCTGAGAATCTGTTAAACGACAACGGTTTGTTTAAATTATGTTATTACTAGCAATGACCCGCGGTTACACCCGCGTAGAAGTTTTATTTGATTTAGTTTTCAATTACTTCCTTTCAGATTATTAGACACACACTTCCATTCATAATCTAGTCAATAAACAGATTTTACTGTACAACGATAAATCTGTATCTAAAATATCTAACCAATACATTTTTGAATTCGTTACATCATTTGCGTAGAATGTCCAATATTAGCAAATTTAAAAATACTTTACGGGTATTGAAAAATTCTTGATTTCAAGGAGTTTAATAAGGTTTAATAATATATAATCATTAAATAGGATAAGGATTAATACAGAGTTTTGAATGACATAGAGTGATTATTGTCGGCACTTTTATTAACCTTTAAAATGTAAAAAAGTAGTTATACTGGTATTGGCATAAATACAGTAGTTGGACATGTAGCATCGCGGACTTTTTTGTAGATATTAATACCTTTTATAATATTGTAGAACATTTATTTGTTCTTTCATCTACAGTAATCCCAGCGCACGCGATAACAGATTTTTCGTGACCAATTTTTTCACACCTTGAGTCACATTATTGCATTTTTATTAGGGATACCTATTTTTTTTTGAGAAAGTAATGTGGCTTATTTCGCTCAGAGAAAATGCAGCTTTCTAATGGTGAAAAATTTTTTGAAAACACAAATATTGTTTCTGTATAATAATAGTTAAGATTAAAGAATTAAGGAAAGGGTTCCTTAATTCTTTAGATTATAAGTAGTTCTATCATCATCAAACATACATTAGAATTACAGTGTGGAAAAGAAAAGAAAGAAAAAAAGTATTTGACGATTCAAAAGTGCTGTAATATACCTACTTCAATAAAGATATTTTGATTTGATTTGAATTGCTAATACATATAAGTAAAAAATGTGACCTTTTAGGGAATCAGATGAGATGCACAAAGTGTTTAATAGCTTGTTAAAATTTAAAAATGTGACGCAAACTAAATGTAAACGCAAATAATAGTGGTAACATAAAACGCCAATATTGGATAACATTAATGTGTTTTCAGTGAGACTTAATCTATCTTTACAATTAGATTTTGTTAGATTACAGTCAAGTACTAATGTGGCAATAAAAAAATGTTTGTTGTAGTACATCTAAGGTAGGTTTAGCTTTTCTATAATCTAAAAAGCTATCGTTACAAATCGGTAACTATTTTAAATACGGCAGCGCACGACTTAAGCAACTCATAAAGCGGAGAGGGTTCGGGAATTTTCTTGTGGGGAATAGCGGTTAGCCGAGTTTTACACCGGTTTTATTGTCCCTTCGTCCCTCGTAAACCTTCCTTTGTGCTAGTAATGTCTCAAGTTGTATTAACATCGTGATAACTTTAGCGCGGCTGTTGATTACCTTATACCCACAATTAGGACGGAGTTGATAGTTCCTGATAATTCAAATGGGCCGATGATACTAACTGTTATTCATAGGCGAGGATGCGATATTCAATTTGAGGACTGGGACCTTGTTTAGTGAATTACGGGTAGCCATAACAGTAATTGTTGTTGGAGCACACTTTGTGTGTATTTTGCAATATTAAGTTGATAAATGTTTATAAAAACGATATTAAAACGAATAATAAATATAATCACTAAGTAAAAATAATAATAAAAAATCACGCTTCATTAGTACCGAATTATTTTCCAGTTATGTTTAAATAATTTGTTTATTTGTTATTAAAAATCACAGCATCTTAACTAATTCTAATAATATATAACATATATTTTATAGAAAAACAAATTAACAAATCTTATGCCAATTCCAGATTTCTATAAATAAATATATATGCGGGTGTGTGTGAGTGAGTGAGTGTGTTATTAATTTTAAGATAAAATAAACATTCAGGACTTTATTTTCTAACCTTTTCCAAATCTATATAAAAGAAATACATTTTTACAATGATCTAACATCATAAATATATATATTCAAATGAACAGCTTTATTCTGTATTTAGTGAAGTATCTATAATACTATATTGTTGTTGATTGTTCCGGATAATCTCGGAAAGTGGCTGATTTTGTCTGGACTCTGATTGTCAGTTAACAGATTTTGTAAATAACTAAAGCTACTTTATCTTAGAAAATCTCCACCCGCAGTTATGAACATTTTTTTTTAATAAGTTTAATACTAAAATAATTCGTATACATCCCATTCAATTTATAGGATTTCGTTCATTAAAAACTTGGCAAATCACATTCAATGAATTCCGCGAAAGAATTAGAAGTCCATTAGACTTATCGAAATCCTCCCTAAATGTCAAAAAGCGCTCGGCAACTTCTCAATAAGAAAACATTCAAATTCCATTACTGTTTAAGAAAGCAACACAAAGTTTCATTCACATTTGTTTTTATAAAAGGCGAATTAAAACAGCGGGCCGGGTGCTCATTTCACCGACTGTTCCGAGTTTATAAAAAATTTTCCAACAAATTTAGCGGTTTCGATCGATGACGTTCGTAATGGAAAAGTTCAATAGGCAACAACAAAGGCCGATACAAGTTAACGAAGCTCACGAAAGCGAAATTCATGATGGCAGCGCGCCATAGCGGACAGGAAATTAAAAGACAAAAGAGTGCCGCTCAGAACAATGTAGGCTCGGAAATGGAGGGCGTGCCGTCCCTTTCGCCTCTTTATCAGGACCGCTTAGTCGCGATCACCTTAGACCAAATGTTTAGTGGCGATTTAGTGTTATTAAAAGTCAATAAACCCTTTAAGGTAGCGGTTGTTATTCAATAGTCACGACTTAGATGATTTCTCAAATTCTATTTAGTTACTGCATCAAAGATCCAGTGGTAGGCGAAAAGATACTTTTGGAATAAGTTAGGCATGCAAGTTATGATAAAACCGTGGTTACGTCGTCTTGGGAGGCATCGAAGAGTATGAGGAAGAATGCTGTCCATGCATCCCTTTTGTAACGGAGAAGCTTGGGTAACAGGATGTGTATAGTTAAGCATCCTTTTCTCATTGTTGTCTGTGAGCCGTTGGTCAGTTTTTACGAGTGTGGTGCCTCCTTAGACACAGCCCATCACACAGTGGCAGAATGTCCTGCCTGGGGTTATCAGCGACTCACTATGACATCGCTTATCGGTACAGACCTCACAATGGCTAATATTATAAATGCAATACTCATCAGTGAGCAGGTTTGGAGAGCGGTTGCTTCCTTTTGCGAGATAAAGGGAGAGAGTGCCGCTGAAGCACTACGACCCCGACGAAAGGGAGTAGGAAATAGGAGGCGGAGGTTTATACAACCCCCCTGTAGAGTATCTGTGAGCCGGCTACAACCGACGGCCTAGAGAAAAATGCCTCAACGAACCTCTGGCTCCCCACTCATGGTTGACGATGGTCCCGCTGGGTTTAAGTGGGTATTGCGAGTACCACTTCCTTCTCGCGGAGTACCACACTTCCAACCCCACAGTCGGGGTGCGTAAATGCATTTCCTATCGACAAAAAAAGCATCCTTTTCTAACTCGCATTGCGCAGGAAAACCTTTGATTCTCCACACAAGGATGTTGTGACTTTCGCTGGGTTTCACTGGTCACTCTGACATTTATCAATATCTTCCATTTCTAAAGTTGATGACATCGAGTTCATCTGAACAAATTCTAAAGATAAGGATGACAAATTAAATGAAATTGTAAATGCTCGTCAAGATTTTATGAAGCCTTTAAGGAGATCATTCATCACATGATATATTATATATTCATTACATTTGTTCAGGTGATTAAATTGGTACCTTCAGGAGTATCACGGAATTAATCCGGTCTTATACGGGAATCTCTATCAAACGTGTATCAAATGTGCGTAGACGTATGGTTTCTGTAATTCAGGCGAGCTGAGGTAATCCATTCGTATGGGACGATATCCAATTTCCACGGAATAGACTTTCACGTCTTCAGGACAATATTCTAATAGGACGACGTCTAAAGACTTGATAAAATGCTGTGTATTCTTATTTTATTGATAATTAAAATCTTCACATAAATTAGAACGTTAAAATTGAATGTATATTGTGTTTTAGGTTTTTTATATTTCAAAATAATTCGATGATTTTTCAATATCGCTTATTTCTATAAGAAGTCTACACGTTCCATAGAAACCATTTTATATTTATGTATTTATATATCATCGAAGTGACGAGTGATATATTTTATTAGAAATGCAAGAATCTGTCGCATAAAGGTATAATATAACAATGTCACCGAGGCTGATGGAGTATGGAGTAATAACTCTTTCTGAATGTACATTTTTTGTACCTAAGCATAAAAAATGCTATTGTAATATTTTAGAACAAACTATCATAAAATATTCATGTTATCTTGGTATATACGGCTTGAAATTTTATAGAGTATTAAAGCATACTTTAAATATAATACGTGTTTTTTTTATGTCAAAGCGTTTAATCTCAAATGTTCAAAAGTGACGGTACATTCTAACGTTGTAGCGAAATTCTAGCACACTATCAGTCTCTTTTTGTTGTAATTTGTTAAAAAAGTCAGGTATCCTTGCTAATGAAATGTGTACTTACTAAGTAATGGAGTTCGTCAAAATCTAATTAAAGAAAAATTGTCTATTAGCAGTTCCCCGCATTGTCTCCGCATAGTTCGTATTGAAGGTCACTTTCCTAAATTTAAAGTTAATTGGCCGAATAATCCAAGAGATTTCGTGATCATTTATCCATCTTTTTTATTGTTTGACTCAGAACTTAGGTTAGTGCTTGACTGTAATCCTTACTAGTTTAAGGTGGAAGCGCACTAACCTAATAAATATTCCTCTGGTTTCTACACAGCATCGTACCAGAATGCCAGTTTTTTGCCTGGTGGCAGGACTTTGCTATTAAGGTGGTTGTTATCACCCTACGAACAAACCCACGTCCAAGCCTCAGATAAAATGAAACAGTAATTTTCAAAGTTTGGAATCGAAACCAGTATTTCTGCTAGCCAAGCAAGTACTCGCACCATTGTGTCAGCGAGGCCTTTAAAACCCGCCATATTTAGTGTTAACAATTTTATATAAACAGATTTTCGGTATTGCGGTCAAATGTTTTGATAGTAGGAATTAATCTGTTGAATATCTCCCGCCAAGTGAACGATAAAGCGACAGGATGAACTCCATAATCCTGACGCTGTTTCCTAATTCAATTTGCATTCGGAATCAAAAACTTTCCGTGACACTGTTTTGCATTATTAATACTTTAGCATGGCGTGATCTCCCGGGAGGCGCACTAGAAGCTATAAATTGAATTCCAACCTTCGCAATTAGTTATTCCCGCGCGTGAAAACTTTCGAGATCGTTCGCCTTCGTTAACAGATGTTACGGTGCTATTCATTATACATTCCGTCGAATTGTAAAGCCGAACATTTAATTTAAAGTACCAAATGCTCCTTTGTTAAACAGTGAAGCATTTTGCGAGGTATTGTGAAAACATTTGGGTGTTGGCGGATTAGCGAAACGGGTTCTAGCCGCTTGCTCTGTATTTATAGGGTACATCCATCTTATCGTGCACAGCGTAATACGTAAAGGGTAGGCAATATTTTCAGCAAATGGCGGAGACGTGAGACTAGTTGGGACATTAACTTTAGCGCAATATGTGTTTGTGTATGATATTTAATAGAAAATATCAAAATATTCTTTTTTTAAGCACGATTAACCCGCTATAAACGCCAAGTCTGACGGTTGGTATTGAATCTACCACTAGCTCTTTCGAAAAGATACTTAGAATATTTAATCATTTCAACGTCCCTTTACAATGATTGAACTTATATATAAAACTGGATTCAAATACATTATTCTAAATATCGAACTAGCTGGTATTGGATGGTACTTTTTGTTTAATATTAGTACGCTCTCATATTTCTAAGATTAAGCTTTAAACTACTGCTTTGATACTTATGTACAGCATTTGCCATAAATGAATTATATTTGTACTGAGCTTATTTTATATCGCATTTGTATAAGTTAATATTTGAAGACAATAGAAACATTCTAAAATATATTGATTTATCAAAAGCCTTTTAAAGTTATTATGCATATATTTTAGTAGTAAATAATTAATATAAAAATCTGTATATTAAAATAGGAAGGAATTAGAAACTCATACATATAACAATTTCGTGTATCTATTGAACTCCGAAATTACTTAATCGTTTTTGATATTTTTTTATATTACTGAATTTGTTCCGACTTATGGCGTAGTATAGGTTTCATTTTAATTTGTAATGCAATAAAATAATTGCAATTATTTTAAACAGAGATATCGTTAAATATATGTAAGCTAATTTAGATAACTATCAAATTGTTGGAGCGGTATTCAAATTCCATGTATAAGTGTACGTAGACGAAGTTGCGCTGGTTAACTAGTATTTAAAAAAATTAAGAGTAGAAATAACCAAAGATATCTCTTCATTTCTGAGCTATCTATTCTTGGGTAAAGTATGAAATGTCTTCTGACCTTAAAGGGAATTCTGTTATTACTACACAGTTCAAGGACTATTTTGTTGAAAGGTCAGATTTTTCTTGACATTTAACCTTTCATAGCGAAGTAATAGGACAAGTTAATTAAAAATAATTCTCTATAATATGCCTTTTAATATCACAATCAAATACCAAATTGAAATCTTAATAACTTTCCTCTATTGTAGTCTTTTATTTGTTGAAATAAATAACATTAAATTACACTGTATGTTTGTTATTTCAAATGAATAGCTCATTATTAAACACATGTGATTATATATACGGCGCTGATATTTTTTTTAATTTTTGACTGTCTATTTATTTCTTTCCATTAATATTTGAATTGGTTGAACCGATTTTGACGGGACAACAACTGGCCGATAGCTGATGTTATAAAGAGTACCTTAGCCTTTAATTTTAGAAATAGAGGGCGTTCGGAATTATGCGGGCAACACCCAGCATTTTACTATAATTGTCGTAAAAATGTCATATACCTCAGACGTTATTTTATGGTCTTAATTTTCCCTCCCCTTATTTCTGAGTAAGGTGTTTTTGTTGTCTGCATTCCTTGGTCGACATTTTATTAAGATTCCACTTAATGATAACGTTATCACTGCAAATAATGTTTTATTCTGCCATTCTTAAGACTTCTGCGAGATCGTTATTTTAAAAGGAAATTAAACATAAATTTATGTGCTTTTTATTTATTACATTTTTTCATTGAATCATTATGTTAGAATAATTACTCAGATGTTATTATTTTTATTTATTACTGAAAGGTTATTAATTGAATACATTCTCATCTGATGATAAGTTATACATACATTTTAAAATGGATTTTGCTAACCTGAAAAGTGGTAATTTACCTCTTACTATTTATTATACACAGTATCGTCCCTAATCATGGCCGAACGGTGGTAAATAATCAAGACCTCCCACCAATCCAGACTCAGACAAATGACTGGCGGGAATCAAATCTAAGTCCTCTGCTAGCTAAGACAGTAGTCACATCTTTGCACTAATAAGGCTGTCGAAGGGGATAACCTTTTAATACTCTTTTACTTCTTTACAGGTCCCAGGTGGCGTATACATGAGATGTTATGGGCTCACGCGGCGTAGGAAAGTGGCGTTGGCTGGTGGTAGTGTTAGTATGGGTATGCGGAGCAACCGCAAGGACGTTATGCCCACCGAGATGCGCCTGCGACGATGCTTTGAGAGCTGCCTCCTGCGCCAATGCCGGCTTAGAAATCGTCCCCATTCAGCTCAATCCAGAAGCAACTCACATCAACCTCACTCACAATACCATAGCAGATCTTCTTTACACATTCGCATTCTATACACAACTAACCATCCTCGATATATCCTTCAACAGAGTACAGGATTTAGGTAGTAAAAACTTTGACAACAACATGGAAATGACACATCTCAATGTAAGTCACAACGCGCTCAAGAAACTAGACAAAGACACGTTCGTTGGACTCAAGAGATTAATTGATTTAGATTTATCAAATAATGATATTTCGAACATACACCCACAAACATTTAAGGATCTCAGTGTTTTAGAAAGACTCGACCTATCAAACAATAGATTAGTGAGTTTCGAAGTCGAAACGTTCGAGCCTCTGTCATCACTTAAAATATTATCATTGAGAAACAACTCCATTTTAGAAATTCCGTCGAGTAATTTATTCTTTGTTGTTCGCTTGGAATATTTGGACTTATCTGAAAATTTAATTCAACAAATCGATAAGCATGGAATCCCATATTTGAAAGAATTAAAGCATTTAGACTTTAATAACAATATTATTGAAGGTGTAGATCAATTGGGGTTGCATAATTTACCCTCATTACATCATTTGGATCTCAGTGATAACAATTTAACAACTATTCCTACGTCTGCACTTTCAAAATTATCAAATTTATCGCATTTGTATTTAAGTGGAAATTTCTTCCATAATATTTCGTCACTATCCTTCCAAAGCCTTTTTCATTTAAAACATTTGCATTTAAGCAGGCTGTACGATCTAGAAAAAATTGATTCTAGAGCATTCGTAGATAATATCAATTTGCAAAAAATATGGATGAATGAGAACTTGAAAGTAAGAGAAGTCCCTTCCAGACTATTCCACGGAAATCCAAAATTAACGCATATATACATAAAAAATAATGCACTGGAAACACTTGAAGCGTCGCATTTTCCAATTGATACTCTTCAAGAATTAGAAATTTCTGGAAATCCATTTGCATGTAATTGTTCTTTGTTATGGCTTTGGAAGCTTGGGAGAAATAGTGAAATACGAGGTAAAAAGTTTGATAACACAAGTGCCATACTTAAAATAGATTATGAAGAAGTAAAATGTTCCGGTCCAGGACATTTAAGAGGTGTTTTATTTGTACAAATACCGGAATCGGAATTTGGTTGCTCAAATGGGTGGGTTGTAGTCGCGATTGTGGTGCTAACTGTAAGTATAATTATAAGTATAGTCGGAGGTGTTTTGTACTTCATGGGACCGTTGAAAAGGTGTAAAGGGGATAAATCAAAGCAAGTTATGACCAGTGTTATGTTGAATGGTGATGTGTCAAAAATAGGAAACGGCTTAGGTTATTCTACACGTAGTCGGGAGCAAGAGGCGAAAAGAGATGTTGACCGATACTTGATGATCGGTTCGACGGTGACAAATAATTTTCACTCACTAAACCCTCCTTGGAATAGTGTTGATAAAAGTCCATATTACCAAGAAGACAGTGAAGAGCATATTTACCAGCAATTCGCTTACGAAACAATACCTCACCATAGAACCCCAGAAAAACCACACATAGTGTACGTTTAACAAATATTTATAAACGAGGACATTTTGACACAAGTAATTTCTTTACTTCGTAGCATTGAGGAGAACATTTAAATGATAGTGAACAACGGAGTCTCTGATTCTAGCAATAATGTAAATAGTGATGTTTAAAGTTGTAATGTGATAGCTTTGTATATAGATATGTAAATATATGATAATTCTAAAGATAAAGACATTTTCGATTTTGTACTTAAATTGTTTAGCAATGTATCTTTCGAATTCGAATTATTTCGCGATTAATAACCCTATTGTAACCATATAAAATATTATCTTTTTTGTTTGTTTATAGATAGATAATAAGTAAAGAAAATGATCAGATGTGACTTAATGTACAGTTATAGTAGATTGTTTTGTTTTCTAGTTCCTCAACCCTTTGAATCCATTTGTAAAATAATTAAAATAGGCAATTCATCTAATTATTAAATGGAAGATATTAATGTATAATTGCATAGTGGTTATACATGTTATATTTTCAGAATTAGAACACCAAACGTAAGTAAACTTTGTACAAATAATTATGAGCAATATAGATTACTAATTTCAAATATTATAATAATATGTTAATTTTTATCAAAACATTGTTATAGCGTATAATTGTATTTAGCCAAGAAAAAAAGATACAATATAATAGACATGTTTATGAATACTGCTTAGGACAACAATAGCCTATCTACATAGCATTTAACACTAAAACATTTATTAGTTGTGATTGAATTAATTAAAAAGAAAATTGTATTCTAAATGTCCCTAAAGTATTAAATATGTAAAATGTTATAAGTAGTTCCAACAACAGACATATATATCTTAGGATAGTTTCTTTTTTAGTTGTATTTTTTCATATAATATATAAGAAACAGACAATTCAAATACTCTAACTTGGAATACAAAAAAACAATAATAACTACGGTTGCAAAGTTAATTCTTTTTTGTTTGATTAATGTATTTTTTCAAACTAATAAATGTTTTAGTGTATCCACAATTTATCATAATATAGTTGTAATACAAACCAGCTGCTCTGATGGTGAGGGGTACAAATGAAATAAGTACATTATTTATTGGCTATTTTTGTAGGTTCATTTCAAGAGACTTATTTGGAATATTATGTTGGAAAGATATTAAATTAATATTTTTATACTTAGGGGATATTCATTGTATTATTGCAAGTATGATTGAAGTTTCTAGCTTAGAAAATATTATATGTAGATTTTACAACTTGAATTCTGTTTTTCGACTTCCACAGAAAATTTTAAAGGTTATCTACGTTTTAAATGTACAAATTTAACCTCTATTAAATCATATAATGACCTAGGAGAATAATAAGTAATAAATTATTCTTCTGTAACAATTTTTTTATAATACAACTGTTTTATTTTTTACTTACGTAAGTAACCTAACGTAATATAGATTACTTTATTTATTGTATTGTTTTGTTAATTTAATAATTCTGTACCTATATTAATTTAATGTTTGATTTCGGAAAACTTCTTTATCCTAGGAACAAAATGTATATATTTTCATACAGCTAGAAACTTTAAGCCATACTATATCATGTAATTGCTAAAAATTAATCTTGCAGTATACTTTGTTCCATATATCTCATATACGTTACATAAAAACTATGCCTACTTCATAACCAACATTATACCTATTCAGTCGATAGTACAGTCATAGTGATAGTGTAAGACTATTTATACATACTTACTACTTTTAAACTTTTGTTATGAAACTTATTTAAATATATAATGCATTGAAACAAACGACAAATAAACATTTAAAACATACCTCTTGTTTCAATTTCTTACACATTTTTGTTTTTATTTAAAAATTATTAGTCTAAACCATTCTGAATATCAAAATTACCTGAATAAATGTGAGAAAGTTCATCAAAATCGGTACAACCGTTTAGGAAGAGTATAGTCATTTATACGTGTACAGGTGTGTAGCAGCGCATAACCACAAGCCTCCTCACTCATAAGAAAGACGCTTTTTATGAGAAAATCTTAATGGAAAACTCAATATTGATTATTGAATTCGCTCGACCCGGAATTCGAACCCAGGACCTCAATCTGTAGTCAAACATGCGAACCACTAGACCAGTGAGGCAGTCATACATGTACAGGAAAATTGTTTAAAAACAGACTATTGTGCACAAGTACGTAGTATAATTTATTTTCTCTCTCTATTATGGTGTAATTAGTAAAGTAACTGGAGAGAGAGAGAGAGAGAGAGAGAGAGAGAGAAATACATACAACGATACTCTAACCCGGGACTTTGAGACGAATGAGTTATCCACTTAGCCTAAACTTATGGCTAGCTTAAGTTATAGTATGTTTAAAAGAAAACTATTGCAAGAAATCTTCCTAAACTAATTCACGTAAAATGAAATAAGTAAAAAGATGTATATCGCCTATTAGAGAACATATGGACGAAATTAAACAAGATAAACAAAAATCATAACTTTTTTGTGACTTTTGACAGGCAGTACTTTGACAGGTTAGACAGAGTCATACGTTAAACGGTTAACCCGGTGAAAGATTTACTTCTGTAACGATTCTCTATAGCGTCGTACAAAAACGCAAATATTATCGTTGGTATGTGGGTAAATTACCTTCGTCCGAAGCTTTCTGCTAGAACTAACCAAGTAGAGTTCAAATATATATAAATAATTTTTTTAATTTTGCTCTTCCAAGAACCGAATCACTTGTCTCTCGAACAACATAGCGAATACTTTAATTGTAACTACAAGTAGAAAGGATTTATGTTAATAAGTATAATATGGCGTAAAATACTTCATTGAATAAAATAGTTTACAAAAATATATATTTTTAACACAATACGTGTGTATATATAATACAAAGTGTTAGGAGACTGCTCCCTAAAACGAAGACAGATGATAGTACTAATATAGTTATAATACTTTGATGGTGGGTCGAAAAAAAATCGTTCCTGATTAAGAAAAAGCTCAAATTACTTTAGCATAGTTTCACAAAAATTACATTATTTTATCAAAAAAACAACCAGCATTGAAACACAAAATTAAAACAGCTGACGCGTCAGCCCCGGTCAACGACCTCTGCTATAGCTAAATATCGTTGACCTGGGTCGGGTGATGTCATTAGTGCAGCTAAATGAAATGATAGTTCTTCGGTTTCGGGAGCGGTCTTCTAAAACCTTGTATATATAGATCATAAATATTGCGTCGATATAATACAGTAATTTCAAAACGAACGACCAATGCTGTTCTAATATATAGTGAAAAAGGCAAATTTTTCGAAAACAATGACTTCTTATCGACCTTTTCAAAGGTAAAAAGGCGTAGAAAGTGGGATCTACAAAATCAACTGCTAAGAAGAACGGTTTGATGTTAGTTTCATTGTTTAAAACTAATGTCTAAATTACGTCAGTCGTGAAATATAACCTCCTAATACACATGGCTGAAATTTTAGATATCTGATTTTAAAGTTTTTATCGATAAAATAAATTTTAGGCAGCTCTCCATCGTTGTAGTTGTCGTCGCTGCGTTGGAATCTCAGCGGTCTTTTTTACGCGCCAACGACATTAATAAGGTGGTACTATGTAAGTTTATGATCTTGTTAAAAAGACTAAAAGCAAATTAATCCCAATTCCCACATACAATCCTGAAAAATATTAAGCGAGATCTGCTGATCCGTAGACATAATGGGAAATGATCCCTTGCAGCCTGCATTTGGGACCGTCCCTGTGGCACCATAACGAGCGGTGTCGTGATATAAATCTTGCCACCCCAACTGAAACGGCGGTACAGCCTCCTTGCGGTCGGATAAAAGGTCTTTATTTTTTCCCGTTAAAGCCTTTTATGTTATGTAGTTTGATTGTTCGGGGTTTATTGCCCGTTGATTGCTACTTTACCTTGGGATGTCTTTACACCGTGTCACATAAACAGTGTAACTATAATCGTATATATCTTTTTTATATATAAAACTAAATAATGAAGTGTCCTCAAATATGAATATGGTGAAATAAAATAAAACAACTTGAAAACCTTAAGAAATACCGATGAATCAGAGGTTTTCCTGGAAGGAGAATAGGGTTACGATGCCTGATAGAAAAATATCTGACCAGAAAGCTGAGATAGGAGTTAGTTAATGGATATATGTTGGTATAAATAGATTTAATACAGTAAAATTACCAAATACCAAATTAGTAGGCTTTTTTATGTATAGCAAAATAAAAGTTTGCAATTATAGTAATGGTACCTTATTTACTTGTTTTTTAGATTACTGTAAATAATTTGGACTAATCCAATTTTGGTAATATAAATGGACAACATTACCAAGCTTGGGGTCTGAATCAGAGATCTCGCTAAGCTTCGATGTAATCAATCAATTAATGTACAGATACATCTTTCTCCGTAACGTATATGCAATATGCTCCCCTATGCCAGATCAATAAAACAATTTTTAAAAATCATTTATTATATATATTCAAGTTTAGTTTAGAGAATAATGTAGTATTAAATATTAATTTCCTTTCAAGACCCAAAAGAGAAACTTTACCTTTATTGGGTTATTGCATTTTGTGTCAAACATCCCTAATTTCAGTGATATTCATAAATTAAAATTGGCAAACCTCTCTTTTAACAAAGAAAATATAGTCGTTAAAATTAGATCTAGTTCATTGATTTTTTTATATAAACATAATGATGAGAGATGTTTTATTACTATCATCGTTTATAAGTTGCGTATATTTCTACGTTGCTAAGCTATAAATATCTCTGAAATATGAATAAGTTACAAAAATAATTTCATACTTTTTTCGCTCATGCTGTAATAGTTCCAGAAGTTTTTGGTGAAATCTAAAAATCTTTAAAGTTAACTTGAATATATTGAATTTATTATACTGATAAAACTTCAAATACCTAAGGCAAGTTCAATTTACTTATTAATAGTTTATCCCCTTTGTCTAGAGTCTAGATTCAATTTGGTGAATCGAATATAAAAATATTCGACATTTAGTGATAAATTTGAACTATATTTAAGTGTGTAAATTGTGGAGCCATCGTGTAAATATTAAATCGAATTGACTTAAAAGTTGAACGTGAAATGAATTTTTAATGGACGCAGAATCTGAATTACAAACAAACCGATTCGACACACGAATTTGGTGCAGTCAAATAAATTAAAAGCCAATAGACATTGAGCCGGATAGGAACCGTATTTCGGAAAAATTCGAAAGGGCACCAAAATTTATACTACAATTTCGCTCCTTTACCGAGACCATTAAAACTGTCCGTCCATCCGGATTGCAGATTTAACCCGAAACGACCTACTGTCACGAATCTAAAAACATTTATCACTCTCGATTTTCCGCCCATAGCTTTAGGCCATGGCGAAACTACGCTATCAAATGTTGGTTCAACAAAAGCTAATTTATTTATTTAATAGTAACGCCTAGAGATAGTTCTGGCTTAGCGATTAATGTAGAATTATTAATTATTTTAAGTTATTTATACTTCATTGTAACCACACCGCAGAAGAATACGAAAAAAGAAATTACCTGAATAAATTATTGCCAAAAAATAGGTATTTTTGTGACAAATTTAGGCAGTTGAATTTTCTAATTTGTTTGAATCTGAGCTTGTTCAGCGTGACTATTTACCACTTTACCAGCAAAGGCCTACAGTTTCGCGTATTTTTTATTGCCGATAGCTTAGCGCTTGAATATGATCACACGTGATGGTAAGAGATGATACAGTCTAAGTTGGAAGCGTGCTAATCTGGTAAGTGACGATTTACCTCTTATGGTTTCTATATAGCATCGTACCGGAAAACAAATCTATATTCTTGGCGGTACGTCTTTGTTGGTAGGGTAGCCACGACCGAAACCTATTACCAGTGCAGACTGAGACAAATTAGAAAATGCAATTTCCAAAATTAGATTTCTTAGGAATCGAACTCGGGACATCTTTTTTTGCTGGGAAATGCTTTATGCGCGCCGGATGAAGTCTAAACTTTCATCCTGGAGTGTGGGATGCGCTGGATATACCAAGATACCCACTAAAACCCAGCAAAACCTACTTAATCCATCTATTGGGGTCCAGAGGTCTTCTGACACATTTCAGCTCCGGCGCTCCGGATGAATTCGACTTATAGATTTCCGGACCTCTGTTAGCAAAGCGAATATTCGTACCACGGCGCCACCGAGGCCGTCAAATTTGCGTTCTGGTACAATGCAATGTAGAAACCATAGGAGCTAAATTATCTCCTATCTTACCAGTACAAGGGCGGTACTATTTCAGACTGTAGTGCCATATACCATCGGTTGAGAAACTATTGAAGCGTAAATGTGTCAGCAAAAAAGCTGTACTCCTACTATACTATAAAATTACTAATTATTCACAAATTTTTGTTTTACTAAACTAACTGCATAACTTAACAACAATAGACTGAAATTTGTTGAGCAGTTTTTAACGTTCCTTACAGAACTTCTCTCTATTAAAGGACGTTATTACAAGTATTTCGTTAGAATTTCTTTTTAAATTAAAACAAAAAGTTTGTATTGTTCTTCATCGTATTTAACTTCAATTAATGCTAGTTTATCAATTTAAATTTTTAATGTTTTATTCTCATAATAATTATGCGAAGTTATTATAATATGATACCGCTTCTTACTATATTCCAGGGAGCTCTAAAACAATGACAACAGTATTATAGATTCTCTACACGTTTGTTGTATAACGCATTACATGGAACCAATGCGCTCAGTTTTCAAATTAATATTAATTTTAGAATTTCTCTTATATGTAAGGTTTAACCGTTCCGACTAAATTTCTATGAACAAAGTAAACTATATTGGGAAGGGATTTACTTGGATTAGATTTCAAAACGCAGTAGTTGAGTATAACTAGGCATAGTCCGCAACATTACTCGCAAGCTTTTTAGTTATCCATATAATAAAACATACCTCTTTGTCCCGACTCCTGTCTCTCTTCATGATAAACTTAAAAACTATATAACCAATTTTCATGAGCTTTTTGTCAAAAGGTACAGTAACTATTCCGAAAGGTTTCGGGATATAATCTGTTACAGTGTGCAAAAATTGGTTGAAATACAACGATAATTGTTAGAAGCGTCTATATCATTCACGTTGCTTCGGAAAGCTTTTGAAATAAAATAATGGATATTAAAATATTCCTATTTTATAGTTCTATAAGACTACGCGTCGACACACACACATATATATATATATATATATATATATATATATATATATATATATATATATATATATCTTTTTCTGAATTTGACAGAAAGGACCACAGAGTACTTGACANATATATATATATATATCTTTTTAGGATATCCAATCTGGTCTTCTAAAAATGGACATGTGAAAATCAGTCATTAGAATGTTATTCAAAGGGATAGCGTAATATTTATTAAAGACGTTATATACTTTACCAACTTTCAAACTAATAGTGAATAAGATTTTAAAGAAATCTTGATAAGTCAGTCAACTGGTATGTGGTATTACGTTTATACAGATATCTGCATGAATTATATAGATGTTTACATAAAATTTTATCTGAACGTCGTCAATTGCTAAATCACATCAACGTACATATAACCTCGAAGCTTGTCAATAATCTCACACACAATTGAAGGATGGTATAACCTGAAATAGACGTCCTTATAGATGGAATGGAAGGCATGGCAGAGGTACTTTATACAATCCTACGCTTAATTGGCTGCCTCGCATTGTATCGGAAGCTAAATCTCTTAGCAATGCACCTAAATCATAAGTCTCAGGATGTTTGTAATGGTTTATGCTTTTATATTGTTAATAGAAAATCTTAATTGACTTAAAAATATGAAAGACTAGCAATGGATCTAGCTAACGCATTTTTGCATTCGTAACATCATTTACAATGTCCGACATTAGCAAATTAAAAAAAAAACATGACAGCACATAAATTAATTAATGTTTCACTTACATATAACTATTACAGAGTAGACTAATAATTTAAAAGAGGAAGTCGAAACTAAGTTAGTTATAAGATTAAATCCTCTCTATTCCGATGCTTTTGATTTGCTTCCTAAACAATTAAATAATGCAGTTAAATAAATTTAAGCTAGTAAACATATTGCTGCACATATTCCAAGAGTTTTTTTTAAATATATCTTGTGTATCTATGAGTTATGTAATATACATATAAAATACATAGTTCATTATATCTATTCCCAGATGTTATTTTCTTTAAAGCTGCTTAAACCTTGTGGAGTTTAAAATAAGCAATTACCGTCGGTAAGTGTATAAGTATAAAACAAAAACTTAATTTATAAAACGTTCAATTTAACGGAACAGCTTCATCGACAGGACATTAAAAATTCAATTATTCCACCACAATTATTCGTTATTCGTATTAAATGGGAAACAGGAGGTAAATGCGTTTCGGTAATGAGTTTCACTAGCAACAAGTTGATTATGATAAAGTCATTTGTGTCGACATCAACCGATGACACTCATTGGCAGTCATGAACAGCCTATTTTGGCCCTACAATACTTTATTGCCATCAGTAAATTACGAATTAACAGAGCATCTTCTAGCAGTATAATTAATTACATAATGACCAAAAAATACTGTTTTTTGGGCATTTCTCAACCTATCCCAAACACACATATACACATACATATATAATATATTACTTTACTAAAAAAAGGCGAAAATTATTTCTAACCATGTCATCGTTGAGAACTCTGCTCTCGAAATTGTTGAGGAATACACATACACGTGGTCCAGCTAGGTAAGTCCAATTTCGAGAAGGAGGTCAACCGCCGAGTCCAACTCGGTTGGGCAGCGATCGGGAAACTACTCCAGATATTTTCGTCCGATATCCCTCAGTGCCTGAAGAACAAAGTCTACGAACAGTGCGTGTTGACAGTGATGACCTACGATTTTGACGTGGTCACTGACTATGGGCCTCATGCGGGAGCTCAGTCACTCAGCGGGCGATGGAGAGGGCTATGCTCGAAGTTTTTCTTCGTGATCGAATCAGAAATGAAGAGAACCGTAGTAGAACCAAAGTCACCGACATAGTCTTAAGAATCGTGAACCCGAAGTCGCTATGGGCGGGGCACATAGTCCGAAGGACCGATGGTCGTTGGGGGCCGAGGGTACTGGGGTGGCGACCCACACCGGACGGCGCATTATAGGCAGACCCCCCACAAGGTGGACCGATGATATAAAGAGGGTCGCCGTTAGCCGCTGGAGCCAGGCGGTGCAAGATCAGGCCTTGTGGAGGTCATTACGTGACGCCTTTGTCCAGCAGTGGAAGTCCATCGGTTGAAGCGACCACAACGACGACGACGACTAAAAAAACCTGCAAAGAAACACAAAATTAAAAACAGGTGATGTCTCACCTCGGGTCAACTGTTAACTGTCAACGGGCTAGCGGTCAGCTGTTTTTAACTTTGTGTTTCATTGCTGGTTTTTTTATGAAACTATCGTTTCATTTAGTTGTACTAGTATGATGGAGCGTAAACAATGCTAATAAAACGTTTTATAAACATGATTTTTTTAAATCTGGATAGATTTCTTTTCCCTCCCATCATCAAAGGTGCCATGAGTACTACCGTCTGTCTTCCTTTTCAGAAGCGGTCTCCCAACACCTTGTGTATATTTATATATATATTATGTGTGTGTGTGTGTCTTGGTGTACATATAAAGCAACGAAAAATAAACAGTTATCAGCGCGAAGATAATTATTATTAGAAAAAGTTTGATGTTTTCGTATTTACTCTCGTAAAACCGAATATTTCTAAACTCCGACGTGCATTTTCTGGTTATTTGTGTAATAAAGGGGTGTCTGAGGGTAACCTCTGCAGTTCTGTAATGGAGATAAATGTATGTCAAAGCGCTCAAATTGCCGCACAGCGGTGCGTCGAAAGTAGAATTACACTGAAAAGTATACCCACTAGCCCCTTGTAATGGAGTAAACGTGTAGAACATTTATATTACAATTAGGCATTGTTTTAACTCGCTTTTATGCTGGCTGTTTTAAGTCTGCAGCGTGTGGGGAATTTTAAGTATAAGCTTGCATTTATAATGAACAAAATATGTTAGTTGGAGAAAGGAATTTTAAAAACTCACAACAATTCATGCAATACCTAATTATGTTGTCACGATGATTGAAGTGTGTTGCTTAACACGTCACTACTTTTAACGTATTATAAGTATTTGTTTTCTATGATTAAGAATATGCAATTACGGCGATTCCATGGCGAGCAAAGTTAGGAAATTGTATTTTCTAATTTGTCTGAGTAAGTACCGGTGGGAGGCTTCGGTCGTGGCTAGTTACCGTCCTAGAAAGCAAAAGGTGCCACTAAGCAAAAGAATTATGTTTCGGTACGATGCTGTGGAGTAATCATAAGGGAAGTTTGGTGTACTTTCTTCTTAAACTGCATCATCGCTTATTTTCAAGTTAGTTTACATTCAATCGTTATTCTGTCACCGATAGAAAATATAAGTACACTAGCAGATCTGGCCACTCGTTGCTGTAGTGAAGGTTTTTAATAGACCAATAATTTGCAATAAAATAATATTGCAACTATAAATTAAGATGTAAACTATCCTATCTTTCAAGTTGGATTAAACTACACAGTATGTGCAAATTTGATTAAAATCGGTTAGGTATTTTTTGAGTCCATCGCGGATAAACAACTTGACACGATATTTATATATGTCGGAGAATAAGAGAGAACGGAGAAGAAGCATAAAGCACAGGGGCGTAGGGTTCTCTGCCGACATCGTCATTAATTTGATCCATTATTTAATTTCTTCTTCTGTGGGCGATCGTGGGTAATGTTGGTGCAATCAAAAACTTTATTAATTAACTCGGATTATAATGTTCAATCACTTAATGTTCCCGATATCAATTTACACAAACTCATTAACACTAATGGCTAGGAACGCGACAGTTTCAATACTCGACCACTCCGGCCGACCGCCGCTTGAGAACTGCCGAGAGACGGGCCGGACTGCCACTTATTGACTCTGCCCCCACGCCGATACAAAGATGGCGCCAGCGTTCCACAGACTATTAGACACGGACCAGCGATCCACAGACTCTTGCACTCCGACATATGTATTAGGATATGTCCATAAAAGACATTGAAGCCGTCCAACCGTTAATAAAAGCTGATTTACTTAGTAAGAGAATAACGTGAAGAAAGTCATTAGAGCTCGAAAACTATTTGCGATATAGACAGTACATGTACGGATTTCACGAGATTCGCAAAAAATTAGGAAATTCGAACTAAAATTCACAAACAAGCCTTATCAGTTACGACGTTTTCAAAATTTTTATAACTGTTTTGATTTCAAAATAATGCGTGTTATAGACGTAGTAACTTAGGTTTTGGTTTGTCTGTTTATCTAACGCTTAAAACAGAATTTTCCGGGCATATTAGAAATATTCTCAGCCTAATTTTTGATCCTTAAATATTACATTTTTTTTTAATTTTTGGGATAGAAAAAGATGGGTCATCTATGTCACCACAAAGAATATTTTGATAATGGCATGTCTTTGTCGCTAGACAGGTATCTAGCCACGGCCGAAGCTTCCCTAACAAATTAAGTGAAAAAAATGTAAAAACAATTACGTGCTGAACTAAGTACGTGTAGCTTCCTTTAAATAAGTTAAAGAAGTTTCGTGCTGATCGAGATTGGACGTGGTTACGTGCTCTTAATTGAAAAGAAATAGTGTGATAAGAGAACGTTGTGGTATAAAAGAAGACGTAGTGACTAAAATTGAGAAAGGTATGCTTAGATGGTTTGGGCATGTATAGAGAACGAATGAAAGGAGACTGACAAAAAGGATTTATGAGTCAAGAGTGAAGGCGAAAGTTGGAAGGGGAAGACCAAGGCGAACGTTCCTGGACCAAATCCAGGACATTTTAAATAACGGCCAGGTCAAGAGTACTCTAAACCGACGAACTTGTATGAAAGGTTTAATGAGAATGAAAGAAGCGAAGGAGATATGCAAGGATCGTGGCAAGTGGAAGGATGTTGTCTCTGCCTACCCCTATGGGAATGAGGCGTGATGCTATGTATGTATGTATGTGACTAATTACGCGTGATTGTTTTAAATAGATCTAACTTACCGATTTATTTAAAAGACAAACGCAGTGTGTTTGTATGGAGTCAATATACTTGGACCTTATTTTGGACATTTAACGTTACCCTTCTATAAAGCCATTCGCGGTTCCTGCTTTGTCAACCAGGACTTTTATCATTTATCGTTAGTCTTTAAAAAATGTATTTTTTCCCTTCGATAACGAGATATTGCAGTTGATCGCTTCGAATCGTATTTGCAAAGCACATTATGGAATGAGGTTCCGATAATGTAGTAGTATAAGTGTAAATAAATTTTATAGTCCAAGATAAAACCCATTACGCGTGGTTTACGAGAGGCACTCCCCTAATGATGCGAGTGCAGGGGCTGGTTATGTAGGGGGTGTATTTGTATTTATAACAAGTAGACATCCACTACGTTGTATGTTCGCACGCAATGGTCAGTGCGTGTTTCACAAATAAATAATGTTAACGTTAGCAAGGGTAATACAAAAGGCCAGCAAGATTCTAAATAACTAATTATAATAACCATTCACTAAAATAAAACGCACTAACATATCATATTCTAGCTGAACCCGAGACTTCGTCTGCGTGGAATGTTTTTTTGGTGGCATTTTCATTAATTTAGGCAAATAGATTTTACAGATAAGAATCCTACGTATAACACTCCCGCAACCCCTTTTGCGGTTGGAGTTTCGTAAAATCCGTTCTTAGCTGACCTCTACTTGGCAAAAGATATATTCCTACCAAATTTTATGTCTCTACACCCTATGGTTCGAGAGATATCGCGAGGAGTTAATAGATACCTGGATATCTCTTCTATATATATAAATATATGTTGGAGAATAAGAGAGAAGGAGAAAAGCATAAAATATAGGGGCGTAGGGTTCTCCACCGATATCGTCATAAATGGCATTCATAAATTAATTTTCATACTGTGAGCGTTGATGTTGTTGCAATCAAACACTTTATTAATTAACTATGATTATAATGTGAAATCACTTAATATTCCCGATATTAATTTAAACAAATGCGACAGTTTCAACAGTAGACCGCTCCGGCGGACTGTCACTCGAGAACTACCGAGAGACGCGTGCCGGACTGCCACTACTCGCCAGATGGCGCCAGCGCTCCACATATACTAGGGTAATGAATGAAACAATTGGAGCTAGTTGCCTTCGTTTCTCTAGAATTTCAAGAATACATTACAAGTGAAACTTACTTCAAAACCCAACAGGATTTTCTGGAGTCCAGATAAACAGTAGCTTAACCAATTGACTAACGAGGAACAGAGAGCGAAAATTTCTTCGCAATTGTCTCTAAAGTCCATCCATACAAATATATTTCGATGTAGTATTGTATCTATAAACAATCCAATGTTTTAAAAACACATGCTAAGGTTTTGATATCGTGAAATGAATTATATATCGCAATAAATCACTATGTTTGGAAAATGAACTTAGAAATATACATCTTTTGTAATTATTTCAATAAGTGGAAATTTTTATTTAATTTTTAATGTTGTAGAAAGATCTCCAAGCCTCGAAATGAAATTGCAAAACAAACTTTGAGTTTTGTACATAATTAGTCGGCATTTTCTTTATTAGCATACTACGTTACGTTGAAGCGTTTCAAGGGAAATGATGCGTTGTTGTTTTTAAATTAAAAAGGATAACAAATCACCGGTATTTTCCGTTAAAAAGGTTTACCTTTTTGCTTATCATGCTACAGACATCGATACTTTTATGAAATTGTCTATAAATTCCCAAATATGGAAGAAAATCACTATTAAAAATATAACCAATAATGTATGTTTCATAAATAATGTTTTATAAATATTTTGGAAACTCTCTCTTTAGTGTCTCTGTAGTGGGAAACCAGCTTCTATTGGACGGTTTTAATATCTTTTACGAAAATATATCATGCATTTTTCAATTGTTGACAAGTTAACGTTTGATCACACCTGATGTTAAGTGATGTTGCAGTCTATGTTTAAAGCGTGCTACCTCTTAGGTAATTTACCTCTTCAAGTTTTTACACAACATCGACCGGAACACATATTTTTGTATGGCGGTATGTCTTTACTCATAGTAGTAACTAGTCACGGCCGAAGCCTTCAGTCAAAATTCAGAAAAATTATAAAATACTTTTTTCTACATTAGCGCTGCCTTGAATCGAATCTGTGGCTTACCCTATCAAAGTGAGTTTTCGCACCAATTGTCAATCGTTTATTAATTACTTTTATGCATGTAATTATATTCATTCAAGTTGAAATATATCTTTTTAAACATGTAGTCGTTGATACTTTTTGTTAAAATATATTTAAGTGGGAAATGACTTTATTTTTTATATAAAAAAGTAAGTAGCAGCCCATTAACGTCCCACTGCTGAGCACAGGCCTCCTCACTCATACGAGAGAGGGTTTTTAGAGCATAGACCCACCACGCTGCTCCACTGCGGATTGGCAGGCACAGTACACAAGTGTACTCTCTATTCCTTCACTATCATAGTCCGACGTGACGGCAATTCGACAAGACCGGAAAGAGATCAGGCGTGGGACCGACGGCTTAACGTGCTTTCCGTAGGAGGGGGGGGGGGAAATCGTAGCAAGCCAACTTCCCAACTTCGGACAAATATTGAGAAAATGTTTATAGAAAACTTAATATCGATTTCGAATTGGCCCGACCCAGGACCTTATGTGTGTAATCGAACATGCTAATCACTAGACCAATGGGACAGTTTTACTTATATCTTAGAATTTCTATAATATCTGCTTGAATCTTAATACATAAATGGTTTGAGCATGTAGAGGGAATGGGAAAGTTGGAAGGGGAATTCCAAGGCGAACGTTCCTGGACAAAATCCAGGACATGTTAAATAAGGGCCAGGTCAAGAGTACTCTAAGCCGTCGAACTTGTATGAAAGGTTTAATGAGAATGAAAGAAGCGAAGGAGATATGCAATAATCGTGGCAATTGGAAGGACGTGGTCTCTGCCCTACCCCTATGCGTGCGATGTACGTATGTATGTTGAATCTTAATTTAAACATATATTGTGATATGAAGTAATTATAATAAGCCGAATAATAAATAATAAACGGAATTGCGGGTCTCTTAACGATTAATTTTACTTGGTTCAATTAATATATTATAAACAGCATACTCATTTACTTAATGTGCACTGCAGCTATTCAATACTTACTTTATATACAATTCAAAACCCTGGGGAGCTGCGTTGTAGCTGCATCTGTACTTTTATAAAGGATTTTATATTATGCATTTATGTTATGGACCTCAAACCACATTTTTATTTATTCTTATGATAGTTAAAGTGTTCCGATTTTACTGTGAAGTAAACAACATAGAAATGAATATACGGTCGCATTTAAATGGCTAGAGAATACAGGCATGATATTATCATGATATTACAACAGAAATGAAATGGCAAAATGATTTTATGAATAAGTAATTTAATTATCGTTTATCTGCAAAACTGTTAGTAATCCGTAAATACAATGAAATCAATGAAAATTCTTTGAATTGTAGAAAATTCATGATCATATCGACGCAAGAATTCGTATAATACGAACTTTTCATTAGGTCCAAAAAACTTTTCTAAAGTCGATGGCGTAAGCTTTAACATTTTGCTGACCTCAAAATTGGTCAATTAAATATTAAGCTTAATGATACTGTAAACTGAAAATATTTTAAAAATTGAAATTTTTGGTGGACTTCCATCAAAAGACACACCACTTTTATTCAAAGCACTTCTGCTGTGAACACTTCAAGCAATACAGTATTTTTTTCTGTTAAAAATGATTTACATAACTTCATTTCTGTTTTTTGAGGCTTACAGGAAATACGTTTTCTTACGTTGTTATCAAAAGTTTTTAGTTTGTTGAATTAAAGTTTTGAAACTAGTTCTACAAAATTTCGCTTGTTAATTTTATAACCGAATTGATATAATATCAAAAAAATAATAATAATAAAAATAGTTTATTTCCATAACAATTTGTTACATCACACATACTAGATTGAAATTATCTAGTAGGTATTGAGATACCTGTGCCAGATAATCTCGCCCTCCCCAAAGTATCACTATCACAGAGTTATAAAAATAAAAGATTTAAACTTAAAATTAATAGTTAAGAAATAAAAAAATAAACAGAAATTTGCAAGCTTATCTGTGTGTGTGTGTGTGTGTGTATGTATATGTGTGTGTGTGTGTGTATGTATATGTGTGTGTGTGTGTGTGTGTGTGTATGTGTGTGTGTGTATGAGTGAGTGTGCGTGCGTTTGTGTGTATCTGATTATCTGTAAGCTAATTATATACCCGCAATATTAAGCGTTTGAATTTAATAAGCATTCAGTATCATTGTAGTTAAGTTCCTTTAACCAGTTTGCTACTGTCCTTTTACAATCATAACTGTTGACAGGATAGATTTTTAATATGTTGTTTATTTTATTATACAGGTCAACTGATTGTTTGCTATGTTGTTGGTAGTATATATAATATCATAGTCATTAACTTTGAAATTAATTCCTCGGTGTATTTCGGTTGTGTGGGGCACACGCTACTGATATTGTATGTAAACGGGGCCATGTTTCCCGAAACATCGCTTGTACCGCCTAACAACTCATTCAAATTTCACATACCTTGATGTGTAATGTACTTATTATTTCAATTTTCACAATAAATTCCTATGTACACATTATTACATGTATTTACTGGAACAGTAAAAATCTAAAAACCATTTTCAAATTCACATTAAATGTCCTTATTTCTAGAGATGTCACTTAATAAATTCAAAAACTTTATAAATGAAAAAGCTTTATAATTCAGAGAGAAATGAAAAACTTTATTGTAATTAAAAAAAAAGTTGGACGATAAAAAAGCGTCGCAGTAAATAAAAAGTAAGTAGCAGACCTTTAACATCTCATTCCTGGGCACTGGTGCACCCTCGTAGGAGAGAGGATTTTTAGAGCATAGCCCCACCAGGCTCCTCCAATGTGGGTTGGCAGGCTTAGTACACAAAATATCCTCTGCTAACACTAGGCGCAAAGAGTAATAGCGATCGGGGTAAAACGAGGGTATCGTACAGTATCCTGGACGGCAGCGACTCTCCTGGCGGGCGTTCTCCCATGGGAGCTGCGAGCGGAAGCTGTAATATCGGCACAGAGCGGTTGCAGGGGCCGATAGCCTGCAGCCTGATGCAGACGAGGCCTAAAAATGGAGGAAAAACCTCGGGTCGCCCATATTGGGCGCGGCGATCCGTACTCACTAATGGGTTTCCCAGGGGGCACGGGATGCTTTCCTACAGACTGATGCAGGTTCTGACTAGACAAGGGTTCTTCGGAATGTTCCTGCACCAAATTGTCTGGGAGGTGACACCCGCTTGTCATCAGTGTGGGGCAGCTATAGACTCAGCGCATGGCACTATGGCAGATTGTGCAGCCTGGGACATCAGTTTCACCTCTTGGTGGCGTTGATCGGCGGCGATCTCTTGTTTGGGAGTATTGTAGACGCGATGCTCTCCAGTGAAAGATGGTGAGCGGAAGTGGCCTTCTTTTACTATTCCCCTGTCGGACTCATCCGGGACCACCATGACACAATGCGAAAGCTGAACATCTGGTACCTCACTAATGGATGAAGAGGGTTCCGCTGGGTTCCGTTTTAGTGGGTATTGCAAGATCTCCTCCATCGCCATCCATCTCATAGTCCGATGTGACGGCAATCAAAATAAATTTCTAATATAAATAGAAAAAATTAAAGTCACATTGCACTGGTTATGATAAAAAGTGAGACCTGGATTTTTTTGTGGTTTCTTCTCAAATCAGTGCGCGAAGGAACCCTCGTAACTATAGATCATAAGTCGATCACTAATATCATCACCAGTCGTCGTATATAACAGATAGTATTTACATGAGAACTGAAAAACAATAGATAGTAACAGAATTTATATTATTAAATGATCATTGAAAAGTGGCTGCAGAATTTGACTTGAATTTTATTACATGGGCTTTAAATGTATGTATCTACCCGCACATAGCTTTCACGAAAAATGGCATAAATTAAACGCTCCGAAAACGAATTTATCTTTTTTTACCATCAGCATACTAATGGTAGCAGCCCTCTATCCTCTGGGGTGGCCTCCGCATCAATAAAATTAACATTGTAATCCACTTTAACTTACCAAAAAATTACAAGTAAAACGTGTTTTTCATTTTTCGCAGATTCACAGCGTGAACAGTTGTTTTATTTTCAGGAATGGCCAAGTAAAGAGATATTAGTCCGATCGTAAACACGTAATATTAAAAAAAAATGTACACTACAATATGTATTTATACTGGAGTAGATTAATAATGAAGTATAACATCGTGTTTATTTTATTAACAATGTATAGTTTGAATAAGATTATGTGGGGAGATTGTGCCCTAATAGGAGAAAAAGGATATTGTATGTAATGTCTTTGAGGGCTTCTATGTACAAAGAGTCAACTTGCATTTAAGATGTCTTGACGTATATGTAATTTCTATCATTAAATTACCTGAAACACTGTCTTACATATTCGGGGTATATACTTGCCTAACTGTTCTATAGTCAGGATGTTCGGTTACAGACATGAGATCCTGGCTTCGAGTCTCGGGTCGGTTTAATTAAAAAATCGATATTGAATTTTCTATTAAGTTATTCCCAGTATGTGCCCGAAGTTGAAGTGTTGGCGGTGTGCTGCGCATCCGTACCTTGGAGAGCAGGTTAAGCTCTCCGTCTTACGCGCGGTCTCTCTCCGTTCGCATCGGATTGCCGTCCCATTGGACTATGAAAATGATGGAAGAGTAAAGTGAGTATTAACGTGCCACTGCTGTGCACAGGCTTCCTCATTCATATGAGTGGGGATTTTTATATCCACCACACCTCCACTGCGGTTGCCATGTATAGTACACAAGTGCACTCTCACATTAATTTTTATATTCCAATATGACGGAAATCCGACACGACTGGAGAGAGATCAGGCACGAGGCCCACAGCTTAACGTGCTCTTCGAGGCACCGGGGTGGATCACACCGCCAACTTCTCAACTTCGGGCAAATATTGAGAAAATTTGCGGGACTCGAACCCAGGATCTCATGTCGGTAGTCAAACATGCTAACCACTAGACCAATGAGGCAGAAGGAACAGTGTATCCTGATAACTCGCAATGGAGTAGTGTGGTGAGTCCATGCTCTATGAGTGACGAAGGCTGTGCCCAGCAGTGGGACGTTAACCGGCCGCTACTTATCTTAATTTGTGTTCAGATACGATGCTGCGTAGAAACCGTATGAGGTATACCGACTCTTACTAGATTAGTGCGCTTCCATTTTAGACTGTGTCATCACTTACCATCAGGTGAGATCACAGTCAAGCGCTAAAACTGTCAGGAATAAAAAAAGTAAGCAAATAGATTTTAATATATATTTATTACAAACTCTATATTAATTAATTTATTACATATATACAAAGTAAGTAAGTTTCTAATTATAAGAAACAATGATGGTCCTAAAAATGTATATAATGATTTTAAAAAGACCCATTTGTTTAACAATAATACCTTTCATAAATCGTATTATAAGAGATTATTATTATTTATAATCTCTCTATGCACCACCCATACTTTTACACACTCTTCCTTAAGTTTGTCCGGAAAAAATCGCTGATTAGCGATAAAATAAGTTTAAGCCATGTATTCACATCTTGTCATTGTGTTTTAAGGTGTATAATAAAGAGTGTTATTATTACATACGTGTAATTTATTGAAATAGGCTGTAGCTAACTTAACGTCAAATTTTTTTGTAATTATTTTTTTACATACCCATCACAGATTAACACAACCTTACTCGTTCGCTTCATTTTAAAAGGTTTGACTAATGAATACAACATCATAGAATCTCTATTGTGACGAAAATGACAACTTACTGTTAATACAATATATTTTATTTGATCAAAAAAATCCAGTAGCCGTGTATGAATAATTAATATGCTAGCTAATTACGTATTAGCCTTCAATTAGGCCAGACGCTGTGGATTTCAAGCAGTTGCTCTCCCAAATGTACTGAATAATTCAAAGGCGTTTTATTCTTTATTCCTAATCTAAATTACATTTTTTCTCGTATTCAAATTGAAAAAGAAAGTTTCTTAAATTAGAATAACAAGAAACCTTTCTTCGTTCATCATAAAATATTATGGAGTACCGAAAAAATATATTAGTTTTAAGTTTGACATCAATCAAAAATAACGGCCATAAAATTACCATTTTTGATATGACTTTTATTCACAAAATACCTTTGAAAATATTAAATCTAGAGAGAACAATACAGAGAAATATTTTTTTTACTTCATTCTTTCTTTTTTATAATATTGTATTGTTTAAACGTTCAAATGGTAATAATAATATTTCTATACGTCGTTGGAAAACTAAAATAAATATGTAAGGAGTCGCTATTAAAATGGTAATGAAAGTAATATTATTGGGGAAACAGGTTTGAATTTTAGTAGCTTGGATGGTAAAATACGCAAAACCACTGGATGGTAACATAGGCAAATAGGAATAAGGGCATATAACCACCACGCCGCTCCCCTGCGGGCTAGAAAGCACAATACACAAGTGTATGCTCTAACAACAGTACTCTCCCTCTCTGATCGTTCTCATAGTCCGATGGGACGGCAATTCAGCAAGGCCAGAGAGATATCAGGCGCAGGACAGCTAGCTTAACGTGCTCTTCGAAGCTCGGGAGATGGAGCACACCGTCAACTTTCTAACTTTTGGGCAAATATTGAAAAACATCGATTTTTAAATTCACCCGAAACTCGAAGCCAGTTCCTTGTCTGTAGCTGAACAAGCTGACCACTGGACCAATAAGGCATTTACAATAAAATTATATTTTCTGAATCACACTGCTATAAAAAATTTATACTTAAACAAAAAATTTATATAATTCACGTTGTGTAAAGAATAAATGTTGTTTTTTCTTTCTCATATTGTATTTATCCATAAGCGACGAACGGTAATAACTATCAAAGCACATCTAAATATAAGTTTAACGTTGACTAGGACTATAAGATCTTTCATAACTTTTTAATTTCCATGTAATTGTTATATATAAAAAATAGCGTGGTCATGAAGAATATTTTCTAATCAAATATATTTCATATTAGTCTTTCTACACCTCATAGGACATTTACTATAGAATGTCTTCAAGCCACGTATTATTAACATCACTTAAATAAATGTCTATGAATATAATTTACCTGAAAAACATTAAAATACTATCAATATTGCCTCTTTGTCAATAATAATAAGATATAAGCTGAAGCCTTTAAAGCCTTATAAAAACATACGCTTATGAGAGTTTCTAACAAAGTTATAATAATTGCAGCAAACCGTTTTATAAGTAGAGTTACTCAATTTACATTCTGTAATAGATGACAGTAAAATGATACATAACATAATCTCATTAAGTGCTTCCTCGAGAGAATTAAAGCCGCTTTAGGAATCACAATATAAAATGCATTGTAAAGAGAGCACAGTATTCAGATAATACAGTCTGTACTATTTTAATGAGGAGGTTCATGTATCGATAAAATAATTATGACTTTATTTTATTCAATATATGACTAAGATACCGATTTTGTTACGTTGTTATTTGTTTTTTAAGGAAAAATCTGGGTTGTGTAGTACTTAGATAACTTTCCAGGTTAATTCTATTAGGTTAGGTTAAGTGCTAGCCTGTCAAGGTTTACTGATCCTGTGAATAACGAACGAGTCCTGTACAAAACAGAATATGAAGTGTTACTTTTTTTTAATTCATGTAGAAAATTTAATCTATTTTGTATAGAAATGTGTGAATTTGTTTAACATATTTATCAATTAAATTTCAATTTTGCTATATAACCAGGTCTTTACATTTTTTTGCTTGTTTAATCTTGGATTCATTACCTTCATTAATGAATCGACAGATCTGTCTGTGAGAAGTCGTAAGTGTGCTCCTTGCTTAATGTAGGAATTAGACAGTTCACAGATCCAATGTCAAATGCAATAATGCAGAAAGTTTCCTAATGAGTTTCACCTCGGTTGAGACCGCAAATTGGATTATAATGTTAATATCACGATTCCGCGGGGCGCTGATGCTCCGCGGGGTACAATTTCGCTACTTCTTAGGGCTGGACGTCTATTATTCTCGTTTCAATAAGAATTAAATTACGATTTCTTATTACGTTTTTCATTATACGCGAATATTCAACAGAGTTCAATTTGCTGGAACGTATTATCAAGGATTTTAATGAATATTTTGACGGCAATAATGATTCTTTTTATATGAGTGAAAAATATTGCCTTCATTGAATTTCTTCTCAGAAATATTGGCGTTTACCAATATTTGTAGCTTCTGTTTTGTTAGCAAGTAATAATTCGTGATTCATTTTTTGACGTCTACTATCTGAATAGTAACGTTTTTATGTTACAAAACGCATTCATTTTGGTAGTACAGTTAATTTACCTTAAAACATACATGTCATTATTCATTCGAACATACAGAATGAATTTTGAGATTGTTTTTTTTTTAATTTCGATAGAAGATTTTTTATACGGTAGAGCCTACTGTTAGGCACAGGCTTCCTCACTCATAGGAGAGAGGTTTTTCAAGTGTAAATCATGCTGCTCCACTGCGAGTTAGACGGCATAGTACACAAGTGCACTTTTTATTCCTTCACTCACATGACCGCAATCCGACACATCCGGAGAGAGATCAGCCACAGGACCGACGGCTTAACCTGCTCTCCGAGGCACGGGGATGGAGGACGCCACCAACTTCTCAACTTCGGGTAAGTCTTGTGAAAATCATAATAGAAAACTCTTTCTTTAGAATGCACTTTTACGCAATCGAAACCGTAAAAAAAATGAGTGTTAGGCCTTAGTATACTAGGGGTGTAATTAAAAAAATTGTATGAAATACTACTAATCTCCAAATAATAAGAAAAACTGTGATACAAATTAAGAGATCCTAGCTAGCAATGCTTTTATAAAATTAGGCAGACAATGTAACTTGTAGCTGGCTTAATAAAACAAAGCATTTCAGTACATCGCGCCCAGCAGTTTATTTCACTAATGTTTTTCGGCGTGCCAACTTTTTGTTGGCAAAGTTTTTCTGTTAGTAGAACCTAAAATGAATAACTTTATTGCCCGTACAGCGTATTCGAGTTTTTAATTTGAAAGTGGCTAAACTATAGTATATTCAGTACAGATTTTTTCACGGGACAATAAGTTTCATTCAGTTTAAGATTGCTTAGTTTTATGAAGTTAAAGGTAGGGTAATGCAAGTCTGTTAGTCTTATATGCCTTGTGGTCAGCTTGACCCGTGAGTGGCTACAGCCATGAAGTCCTGGGTTTGATTCCCGGGTCGAGCGAATTCAAAATCGATATTGAGTTTTCTGTTAGAAATTTGTCTGAAGTTGGGAAGTTGGCGAAATGCTCCACCCCCGAGCCTTGGGGAGCACTTTAAGCCGTCGATCATGCGGCTATTCTATCCCTTCATGTTGGATTGCCGTCGCTTCGGACTATGAGAGTGAAGGAAAAAAGTGTACACTTGTGTTAGAGCATACACTTGTGTGCAATGCCTACCAACCCGCAGTGGAACAGCATCGTGGGGCTAAAAACTCTAAAAACCCTATGCTCTTTAAACCCACTCTCCTATAAGTAAGAAGGCCTGTGTCCAGCTGTGGAAGGTCAATGGGCTGCTACTTACATAACCCAGAATTACTCTAAGGCTATGTAGATTAAAGAAAATATTGTGAATATTTTCTTTAAAGCACAATAACGAATTTTAAACAAGAGAGCTTAGTGGTGACTGCTCACGATTCGAACCCGTGACTTTTAATAAAAATCTACTTGTGCTGTAGGTAACCGAGGCTTTATAAACACTTAATGGATAAATTTCTTATAGTGCACCTAATAAGGTCACAAAGTGTAGATAATAAGAAAGATATAAATGTTAGTTTAATTTGCATATCAGAAATATAAAAAAATATGTAAATAGTTTTTAAAATAAATTGACTTGAGATCTTATTTCTCAAACTACAGTGGAATTCTCAAGTAAAGTAAGTTTACCGTAATACCATCACCAAAAATAATCAGCATATACCATCTTACCAATTTAAGCTTTTTGGAAATCGTATGAAATTTACGAGTTATTTACTGTTATAGTCAATCATTACATGTATATTTGTCCGACGTAAAATACAAAGGGCTTTTGGACCACTTTAAAATTTACCAAAATTAATAAAAATCTTGTAATAAATGCAAAAACATTTCAGAATTTCAAAACTGAGAAAAATCTTTAAATTACGGGAATAATCGAGTTTTTCTTTGAACCCTTTTAGCTCTCGGGAGAAATGTGCTGATAAATGACTAATTTTATATAGCAAAAGACAAATTGGTGCTAAGATTTCAAAATTAAGGCTCTGTTTTACACCAAAAGTAAAACCTTTTATCACCTTTTTTATATTCTTTAATTCAGGTCGGCTTTTAGGTATGACTACTAAGTTCGTAACCTTTCTCCCATCTTTTATACGAAAGTGAATTGATAATGAATATACTATAATGGAATAATAAAAGATAACTAACATACCACTGAATATTTTTATTTCATTTATAAATCTACAGAAGCTAATAGATTAATGATAAGAAATAATTCGTATTTTAGTAGCTTCTAGCATCAGCGTATACTGATTTTATTAAACATATTTACAATTTAATAAGTTTTTAACATCTTACTTGACTACTGATTATTATATAGCTATCTGATGAAATAAAATAAGAAAATTTGACAACTCGTAAAAGTCACCCAATGGCTTCCTTTACTGAAAGCAAAATAGGCAATCTTGAAGCAGTCTTATTGGTCTAGTTCTAGTCCCAGGTCGATCCAATTCCAAATATCAATATTGAGTTTTTTGTTAAGATTTTCTCAATATTTGTCCGTAGTTGGGAAGTTGGCGGTGTGATCCACCGCCGTGCCTCGAAGAGCTGCCTCGTCGGTCCTGCGCTCGATCTCTCTCAATCGTGTCGGATTCCCGTCACATCGGACTGTGAGAGTGAAGAGAGAGTGCACTTGTGAACTATTTTTTTATTTTTATTTTTATTTTAGCTTTATTTTGGAAACAAACAGTACATTTTATACACAATAATAATAAAATATATGATAATACCTTACAACCAAAACAGTTTCCTATAATACAAATTTCTTATAATTACACGAAAAAGAGAAAAGTGAGTGCAGACAAAGCAAAACATACTATTTAACCTACTATGTAATCTACTTCAAAATATTAATCTTTATGAAGTAGACTATTATTGATATTTAGTTTGAATTTTGTGAGAGAGAGATGAAATTGGTCAAATTCAGAGAATAACATTTTGTACTGTTTACAGCTCCTTCTTATGAATGTATTCTCTGAATATCTTGTTTTAGAATGCGAAATAAGAAACAAATTAGTCCTACGGTGAGAATTAATACGGTGAGAATGCCTGCCAATCCGCATTGGAGCATCATGGTGAGTATTAGCTCTAAAAACCCTCTCAACTATGAGTGACGAGGCCTGTGCCTAGCAGTGGGACGTTAATAGGCTGCTACTTACCTTACCTTTTAAGCAATCTTGATTTAAAAGAAAAATAAAAATCAAAATGAGCTTCAAGTTTTAAATATAAGGCTTACAATTTAAAAAAGGTTATATAAATAACATTGTTTTGCTGTTTCAGATTGCGTAAAAACGACAGCAAAGATAAGCTTGCATGTCAAGTGCCCTGCCATATGAATAAAAGTGAGCTGACAGGCGCGGCTTTTAAAATGTTAGCGATCCTTACACGGTTTTTAGGGTATATTTTGAATAAAATTTTGGTTGTTTTCTAAAATTTTTTGATCTATTAATCAGATTTTTTATTTTATGTACACGAGTTTCTTAATGAAATAGAAAATAAGTTATTGAAATTTCAAATGATGAATTGTAAATAAAAATACCACGTGTTTTTTGTCCATATTAGATTTTTTTTTCATTTAATATTAAGAAATGTTAAATTATCGTTATTTTACATTTGATGAAAAATATTATATTGAAATAGTAAATGACGAGTGGCAAATTAAAATGCTACATAACATTTGTAAATACAATTACCTAAGTTACCTTCAAACAAATGAGCATAAAAAACACTGCACATATTCGTGACGCTAATCACGTGTTTCATCCGTAAAAACCTTACCCTTATGCCCCTAAAGAAGTTTCACTTCAATAATAATATTGTTAAGTGCGAATAGATAAGTCACACTTCGAACAAAAATATGATAAAGCCATCCGTTTCGAATCTATGATGGTTTGTGTTATACTTTCATAAGAAATTTTATTTCAAAAATTCATGCATACAAAAATTTTACCTTGTCATTGATAAATATTGCGTTTAAATTTGTATATGACGATTTCTTGTGTAACATTAAATAGATGATGTAAAGTTACACATTGAATTTACGACTATAGCTAGTCATTGGAGTATTATTACACACACACACTCACATATATATATATATATATATATATATATATATATATATATATATATAAACTAATATCGGAGAATAAGAGAGAAGGAGAAGCATAAATCACAGGGGCGTAGGGTTCTCTGCCGACATCGTTATTAATGGGATCCATTATTTCATTTCTTATACAGTGGGCGTTCGTGGGTAATGTTGGTGCAATCAAACACTTTATTAATTAACTCGGATTATAATGTTCAATCACTTAATGTTCCCGATATCAATTTACACAAAATCATTAACAATAATAGCTAGGAACGCGACAGTTCCAACAGTAGACCGCTCCGGTCGAGCGCCACTCGACAACTGCCGTCCCACTCTGTCCCACGCCGATAGATGGCGCCAGCGTTCCACAGACACCTGCCCTCCGACATATCCATGTATCGTTTAATTAGTATATTTTTTAGAGATATATTTACGTTAGTGTCGGTACTTCTTTACACCTCCCGCTCCTGCTTACTTCTCCTCTCATCAAAAGTAAGCTGTAAGAGATCGCTTTAGGCCGCCTTTGCGCCCTTCGTTATCCTAAACATTGTTTATTTCTAAAACTAACTTGTATTGTGTATTGTGTGCAATAAAGTATAAATAAATTAAAATAAATACGTTAGTTCGTCTAATTTATAGGTAAAACCAATGAACAATAAATTGTTATGATATTATGCGCTGTATACAAACTAATTCAAATGTAATCTAGTGTATATTCTATTCGACTCACGAAGTAACAGAGGCGGGGATAAAATGACAGGAAAAGACCTTGATTTTACATCGTCGTCTCGCGTAAATGGTAACAGCCTAAATCCCTACGTGACATCGTTTGAAGCCATTCGCAGAATGTACTTCTGCAATTTAACCTTTAATGAGATGTAAGTTTAAAATAAGATTGCCTTAAGTAAATCTTACGTTTCATATTCCATATAATATATTTATGTATATGCCACGTTAATGGGCTGCTACTTATAGCAGCCCATTAACGTCCCATTGCTGGGTACAGGCCTCCTCACTCATAGGAGGGATGGTTTTTAGAGCATAGAACCACCACGCTGCTCCACTGCGGATTGGCAGGTGTAGTATACAAGTGCACTCTCTATTCCTTCACTCACATAGTGCGATGTGACGGGAATCCGACTGAAATTAGGCACAGGACCGAAGGCTTATCGTGCTCTCTGAGGCACGGGGGTGGATCACACCGCCAACTTCCCAACTTCAAATATTGAGAAAATCTTAATAGAAAACTTAATATCCACTTTTGCATTGGCCCAACCCGGGACTCGAACCCAGGACCTCATGTCTAGTCGAACATGCTAACCACTAGACCAATGAGGCAGCAGTTTGGAAGTGCTATAATTCTATTGATTCTTTTGACGTGAATACGTTTGTATAATGGTATTCATACGAAGGCAATAAAAAACATTAATGATAACAAAATGGGGGGATATAGTTTGGTGTTATAGCTACATATCTTTCAGCTCCATCCGAAACCAATTACACCACTGGATAGCTAAAAGACCAAAGAATAAGTTAAGCTAAGTACAAACTGTAACACTTATTTTATGTAGAAAATATTACCCGTTACAAAATGTATTCACATATTACAGACAGACGTTTCCACAACACAGCCACATGCCTTTTTTTGTGACGTTTTGTATACTCGTATGTATTAAATTTAAANGAAATTTTCATAATCTTTCCGATGTACTTAACTATCTGGCGTGTATTTTAAAAATATAAAACTTTTTTACTTTAAAATGGGACACCAAAAGATAAAACACTGTGGTTCAAAATTTATTATATTTGTCACTCATGTTAGCAACTTGTGTTTCACAATTTATATAAATAAATGAAATAAAATGATTAAACAAAATATACATGAATTGGTGCTTTAGAATTAAAAGTAACTTTTTATTCATATTAAAATGCTGTTAGTTTCATTTTTTTTCACAAAAACATAGAAAAGGTGGAATTACATTTGTACTGAACTATTATTTTTATTTTTAACTAAAGTTTAACATTTAACTAAATTAAGCTTTAAAAACTTTTCTGAATCGTCATTAGCCGTTTTTTTGAGAGAAGAAACTCAGTAGTTACTCATTTACAAAGAGTTTTTTGTAAGTTTATATTATATTAGCTAGACCCGCGACTTCGTCTGCGTGGAATGTTTTTTGGGTAGAATTTTCATTAATTTAGGCAAATTGTTTTGCAAATAAGAAACATATGTATAAAGACTACAATGAGCTATTTGCTGTGTACCCAACCACACCCCCCTAGCGAGTGGAATTTCGTTAAATTCGTTTTTAGCTGACCTCTACTTGGCAAAAGGAATATTCCTACCGAATTTCAAGTCTCTACGCCATATTTACATGATTATATGATGGAAACGTGGTCGCCGACTATGGGCCTCATTCGAAAGCTAAGAGTCACTCAGCGTACAATGGAGAGGGCTATGCTCGGAGTTTTTCTACGCGATCAAATCAGAAATGAGGAGATCCGTAGTAGAACCAAAGTCATCGATATAGCCTTACGAATCGCGAACTTGTAGTGGCAATGGGAGGGGCATATAGTCCGACGAACCGATGGATGTTGGGGCCCGAAAGAGCTGGAATGGCGACCCCGCACCGGACGACGCAATGTAGGAAGACCCCCACAAGGTGGACTGGCGATATAAGGAGCGTTGCCGGTAGCCGCTGGAGCTAGGCGGCGCAAGGTCGGGCCTTGTGAGCATAATTTCGGGAGACCTATGTCCAGCAGTAGACGTCCATCGGTTGAAGCGACGACGACGACCACGACGACGGCGCCATATGGATCCAGAGATATCGTGATGTGTCAATAACTGGATATCTTTTATATATATATATATATATAGATAACATTTAGCTTCCATGTGCTACTGGAATTAAGTTCAAATAAAATACACGTTACATGTGTCATTTTATCTCTTCTATTAAAAGAATATCACTAGTATAATGTACAATAGAAAGAAAGTATAACATCAGTTAGTTTCAATAAAACTAAACCCCACATACCCCGCAGCCCTTAATTTAATCTCGATTTTGATGAGAACAATTTCGCATGCAGTCGTTTCGAAGGGCTTTGAGTGGTTCCCCTTTGTTACGTCGATTTTATCTCTTGTCTCTTTAGAGCATTAGTTGATATTAAATAAATTTTGTGAACGGGAATAACTGTTTGCTTTTGATATGTACAGCTTTTCTCGGTTGGCCGAGTTTACCCTGCTTTGTAGAGGAAAGTCAACAAAACCGCTGCTTTATATAGTTCATGCGAATGTTCCTATGAGCTAGAACTAATGTATAAAAGGATTTAATATGTATTCATTAAAGCGTGGTAATGTATGAACTTCAAGTTGAAGCTGATTTAAAGCTACCAATTCATATCTAAAACAAACTTACACAGGCTAAATAAAACGAGCTTTTATAACCTGCTTTCATAAGGTATAATTTGGTTACTTTGATATTTTTGTTTCAATTATAAGGTGCTCATAGTAATATTTTGATAAATTACAAATTCCCTTAAACACACATACACAATTGACTTGAAATTTTGCAAAGTAACTTCTATCGCGATATAGAAGGTGACTGAAATCGGATTTTTCCCATATTTGAAGTTCACGCAAGTGTATTTTTGTGTTTATTTTATCTGAATTAATATCATAAAACATATCAAAGAGATTCTAAAACGAATTATCCACGTCAAGCTGCAATATGAGAGCACTTAAACCGTAATGACTTTCAAAATATAAAGCTAGCTCATTAATATAATATTATGGAAATTCCCAACTTCACACGTGTTGGCCGTTAGCTGAGAGCGGAAACAGGCATACGACAACGAAATTCCATCAGCATTATGTTATAATAAGTCAACGTGAAAATTTGCGGCGCCTCGAGCGGCTTTTCATTAAGTGAGAATTGCCGCTGAAATAAACGTCCATGTCATTCTGTTTATCTAATGTGAAATTCGGCAAAATTCTGAATTTTCCTAATTAAAAGGACAAAGGCAATAGTTTTAAATTGCGAAAATAATGACACTTATTCCTTAAAAAAATGCCAAAGGTAAGGTGAGATGCAGTCTATTACCATCCCATTGCTGAACCAAGACTTCCTTATTTGAAGGAGAGAGTGAGTTTTTAGAGCACATACATATTATACTGCTTATGCTTTACCGCACAGCGTAAAGATGGATTAGAAAAAAGAATCTATCACGTAAGTTTCTCAATTGTACAGGATTCGAACTCTGATTAAACAAAAACCTACCCACATATTCATGGGTGCTGACAGCTCTGAATGTAGCCTGATGCAGTTTACCTCTTACAGACGTATATATAACTAGTTGAACCCGCGACTTCGTCTGCGTGGGATGTTTTTTAGGTAGCATTTTCATTAATTTCGGCAAAAGAAACATTCCTCCTAAATTTTATGTCACTACACCTTATGGTTCCAGAGATATCGTGATGAGGCAATGAGTCAATAGTTAATACCCGCGCAACCCCTCTTCCTGGTGGAATATGGCAAAATCCGTTTTAAGCTGATCTCTACTCGGCAAAAGAAATATTCCTACCAAATTTCAAGTATCTTCGCCTTATGGTTCCAGAGATATCGTGATGAGTCAATAGATACCTCTTCTCTGATAATTTCAAGTCGTATTCATTTATTTATTCACTTTATTATAAAGAGTAAGTGATAGAGCAATGCCCACACAAAGAAGTGGTGTAAGAAAGGCGTATCTTTCAGCAGTAGAGTTCAATATAACAATCCTTGTTTTTAATGTGCTTCAGATGTCTAACAATAATAAAATCTTATAAAACGATCTAAAACCCTCTCCCTTTCTCCGCTATAACCACGGTAGAAAAACAATTTGCATTTATGTGTTTTAGAGTGATCTTAGAATAACCCCTTCGTATCAGAAATGTTGCTTCCTCATAATTTTCTTAGTGAAATGTTCCTGAGGCGCATTATGTACTTGTATTTTGTGAGTATTGAATGACTAAAGCTATGACGTTTGGCTTTGTAACACTTGTTCGGGAAAATTCGGCTTTCCTCGACTAAGTGTTATAAAGTCAATGCGTTACTGCTATATTATATTAATTACTTAATATTAAATTACTAATTATTTATAGTAATTATAATATAGCCTCATTAGTCTAGTGGTTAGCATGTTCGACTACAGACATGAGGTCCTGGGTGCGAGCCCCCGGGTCGGGCCAATTCATAATTCGATATTGAGTTTTTTATTAAGATTTCACAATATTTGCCCGAAGTTGGGTAGTTGGCGGTGTGACCCACCCCCGTGCCTCGGAGAGCACGTTAAGCCGTCGGTCCTGCGCTTGATCTCTCTCCGGTCATGTCGGAGAATTACCGTTACATCGGTCTATGAGGGCGAAGGAATAGAGAATGCACTTGTGTACTATGTCTGCCAATCCGCATTGGAGCAGCGTGGTGGGTCTATGCTCTAAAAACCCTCTCTCGTAGGAGTGAGGAGGCTTGTGCCCAGCGGTAGAACGTTAATGGGCTGCTACTTACTTTTTACTTACTTACTAATTATAACCCGCACAACTTCATCTGCTTACACTTAAATGTACAAAAATTATTAAAATTTAATATGAAACCAACGCTCAGATGCTTAGATAGTTTGGGCACATAGAGAGAATGAATGAAAGGAGACTGACAAAAAGGTATTACGAGTCAAGATCGAATGGAAAAGTTGGAAGGGGAAGACCAAGGCGAACGTTCCTGGACCAAATCCAGGACATTTTAAAGAAGGGTCAGGTCAAGACTACTCTAAACCGACGAACTTGTGTGAAACGTTTAATGAGAATGAAAGAACCGATGGAGATATGCAATATTCGTGGCAGGTGGAAGGACGTGGTGTATGTATAAAACCTATCCTAAGTCAGAACAAATCCAGCAAAATGAAAACATCAAAAGCGGTTGAATGGTTTTGAAGTCACTTGGCGATAAGCATCGTGACACGAGAATTTAATATACCATACAAGAGAAATTTTATCAAAGTATAATTTATTTAGAGCTTTATTAAAACTTATTATTCTCTGGCGAACGTTTACACAATATATCAATAGTTCGGTCAGGAGACGAACATAAATTTTAATCCTGTTCTAATAATGACTGTTTAACGTAAAAATTACTTGTGCTATAATTTAGTTAAAAAAAAACAAAGGACGAAAAGCACATTCTTATTTATATTCATGAATCAATAGCAATGATACAAGAGCCAAAAACGATGTAACAAAGGAACAACACTCAATGGTCCTCAATACGAGTGCATGCAAATTGATATTACTGCAGGATCCCTACAAAGTCAAGAGCTGTAGTCGCGTATTCGGTATGTTTTATTCGATTCTATTACGGTCATATGTTTGATATGTAGTGGAGGTTATACATAAAAACATATATATATATATATATATATATATATATATATCGGGGTGACGAGGCTATAATGTTGAAAGATGTTATCGATGTGAATAAAAGTTTTGAAATGGAGTATCGGAACCATGTTGAATATTGTATTATTGTCACTTGTACATGACTTAATATTTGTCATAGTTATAAAAAGTAGTGAGCAATCGATTTAAAAAAAATAGTGCGTATTATCGAGCAGGTTCATATTAATTAGATGACACTGTCACCTGATTTGAAGAAGTATATAAGATTCTATATCTAGCAACTACTTTAGAAGGTAATCATGTCAATATATATACTTTACAATGCGTATTACAAAGTTGAAGAATATTTCAATGAGAAAAACGTTGACAACAAATAATACTCGTACTAAACACCAGCGTTAAGCGGGCCAATTCGAAATCGATATTGAGTTTTCTATTAAGATTTTCTCAATATTTCCCCGAAGTTCGGAAAAATTTGGCGGTGTGATCCAACCCCGTGCCTCGGAGAGCACGTTAAGCCGTCGGTCTGATCTCTCTCCGGTCGTGTCGGATTGCCGCCACGTCAAACTATGAGAGTGAAGGAATAGAGAGTACCGTTCTGTACTATACCTGCACATCCGCAGTGGAGCAGCGTGGTGGATCTGTGCTCTAAAAACCTTCTCTCATAGGAGTGAAGAGGCCTGTGCTCAGCAGTGGGACGTTAATGGGCTGCTACTTACCTTACCTTATTGCTGATTTCAAATATATAGTCAGTACAATAAACCGTCATAGAAATGCATGCAAATTCAAAACCTAATATGATCATTGGAATCAAAGAAAAGAAAGAGCAAGTACAAGCATTAAATACATTCGAACCACACACACGCTTACACGTAGACCCCCCCCCCACAAGTGCACTCATGCACACGCACACACATCTCAAATAGGAATTTTAGTTGTGAATTTTTAATTCTTATTAATTTCATGTATTATATTACTAACTTACTATATTCTACCCTTATTTTTATTATTATCTGTGTGTAATTTTAAGTGGCCTTATTTTGTATATTATTTCTAACTGTATCTATATTTGTGTACGTAACACTGTACATTTAAATTAAACAGAAAATAATAATAATGGCAGTTACATAGAAAAACTGTCTTTGAAATTAACATTAAAGGTTGATGATCTGAAAATTTTTAATTAATTGAAATATTACATAAGTAGAGAATATAATTTTATTTATACTTGTATCGTAGCCATTTAGTATTAATACTTGTAAGAATTGAATATACGTAAATAATGCCACAAACTTCACTCGTACTGAGTTACAAATATAAACTATACGACTATAAATACATATCCGTCTTTAAACCGTTTAAGAAAACAAAATGTATGATAAATTTAATAAAAGACTAAAAACCTTACTAATTCTTATTTGTCACATCTTTTCATCATTCCACCCTTTTTATTTATTGGAGTCTTCATCAATCTGCTTGAGTTTGCTCTAGTGAAGTTTTCTTTAATAGGTTTTAGTTTCTTCACCTCCTTTTTTGTGTTTGAAATACTTATCGTTACGGACTTAGATGTTTTCTTTTTGTCAACAGTTTTACCATCCTTTATATGTTGTTTTTTAATTTTTTTAATAGGTTTATCAGTGAATTCTTTTCTGGAATTGTTTTAGGATTGTTCTCCTTTTCTGGTTTAGTTTTGCTACCTGGGGCTAATTTAAACGAGCCTGTTACGTAGCATCAATTCTTCCAGTTGCGTAGCATCAATATTTTATACTAATGACCTTGTTTTGTATATTTTGTTCTATTGTATATTTGCCTTGTGTTTTACCAATTGTTCACCTTTAAAATATATTATTTGCTTTTTTAAAAGTAGTTATAAGATTGTTTACAGAAATGTACCTACGAACGTGCAGTAATTTTTATTATGTATATTAGCCTTAAGTTTCCATGTCAGTAACTAAAGTCGAAGGTTTTTGTCATTGTGGTTTACGCACACCATCGTAAAGAAACTTGCATAACCCTGGAACAATTGTGGAGCCTGCCAATTCAGACTGGAGCAGCGTGTTGGGTCTTCAAACTTTCTCTCCTATGAGTAAGAAGGCCCGTGCCCACCATTGGGACTGTAATAGGCTGCTGCTTACTTTTTACCAAATAGAAGTCTTACAATGTTATTTATTACTTTGACAAAGGTTCCTGGTTCGACTTTGGTTAGGTAATATTTAGAAAATTGTATATATACATATAGGTGTAAATTGGCGACAGGTTTTCACCATGATTAGTTACTACTACATTACTACACAGCAAAGTTGTGCCGCCAAGCAAATCAATTGCATTAAGGTATTACAGACACTATTACCAGGTAAGGGGCCTATAAGTATGTTGGCATGTAAGATTGTACCATCATTTTCCCTTAGTTTATCAACTTGAACAATATTAATATTAGATTCTATACAAATAAAATTATATAGAAGGTGTATAATTAAAACACTCACTGAATTATTGACTAATCATGCAACTGGGTCGAAATATCGACAAAATTCAAAAAACGCTATCATGGTATGTACCCGTTAAAATAGTGAATATGTCGATAAACCACGAAAATTTAAATTAACTCACTGAATTAAACTAAACTTTTGACTTGTATAATAAAGTAGGACTTTAGTAGGAAAACACAAGAACCAATTTTAATCATGTATCTATTCTATACACTATTCTCTCGTCTGCCCATCTCCAATCTCCCCTCCTCTCCAATAAAACCAATATCGCCACACCAACGCCTCGTCGTAAGTCAATAAACTTCATGTGTTATGTTTCCTTCACCCAAATAATTTGGTTGTGAAACAAAATGTCATCAATATAAATTTTGCTCTTAAAAGTTGCCTTTAATGAATTGTGGTAATGGCGTTTTAAATTGGTCTAATTCTTTGGGGAGAAAGCGTGATTAGACTGATATAGTGAGGGGAAGAAAATATTGTTTAAGACACATTCATTGATATAATAAGCAATTTTTTCGAAATTTTTTTTTATCTTAATTATATTTTTGTATTCAGAAGCTATTTTTGATGATTTTTATAAAGTCTTAGCTAAAAGAATTCAATTTACGTTAGAATTTTCCAATTTAAACGTAACTTCCTACATCGTTGCACGATCGACGTTGATCCATCAAAGGTTCCAGTAGCGATTCGTTTTACAGATGGTTTAAAAACTATGAAGCGGTTATTGTTTAAATAGGACTTGTGAGATACAATTTTACGAGAAAAATTTTTGTATTGAATCAATAAATTACAGGAATCAATCAAGTAGCCATTGTTTTTTTAACAGTTCATTTGAATTGAGAATCTGAAATACAACGTGCATGATGAAGACTTTAAAACAATGTATTTTTAGTTTTATTCAAACAGCTCTTTGTTAGCATTTTTTTTTTAAACATGACGTAAATCATAATTTTTTATTTACACATGTATATTTAACGCATATTTAGTCATTTTCATCAAATTCAATTGACGTTTAAGTTCTCTTTCACTGGTACTGTCAGTTGTTGAGCGAACTCCTAAATGTTATTCCTTTTTCTGTGTATTGTTCCAATTTATATACAAAATAAGTTGCCATCATCTGTTGTTATGTCGTACTAAAAATTTGTACAATAGTCCTTAGCATATTTCCATTAAAGCCATAAAGTGTCGTTTCGCTGGTCGGTGTTATAGCTGTTGAATATATAAATTTTATTACATAGACTCAAACTTTTCTGCATAAATCTACAACTGGGGGAGCATTCATGAAAATATAATGAGGAAGAACTATTTACGGCTAATCCTTTTGAAATAAACTTCTGGGTACAGTGTCCGTTTGAATTTCTACGCGTGACCGTTGTAAGAAAGTGTCTGCAAAATGTTTGTGGCGAAAAGTGATCGTGAGAGAACGAGATATAACAATGAATTGACCGTTAGAGTAAAAGAGATGGTGGTAAAATGTATACGAATGAGGTAAATGATGGAGTAGAGTTTAGAATTGCAAATGCGGGAAATGAATCTACCGCCGCCTTGGACGGCACCGCCACCCTTGGGTTCGGACTTCTTCCGCCGTTTATAATCATCCTTAATAACGCTAGAGTGCTTTAATGAATTTATTTTGTGATCAAAGACCATCTGTACAAGTACATGTCATTCTGAATTGAAAGTGATTAATAACAAGTCAATATTGTTTAGATATGTTAAGTAATAAAGAATATTTAAAGTCTACATCAAAAATACTTTATTCCAGTAGAGTTTTACGCACTTTACGAGACAATTTCATTGAAGAACACTTTAAAATTTGATGTCTGATACAAAATTTGGGCTATATGTACGACGAGAATGAAACGAAGTTTAAACTGCTTTTCTTAACCTGGTTATGCTTTTGTAGGTCCGACTTCGACAGTAATTCTCGGTAAATCAGTTCCTTTGTGGTTTTTTTTACATTATATATTAAGGTTAAGTTAAAAACACAATCACCTGTTGTACTCCATACGGTACAATGCACACGGGTGGTTCAAATTTAATTCCACTCAGAGCATTCCACCGCAGATTGCATTCCTTGCAGGGGACCGACGCTGATGAATACGAGCTACAAGGGACTGAAATTTCTTTGCGATTGCTCTGCAATAAAAGCATTTCGAGTTAATTGAAATTCAAAGAATATCTTGTCGTGTAATTTTACCTGTCCGTTCAAAATGCAAGTAGTATCTAAGGTAGGAAAGTTTACATAAGGTAAAAAATTGTTTGCTCTTTTATTTGTCTGTCGTTCAAAAAGTATAAATAAAGGTAGAACAGCGCTAATCTAGTAAAATGCAATTTATCTGTTATAGTTTTTGTACAGCATCGTACTGAAACGCAAATCTTTTGTACGTAGTACGTCTTTGCTTGTAGGGTTGTAAATAGCCACGGCCAAAGCATTGAAGTAGTTCAGACTCAGATGGTTTCGATGTTTTTTAATGTTCCCCATCGGAAATTGAATGAAGCCTTTACACCATACATTCTGGACACTGCCTTATTGATCTAGTGGTTAGCAGCTTCGATTACATACATGAGGTCCTGGGTTCGAGTCCCGGGACGGGCCAATTCCAAATACGGGCGGTGTAATCCACCCGCGTGCCTCGGAGAGCACGTTAAGCCGTCGGTCCTGCGCCTGATCTCTCTCCGCATCTCTCTGAATCCGCAGTGGAGCAGCGTGGTGGATCTATGCTGTAAAACCCTCTCATATGAGTGAGGAGGCCTGTGCCCAGCAGTGGGATGTTAATGGCCTGCTACTTACCTTACCATACATTACATAATGACAAATTGCAACTATCAACATCTCGCCAGAAGAATCCCGTAACTTCTTAACTCTCTAGCAATGATAAGCAATCAAATAACCTAATAATGAGTAAATGTGAATATTTCCTCGACAATTATCAGCAATAAAACATAAATACTTGTTCATTCGACTTGTGGCTTTCACGGCACGCAATGTAATTTAATTAAGATGCGATATAAAACACGCTGGCAGTACGCGGTGGCACTTAAGGCGGGCTTAATTCAGCTCTTGATGAACTTCCCACGTGTGGATCGCTAATGGGGACGTTATTCTGTAAATGACGTTATGATTGCGTCTGAAGATTTGGGGTTATGCATTCCTTTACCTACGTCTTTATATTATATAGGTTAGCATCTAACTGGCATAGAGGAAGTGTGAAAGTAGCACCAGTGGCCGAGAAGTTTAGGAGTGGAAGGTTATCCTGGTATGGATATGTCATGAGAAGGGAGGATAGCCATGTATGCAAGAGGGTCCTAAATATGATGGTAAGCGGCAGGGCCGGGAAAAGGCGACCAAAAAAAGTGTGGATGAACTGTGTGAAAGAGGATATGTGTGTAAGGGATGTGAATGTAGAAATGACAGCGGATAGAGTGAAGTGGCGAAAGGAAACATGCTGTGCTGACTCTACCTAGTAGGATAAGGGCAGGAAAATGATGATGAGCATCTGACTGGCATCGCAAATTATAAGTGACTACAGAATACATAAATATAAAAGCGTTTGTACTCAGTAGTTTCGTATTATAACGACAATATTCGTTTCAAACTTTTGAGTACGCTTACGTATTATGAGATAAAATCCCCCGTTTACATTACAACTTTTAAATCGAATAATTTTATATCAATGTTATCCTTTTACTTGTTGATTCCGTTTTGTACATACATTGTGAAAATGAAATTTTTTTTGACGTGATACAGTTGGATAAATCGAGGAACGCAGGCTGCATGTACGAAAGGAGAACGAATGAAGAGGCACAATCGGCCTAAGCATCTTTAATATTCAAAAATTTTCGTCAATATTTTTTATTACTTTATCATGTAAAATTATCAACTTCAGCAACAAGCATGTTTCTTTAAATTCTGTTACATATATATTGAACTGCCTCATTGGTCTAGTGGTTAGCATGTTCGACTACAGACATGAGGTCCTGGGTTCGAGTCCCGGGTCGGGTCAATTCAAAATCAATAATGAGTTTTCTATGTAAGATTTTCTCAATATTTTCTCAAAATTTAAATTTGCCCGAAGTTGGGAAGTTGGCGGAGTGATCCACCCCCGTACCTCGGAGAGCACGTTAAGCCGTCGATCCTGAGTCTGACCTCTCTCCGGTCGGATTCCCGTCACATTGGACTATGAGAGTGAAGGAATAGAGAGTGCACTTGTGTACTATGCCTGTCAATCCGCAGTGGAGCAGCGTGGTGGGTCTATGCTCTAAAAACCCTCGCTCCTGGGATTAAGGAGGCCTGTGCCCAGTAGTGGGACGTTAATGGGATGCTACTTACTTACTTACTTACATACTCGTATATACATATTATGATCCTATCAGCTAAAACGTCACCGAGCAAAAAAATGTATTACACCATAATGTGTAGAAACCATAAAGCAGTAAAGTATAATGTACATTTTAGGGTGAATCACTATTTACCATTATATGATACTAAATAGTCAAGTTAAAATAAAAGCGCGTGCGTACAAAGTACACATATCAGAATTAAAACTTCTTTGGCAAACTAAATTTTAAGTCTTGTTTATATTTATACAAATCTAAAACGTTAGGTTTCCGAGACTTACATGGAGGGAAAAAGGAAGATATGTTAAGAATTTAATGTATTTAATTGTAATTGAAATTTTGAGTCGAAAATTAATACAAAGCATTTATTGAAATCTCAAATGAGGAATTGTAAATAAAAATACCACGTGTTTTGTGTCAATATTAGAAATTATTGATTAAATTTTAATTTCTGAATTAAAAATTTAGTAAAGATAATTTATTTGTATTTTATTTTATGAAAAATAGTACATTAAATTATTAAATGACGAGTGGAAAATGCCTGTGTTATTTGTATATATTTAAACTACATAACCTTCAAAGAAATAAAAACGCTGCACATCTTCGTGACGCTAACACGTTATATCCGTAAAAAATTATAAAAAAGTGCCACGTGTTTTTTGTCAATATTAAAAATTATTAATTAATTTTTTTTAGAAAATAGAATTTATTAAATATTTTTATTTCATATTTTATGAAAAATAGTATATTAAATGACGAGTGGCTAATGAAATGCCAGATTTTATTTGTAAATATTAAAACTACCTAACCTTCAAACACATTAGCATAAAAAATTTACGCTCATACGCCTAAAGAAGTATCACTTCAACAGAAGTATCAGTCCAACGGTGTTAAAGCGATTTAAACTCACCCAGACATGTTGAACGGACTGTGCCAGTATTACGTCTCTCCTGAATATTTTTCCTGTTGACAAGTTATCACATGATGGTGAGTGATCATACGTACTATATAGTCTAAGATAACTTGATACTAAGTCTAAGATTATGTCGTATTACGCTTACTTGGCAAGAAGTTATTATTTATATCTAATGGTTTTTACGCACCAATGTTTTACATAGGGGTGAGGGGTGGTAAATCAGTTCAGATTTGGAAACCCAATTAGTAAGTGGTAAGTAGCAACCCATTACCGTCCCACTGCTGGGCACAGGCCTCCTCACTCCGAGGAGCGAGGGTTTTTTTGTTCTAGTGGAAAACCAATAATACAACCAAATTACAAATCAGAATCTATCTATTAAAAAAAATATCCAAATAACGAAATCTCAAGTAAACTAATTACAAAGGAATCTAAATAAAAGCTCGTGTATAATCAAATATATGTCTGAAGTACTTAAATAAATATATAGCTTTATGAATGAAATGAAAACATTATAAAAACCGACCTCACGGATGTTTTTATTTGAAATGGAACTTTACGCTTGATTCATTTCCATAATATGCCTTTCAATAACAAACCCTTTCGGGCCCTTAAAATAAAGTATTAGGGGAGATTGTAACGTGAATTTAAATTGATTTTCTTTTATTAGATTTCTGACCTTTACCTTAACAAAAAAGGTTTTATGAATTGTATTTATTGTAAGGAATAACGTACACCGAGATAAATAAATATGAAATAAACAAGAAAGCAATAAATTATTCTCTTTCCCTCGATCTTTCTGTATATAATGCTACTTTCTCTCTCAATTACTTAAACACTCATGATACACATGTATAGCTCATTGATCGAGGAGTGCTATGGGGCATACAACATTACGTTACAATAGATAGTAAATAAATATCACTGTACCATTTCGCCATAGAGGTCTTGTCTTTTGATAGCTTTTAATGCTTTAAAAATCATGTATGACAAAATTGTTCGTTTAAAATGTTCTAAAAAAGTACTATATGCCTATCATTCAAGATTAACTCACTATTGCCCTTTTTATATTTTATAATCTATTTTGTTATATACCGCTAACGACACCTCTCTCGCCTACGTAATAAAGTTCGGTAATTTTATTTGTTTTTTTATTTCATAGATTGTCCGGTCGCGTTTTATTGCCCCCTCTAATTGCTTACGATTTTTAAAAGATAAAACCGTCGATTGCCCCGCGGATCGACTGACGCTAAAGTGGCTCTTGGGACTTAAATGTTCATGAAAGGCTACCAAATGTTATGATTTTTATGTTTGCTAATAGTTAAACTACACAATGGTATCCTTTGATAATTAAATCTGATGTAACGTCATGTTGCGCTAAAGTTTGAGATAGTGAAAAAGTCCGTCTTGTATTTATTGGCTCATACTATCGTATAAACTAAACTATCGTATCATGTCAAAACAAGCAGTTGATACGGGCGATGTACAGTAAACCCTTAAATTGCCCACCGGAAGTGGGCAATTTAAGGGTTATTAAAACTATAAGAGAAGCTGTTTTCAGAATAAGTTAGTTATTTCGGATTTGAGCGGAAACAAACAGACGCACAGACTAAATCATTTTCTTACTCTTATCCCATTAGGTGGGGTCGGCATAACCCGAAAGATAGACGCTTTGATTCTTGTTTAGGGAGTCACGGGTTCGGTTACACCGTAAACACCAAAAAATTATGTTTGTTAAATTTAGACTCGTAATTTTGATGTAGGAAGACAGCATGAGGAAACCTGCATATCTCAGTTGTGTGGTGAGTTTATACACTGAAAGTCTTCATTCTTATAAGGGAGTAACTAGTAGTAGAGCATTAACAGGCTTCCTAATTAAATTTTTAAAACTTTTTAATTCAAATTAGTTATTTCACCAATAGCTTTTAGAATTAAAAACTCAAGAGGTAAAAATAAATATCGCTCACGAACGACGAATTTATTTTCACATAGAGCAGTATTTGTTTCGTTTCGATACTGTAATTGATTTTTTTGTACGCTTTATTTACAACACGGTGTAGTGTTTTATATTTAAATTATTCCAACTGAAATAAAGGATCACTTTAAAATACAAATACTTTCGTGTATATTACTTTTGGTCAACAGAAAATAAATATATATAAAATGNAAATAAATATCACTGTACCATTTCGCCATAGAGGTCTTGTCTTTTGATAGCTTTTAATGCTTTAAAAATCATGTATGACAAAATTGTTCGTTTAAAATGTTCTAAAAAAGTACTATATGCCTATCATTCAAGATTAACTCACTATTGCCCTTTTTATATTTTATAATCTATTTTGTTATATACCGCTAACGACACCTCTCTCGCCTACGTAATAAAGTTCGGTAATTTTATTTGTTTTTTTATTTCATAGATTGTCCGGTCGCGTTCCATTTTCCCCCTCTAATTGCTTACGATTTTTAAAGGATAGAACCGTCGATTGCCCCGCGGCTCTTGGGACTTAAATGTTCATGAAAGGCTACCAAATGTTATGAATTTATGTTTGCTAATAGTTAAACTACACAATGCTATCCTTTGTTAATTAAATCTGATGAACGTCATGTTGCGCTAAACTTTGAGATAGTGAAAAAGTCCGTCATGTATTTATAGGCTCATATCTTAAAAACTAAAACTTACCTCAAGAGTTTTCATTGTTATTCACATCACTTATATAATCAAAAACACAAATAATCCCTAACAAACACTCAGAGTTTATAAAATACCACAAAAAACTTAACGACCTATAACGCAACACAGGCACCGTTAGTAACGGTCAATTTGTAGCTGATTTATTTTTTATTTTTCTAATGTCTGGTGTTATCTCTGCGCATATTTTGTTAAGGCAGTTACCGAGAAGCGAAATAGATAATATACATTATGACTTTCAAAAAGAGATGCTTAATTTGTGATTGCCGAAGTTAAGACAGAACTATCGTATCATGTCAAAACAAGCAGTTGATACGGGCGATGTACAGTAACTCGGCTTTGTCCACCGGAAGTGGGTAATCTAAGGGTTATAAAAACTATAAGAGAAGCTGTTTTCAGAATAAGTTAGTTATTTCGGATTTGAGCGGAAACAAACAGACGCACAGACTAAATCATCATTTTCTCACTCTTATCCCATTGGGTGGGGTCGGCATAACCCGAAAGATAGGCGCTTTGATTCTTGTTTAGAGAGGCACGGGTTCGGTTACACAGTAAACACTAAAAAAAAATGTTTGTTAAATTTAGACTCGTAATTTTGATGTAGGAAAACAGCATGAGGAAACCTGCATATCTCAGGAGCAATTCTGGGATGTGTACTTGCCAATCCACAGTTGTACAGTGTGGTGGGTTTATACACTGAAAGTCTTCATTCTTATAAGGGAGTATGCTTGTAACTAGTAGTAAAGCATTACCAGGCCTCCTAATTACATTTTTAAAACTTTTAAATTAGTTATTTAACCAATAGCTTTTAGAATTAAAAACTCAAGAGGTAAAAATAAATATCGCTCACGAACGACGAATTTATTTTCACATAGAGCAGTATTTGTTTCGTTTCGATACTGTAATTGATTTTTTTGTACGCTTTATTTACAACACGGTGTAGTGTTTTATATTTAAATTATTCCAACTGAAATAAAGGATCACTTTAAAATACAAATACTTTCGTGTATATCACTTTTGGTCAACAGAAAATAAATATAAAAATGATGTAGTAAATCTTGTAAGTGTTTATTGCCATGAAAAATATGTAATTTTATTGGAACAAGGAAAAACTAAAACATGGATATTTATATCTTTATAATATTTTTTGACACATCTTGTCGCATCAATCGTTTCGTACGTGTATACGTGGCTGATTGTATTCCATAAGAGCTGAACCGATTTTTATTAGATAAGAAACCACGCGGAATATTGCCTAGAACGAGTGGTTACTATAGACAATCAATGAAATATGAAAAAGAAGCAATTAAGTAAAAATATTTCTATAAATAATGTTTTAACGAATTAAAAGGAAACGTGGTATATATCTACATGTTCAAGGGAATCTTGAACATTTCCTCTACGAATTTCCTCGGAAGATGTTATCTGTTGTCTATCAGAAATTCACTTCAGATAAACATCAATATGAAAACAACACAAAACATCAAACGATAATGTAAAATCCCCGCCCCAGGCTCACTGATGTTTTGCCCGAATTTGTTAAATAAATAAGCACTCTTATCTTCTATATTTACGATAATTGTTCTAAAAACTGATACGGCCTCCCGCTAAAGTTTAGGAGTAATGAACATTGTATGTTATAAAATATAGTATTGGAATTGAAGTGAAACGATAAGATAAATATCGATATCTGAGAAAGTGTTTGCCACTAAATTTTCAGTGTAATTCAATTATTAATCATATGGGGTACATTTATATATAATAGTATAATCCTTAATAATATTATAGATACGAAAGTAACTCTGTCTGTCAAGCTTTCACCCAAAAACTACTGAAGCCATTTAAATGAAATTTGAACACAGATAGTCTAGTACCTGCGAAAGGACATAGGCTAAACTTTAATGCGACAAGAGGGTTGTGTAAGAGATGGAATTATTGTCGTTTTTAAAGGTAAAAAATTAAAACTTCTGTTGATTCGATATAAAATAATATGGCATTCAAAGTTCGTAAAAGTTTTACTGTCAATATAACAAACCTTATTCTTACTATATCCTTTAGCCTAAATTATTTAAAAAAGAACTACTGAAAAACACTCTTACACGCGGACAAAGTCACGGGCACAGCTAGTAACTAATATATTCCGTCCAGTCTTCTATTTTTCTTTTGTTTATAAGAGGTTATATATGTTACAACAAAAAATTTACGTAACATAAGCATTTGTAAAACCGCTCCATGGATAAACAAAATATTACAATAGTGCAATTGCAATGAATTGAACTTAAGTAATTGGATAATATAATTAGTTGACAGTAACACAACGATAAAAATTATATTCATAGTATTAAAAAAAAAACCTTTTTCAAAATAAAATGTGATTTTAAAACTATTTATGATTGTCCTTTACTAATAAGTGTACCTAATCTGAGATCTCACACCAAATGAAAATAAATTCAATCTTTAATTACACCCTCCCTAAAGTTTTTAAGAAACAAAAGGGCTGTTTTTCAAAGGCCCTCTTAATGAGAAAAGCACTTAAAGAAATCGATCGTATAATCAAAGAAAAAAATAATTTATTAAATAAGTTTTTAGGGTCCATACTGTAACGTAATAAAAAGTAGAATTAAAATAAAACAAACTTCTTCCTGTGATTTCGTCTACCTTGATTTATATTATTTATGTACGTATTGTGCTTGCCTTAGTTTTAATAATAAACAAGGTTTTATTTACAAACTATAAGTGTAATTTATCTTCGTAATATATTTTTTCTTACGATATGACTTGATTATGTAATACAATATAAATTGTGTTTATACTCTTGATAGTCACAAAATCACATTGCGTTTCCAAATACAACAGTGTAATAAATTATTATTATTATTTTGTATTGTAATATACAATTATTATTGCCTAAGTCGCACAAAATCCTTTGTTAAGAGTTGATAAGATCTTACTTAAGTTTGATTTATGGTAGACCTATAAATACAATAAATTCTAGTTGATTTCGTGTAGGAAATGAATGTTTTAATGCGTCACGATATTCACTAATCTTATTAGTAACACTTAAGTTTTGAAATATGTAACGAAACTAAGGTAATTCGAGCGAGTTAGTCAGCAAAATTCACCCCAGTCCGCGACTTAAATCATAAAAGAAATTAAATAATAAATTAAAGTCGCTTCCTAATTATAGAGAAAGAAACCTTCCGAACTAATACGTGAGCTTTCAATAGAGGCGTGGGTGTATGGAAAATGTAAAACCGAACAGAAGTAAGACTATACATAGGTGCGGGCCGCCGAAACGCCGAACCGATTCAGTGAAGAGAGGTGACGTGGCGACGCTTCGCTCGTTATGGTATATGTCGGTTTCACGCACCGCCTTGTGGATTATTATTTAAAAAACTGAACGAACACCAAGTCTCTTCAATGCAAGTTTAAAAATGTATTTGGGCGATAATGAGTGAAGAACGACATTTTTCTTTAATTTCTTTTATCAGAGATTGTACTCAGGATTCCTGCTAACAAAAGGTCTTACACGAAAGTCGAAGAAAATATTTATTTAAATAAATGGTCCATGGTAGTGGTCTCCATTAAGGTATTTATTTTTTTAATTTCATGTAAAATTTACAATGCATATATAAATAAAATTTTTTAGCTAAGCAATGACAGATCTCCTCAAATAAAAACCATGCTGCAAGTCTACGGAGTCTAAGTCGGCTACTAACTGTGTACCAGAGGAGTAGACTGCAGATCCAGTAGAACAAGTGCCTATGTCCTATAGTAGCTTCCAGGTACGTTAGATATGGCGTCATCGTGACACCTGGATGACCATCGTAGAGGAGTTTGTCCGCCAGCTTGCATGGAGTGTTTCGTTTAGTGAATAACTCTCTATATGCCAGGTAACACCTCTAAGGTCTAGCTAGCCAAAAGCAGAAAACGAAACATACTGGGCGTCCCCTGTCTTCTGAGCTCTTGCTGTCACCTCTTCCTAACTGGCTTACTAACCGGAATTGGCCTGCTAACTATATTGGCGGTAACAGCCCGTATAAGTATGGGAATAACAGATTACCAGGCATCACCGATGCCATAGGGAATGTTGAGAAGAACCCGGATTAGATGGGGACAAAATCTCTACCTGGAGCTGCCTAGCTGGGGAAAAGGAAAAGAGGCAGATCACAATTGAAATGCGCAGGACTGTCTAAAAACACTGAATGGAAAAAGCTGCGCTTAAGGAAACTTCATAAGCTTTGGAGGAGGCCACTATCCTTGAGGCTTTCTCATCAAGGTTATATTTAAATAGACTAAATGTTAAAGTACTATGGAATAGGAACTTTTAATTTATTAATAGGAAATAAATGTTTTTTTTTATTTATGGTGTTACTAGCAAAAATCTATAAAAAAAAATTCACTAAACGTATACAAAAGAGTTAATTAATCACGAAAATCAACTCGATGTAGTAAAAACTTGGCATCGAAGTTAAACGAAGTTTTAAGGAGAAGTTAACGAGGAAAGGGACGAATAGAGATGAAAGTTCAGACGAAGTGGGCTCAACACGAGTGCAGAAGACGAGAATAACTGCAATTTAAAACTCTATTAAAATTTGAATATCGAGTCATCGTTATTAAAATTAGTTGAGAAGATTTATTATTAAACGATTGAGTTTCTAGATGTATATCACGTTAACATCAAATTAACTGATACTGAGGAGACTTCAATTATTAGAAATACGATTACATGTAAAGGACATAAGGGATTAATTAATTATATGTAATGATGTTGGTGACGTGTTTCAATAACCTATTTCAACCTTAAAATCATTTTAAATTGACGACTATTTCAATTTTTTTTTAATTTTGAAATGATGACAATGACTGATATTATGACATAAGTAAGTAGCAGCCGTTTAACGACGTCCCACTACTGGGCATAGGCCTCCACACTCATACGAGAGAGGGTTTTTGGAGCATAGACCCACCACGCTGCTCACTGCGATTTGGCAGGCATAGTACACAAGTGTACTATCTATTCCTTCACTCTCATAGTCCGACGTGACGGCAATCCGACACGACCGGAGAGAGATTGGGTGCATTGACTCCCTCATTGATCTGGTGGTTAGCATGTTCGACCACAGACATGAGGTCCTGGGTTCGAGTCCCGAGTCAGACCAATTCGAAATCGATATTGACTTTTCGATTAAGATTTATCTCAATATTTGCTCGAAGTTGGGAAAAAATTATAACATAATATATTGAAAATGAACAATAAAATCTGAAATAAATTAAAAAAGAAGAGAAGATTCTCAATCCTTACTAATATTATAAATGCGAAAGTAACGCTGTCTGCCATGCTTTCACGCCAAAACTACTAAACTAATTGAAATGAGATTCAGTACACAGATAGTCTAGACTCTGAGACATACATATGCTACTTTTTAATGTAGACATTGTAGACTAAGAATGTGTTTATACAAAATACCGGACATGCAAGCGAAAAACGTCCACTTACTGCGAGTTCTCCAAAAATATTCTAGATTGACTTGAAATCCAGTATCCTTTCGCGACGTAGTCTCTTACGAAGGTCGTGTTACCCCATATTCCCACGGGATCCGAACGTAAGCGAAACTTGCTGAAGTATTTCCTTTACCATTCATCCTTTAATTTGACATTCGTATTACAAGTTCCTATCTCAACGTAAACTTACATTAATAAAAGGTTTTCCTTTATTGCAACGGAATCAACAAATACGCGGGGAACACCGCGAGGAACAGCTAGTTGATATATAAAATACATTGACTATATATAAAAACTACTATATTGCTTCAGGTATTTACAATATATGACTAACGTACTCATTTCAGACATCGACAACTGATTTTGTGTCTTCGTAAATGTTAGAATAACGTTTTTACAAAATGAAATATGTTTATGTAAATACCTTCACTATATGTTACAATTCACGGTTTTTTTGTCACTTATTTTCATAAAAAAAATTGTGCATGCAAAATCAAGACGTGACATTATTTAAATCTATTATTGTTAACATACAACATGAATAGAAATTTGTCATTTATGAAATAAATGATAAATTGCAATGTCTAAGTAACACATCAGGGTACTTGTATGTAACTAATTGGACAAGGACTCGATTCTAGAAGTTATAGTATTTACTCTCTTATATTTACGGTACATATTACATCTGTATGTACTAGTAAGTATCTATACTAAAACAAACAGTATCCAAGCTTTCCGTAATTATTGTAATAACTCACACCAAAACTAATTTGTTCATTTTGTGACAATAATTTAGGATTTTTCAATGTAAAACTTAGATTGTAATATTTATTCATTTCGTTATAATAATTGATGTTTTATTAATATTGTTTGTTAACTAAATAAATATTATATTGGAAATCTACGTGTGGTACTTAATAGTATGTCAGATTCCGTGTTTAGAGCACAAAATATAAAGAATTCATGCATGAAAACAAGAAGGACAAAAAAAATTTTTTTGCAGATCCATGTTACGAGTATATTTAAACTTAACAGTGTTAATTAAAATCTAAGCATATTATCAGGATGAACACATATCTTGCTAAAGGTAAGCATTTTGTACGGTTATTCATTGAGTTAACTAAATAAATATATCTTGAAACTCCCACAATAGTATTCAAAAAGTTTATGTAGGAATACGTGATCGGTATCCATGTTATTCCCATAGCTGAATATGAAATAAGAGAGATACTTTATTTGCATTTAAAGTGATAATCCAAGAAATCGATGCGCCATTGAGAACCCACGTTACCGTTTCTGTAAAATCTTACTTACCATAAACCAAACGGGAGTGACAAAAGGAACTTGCTTTGTTTACGATCTATAAAATAAATCGAATAATCTAAATACGGCGTGACCACGCAGGTACTTGAGTTTATAGTGTTCCAACGAGGCGCTTACTTTTTTATCGTTTAAGCAGAATGACGAAGCAATTTAACATTCACAATGGACCTTAGCATTGCGTTACATTTTAAGTTGTCCAACTACTTCCGATTTATAAATAACTAGCCCCAGTGTCGACGGGATAGTAGTACATAATATTGTCCAGGTTTCCTGTATCGTATTGCTTATCATATTATAGTAATAGCAGATAATAAAATAAATATAGTGCCTTATCCCTGGGGATGACGGAATCACAGCGGAACTCCTGAAGGCGGGTGGAAAACCCAATCTTAAAGTCCTTCAGCGAATGTTCTATTCCGTCATTCTGGAAGGCACGGTGCCCAAGGCATGGCATAGGAGCGTGGTAGTTCTGTTCTTCAAGAAACGTGACAACACCTTTATAATCGGCCACTTTTCTTGGCGTTCGTGGACTATAAGAAAGCCTTGGATTCGGTGGAAACATGGGCCGTGTTGAGATCTTTGCAGAGATGCCGAATTGACCACCGGTACATACACGTGTTGAAGTGTTTGTACGAAAACGCCACTATGTCAGTCCGTATACAGGACCAAAGCACAGAGTCTATCCAACTGCAGCGTGGAGTGCGACAGGGAGATGTTATCTCCCCGAAGCTCTTTACTGCGGCGTTGGAGGACCTGTTTAAGCTTATGGAGTGGAACGGACTGGGCATCAACATCAATGGCGAGTACATCACTCATCTACGGTTCGCCGACGACGTGGTCATTATGGCAGAGACTCTGGAAGATCTCAATGCAGTGCTCGATGACCTCAACAGAGCTTCTCGACAGGTGGGCCTGAAAATGAACATGTATAAGACGAAAGTTATGTCCAATATCCATGTTCCGCTTCACCCAGTCATCGTCGAGAACTTGACACTCGACATTGTTGACGATTACACATATCTGGGACACATAGTCCAGCTAGGTAGGTCCAATTTCGAGAAAGAGGTTAAGCGCCGTATCCAACTTGGTTGGGCAGCGTTCGGGAAATTCCGGAAGACGTTTTCGTCCAATATCCCTCAGAGCCTGAAGACTAAAGTCTTCGAAGAGTGCGTGTTGCCAGTGCTTACCTACGGATCGGAAACGTGGTCGCTAACTATGGGCCTCATTCAGAAGCTCAGATTCACTCAGCGTACGATGGAGAGGGCTATGCTCGGAGTTTCTCTACGCGATCAAATCAGAAATGAGGAGAGCCGTAGCAGAACCAAAGTCAGCGACATAGCCCTACGAATCGCGAACGTGGCAATGGGCGGGGCACATAGTCCGATAGCACATAGATGGACGTTGGTGCCGGAAGGTGCTGGAATGGCGACCCCGCAGCGGACGACGTGTAGGAAGACCCCCCACAAGCTGGACCGACGATATACGGAGGGTCGCCGGTAGCCGCTGGAGCCAGGCGGCGCAAGATCGGGCCTTGTGGGCATCATTTCGTGAGACCTATGTCCAGCAGTGGAGGTCCATCGGTTGAAGCGACGACGACGAGTGCCTTATCCTTAAAACACTTTTTTTGTACATGAATAAAAGAGGAATTTCCACACATTGTTCACTAGGTCCCAGGCAGCTTGAATTTTACCAATACATCCAACAATTATCGTTACAGTTGAATCAATTAAACCCTCCTCAAAAATCCTTCTAACTATTGGTGAAAATCACTTGAAAATAGACGCCGGGAAGAACTTTGTTTTATAATAATTCGATTTTGCGTGTATTGTATGCCAAAAATGGTAAGTTCAAGCTTTTTATCGTTACTAGATACGGGCTAGGTACATTCCCAGCTCCGGTTTTTAAAACATACACTCACATAGTATAGGAGGGACTAAACTCACCGCGCTGCTTTACTTTCGATGGACAGGGCATATATACCCTGGAGTTAATTACAGGCTCTTTCGTAACGTTTCCACTCCGAAAAGCACAATGATGGATTAAGAAGCACCCAAGTTCCTTTGTCGAAAGCCAAAGTTAGTAGTGTCTGCTCATGGTTCAAAACCACGACTTCTCTAAATATACTCCTGTACTATGTGCATCTTGTTAAAATTTCTTTTTATATATATATGTCGGAGTGCAGTTGTCTGTGGAACGCTGGTGCCATCTGTATATCGGCGTGGGGCACAGTCAATAAGTGACAATCCGGCACACGTCTCTCCAGTTCTCGGGTGACGGCCGGGCGGTGCGGTCGACTGTTGAAACTGTCGCGTTCCTAGCTATTATTATTAATAAGTTTGTGTAAATTGATATCGGGAAAATTAATTGATTGGACATTATAATCTGAGATAATTAATAAACTGTTTGATTGCACCAACATTACCCATCAAAGCCCACAGTATGGAGATGGCATTATGGATGCCACTAATGACGATGTCGGCGGAGAACCCTACGCCGCTATGCTTTATGCTCCTTCTCTCTCTTATTCTCCGACATATATGACGGCGGCAACGATTTTAATGTTGGTAACAAGGTGTGCAGCGAGCTAGCAACAAACGGCTGCCAACATTCGAACTACCCCCACTCGCAGAAACTAGTATAAAATGGCTTTGCATTAGACTGGCGGGCGAACTATTTCAAAACGCTCTCCGTAGATTACTTCACGAGAGCCACCAGTCACCCCAACCCTCTCATTAGAAATGCCGCCTCTTATGAGATTAGGCTAAACATCCCGCCTAGAGGCGGCCCAAACACGTCCTTGACGACCCAGACGACCAGACTACCATTGACAACGCCCAGTACACAATCACACACACATAGCGTCTTCGCCGGCGAAGACGAGGCCCCCGCTACCTGACGCACCCCGGCCGCGGCTCCCAGTCGTGGACCCATGGGCGTCAAGATTAAGCACCTGTCCGATTGTCTTTTTCAGCAGCAGCAAACGTTGCTCTAAGCCTAGGTCCGTGCCTCGCAGGAGGCGCCCTTAGAGCTACGTTTTCCCCCGACGCAGCAGGGCCCATCTACGGGCCCACCCCTCGACAGAGCTTCTGCGCTCGCCATCCCTCTCGGTTACGCTGTAAAAGCCAGTAGGGCTAACAGCAACTACACACTTCTAAAAAAAAAACTAGCGGGCATTCTTACTCGAAGTTGTGTCTGGTGCACACCTTGCACCCATAAATTATTGGTTAAAGTAATTTAATTAAAAAAAATTAATGATTTTGTTTAAAGTAATAAATAATCTCTGTGAAAATTGACTGTGATTGTCTTTATGTAAGCGATGGAAGACCAGAACGCTATATATATATATATATATATATATATATATATATATATATAGCAAATAAAACATAACGTAACGTGCAGTTTTCACTTCAATAATAAAACATTTGCAACATTGTAATTAAATTGTTAACATAAGGCGATCGGATTAAATGGTGATATAAAAAAATCTAAGTGTCGCAGGCATGTTGCAGGTTATCGAGCGCCAATCAAAATTGCAAATGTATGCAGTATTGCTTCGTTAACTGCCAGACTCGCTTTAACTTGATAAAGGGGAAGTTAAAAATGGCGGACCTAACTTATGAATTCGTGTCAATGTTTGCTCGTATAATAATTAAATAAAGTTAAGCTTTCCTTTAATAATTTTTAATAAAATCACAAATTTATATTCGATTAAAGAATTATTGTTTATTTAGAGAAAAAACAGACTCACCAGTAATTAACAACGTTTTGCAGATCATTTACCTCGGGAGTGATTCCTGGGTTATTCGCGACGATAAACTCCAGGATATCTAAGCTAGTCAAATAAAAATAAAATTAAAAGGAATCTCTTTTTGACTAAGTTATAGTACTTTACTATGTCTACTACTACTTATGTCTATATTAGGGAACACCACCTACCCTATTTGCCTCATATAATCTACATAAGATTGCCTGGAAGAAATCGCTAATGAGCGATAAGGTCTAATTTGTACTATTTATTAAGTTTATTTCTGTGTTACTTGTTTCATGTTTGTGGTGCACAATAAAGAGTATTCTTTCTATCTATCTATCTACTTTTAAATTACATAGATGTATACTTGCTTTCCCATAAATTATTTCTAATGCACGACTTATGATGATTTACAGGATGATTGAAAATCTAAACTTGGAAAGATAAGGTTTACTTACGTTTGCACTCCGTTTTGAGAAGAATCTAGAACAAACTCAATTGGATATGTCCTATTTTATCATCATTAAAGTAAAGTAAGTAAGTAGCAGCCCATTAACGTCCCACTGCTGGGCACAGGCCTCATCACTGATGTGATTTTATGTGATGCTAAAGAGGTTTTTAGAGCATAGACCCACCACGCGGATCCACTGCCAACTTCCCAACTTCTGGTAAATATTGAGAAAATCTTAATAGAAAACTCAATATCGATTTCGAATTGGCCCGACCTGGGACTCGAACCCTGGACCTCATGTCTGTAGTTGAACAAATTAACCACTAGACCAATGAGGCAGTTATCACCATTATTACAATATTATTCAATTTATTTTATTTAGATTAGAAGAAATCATTCACTCCCACGTATATTATTGGATAAGTAATCCTTGAAATTACAGTATAATTTAGATAAAAGTTTTGAATTAGTGTATTAAAGACCTACTATACAAATAAGTAACATGCTATATGCAGAAGCGGTTTATCTAAATCTTGTGAAGTCAAAACACGTTATAACGAACTTATATTCTCCATTCCAACAAGATTAAAGCAGACAAAAAACATTAGCGCAATAAACTCCATTTAATAACTTAATATGACCAGCCATGTCGGTTTACGTCGGAGTTTATAATGAATAATGATCAATAAAATTCACTCAAATGCGACCGAAGTCCGCTCTTAATAACCCGAGGTGACCATATAACGAATACCATTTTGTTTTCTTTGATAAATATTTTGTGGCGTGAGTTATACTCATACGTTTGATCTCGGTCCCTTCGACTTGAAATAATATTAAGCGAAATGGACTCCGAAGGAGGGACGGTAATTAATTAAATTAAGTTCGGAATACGTTAGGAACAAAGTTAGAGGTTAGTAGCGACTTGCTAATAGTGTGGGGAGATGATCCCTAGCCCTGGTGCGTTAGGTGGTCGGTCCGCAGGGAGTTGAGCCCAACCTGCATGCTAATAGCCAATCATATTCTGTTTACATTCCATCACGGTGTATGAATAATTTGTTATTGTCTCAACAAACATTGCGTTATGTCACGGTCAGTATTGTCAGCGGGATTAATTTGAGTTGAGCACGCAACTCGGATTGAATAGCACATTCAAAGAACCAATTCCGAGCACTCTGTTGGCGAAAGATTAATATGAATTGAAAATTGAATTTTGTTATTATTTCCATCCGGATTTTCGTAATGTCGAAATCACTTTTTGAATATTTAAATAACGTGCGAAATGGCACCGTTTTGTTGGATTCAAATCAAACGTATTTACGCGAAATTAAATTTACAGCCGGCTGTATTAATTGCTGATCAAATTTACATGTAATTAATATCATTTCTGTTATATAGAATTTTGAATAAATTTGTTCACGATTTAGAGTATGATTAATTAGTTTATTTAGTTGTCGATTTTACAGACGATAGATTTACGAATGTAAAAGACAATTGTATCTAGCTTATTATATTAACCTATTAAAAAGAGAAACGAGTACTTGTTTTTTTTTTTAAAAATAGTCTTTTAATATTAATTTGGTAAAGAAGGACGATCTTTTTGACAGCCTCGCTAGTGTAATGGAGATTCTCTCCATCCCTTCGCTGTTTTGAAGACTAAGGCGTGGGAGTGAATGAAGTGCTCTAATGGATATAGAATGAATTAAAAATATATATTGTTATATTGATTTCAAAAAAGATGTACACCCGGCTGAGTTTGTTGTGGGCTACTCTCAAATCTGGCGCGAAGGAACCCTCGTAACTATAATTCTTTAATGTCATCATCAATGGTACATTTAAATAATATGTGAAAAAACGATATTTGACGATTGATAAGTGCTGTAAAGACATTTGTTTTCGCTTGAAAATGCATTTAGGCACGAACCTCGACCTATAGGTCAGGAGTGTGGGATTCGGCGAGGGAGGAAACCTCGCATTACCCACTAAAACCCGGTGGAACTCTTTTCATCCATAAGTGAGGCACCAGGTGTTCAACTTTCGCATTCGGCCCTGGTACTTCTGGTGGTCTGCCTCAGATGGAACAAGGAACTGCCTCATTGGTCTAGTGGTTAGCCTGTCCGACTACAGACATGAGGTCCAGAGTTCGAGTCCCAGGTGGGGCCAATTCAAAAATCAATATTGAGTTTTCTATTAAGATTTTCTCAATGTTTGCCCGAAGTTGGGAAATTGGCAGTGTGATCCATTTTCGTACCTCGGAGAGCACGTTAACGTTGGAATGAGGAGGCCTGTGCCCAGCAGTGGCACGTTAATGGGCTGCTACTTACTTTTAGTTAATTACTGTGATGATGTGTGTTGCAAAGACCTACTTATATAAAGATATTTCAATTTCTTTTGAATTTAAAGATTCCCGGGTATGGGCTTTTAAATTAGACTGTATAAAGTAAGAGAGGCTGTAGATCCGCCACGCAAATATGTTTTAGCTACATAAATGATTTATCTTGTCGTGGTTTTGCTATCAAATCGTGTTCACTGTATTTAGATTTATCTTTGAATTTGATCTCACAAAAATCGTTATAGAATCCTTTTTTTCTTACCTAGTAGTCATTAGTTTACCTAGATGGTTATCGATTCCTTAATTAATTAATCTAGTACCCAAACGATTACTCGAGAGAACCTGTCACTAATCTAAACCAGTGAATTTATTTATTTATTATACACTGAAAAAAATGTCAATTAAATATTACGAACTGAAAAAGGATTTAATCACACAGATACCTTAGCAAATTGGGTAACTTTCCATCCTTTTTAGTTATAATTATTTACGTACATATAATTTTCATTTCATTTTACTTGCATACGAAAACAAGTATGTATGTGACAACTATATAAATAGCTGTAGTATATTTCCTCTTCAATATTATTATCGAGTCTGTAAGGGAATTGATAAACGCCCTATTTTTTAAATTAACTACTTGCATCGCCAATGCTCCATTTAATGTGAAATGTATCAAACTTAATTAGAAGCGATTTTATGTGAAAGCACGGCAATAAATAACTTATCGCAGACGGCTGTTACAAATCATCTATTGCGCAGTCACTGTCATGATAATATATAGCTTTAAATAACGCTAACTTACAAATATTGGTCTTGTGTACTCATTTAGTTAATAAACAACATGGTGCCCGTGGTTTTCACTATGTGATGTTAGTATTCTGAGATACCTTTTTAACTACAAACATAATGTGGATAGGAAGAAAGCTATACAAAGGTAGGGTCATTTTGCCTTGTTTGAAGATAATGCAGAAACATTTTATTATTTTATAGCAAATATAATGTGGAGTGGAGCAGTGGTGCAGCGTAGTAAGCCTATGCCCAGCAGTGGGACGTTAAGGGCTGCCACTTCCTGACCTTTTACTTTAAAGTGGAGGTGTCGGTACTAGTGAACAAACAATTTTAACAGGATAATTTAAGATCTAGAACTAATAATAGTCAAATTCCAAATAGTATGTGAATTTTAGGAAAAATAAACTTGATTATTTGTATTACAGCAATAACATACACAGCACCATTGGTACCGCAAATTCTTTGTCGGGTTACAAGTTTTATTACCTTACGTTGTCAGAAAACCCGTTAAGTTGGTACAGATTACATGTGACTTACTAATATCGTGCCACTTTAAAGCATATCAATTGATGTTATAATGCTATATTTATAGTTTTTATAATATAAAACCAAATTTAGTTTAATAACATTTTAAAATTTCATTAACAAATGTGATTACTGCAACTAAGTAGCTGGTAAAAACAATCAGTTATTTGCCATTTTATTTTATAGTTCAAATACAGTTTTAAACAAAAGTGTAGGTGAAATATTCGTTTATTCCAGAGGGATATACGGAAATTCGTTTTTAGGGGTTGCTTAAACTCCGATTGGAGTAAAAATACGACACTTCTAGTTAATCATCATTGTGTTGGAGATATAGAGACTTCAAGGCTTCGCTTTTAAGTATATTGTATATACATAGATAGATACACTTTCTAGTATTACGTCTGACTATCTCATAATGATTATTCCTTTGACAGTAACTTCCTACAATATGTTGTTACAAATAACACTGTGTTTAACAAGTTGCGCTAGCTTTGTTCTCGTCGCGAAGGCAGATTAAACTCGACGAGCGGTTGCTGGCAATCAATTTTGGTTAGACAATATTGGGTTTTAATTAACAACGTACTACTAAGGGCCTGTAGCGGGATCCTTGGTACTTTATTACGTGGGTAGCAACCTTTTAAAGTTTCGTTTGTTGAAGACAAACGCCGTTGTTTATATAAATAGAATATCTATATTGTTAGCTGGCAACACTGAACGGGGAAAGATCTGCGTTCAGATGCGGAAATAAGTACCTATAGAAGACGACGCCGGGTTTTTCATAGTCATTTTCTTCTAGTTTCCATCCAACACTGTAACTCTTTATATTATCACTGATTAACTAGTTCTTCCCCGCGGTGTTACTCAAGTAGTTATCGATACAATAGGAACATTCGTTTTGATGAAACTCAACATCGCGTAAGACATAAAATGTAAGCCGATTTTGAAAAAACCTGGCGAATGGTTTTGGAGTTCTTGCAGCAAGTGATGGCTTTTCTCTTAAACACCCGATCCAGTGGAAATGTAGGAAATCCCGATCTACATCGTAAAAGGAAAGGAGAATAGGGCTAAAGACTGCCTCGATGGCTTGGTGGTTAGCGTGTTCAGCCACAGTCTTAAGGTCCTAGGAACGAGTCCCTGGACGGGCGAATTCTAAAATCAATACTGAGTTTTCTATTAAGATTTTCTCAATATTTGCCCGAAGTTTAGAAGTTGGTGGAGTGCTTCACCCCCGTGATTTGGAGAGCTCTTTAGGCCGTCGATCATCCTGCGCCTGATCTCTCTCCGTTCGTATCGGACTATGAGAGTAAAGGAATAGAAAGTGTGTTTGCCTGCCAACCAGCAGAGGAGCAGCGTGGTAGATCGATGCTATAATAACCTATGAGTGACGAGGCCTGCCTAGCAGTGGGACGATAATGGTCTGGTGCTTATTTTTTTTAGAGATTTTTACATATTATATAGGTACATAGTGTATTCCTTCATTATTTCTTATCACATGAGAATCACGCATAATGTGTATTTATGTATTAATATGAATGTATGTTTATATGGTTATATAAATATTAGTATGAAAGTAGATGTCTATCTATTAATACTTTTTGCCCCAACCCATATGTAATCTTTAAGTCTTAGTTTGTGAGGTTGCCTGTAAGAGATCACTTGAAGTGATAAGGCCGCCATTGCACATTAATGTTAAGAAGTGTTTATTGTATAACATGTTATATTTCATTTTGTGCAATAAAGTATTCTTGTATTGTATGTATTGTATTCTTCGATATGTTAATAGTTACTCTGTTATTTGGCGGCAACGACGAATTCAATAAATCAGTAATTATTATGATAGTTTGCCCGTTCTTTTTTATTTTATTTGGGAAATAAATAATTATATAATTATAAACTAAATAGACAAACCACAAACCAATATAGTTTCCACTAAAAAGAACAAACACAAGGCAGCGCTATAGTGAACGAGAATAAAAAATAACGAAATACATATAATTAGAATTAAAAATTAAAACATATAGCATTTTATTTGTTCTTGAGCCAAAAACAAACGCAACTTGTTTGTGTACATAGGTTAATAAAGAAGTTCCGTGCATACGTCATAGACAGTGAAATTGTAGGTAGTCTGTGGTTTACTCTAGAGTTAAGTTGTCATTGTCAACGCGCCGGGCGGATGTGCGTTGATTGATAACAAAAACAACATGGCGGACGCCGGCAGAGACCACGTGGGTTTTAATCTATCTGAAATTGCGACAAATACAGTGCACAAAGCTATATTATACAGTACACTCACTCATATGTACATTAATATTATTCCAACTGGCAGATGAAGCTGTTTTTATTTCCGTTAATATTTTGAAATTTTCTTGAAAGTCTTATTTTACTATTTATCGAATTAAGGAAGTGTAATACTTCTGGTAAATTTCAATCATTCCATTTTTTAATAATAGCTACTAACTCGTTTATTTTATGGAAGGTGATTAACCCGTCATATCAAAATGTATCTGAAATATTAGACATTACGTACTTAATTGTCACTGACTGCCTCATTGGTCTAGTGGTTAGCTTGTTCGACTGCAGGCATGAAATCCTGGGTTCAAATTCCGGGTCGGGCCAATTCAAAATTGATAATGAATTGTCTATTAAGATTTTTTCAATATTTGCCAGAAATGTGGAAGTTGGATCCATCTCCGTGCCCCTGAGAGCACGATAAGTCGTCGGTCATGCGCCTGATCCAATCGTGACGGATTCATATTCACATCGGACTATAAGAGTGAAGGAATAGAGAGTGCACTTATGTACTATGCGTGCCAATACGCAATGGAGTAGCGTGGTGGGTCTATGCTCTAAAAACCCTTTCGCACATCAGTGAGGAGGCCTGTGCCCAGCAGTGGGACGTTAATGGGCTGCTACTTACCTTACCTTTTAACATACTTAATAGCACAAAGGCGATCATTTACAGAAATAAAAAACAATTGTTTCTTGTTGTTGTAGTAATATTACCACTTGCTTTGATAATAACAAAATGAACAGTATGCCTAATTTTGTTCGTCTTGTAAGGTAATGGAGTAATTTTTCGTCCACTTTTGCATGGATTTCTTTAATAGTTATGGTATAGGATAAATTTTATCTAATCCAATATACTTCTACATTGTTTGTAATTATTGTAGTCTTTTCTTGAGCCTAACATTAGAATTAACTAACCAATTTTGATGGGACTCTTACCGGCTGATAACTGTACTTTTTATTCGGAAATTTGTACAGAAAAGAGATATCCCAAGCCGATAACGTTTATATAATTCAATATGAGGAAGCGTGTGTGACTTGCGAAATATACACTAATATGTACTAAGAAAGCTATCGCTATAGACAGTGATATTCTAAAAACAAATACCTAGAATATCCAGTGTTAACAATAAAACAAATTTTTTGTATGTATGCAAAGCTGAAATATTGTTCGATTCGTTAAACGACTGACTGACTGGTCAAAGCGGACGGACCAACAGAAACGAAAAGGAACTAACATAAAAACATGCCAAAAAACTTTTATTTTTATTACTGGATATATTTTTGTTTTGGAAACATAGCAACTCTGAAACTCTTAAAAATATAGTGATTGATAAAAACATGCATACAACCGAGCTAAATAGAGGTGTGTAAAATATTCGTACAAGCGTCCTTTGAAAGTTAAATAAGAAGAGTACATAATAAATAATATCTAAATTACCAATAAACCCTTTAGTTTAATTTGACGACTTCACTATTAGAGAGCTCGAGTTCGATTCATAGCATTGCAAGTTTAGAGAACTGTACTTCTCTGGGTGGAGATTTTGGCTGTAACTAGTTGACATCAATACCACTAAAAACGCGCAGCCAAGTAAATAATTGCACTCTTTAGCAGAAGAGGTAAATTTCCATGTTACCACGCTATCATCATATCATCACTTGCCACCAGTTAAGGTGACAGTCAAGCGTTATCCTGTCTGCATTACTACTTTTGAGATTAATATCAGATATCCGTTTATTCATAAATATAATTCTATTAATCCTGATTTATACAAACATTTATATTAAGCATTAAACTCAATACATTAATATTTTCTTACCGCGTCACTAGTACAGTTGATATCAAAAACTAGAGCTGTTGTACTCTACGAACGAACTCTCAAGCCACCCAACGCAACGTCATCATTCGCACCACTTAACTTAGTCAATATCAAAACTAACATCATGACACAAACAAATTCAAACTTGTTACACATTCTATTAAAACACTTAATGAAATATATCACCACAGTACATTTATTATTAAGATCTTGCTAAATCAACTTTATTGTACTTGTGTAAACGATTTCAAATGCTTTCTCATCATATTACGATAGCAGAAAACTATGATTGAAAAAGGTATTTCATTAAATTCGTTTTTTAAATAAAGGTTTAAACAAAAATGAATAATGAAGTATGTATACCCGTATGTAATTATTAACATTAATCACATACGACTATCACATTTCCGATATCCGAAAAGTGATAGAACACATGTATAGTAATTACACTGGCTCTTTTCCATAATTGGGCTAGCTCAAATAGGAAAGGACCATGGCGTCACAAAATAGGAGAAGTTTTTTATTCTTCTGCAATTTCATGAATGATTGAATGATCCGCAAGCCAAAAAGTGGGTGGAAAAGTCCTGGCAAATAATCTTAGCCCTTTAAACCAGCAACGCATTATAAATTTCAGTGTATAGACGACGGAGTTTCATTAACCTCGGTAGAACTATCTGTACACTTTTCATATGTGTGAAAAAAAATATGCATTGAACAACAATTTATTAACTTGGCAATTACAAAATAATGAATATTAAGTTACTTCTCTATTAACCGATACGAAAACTCAACCAATGAATCATAAAACTTTGCCCATAACAACAGGCGGCGTTAGCGCTTTGTGTGAATTCATAAAGTTTAAAAAATATTTTCGTGAAAGAAAAATCCAATGTACGCACCGTTATGGGAAATAAAACGGCCAACCGTCGAGTACCGGCAATAAAATGAAACGGTGAGGTCGTGTGACGGCAAAACTGAAAACTTGTTAAGCTTGCAAAACGACTGACTGGTTAGAGTGAACATGCCGAATCAATAAAAATACTATTCCATTACCTCTTTGCTTTTGTAACGAATAGCCAGTAAAGAAAAGTATTTTCGATGTCATAGTAGTAAATAAGTATCTTACTGTCTTATTCCTTTATATTAAATCAGATAAGTATAGCTACGAAGTTCCTGAGTTTTATTTTTTGCGGAGAAGATATAGTGAATTGTATTTTTACTATTATCTGAGAATGGACTGGTGGGAGAAAATTAGGAAAGACAGTTGGAGGGTGCGGGTCGGGCTATCTACCACTGCATGTGTTAAACAGCTCATGGTTCCCTATTGAAGTTTGCCAGAGCTACCCTCTTGCAAAATTCCGTTTGGCTCATCCAAGGTTACCATCCTATCAGCAAAGACTTACCGCCAAGTAATAATTGTATCCTTCTATGATGATAATGGGCTCGAGAGACTTAAAAGTTTATGTATAAGATTCATATTTTGTCTTCACAAATATGATCATATTTCTGACTTCCGCAAAAAACTCAAAAGGCTCCCAATTCGCCTTCGCCGGAATACTCTTCTTCTTTCTCTTCTTCAATGTGTGCTGTTCGATCCTAAAGCGGAACGCAATGAGTTTCTTAACCAGTCACATAACCGACGTGTCTCAGTTCACAAGATAACTTAAAAACTCTTCTACGTTTTACATCTTTCATTTCAAAATTCTTAGCAGTTCAAGCTAGTCGTCTTTGGAACTCATTGCCTTATAATACAAAATATACTCAATCTCATAATTTATTTAAGAAGATGGTGAAAGAGTACTTCCTTTTCAAGCAAGAAAAATTACAAAAATGTAAAATGATACTGATGGTACTACTTTACAATTAGTGGTTATTTTTATGATAATTTTCTATGATTAAGTACATCTCTCTACGCTTGATTACTCATATATACTTTTAAGTAATTTTTGGTTGCCTGGAAGAGATCGCTATTCTAGCGATAAGGCTGCAATTGTGCTTCTTAATGTGTATTTGTATGTCTTTTATGTTCTAAGTTTTAAACATTGTACAATAAAGTGTAAACCCAATACTTAAAATATTGTATTGACGCTATGAAGAAACCATAGATGGTGAATTACCTTATTCTAGGTTAGCGTGCTTTATGTTAGACTGTGACATCACTTACCAGGTGAGATTACTGACATAGTATAACCTGTCAGCTTGAACAAAAATTTTAAGGGCCTACAGCTGAATGTAGACCTCAACAGACATAGCTTGCTAGCTAATTGCTTCCTAGACGTGCTGGTTTCGTCGCAATATTATCAACTAATAAATACTATTGCCATTGCCCATTTGCTTTTATAACGCTTATTGCTGGGGGGAAAGGTGTTTTTTTTCTTAATATAAAGTACGTAGCAGCGTGTAAGGAATCTTGTTTTGTTTGATTTATTAGTGAAAGTTAGGTCTCTTGTCGCGTGTTTTGAGGGATGAATTGATAAACTATTTTCATATACCTCTATTTTTAATAATCTTAGAGTCATTTTATTTAATAAGATCAACGGTTAAGTAGTAAAACCCACTGTGTTATGTCTTTGACCTATTACAATTAGTTTGTGTTATGTTATGAGTGATATAACAAAAATAAGTGTAAGAAAACTTCATGTGCATATGTATGATACCGCTGACAAAAAATTTTGCATTCTAAATCTAGCCCTATATGTTTCAATGCTAATATCTAAACCATATCTATGGTCTCTATAACAAACTAGTATCGTACAAAATTACTACACGTTGTATTCAAAGTACGAGGCATTCTTGCGTTATGATTTATTCACTAAGTAATATTTAATATTGAGAGAGTTGTTTCAATAAGTAACATATATTTCAAATCCCTCGGCAACAGACCTTGTATCATATCAAAATATCGCATTTACCTTTATACGTTTTATTTATAAGCGACTGTTCGATCCACGGTACTCTGATAGAATCATAAAATCATCTTTATGCGATCTCTCGAACATCTCCGCTCCCATAGGACATTGTCACAATGTTGTTTTTTATGAGCTGAATGTAAAATCAACTGAAGGTGTACTCAGTTTATTCTCTCAGTGACTTGCTATACTTTATTGTGATGTGGTCGAGTGATACAAACTTAAATAAAATGGTTTCCAAACGATCTTTACGTGAAAGTTTCTGTTATGAATGTAGTTGAATTTAGGCCTTTCATTTTTATTTTTGTCGGCACGAGCAGTTAATCTTGCTACGTAATAATTCGAGTACTAACTTCTCTAGCAGAAGTCCCTGGTTTGATTCCCAGCAGGGTGTTTTTAGATATTATATTTTATAATTTGACTATGTCGGGACTGTTTGATGGCTTCACCCGTAATTATTTTCAACTTTACCAGCAACTACGCACTCCTAAATATAGGATTCGTATTCCAAACTAAAAATTAACAATTTAAAGCATAAAAAAGTCGTTAATTGTTGTATAATTATATAACATCTTATATTACAATTGAAAATTGGACCAAAATGGTTTTCCATTTTACCAGTTTAAATTTTTATATAATTAGTTGTATTATACATTTTTCTTATTTATTCATTGTAATATAACGCAATATCTCCAGCGTTACTGCAAGGGTTATAGCCTCCCAATTTAGGAACCATAAAAAAAGAAACAAATGTACGGAACCCAATATAACAAGCTTAACAAGAGCCGTCTGCGGGAGAATTCACACCGAGGAAAAAAATTATAACAGAACTGTATTTTTACCTACACGTGTTGCTAGGAATGTCTATAAATTTAGCCGCAATTTTCCCATAAATTTGTTTACATCGATATAGTTTCATGAAATTGAAAGTAATAATTACAATTTACAGAAAATATCTTTGTCTACGATTAAATTGAACCGCTTAATATTATATTAATAATGGCAAGCAAACAAGAATGAACACTTGAATTGATATAATTTCAAATTCGTCGACTGTTTCAAATATGAAACAGTCATGCAATGAGTAATTTATTAAAACATAATAGTTTTTTGTTCTTAAAAAATATATGGCTAGGTTACTGGGTTTCCATGACGGTAACGAATATATGTGAAAATTGTGTTGTTAATCTTGTCCTAAAAATAAGTGTGTTTATTTATTTATTTCTTTAAAAAGAAATGCAAATTAATTAAACAGAGTCGTGGTCAATGTACATTTTAGTAAAAGTTATCACAGCATGCATGAATTTTTTTAACTGAATACAATATTTGAAAGAAATCTAAAAGCTATACAATTTCATACAGTAATAATTATAAAGATACGTCTAGAAAATGTCACTTAAAAATATTACCATAATTGAATTAAATTACCTTAGTCTAAATTAATTTTATTTTATTTTATGTCAATTAAATTTGATTTGATAATATGTCAATTTTGTGCCTGTATGTGCAACGAAGCTATCGTAAAATATGTCCAGTTGCTTTGTGTATGTATTGTAGGAAGTGTTTACCTAAATTAGTTTTGTAATGTTTAATATGAAATAAACTAGATGGATGACGTGGTTATTTGTTCACGGAGCTTGAATGGAGAACTTATGTAGCAGTTCGGGACAGTCAACTTCGTTATTAAACAGTTTGTATAAAAACATCATTGCCAACAGTTTTCTTCTATTCTTTAGTTTTATTTTATTAAATGAATTAAGGCGATGTTCATAGTTATAGGTGTTAAACAATAAAATATTCTTTATTAAGTTGAAGTCTAAAGCCATTGCAATAAATGTTAAATCGTTGTGAAAAAAAAAGCAAATGAGCGATTTCACATTTTTATTAGTACTACTGAAATTGTAGTTTCAATATATTATTCAGTGGAGTTATTGTCTTTTATCTTAAATACGAAATTCTATCAAAATTCAACTGACTACCTGTTTAGACAAGGATACAGTCAGAACGAGTCTTTGAAATGCAAAATTGTATACATTACGCAAATGGAAAATTATATTGGATTAGTATTTTGCATTTTTGAAGTGTTCATACAAGGGGAAAGTACAATGCAAGGTAGGTACAGTCAAACATCCCCAATCGAAATTGCAAATTTGTGCAGGGGCTGCTCCGGTTCGTTAGCGACTTGTGTTTACGCGTTACCAACAACCAGGGCTGTCAACCGCTAATTGAAGCAGATTTACTTTTAGATCTGATTGAATTAGCACGGCATATTGTCATGCTAATGTCACCGCAGATATATAACTAATTATTCTAGTCAAATTTGTAGCGGGAAATACTAGTTGATAGCTGGAAACGATGCCTGAATTTCGTCGACGACTTGTCCAGGCTGCCGTTCAACTTATACACTCCCACGCCATTTAAATTCTAATAGACTATAACATAATTGTTATATTGAAGTGAAATTGATTAGCATGACGAAGATGTGCAGTGTTTTTTATGCTAATTCGTTTGAAGGTTAGGTAGTTTTAATATTTACAAATAACATGTGGCATTTTAATTTCCCACTTGGCGTTTAATAAATTAATAAACTATTTTTCATAAAAATATAAAATAAAACATTTCAATAATTCTCGTTTGTAAATTTTAAATTCAAGAATAAAATTTAATTAAGAACACGTGGCATTTTCATTTACATTTCGTCATTTGAGATTTGAATAAATTATTTGTATTAAATTACGACACTTTTCATGTTTTAATGACAATTCGATTCCTAACATATCATCCTTTCCCCCTCCCTCTGAGTCTCGGATAAACAAGACTTAAAAATAAGTTTGCCAAAGAAGTTTTACTTCTGACATATGTACTTCTTAGGCTCGAACTTTTTTCATACTATATATATTTATACAAAATACAAAAATGTTTCTACATACATTGTGATAAGTCCGCCTGTTGCTTGCTATTTCTCCCTTTATGTTACGTTTTTTATCCTTTTACTTTTAGTACATGATTTATTTATATTTGAAAGTAAGTAATCGTACAATTAATTTTATTGCAATGTAGAGTTATTGTCTATGTTCGTTATAGACTTTGAAACTTGCCGATGTATTCCAAACGGGATTCATTATAAAGTCAATATGAAAATAGTTTTTGATTACTTATCTCTCTCACTTGTCTTAATATATCCTGAATAACTTAAAACTCAGTCCTTCTTTTATACTATTATCTACGTTGGGTCATTAATTACGAATTTCCCGATATCACCATGGTGTTAAGAGCTACACGGCTGGCATCACAGAGAACAGCTAATATATGTATGAATTGAATTTTACCTATAAAGGGTCATCCTATCTAGAAATTACACATTCTACCTGTTATCTACCTTGCTTGGCGGCCTTGCTAACCAAATGAGAGTGTAGTTTGCAATAGAAGTTCCTAGTTCTTTTTGTTCTCATTGCTGACAGGATAGCCCTTCACGGTTTCGGACCTGAAGGTAAATGAAACAGTCTAAGATGGAAGCGTGTTAAGCTGGTAATTTACCTCTTATTGCTTCTATTTAGCATCGTACTGTAATTGTATCCACCTCACCTCAACGAAACGAAGTACAAAATACATATAAATACATAATACTTTAAAGGCAACGTTGGAGTATAATATATAAATATTGGCCATGTGTGATCGTCTAACTAGTTACAACCCCTAAATATGTTATTTCCATAATAATCCAAATTCTTTTAGAGCGTCAGAAATAAAGAAATGGCGTGACATGATGTCCGTCACAGTACCGGAATACATTTTTTTAGTGGAACGTGCCTGGTAGAGTCACAGGAGAAGCCTCACGCCTGTCTAGACTCAGATAAATTAGAAAATACTATTGCCATACTTGTCCAGCTAGGAATTAATACCCCAGGACCTTTGATAGTTTGCAAGTACTAAAACAGTTGTGACAGCGAGGCCCTCAAAACTCAATACCTTATTTTTCAAAGTAGTATTATTTATACGAAGTCAAGTTGAAATTTTCTTAATAATTTTATAAAATCATTTTATATTTACAATGTTATTTGATAGAAATAATATGATATAATACAAGGAAGTCTGCTAAACACCTATCAATAAATATGATCTTATTATAAGACAACAAAGGTTATATTAAGACAAGATCCATCTCATGAAATAATGAAGAGTGACGAGCTCTTAATAAAGTGTCAGATTATAACGCTAATAAACCTTTCCTTTCCACCTCTTTATATTGAGTGTCTCGTAATAAAATATTTTATCTTTTTGCGTGTTCTTTTAAAAAGTTCTTACGAGAATTTCATCTTAGTAGTTTGTTTTTAAAACTGAAGATGTTTTCAAGCCATTAAAACTATTCTGAAGTTCGTAGCGATTAAAAACTAAGTTCGTGTTGGTTTATTTTCTGGAATGTTAAAACTTGACTTTATTAAAAGGAAATAGATGGCTGTAACTCTGTCTGCGTAAATTAACAAATTTAACTGCCTGCCTAACAGCATAGAGGTAGTAATTGCTTCACTACTGTGTACACTACGGGTATTAGGTTTTATTCCCGTCAGGGCAAATTTAAGAAGTTTTATTTAGTCATTTGTCTGCGTCTACACTAGAGGCCATCGGTAATAGCAAGTTACCATCCTAACAGCAAAATCTTGCCAACAAGCCTAACATTTGTGTTCCGGCACGAAGCTGTGTTAAAATTCAGAAAAAGTGAATTGCCTCTTAACAGATTTGCGCACATCCATCTTAGACAGTATTATCACTAACGATCAGGTGTGATCATATTCAAGCTAACTGGTTATCAATAAAACAGAAATTGCATTTACAAACATACAATCAAATTAATTTCTATTGAAGCTGTTACCGATGGTGTTACTAATATGGGGAAATAGATAAATCATAATTTTAATTTCTTTATTTCAACTATTTTTGTCCAATTTTAGCTATTCAAGAGGAATTCAGTCACTTACACACGTATATAAGAATTATATATACATATAAGGTTTAGCCTTGATGGCTTAATGGTAAGACGTTTACATATTTTATCAAAGACTCCTGGAATTGAATCCCCAGTAGCATAAAGTTTATACCAAGCAAGATAAAGTAAATTTTTTTCAATGGCGGTCTCGTTTTACTAGCAGCGGTCCTGGGTTCGATCCTTGGTAGGGCGAATTAAAGAAATTGCATTATTTAATGTGTTTAAGTTCGAATTAGTGGTAGGCTTCGGCTGTGGCTTGTTATCAACCTTCCAGCAAAAACGTACCAAGCAAAGATATTTGTGTTACAATACGATGCTGTGTAGAAACTATAAGAAGTAAATTGCCGTTTACCAGATTAGCACGCTTTTATCTTATACAGTATCGTTAGTTAGTTACCATCAGGTATGATCACAGTCTAGCGCTAACCTGTCAGGAAAATATAAAAGAAAACCTTTGTTTTGAACTACTATTTAAAATTTTCGGTGAAGGAAAATTTCGTGAGAAAACCTGCATGCCCTGCAATTGAAATGAATATTTCTAAACAAAATAAGTTTTGTAAAGAAGTATCCTTGATCAATCCTGAAGCTTTTCAATACACTCTCACGTTACAATATGTGGATCGCAGAACATATCAGATTATTACTAAATTTTATACATTTCGATACATGAAATCTATGTTGAATTAGTTGAAAATTTGAGAGTAATAATTGCGGAATATAGCACTGACAATTGATTGTTCAGTGGTAATTATCTGCGTACATTTTATTCAGTAAAATTATATAGCATATTGTTTTCCCCTGAGCTTACCTTGATAATGGCTGCATCATCAGTGTTTTGTATTGTTCCGTATTTATTTTACATGGCAATATATCTTAACGTCTATTTTCTGTTATACTAAAGGAAAGGGCATTGTAGCATAATTAAACTTTGTTTTTTATGTGAAATATGTTACAATAAGTTTATTGTGATAGTGAACTCTCTTTCAAGCCTTAATGTTTCTCTACCGTTTTAGACGTAACGTCTGGCTCTTCTAAAATAGTGTAATACATAAACATATATTGTGAGAATATTTATTAATATGAATTACGAGAGAAGAAATAAATATTTAGTAAAAGGTGACGGTAATTACAGAATACTTTTAGTGGCCTATATTAGACCTCTTTTGAGTTATTATTTCAGTTGACTATAAATCGTATATATAGTATTGTTTATTTATATTAGTATAATTATAAACTCATTAGAATTAGAATATAAATAATAGGTTTTTTTAATATTACTAGCTGAACCAGCGACTACGTCGGCGTGGAATTTTTTTGGATAGCAATTTCATTAATTTAGCAAATGTTTTACAAATAAGAAACATGTCCTCTACTCGTCAAAAAGGAACATTACTACCAAATTTAGAGTCTGTACGCCTTATGGTTCTAAAGATATCGTGATGGGTATATATTGATTGATACAAACGTTGTTTTGCCATATAACAACTATTATTGTAATTAGAAAATAGGGGTTGGTGATAAAAAGGTGAAAACTTCGGGATGTATTTTTTATTCCATACCATTTTGGGATAAACCAACATTTAGAGGGATGAAAAATAGATATTGTCCGATTCTCTACCCTAGCCGATATGCACCAAGATTCCCGAAAATCGGTCGAGCCGTTTCACAACATGATACGAGAAATGAAATTCTCGTATCATGTTATATTAGATGTCATATATTAGATATATTAGATGTCATATTAGATTTCTCCGAAAACTCGTATCAACGAAAGTGCAGAAATTTTTATTATGTATTAGCCTGTAAGTGAATATTATATTATATATAAAATAAGTTTCCATGTAAGTGAATATATATTATTTTTGGAAATAAATGTCTTAAACCATAAGCTGGGAAAGAACTTGTTAACCTCTCAGAACTGCGTCTGATCTCATTACGGTCGTGTCGTCCGTTTAGCTTATATAATATATTATATTATATATTATATATAATAGCAATAGCTTATAGTAAAGTAGGTAAGTAACAGCACCTTAACGTACCAATGTTGGGCACAGGGCTCCTCACTCATAGGAGAGAGGGTTTTTAGAGCATAGACCCACCGGGTTGCTCCACTGCGGATTGGCAGGCATAGTACACAAGAGCACTCTCTATTCCTTCACTCTCACAGTCCGACGTGACGGCAATTCGCGTAGAGAGATCAGGTGCCAAACCGACGGCTTAACGAAGGACACCCCTACTTCCCAACTTTGGGCAAATATTGAGAAAATCTTAATGGAATATTGATTTTTATATTGGCCTGACTGATTTATATTGGACTCGAACCCAGGGCCTCATGTCTGTAGCTGAACATGCTAACCACTAGAACCATGAGGCGGTCATTATATAGGTAATAGTAATAATAATAAGTCCTTTATTTCAAACATTGTTCATAGTTTTAGTAAATTACATAGCTTCAATCTTAATGTTAGTAGGGCATTCAAGATAAAAATAGAAATGAAAAGTAAATAGCATAAAAATATATTTAAATTGCAGTGTACAATAAACATTATACAGGTGAATTATCACATCAAAGCATTGTTAAAATAATTGTTGATGAAAAAACAACCACAGAACCGCAACTGTCTGCGGCTGCAAATGTATTTATTTGACGTAAAATGTTCTTGTAACGGTTTCATAAAAATATTAATAAATTTATTAAAATTTGTTATTTTAAAAAGTTTACAAATAAAGTTATATTTATTTTGTCCATTCTAACAGATACTAAAGATGAAACATAAAACTACTTGAGTTTTATGTTTCAACTTTAATTATTTAGTCGTTTTTTGCGTTGATTGTAGTTCTGCTATGCGTTTGTTATGTTTTTAGTGGAAATATTATTGGTTAATGTTTAGTCTATTTTGTTTTAAAATGTGTAATATAACTGTTTGTTTCCCAAATAAAATTAAATGAATGTATAAATAAACTTAGTTAAATTTTCGTCTGTAACCTATTACAGTATTACATTGAAATTCGTAATTTTATGCTCAACTTGTTGTTCCCCACAATGTTACCTGCGTATTTCTCGATTTCGCATGAATATGGCTAAGCCCGTTATTTTTAAGAGACCACATTCTGTAATTTACTTTTTTCTCAAATAAAAAAAGCCTAAGTTACTTCTTATCAAAAAGTACCGTTAAAATCGGTTCAGCCGTTTCAGGGATTTGGTAGACCTTTGGATTTGATCTACTTATTATACTTGAGAATTTTTTATGTCACTGAGGACATGCTAAAAAAACGTGTTAATTTCAGTATATTCTCTCGTATTATACAATTTTTTAGAATCCCCACATTTAAGACTACATAAGTTAGTGCTTCAGAATATTTTTAAACTAATATTTGTGTAAAATTAAAAAAAAAATCTGTTAAATCTTTTCTTAAAGACAAAACTACTCTGCTTTATATTCCATTAACGACTATTTGAAAGTAATCTAACAATAATAAACAATAAGTCCCTATATCTAATAAGAAGTAATATTATGTAATTTAAAAACCTGTAAGACACTCGCAAACTCGAATTAGCATAATATGAGCACTATACACCAAGCATTTGTTTTGATTTTCGAAAGTACCTGTTACTAAGTAAGTATGGTTCCACTTTATATTGTATCATCACTTCACTATATAAGATGGTTTTTATGGACACCACCATTCGGTGCTACTAGTTTTTTACCTTTTTAAAAACACACATCTCACTTACTTACTTCAATCGAAGGACGTCCACCGCTGGACAAAGGTCTCACCCAATGATACACACTGTGCCCGGCCTTGTGCCGCCTGGCTCCAGCGGCTACCGGCAACCCTCCTTATGTCCAGTGCGATGTCGCCATTCCAGCACCTTCGGATCCCAACGACCATCGGTACGTCGGACTAAGTGCCCCGCCCATTGTTATTTCAGATTAGTGATTCTTAGGGCTATGTCGGTGAGTTGGTTCTTCTACGGATCTCCTCATTTCTGACTTGATCGCGTAGAGACTCCAAGTATAGCCATCTCCATTGCACACTGTGTGACTTTGAGCTTTCGAATTAGGCCCATAGTCAGTTACCACGTTTCCGATCCGTATGTGATCACTGGGTTCACAGAGCAGAGTTCCCAACAATAACTGGGTGGGGCGGAACATGGATATTGGACAACACTTTATGTTCATTTTTAGGCCCATATGTTGAGAAGCTCTGTTGAAAACCACATAAAGTAGAAATTTAAATTCTGACTTCCGCGTAATAATCGGTCATCCTCCTTGTATTCATATGCAGTACCTGGACTTGCACACAATTATTCATTGCGATAAGGTGCAATGATAAAGCTCCACTTGCAATGAAACACTTTCGTTGTACGCTGTAGGTACCTAATCTATTGGGAGTAAGCGGATCACGTCAGCTTATTTGTGTTTATTATGACCCGAGCCGCTGGCGCCTTGCAGTTGTCTCGCTAGCCCTTTCCATTACTCTGAACTAGTTTCCTTTATATCACTCGAAAAGACAATAGTGTAATTTATTTACTGTCTTTCACGACTTACAACGGATTTATGGCGTTGCAATGCAAATCTTAATCTCGTACCGATGTTTACCCCAACGATGTTTTGAATTTATTTTGCGTAAGAAAATTGCTGTTTCAAATATTTTATGATGATTTTTAATAGTTGAATGAAATTGTGTACTGTTGGTAGTATAAAATAAAATTCATAATATATTAGTAGTTATCGAGATATTCTTCATACGATGTAGTGCGATCGGAGTAGGGTCCCATAGTTAAGCATTTCAAACAGTTTCTTAATATTTATTTACCATTTGTTAGCCGAAAATATAATCTTTTAAATTTTCATTGCTTAGAATTGCAATTTTATGGCAGCGAGAACATCAACTAATGTTCTGGTTTAGTAATAAGTTTATACAGGGAGTCTCAAAAGAAACTTTATATATAAAAAAAATGGATCGATTTAAAAAATAGCAAGCCATATATAGAAAATGTTTATTCATTTTTCACTCTTTTGGGATTTATTTAAATAAAAAAAAAATATTGTCTAAATGTAGACTTTCGCATTCTCGGCGCTCATTTAATCGAACAGTAAAATTACTTATGACGACGGCTCGGCAGGTGGATTCAGGGATGGCTGACATTTCGTGATGGATACTTTCTTTCAAATGCGCCAGTGAAGTCGGTTTATTGGCTTAACTGGTCGTAACTTTGGATTTAAGATAACCCCATAGGAAAAAGTCAATAGGGGTTAAATCTGGACTTCGTGGAGGCCAATTTATGTCACCTCTCCGGAAGATCAATTTGCCTGAGAAAGTTTCACGAATACGTGGCAGAGACATATTGAACGTGTGTGAAGTAGAGCCTTTCTCTTGGAACCATGTTATTTGTCTATAGCCAGGAAAGCTTTGCAGTTCAGGTATCAGGAAGTTGTCTGACATCTCCACATAACGCTCTGAATTCAGTGTAACTGTACACCCCATTTTGTCTTCAAAACGTAAGGGCCGATAATTTCTCGCGCCGACATCGCAGCCCATAGGGTCACTTTAGGAGAATGTACGGGTTTCTAATGCGTTTCGGTTTCGTTGCACTTCGTTGCTCTAGTAGCGGCTGTTCTGCTTATTTACGTGATCAATAAGATTAAAATGAGCGTCACCCGAAATCAAAATGTTGGTAAACGTTGAAAATCACCTGATTTATGGAAATTAATCCTGTGATAATCTTGGGGCATTTCATGCACCAGTTGAATTTTGTAGGGGTACAACTTTAGGTTTCTGTGCATAATGCAATGTAATGATGATCTATGTACATTTAAAGCACTGACGCGTTTCCGAATTGAAATGTTCGGGCCGTCAGGAACTGATTGATTAACACTCTCTAGGTTTTATACCATTCTTGAAGACCTAGGTCGCCCGGATTTTGACTTATCCTGCGTTGTACCAGTCCCTTCAAACTTTTTAACGCAATGTCGAACGGGGGAATGCTTGGCGCATCGCTTAAACCTCGAATACTGCAGAATTTGCTACGCGCTACTATCGTCGAATCACCGTTTTTGTAAAACTCTTGCACGCACAACTCGCGNCAGTTGAATTTTGTAGGGATGCAACTTTAGGTTTTTGTGCATAATGCAATGTAATGATGATCAATGTACATTTAAAGCACTGACGCGTTTCCGAATTGAAATGTTCGGGTCTTCAGGAACTGATTGATTAATAGTCTCTAGGTTTTATACCATTCTTGATGCCCTAGGTCGCCCGGATTTTGACTTATCCTGCGTTGTACCAGTCCCTTCAAACTTTTTAACGCAATGTCGAACGGAGGAATGCTTGGCGCATCATTTAAACCTCGAATACTGCAGAATTTTCTACGCGCTACTGTTGTCGAATTACCGTTTTTGTAAAACTCTTGCACGCACAACCCGCGGTCTGCTCCCGAGATACGCTCCATAGCGACAGAAATCTCAAGAGCCAGCCTACCGATTGACATAACCCCTCGCCTCTTGGATACTTTGGGTTCACGCAGTAAGCTAAATAAATATAAAATTTATTTTGAGACACCTAATATAAGCTAATTATAACGTATATACTGAGAATAGCGAATAACGGTTATAATATAAGATAATCGAGGTTACAATAGGTGCAGAAATCTTTTGTTAACCTAATATTATCTATCGATAATAATATATCACAATCAGCAATATAAGTGCAAGCTATTAAAGAGTGGCAAAAAAACTTGGATTTGAAAATAGAGGTACCTTTATTAGGTTATTTTTCTTTTTATTATATAAAGGGTAATAAAAGAGTATTTATTGAGTTTCTATGTAGTAACTTCTCGGTAGAATACAAAGTCCGAAACATTAGTAGATATTCTGTCTAAACGTAGACTTTATGATTCAAGTAAGCCCAGTTGAATAAAAAATATCACGATTTTGTTTTTGAACTATAAAAATAAACGAGTAAAAAAGTAAACAAACAGAATTCTCAAAATACCCACATCTGAATGTAAATAAACATCAATGCGAAGTAAAATTGCCAAAGGCACTGTATTACATTCGAGTCACACGTGCGCATGTTATATATTCTATAAGAGCCTTGCAGTTGACCGTTTGCTTTTGAGTTCAGTTTAGCAGCAGTCTCAAACTAACTAGAAGTAAGAAGTGACTGGCATTTAAAATACTGTTTTAAAAGTTCAATTGAGACTTTTCCCTACGGAAACATAAGGTACATAAATCCCTACACTCTCTGAATACTTTGTGGTAATTGTTGTTTTAATATTACTATATACTATCCGATATATATATATATATATTTACCTTCCTAGACATCAGAATTGGATCTAGAGAGAAATATACTTGCTAATGATATCTATATTAAAAATATAATAAATTTTCTGATCCAACGCCACCCATATAACTCGTTGTAAAACATTTTCGTTAAAAAGATTATGTACTGGTATAAAAATGATTTTGTGTATTAATTCCTGTTAAAAAGTATGAATATAACTTCTGCCAAATTTCTTCAACCATTTTTCTAGATTCAACTGCAGACACCCAAACATTTACTTTATTAAAGTATTACTGTATTTTATTAGCCATTGTAAAAAATACGTTGCTTGAACTTCAAGCTTCATATTTATATTCAACCCAATTATAAGTAAAATATCATTAAAGTATACTGATATCAAAAGAGTAATTACTGAGTTGCTTACAGTTAGTTTCCCGATAGAATCACCTTGCGGAGCGATCGTAGATTCATTACTAACGGTGTGTGCTAGGGCCTCATGCGGAAGCTCAGAGTCACTCAGCGTGCGCTGGAGAGGGCTATGCACCGAGATTCTCTACGTGATCGAATCGGAAATGAAGAAATCCGTAGTAGAACCAGACCATACCGACATAGTCCTACGAATCGCGAATCTGAAGTGGCAATGGGCGGGGCATATAGTCCGAAGGACCGGTGGACGTTGGGGGCCGAAGGTGCTAGACCCCACACCGGACGGCGCAGTGTAGGGAGACCCCCCACAAGGTGGACCGACGACAAAAAGAGGGTCACCGGTAGCTGCTGGGGCCAGGCGGCGTAAGATCAGGCCTTGTGGACGTCATTATGTGAGACTTATGTCCAGCAGTGGACGTCCGTCGGTTGAAGCGACGACGACGGTGTGTGCTAATTTTTCGAACATGTTTCTTTTACATACGTAGGGAACTTATACAAAACCTTTTGCGACTGGCCTCTTCGCGTGTGCTAATAAAATAAGTTCAAATAATTTCGAATAGAAAATTTCAAATTCAAATTATTCCGAAGAGAAGATTTCGACAGCCACGCGAAGAGATCAGTCGTTGCTTGTTATCCGCGCCGTCAAGTCATGTTCCGCTCATATGTGTAAATCATCCGCAAACTATAATCATTCTCCACGACTATGCTGGAGCATCCAACCCGCACATCGCGTCGCACTCCGGCATAGCCGAACGAACGCAACGGGGCTAGTCGGAGCATCCAACCCGCACATCGCGTCGCACTCCGGCTAGCCAAACATATAATGATAAAATTAAAATAAATTATATAATTGTAAATGATCAAACGCTTCTTAAACGGCCGGATAGATTTTGATTTTTTTTTATTTATACCAACTTTTGAAGTAAGTGCGTCTTTCTCAAAATTTAGGCTGACAATTCAATTTGGATTTCCCCATATTTCCACGGGATCAGAAATTACGCAGAGAAGAGAGCCAGGAACAGCTATTAAGGATATATTTTCCAATTACTTAATGCAAGTAATAAAATTATTTATCTTATGTAACATCGTATAAAATGCGTTAGGAAAATTACTTTTTGTTTTCTAATCGATTTACTTGCCATTTAGGCATTGCGTTCGTGCTTTATCATTCTTCGCCTTGTTTTATGGAGATTAACAAAGCGTTCTCATTTTTTTCGGTCCCTCGAAATGATTACTTACCGGTGACTGGTGAAAATATTTGGAAGTTTTAATAGCTCTGTAATGTAATTACGAATACGTGACATTTGACCTCCTCAAATTTGTATAAGTGTTTGCCACGAAATACGAAGCAATGTATACAATTCACAGATATATTGAGATATACAATATTTCAACCCAACTGAAATACAGAGGATATAATCAATTCACCTGTTTTTATACGGTCCCTCGTAGCTTTTTACTGGGTAAACCATTTACAATGGTTCTAAAGAAATTTGAAAGCTAGTGCTTGTTTTTATTTTTAATAGAAAAATACAATGAAGTTCTAAGATAAGTTTGTTTTATAAGAGTTTAACGTATTCTCATGTAATTGCATTTACTTTTACGTGTAAATATTATATTTTGAAATATAATGTTAGTGGAGATAAAGAAATTTCTTTTCTAGTCCATTTAAATCCAGACATGTTTATTCACGTTTAAAAGAATTCGATGATATTATAATGATATGACTAATCTAAATGTAACTATACAAGGGGAAGCTGTATGCTTTAGTTTTTTAACGCTGGGAAATCCTCGTGGATACCGGGAATACTTGGAAAGGTTATGCTGGGCTCATACCGGCTAAAACCCAGCGGTGCTCCTACATCACTCGGATGCTGGCTTGCCTGGAGCACCTGGCAAGCCGATAACTCCCACAAGCCCGGTAGGCTGAGCAGCCCTGGCTGGGCACGCCTCAAGCGTGTGTTGGACTGTATTAACGGCGCAGCCACACTCGTGGCACGCTTCTGTAGTATCACACCAAGCCACTCTGCACAGGTACTTTCCAAAGCAACCGTGGCCCGACAGAACCTACGCGAGGTGGAAGATCACTGCGCCATGTGCTCTGTTAAACTTCTAAAACGGGACGGATTGCCGATACGGTTTTCTGGCCCGCTTTCGACTGACAGAGCCGCTCCCTTCATTTAGCTATTAGGGTAGCTTGTGCCTATTTCCACCGCAAATTATGACGGAGATTCGCACCGAAGACGTGCTTCCATCCTTCTGTCATGCACATCTGCGATCACCTCTGTGTCCAAGTCCCAAGGCGGCGTACCAGCTAAAGCGCAGGCAGCCTCCTCGGACATTGTGTGGTATCCACGGATGACACTCTAAGTAGCGTGACTTGTCAATTTATATAACTTTTTAACCGACTGCAAAAAAAGAAGGAGGTTATCAATTCGTCAGTATTTTTTTATGTTGTTACCTCATATCTCCCGACTGAGTGGACCGATCTTGATAATTTTTGTTTTAAATGAAAGGTGGTGCTCGTCATAGGGTCCCATTTTTTTAAACCAGTACTGATGATGGCATCCATGGCAAAACCGGATAAGTCTTAAATTTGCGTAAGAATGTGCGCGACAAATGGACGAATAGCTCTAGATCACGCCAACCGATTTCGATGATTCTTTTATTAGAAAGGGTATAGTTCAAGGGTTGTTTTGTGATAGTTTGTTAAGGTTCTCATGATGGAATCCATGACAAAGTGACTGAACTCTTCAATTCTTAGGAGCAAATCAACAATACTCGGCAGTATCTTCTATAAGCTATCCAGATATTTGAATCGCCTACCGTAATTTCGATATGGTCAAGTGCTAGTCGTAGTTAAATATGAAGATCAATGGAACTCCTCAACGGCTTACAGTAAGAGTGTGATTTTTGGCAAAATCTATAACTGTCTGTAATCAAATGCCAATGACCTTACGTTTGTTGCTGCATTGCAATATTTGAAAGGTGAATTATGTGTGAAGCGGTGGTATAAGGGTTTCGGGTTCGATCCCGGGTGTGGCGATCACTAAAAATAAAAAAATAAATATAAATTTTAACTAAAAAAAGAACCGCCCTGAAACAATAAGTTTATTATAGATATTGAATAGATGGTTACAGGGATTCGCGCCATCCTCCATATCTTCTATCGACAACGTTAAATTATTATTGCATACGTTCAAATGATGTCGTTAGAGTTTTTAAATGATTTTTCATTTATTTTTAACGATTTTCCGTTGCAAATATCAAGAGTTGTCTGGTTTCATAATGATCGTCTGGAGTAGATAGAGATGGTGAATTGCTTTTATCTATGACAGTTTTAGCATTGGTAGAGGGAATTGTTTATTATTGGTAAAGCTCTAAATAATTATAACAAATTTAATATATATAGTTCGAAGTAGATCGTGCAAGCGATCCTTCTGTGTATAAATATAAATTTTAACAAAAAAAGAACCGCCTTCAAATCAAACTTACAAATACATTAATGTGTTCTTAAAAGTAAGAAATAGATGCGTATTCTTTTAAAGAATTCTTCGTATTGTTGACTTATGTGAAAAATATAACCTTTTCAATAACAACAAAGAACAAAATTCTAAAGACAAAAGTTATACATATAGCCTTTATTAATCTTTTAAGGAGTTATTCTAACTCCTTAAAAGATTATAGCTAAAATTATCCTGTAGTTTGTGACCATCAAATTTATCAAAAATAATAATGAGTGGATTCATAAATTTAGTTATTAAGTGACCCAGTTGTTGGCACGGTTTTTACCTTAATCAGTTTTATAATTGTATTTACAAATTTCTTGACACAACAATTTTATGTGTGTCGTGAAATTGCGTGAATAAATTTACTAATCATAGATGCGATGCATGCTGTAAAAAAGCATGCAAATTAGTTTAGAAAATTATATTTTCTTCAATGTTACATGCAATTCATGTTTAGATAATATGCCTTTGTAATAAACTTTAGGTAATTTAATAACGGAATGATTTTGATCTATTAGGAATATTACGTCAAATTTTCAACTTTAAAAAAAAATATATTGAGAATTTGATTGAGATTCTGTTTCATTTAATAGTGAAAAAAAAGTAAAGACGTATTATATCTGTCGACTTTTTTAATATGGTGGGCATATGACAATAAAAATTGTAGTTATAATCTAATATAATGAAAAAAATTAAAAGTTATGCGTAGAAGTCAGAAGTGAAACTTCTTTGGTAACAAATTTTTAAGTTTGTTTATATTTATAACAAATCTAAAACTTTAGATTTCCGAGACTTAGAGGGATGGAGAAAGGAAGATATGTTAGTATTGAAATCTCAAATGACTGAATTGTAAATAAAACTGCCACGTGTTTTTTGTCAAAATTAGAAATTGCTAATAATTTCGTTTTTTAATTTAAAATGTAGCAGAGAGTATATTAAATTATTAAGTGACGTGGGGCAAATGAGACTGCCACATGTTATTTTTAAATATTAAGACCACCTAACTTTCAAACGAATTAGCATAAAAACGCTCCACACCTTCGTGACGCTAATCACGGCGTTTCCTCCGTAATAATTTTAACCTGATGCGCCTAAAGAAGTGTCACTTCAATATAAAAATTTACAGTACTTTTTGGAATTCAATAAAATAAAATTGAAGCGCATGTTTCATGGCTCTTGGGTAGAGTGTCTATGGTACGCCATTAAATAAACATCTTTGGCTCCCGCTAGTTATTAGCGCTGGCTCCCCACCACTTGACGTTGGCAGATACGGCACGCAACGGATGCGAAGCAAAATCAATTTCACTTTTTGACACGTGCATTAATGTTGTGGTGATTGGGGGCTACAGGATATTTACGACGCTGAATGCGTTTACGAGATAAAATTGTACAGCTATGAAAGTATAGATGAATAATTTACGCAACGCACAGGATATGAATTACGTTTACACTATTTTTCAGGTATTAACACGTATTCATATAGTAGCGACAGGTTCTGGCTTTGCAACGGGACTATAGCATATATATATATATATAAATTAATTGTTGTTCATTAGTCTCGAGAACAGCTGGACTGATTTGGCTAATTTTGGATATGAATTATCTGTGGAAGTCCATGAAATCTTTAAAAGGTGTGAAAGTAAAAAGTTAAAAGTGCTTGTGCTTACACATGTCAAAATAGAAATTTCTTTAGCAAACTAATTTAATGAATTTAATTGTTATTACAATATTAAAAGTGTAGAAATTAATGCAAATATTTTATTGAGATCTCAAGCGATAAATTGTGAACGTATTTTTTGATTATATAAGAAATTGTTAATTTATAATATATAATAAAATTTTGATAATTTATAATAAAATTTTGTTTTTGAATTTTCAATTTAGAAAAGATAATTTATGAAATCTTTTTATTCTATGAAAAATGTTCTTGTATATGTTATTTGTACAATTTAGCAAATCAAACGAATTAGCATAAAAACGCTGCACATGTTCGTGATGTTAATAACGCGTTTCATCCGTAAAAAAATTAGCCTCAAGAGCATAAAGAAGTTTCACTTCAAAAATGCTTGAAATATAGTAAAAACAACAATTTCACTTTTCCTTACAAATTATTTCTGGTTGTCAAACGTTTGATGTTCTTCCAGTTGTTTAGAAATTAGTTATGTTCAAAAGAATGCTTTAGGATTTTCAAATTCTGGAAGCCTGAAAGCGGGAATCTGGGCCTAAAGGTTGCGTTTTTGATTACAAATTCTTTTTGATTCGGTTAAGTTTTGACCACATGTTAACTAAAGTTGAAACATTCTGCAATTACCATTCAGCTTTTTTATTCATTGATTCTAAAGCTGTACGATGGGGAAGCTAGTATATGTATATATAAATGAGTCTCTCTTTCCCCAAGTTACGGCTTCTTTCACCTTGTGTTTGTTATAAAGTTGCTATGCAGAAATTTTAAGAAAACTTAACCACCATAGTGGCAGCAATCCGGCCGCAAGTTGATCGTTGGCTCAACAGAAAGCACGGATCATTGTCCTTTAGGTTGGTGCAGGAGCTTACCGGGCACGGGTGCTTTGGCAAATACCTGCATAAAATTGTTGGTAGGGAGGATTCGCCAGCTTGCTTTGAGTGTGGCGCACCAATTGATTCGGCGCAGCTCACTGTGGAAGAGTGCCCAGCTTGGGAACCCCAGCGCCACCTTCTATCGCCGCTAGTCGGAGACGATCTCACACTGCCGACCATAGTCGCCGCCGTGGTCGGTAGCGAAACGGCATAGAGGGCTTTCGCCTCGTTCTGTGAGTCTGTAATTTTACAGTAGGAGGCAAGCTTGAAGGCGAGGGAGGCAGTAGCTCATGTCCCTCTCCGCCGGTGGAGGGTTTTAGTGGGTATTGTCCTGCGAGTCCCACACTGCCGAGTAGAGTTTTTAATTCACTCGGCGTGCGTAAATGCATTTCTCAGCGACAAAAAAAAACACCATAGTAACTTTTCTAAAGTAACCTTCTCAGTGCTTTTGACAATATATTGTTTTTTATTGTATCCTTATGACGTTTGATATAATTATGATTGACACAATGCGTTCTGCATATAAATATTTATCCACATTACTGAGTAGTATATAGTTATTTTTTATATGTATTACTAAATATATGTCGAAAAATTAATTGCAAGGGCAGACACTAAGAGTTTATGTCTTGTTTTCGTAAACGTATGTATTGTTGTACTTAGTAACTGTATGGATATGCCAGTGTGGATGCATAGCTACTTTACATATAATCGAGGTACTACGAATTAAATCGTCAAGAGAACTCCAACGCTATTCGTTGTCGTATGATTAGAAATTTATCAAAGTGACTCCTTTCGCGATGTACATTTCCCTATATTTCCACGCTCTGGAATATCGTAGATACGAATGGAAAGTACAACCACTTTATACACTAACTCATCACGAGATTTCCAAAACTATTGGACTAACTCAATTGACTTGAAATTTTGCTGATACCACTTTCGCGATGTTGACGGTAACTAACAATAATTTTCTCCATACTCCCAGAGTCGAAAACCACGCGGGTGATACCGCAAGGAACAGCAAGTAATGTATAAAAAGGTATCAATCTGTCTAGACAACTTTTTGCATCTTTGAAACAAGAAAGTAATAGTATACATTAGGATAGCATTTTTAAGCAGCTGGTGCTTAAGGATACAGGTGTCGTAAGTTCCGCGGTAAGTTCTTCTCAAATGGCCACGTTAGGTCGTTTTCCCGCATTAAATAAAAATAAAACAATTCAATTCGTTGTTTATTTAATTGAAGTGCTGTAGAAAATAATAACGAAACAATCGGCATGTAGAAGTTCGTAAAAAGGCTAGTTTGAAACACAGCATAAGTGAATTTCAGGTTATATAGTAGTTAGAGGGTATCAATATTATAGATGAATATATTTTAAAAGTTATGTATATAATTCATTACAATTAATGTAATTCTCTATTCTTGTAGAATTTAAGTTAATCTATGACAAAAAAGTTTCATAGTTCTCAAATCGAAGGCTTTTCAATTCCTTTTCTTGGATTTTTTTATCGTCTATTCTGTAAAAAACTTGAAACTACTTACTACATCATGGTGTAATAATATGGCTGGTTTAGTTATATCAATTTCAACTCTTCAAAGACATCGCATTTATCTGAACTGATATCCCAGTTTTCGTTTAAAGTCCACTCGTTTCGTGTCATTACTGTGAAGCGGGGCTGATATACAAGATTGCAAAACCTAAGATGCTTTAGGGGGAATATAAAGAAGGTCCTTACACATTGACTGAAGGTATAAAATTGAATGAAAAGTCGTTTTATAGGACATCATGTATTGGTATCTCGGTATCGAGTTTTACTACGATTGATACCGTCCACAAGACGGACGCTAGACCGGAACGGGACGAGCCTGCACTTATCTAATTTTATTGTCACCCGTCGACGTCCGAACTTTATATCGTTACGAGGTAAACTAGAAAAATCTTTTTACCCATATTCTATTTTATCTAAAAGGATATCTTTATTTTCAAGCAGTTAAATTCTGCTTTACATCTTGAAAGATAACCACGGACCTTTGGTAGTCTTTCACAATTTCGGTAGCATTTATATTATCTTTTTTATTACATACACGTCATATACCGTATTATTTTGTATTACACTATATAACTCTGTGAAATTGAACGATTGAATTATGTAGACTTTTGGGGAACGTTTTGGTAACAATAAGTTTTATAAACAGAAAATATTTCATAAAAACTTGTTATTAACTGCATGGAGTTATTAGTTTCACGCAGACAAAGTTCACAAAATAATCTTACAATCTATAGTTTCAGTTTAGATTTTAAGAGAACTTAGAGTAGTCTTTATTTCCTTGTATAATAGATATACAAATGACATTGTTCGATTTAGATCTTTTGTTCAATTTTTATACTGCTCTCCAAAAATTTGCTTTTTTGTATTGTTTCACTATTCTTTTTAGGCAGCGATATAAGAAAATTTATTTTGTTTCTTTTTTTTGCGTGGATTGAATCTTTGTGCAGTAGTTATAAAAACTTTCCAGAAGATTTCTGTTATTTACAAGATATATATACAAGAGCTGGGGTCCGAGATGTTTAATTGAGACACGTACTAGAAACTTATTTACGTAAGACTAAGAAAAAGTATGTTAAATAGTAGTTCATTAACATCTCACTGCTGGGCGTATGCCTCTTTATTCTTAGGAGAGAGGGTTTTAAGAGCATAGATCCACCACGCTGCTCCACTGCGGGTTGTCATACAGTACACAAGTGCATTGCTCTCTATTTCTTCACTCTCAAAGTCCGGTGAGTCGGCAATCTGACACGACCGGAGAGATATCACATATTAGTAATAAAATAATACAGGATATTTAAGTTTTAGGTTAAAAATTAGTACGAATATTTCCCTTTCTGACACGTATAAGAATTTTTGCACTCAAAATCCTTCGCCTTATTTGATCTGAATCTAGTGTGCGACACAAAGAATAGTTTGAGCATAAAAGCAAAGTCAAGTTGCAGGTAAAAAGCTTTAAGCTTATCAACACACGCCAGCTATGAAATGAATCTCGGTCTCTTAGTTGGAGCTCACCACTTATCTGACTGATGACCCTCTTTGAGGAAAAATTTAGCTTTCATCTTGAGTTCCTTATAGCATTCATGTTTCTTTGTTCACTATGAAAACTTGAAGGTAACTATGGTAGGTTTAATGTTGAGATAAAAACTAGTTTTGTTATATTTTATAACGCCACTTCAGTTTTATTTCTGATAGAACTTTGAGAATTTTATATTTCTAAGTTATCTACATGAGAAATTTCCCGTTAAAATCGGTTCTGCAGTTAGTGATATCTCAGCAGAAACAACAGACGGACAAAGCAAAATATTATCAGTACCGTGGAAACATTTAAATGTATTTCATGGAGAGCTGTTGTTATGACAGTTGATTCTTATTGTGTCCTCTCTATCTATACTCGTATTTCTCTGTCTCTATACATTTATACAATTTATTGTATGATTACAATAAATTGTATACCTTAAGTGTGATCACTTGAGGTTAATGCAGTTTTTAACCGACTTTTAAAAAAAGAAAGGGGTTCTTGATTTTTTTTTATGTGAAGGGTGGTGTTTGTCGTAGGGTCCCATATTTTCAAATCCAGTGCTGTTGATCCCACTGCTAGAGCTAGGCGGCGCAAGACCGGGCCTTGTGGACGTCATTACGTGAAACCTATGTCCAGCAGTGGACGTTCATCGGTTGAAGCGACGAGTTCTGTTGATGCACTATGCATGTGCTCGACAAAAGGACGAATAACTCAAGATCACTCCAACCGATTTCGATGATTCTTTTTTTATTGGAAAGGATATACCTCAAAGGTTGTTTGATGATAGTTTGGTTAGGTTTTGATCATGTGATCCATGATAAAGTAACGGAAGTCTTCGATTCTTAGGAGCAAATTAACGATACTCGGCAGAATCAATAAGATCTCCGGATATTTGAGTTACCTACCGTAATTTTGACATGGTTAAGTAATTCTCGTAGTTAAATATGATAATCAATGGAACTCCTCAACGGCTTACAGTAAGGGTGCGATTTATGGCAAAATATATATGTCTGTAATCAAATAGCAATGAGCTTACGTTTGTTGCTGCATTGTAAGGTGTACTATCTACAAAACGAAGGTAACCGGGGGGGTGAGGCGGGGGGCATTTTGCCTATTAGTGTTATGCTTTTTTATGTTGTAGATGTGATTGCCATATAAAAGACTGGTGATAGCGGGGTGCCAAAATAACTAACCTGTAACGTATGAGTATTAGGTTGCGGGTTCGATCCGGGGTGTGACGATACCATTATAAATTTAACTTTGTAAAGTTGTTCCATTTAAACGGTTCTGTCTCATATGAGCAACACGCTTTTTAAGTGTACAGATATTGGTATAAATTTTTTAGTTTACTTCAGATTCACAAAAAATCAAAAAAATAAAAATTGTAACAAAAAAAGAACCGCCTTTGAAATAAACTATTACAAATATATTAATTTGCTCTAAAAAGTAAAAGATAATTGCGTGTTCTTTTTTAGAGTTCTTTGTATTCTTATTATTGGAGTCTAAGCATAACTGTGTAGTTGCACGTATGGTATCACGGACTTTTATGTAGATATTAATGCGTTGTATAATATTGTGCAACATTTTTTTGTTCTATTATTAGTAGTTTTCGCCACGCACACGATAACTGAATTTTTGTATCACACCTTGGGATCCCTATGTTTTATAAATATAATATAGCCTATGTCAGTCAGTGTCAATACAGCTTTCTAATGCTGAATTCTTTTTTTAAATTTTTAAATCGTCCAGTAGTTTTTGTGTGAAAACGTTAAAAACATACACAGTAACATACAAAAACACAAATGTTTCCTCCTAATAATATTTGTTTAGATAAAATGTTTTAAGTCTTATGTGCAGACACAGACACTTCTACACACACCCCTAATACTATTTTTTTTTGTTTTTTGCATGTTTTCTTTTTTTTTTTTATTCGAAAAATATATATGATACAGAAGAGCAAGGTCTTTTGATACAATTATATATATGCTTAATAGAAGGCCTCTGCTACGAGATGTTGTTATTGTATTTTTCATGAAATAAATAAATTTCAATTTTATAACTTTTAAGTATTATCATTTTTAATAAATCTTCTTCAAAATTCATATAGTAAAAGTGCATGGAGGGTAACAATCCCCTCGTGTCTGCGTAGTGGAGTGGTATCCACTCCGGGTGACTGATGGCCCATTGCTTGCCCGGGAAAATGCCGCGGTTTTGCTACACAGGAAAATGAAAACTGTTTTTATTGTTTTTTTTACCCCGTTCCCCATTGCAGGGGCGATACACTGTTATTGCACGAAGATGAGATTTTATATTCTGATTTTATGGAAATACTGGACAAGCGTAGATTATGCAAACGAGGTTCAGTACTTCGCCACACAATTCTACATATAAAGGATGAAATAAAAAGTTATTAAAACGTTTAAAGCATACGTTGACTTTCATTACCAATTAACGAAAATACGTTTTTTAAATAACCAGCTACTATTAAAAGCTTCTACATGAAAATCCATTACCCTGTAAGTCTACTGTGAAAAAATGTAACTAAGTCTGATTACTTTCTGCAACTTAATTATTTTCTACTGAGATGCCAGGATGGCCTACTGGTGAAATGCGTGGATTCTCGCTAAGAAAATTCGCAGATTCGTATCCTGGGATGGTACCGTTAAGTGTATCTTTATAAAAAAAATATACGTGCTTGATTGTTCTTCCCAATCCTTCTTTATACTTTTCAGTGAAGGAAAACATCGTGACGAAAGCTAAATTTCCCGTGAGTAATTCTAACGTATGTGTAGCCTGCCAATCCGTAGTGGAGTAGCGTGGTGGCTCTCTTCTATGGGTAAGAAGGCCTACACCCAGCAGTGGGACGTTAATAGGCTGCTACATACTCTTTTACCTTCTGCAGTGCGACATATCCCTATTAAAGTTACCAGGGTTGATATAGGTTTAGTAGACGAGCCTTAATAAACAAACTAATAAGTATATTTAAATATTTGTTTAAGTAATACAGACATGTTACATTATCAACATACATTATAAACAACGTTCTACGCAAACTCCTTTCAATTTTTACAAGATTTACATGATTATCGGGATCATCTTGAAAATGTTGTATTGTGAAGGTCGTTCAGTTATATATATTTTTATCATTGGTGATTACGCCTGTTCTTAACTGACCGACTGATATGAACATTTGCCGTCGCCTCTAATAGGATTAGGATAAACATCCCGCCTAGGAAAAGGCGACCCAAACACGTCCTTGACGACCCAGACTATCAAATTACAATCGAAAACGCCCCATACACAATCACACATATACAGCGTCTTCGCCGGCGAAGATGAGGTCCCAGCTATCTGACGCACTTCGGTCGCGGACCGAACGGACCCATGGGCGTCAAGACTAAGCACCAAGATTGTCCTTTTCCCTGCTCTAAGCCTAGGTCCGAGCCTCGCAGAAGGCGCCCGTAGAGCAACGTTTTCCCCACGACGCAGCAAGGCCCTTCTACAGGCCCACTCCTCGGCAGAGCTTCTGTGCTCGCCACCCCTCTCGGTTACGCTGTCAAAGCCAGTAGGGCTAACAGCAACTACACCCTTCGAAAAAAAAATGATATGAACATTTGCGCTCAAGCTTTTGGGTAGGTTAGATATATTTCAAAACCCTATCAATCTGTTTAATATATAGTGCATCCCTGTATCTGTACTTGGACTTGATTTTAAAAGACAGTGACGTCATTCAATTAATGTGGTCTCCTACTAAACTTGGATAGCATTTTAAGTCACCAAATCTCTTAAGCATAGATAGTATAAACTTATATTTTAACTCTATTATTTCTTGCGACTTGATATTACTGAATATTACAGCACAAATTTTGCTTTAAAAGCAAAGTACGATGTTCCCAGAACACCTTTATATAACATGCCCTAAGTTTAAGTTGTAAGGCAAGAAAATTAATATCGGAAACTTGATGCAAATATTGTGAAGACTTATTAAGAAGTTCCCATACATAGTCAGTTGGTAATCATTCTTGCTAACTCGGTGCAAAGACATGCGAGGTTTAACACGCGGAATATCAAAAGGCCCGAAGGAGACTGATATGTAGGACGTTATATAGAAGCCTTGTTAATGTTTGTGACAAGGTTGTATATTGAATATGGGTTGCATCAACATAGGACTATTTGCAAGTACTTTGCATGTGTAACTCTGACGGAGTAGTCGGTAGCCACAACACGGTAATAATTTGATCAGACGCTCAGCGGAACTTTGTGGCAATTGGAAAGTTTTACTGCAGTGAACTAAGTCGTAACAGCCGGTTTGAGTGACGTTTACACTTTTTTGATGTTTCTAATTGAAACTAACTTTTAAATTGAACGGAATTGTTTTATAAACATGAAGTACATTATCCTTTTTCTCTTACTCTTAGTTAACATTCTTCTAATATATATCTTGCTCAAACTTTCAATTTGTAATTCAATAGTTCTTTTGATCTTCCATTCAAGTTCAAGTTAATTTTTAGTAAACTTGTACTGTATGACACAATATTCATTATTTAAATTTATTTCGCCAACAATTGCACTACCCCAACTATTTAATAGGTCACGTAAAAAATACATTTCTACGTATATGTTCGTGATATTTGGAGTAGGAATTGTCTTCAAACAGTTCTTTTTTCTATTACTCGTTTACATTACTATTATACGTTTGCCAGTATATTTTTGTTATGTCTGACACATTTATGTATAAAAAAAACCTTTAATAATAATTTTAATGAAAATTAATGCTCGTTATACGTGTAATACGTGTATATCAATTAGGACCTCGCGTTTTCTTAAGAGAAAATTTTTAAGAAATATCAATTCTCACAGTACCGTCGCAATATGTTTTAAATAATATCTTATATATCCGTGAAAATATTCACTTATACAGCAAAAAACTGAAATACACAATTTAGTACTAGAAATAAAAACAAACTTGTAATCCCATATTTTAGAGCGAAGTAGGTCAAAAAATCATTTGTCGGGTTGAGCATACACATTTACAATAAGATATCGCAATCAGTTTTAGATTTGTCTCCATATAATTTTAAGAAATATATGAAAAACATCCTTTTATAAAAGGCATATTATAATGTTGAAGATCATTTAGGCGATAAAATGTTTGGATGATTCCAGTTGCACACATAAGCAAAATATTACACATTGTAACATACAAAACTATTTTTAAACGAGTAACCGTTGAGTTTCTTGCCGGTTTCGTCTCAGCGGATTCAACTTACCGAACCGGTGTTAGATATGTTACCAAAGAAGAGACTACTGAAGATTCAAAAGTGCTTTTTGAGCCTACTTGAATAAAGAATATTTTGATTTTGATTTTAAGCGGGCAGCTGTTTCTAAGTGTAGCTTAGACGAATCATAGATAAAAATAATAAAAAAAACTTTAGTTTTTTTTCGATTAAATTACTAAAGTTTAAGTAACATTTTTGTTTAAAAGTACCTTTAAACCCACTATACTTCCAATTGATTTGAGCTTAAGCACGTTTCCTTGCAATATTGATAAGATTATGTATTTATTATTTTACATCATCAATTTCATTTTAATATAAAATCCAATTCACAACACCAGTCCGGAACATCGTGTAGACGAGAGCTTGTTTAATTACATGACAGTATGGAGTAATAACGGAGGCAAAGCCTGGGCTGAAGGCTGTTAATATTGGAATACCCTACATCTGCATTGCTGTAGCCAAGATCAAGAGCTTTATTACAGAAGCAATCCCGTCTCGTTAGTCGTCTACGCCGCACAATAATACCATGAAATGGGCGCGAAACTTGCAGCGAGTGAGAAGTGCCCTAACTTCGCCGAGAGCCCTTGCCTCGCAGGTTGTTTCCTAACAAGATTATTTCTCTGAACTCCTGTTTAAACTGTTAACAGTTCTGAAATTCAAAGGCTATGTTCCGCTGTACCAATTTCTGTCTACACCTTCAGCTTTTAAGAACTAATTGCAAGTTACTTCCATGTCTTATAACCGACATCAAGTTGAATATGCTTCTTCCATGCTATAAATATCCCTATTAGTTTTATATATACATGTTAACTATGCATCCATTATGAAGAAATTCTAAAAACTAAAACAGTAAGAAAAGGAAATCTAATGTAAAATAATAAATCTTATTTGTTTTGAATTTCATTTCTTTAAGTGACTTCTCTAAATAGGAGTTTATTACAAAAACTTATACGTATACCTATATATAAATTATTGATTGTATATATGCTAAGACAAATTTATATGAGGTTCTATCGAAAATTGTAAGATTTTTCTGTTGTTAGTTCATTGTTTAGAAAAAAAATTAAAAAGTGCGTGCGTACAAAGTACACATATCAGAATTAAAACTTCTTTGGCTAACTATTTTTTAAGTCTCGTTTATGTATATCAAAAACCTTTTCTATGTATTTCCGAGACGTAGAGGGAGGGGAAAAGGAAGACATGTCTGGAATTTAATAAATCTAATCATCATTAAAAGTGTCGAAAATTAACACAAATAGTTAATTGAAATCTCAAATGACGAATGGCAAAATTATGTTTTTAAATTTAAAGTTTAAAAGAGATTTTATAAAATATTTTTATGGTACATTTTATGAAAAATAATTATATTAAATTATTAAATGAATAGTGGCACATTAAAATGCCATATGTTATTTGTAACTATTAAAATTACCTAACCTTCAAACGAAATAGCATAAAAAACGCTGCATACGCATTTCATCTGCAATATTTTAACCTCACTCACCTAAAAAAGTTTAACTTCAAAAAATATACAAGTTCAACAGTTATTATTTTAAAAGTTAAGTCACATTTGAAAAATGACGGTATTTCTCATTTCTATGGCGTGGGTGGCAGTAAGTACTAAATATTTACCATGTCGACCGGTACATTTGCAATCACAGACAGTACTAGATGTGAACAGTGTCCGGTATTATTCTCACGTCACGAATAATATTTACGACTTCTGTTCCATAAATAGTGTTTGTTAGGTCTTTAAGTTTGGTGTAGCATTTTATTATTTCATTATGTAACACTTGACTTTTATCACACCTGCTGGTGAGTCATGTCAAGTTTAATATGATTACCAATTTTCCTCGACTATACCTGGTTGGGTGATAATTAATCATGACCGAAATGATATACCGAAAAAGTTGTGGGATATGTGTAGGTTTCTAACTCACAATGGAGCAGCGTCCTAGGTCTCCCTCGTGTTAATGTGGAGACTTTTGCCCAGCAGCAGGATGTTCTTCTTCTGGGTGGCTTTCTTCATTACTGAAGGTCGTGCCATTGAAGATCATTCTTCAGTAAGATAGTCGTTGTTATGCTGTATCTTTCGCGGTGTGCGCTTCTTTCAGGAAAGATGCTATTGACAGGCCTGTGAGTGCCGAAACTTAATCATAGCAGCGAGTAGGAGATCTCCCCCTCGGATCTTTTAGAAAAGACCTTGCCAACCACTAATGATTTTTCGAGGTTGTCTGGGTGTCGGTGGGCAATGTGAGTAAAGTAGGCAATGATTCTTTTGTAGGATATCGTTGAAAGTCTCGACTTTTCCTTGAGTTCATCGATAATTGATTTGTTGATCTTCTGGGCGGTCCACGGTATGCGGTGCATTCTTCTCCAGCACCACATCTCTAGAGCGTCTATTCGTTTGCGATCTGCTTCCCGGATAGTCCATAATTCGGAAGTATAGAGGAACATGAAGAAGATTAAGGTCCGGACAAGTTTACTCTTGGCGGAAATTGAGATTTTTCGTTTTTACCAATGGGACGTAGGACGTTAAGCAGTTGTAATTTAACTTTTTTCCTTGTACATCTTTTTCGATCAGAATCCTAAACCCCATAGGCCTATAGCAAACATTAAAGCCATTAACGAAGGTACATTAACTCAACGATTTACTCGGTAGACTCACAATGTGAATGATATGTCAAGGAAACTGAATATTTTGCGAGATCGTACCCGTTTTCATCTCTCGCCACATTAAGTATGATAATTGGAACATTTGCTTTAAACTGAAACGGCATCTAGATGTCGTTGTAATAACAGTTATATAAGCCTACGCTAAAAGGTTGTTTATTTAAATATGATTCGAGGTCCAGGTACTGCGTTAAATATAATAGACTAATGGATGACTGTGATTTCGGTCCCATTAATTTACGCCCACTCGAAAGCAATATGATTTTTCATGGATCACGCGATGTAAGGTTTTTGTAAATATTCCACTTCAAATGCGATTTTATATGCAAAAGACTAAAGGAAAACTAAATTGCATCTATGAATATATATTTCACTAACTTAAATTTGGTTTATCCTTTTATATCAAAATTGCACGATATTCATATACCTTCATCTGAGTAGTTAGTACCAGTCTCTGACCTTTGTAATGTGACGGAACTTCTCCTAAAGAACTGAAAGGATTTTAATGGTTTTTAGTGTATCTTCAAGTGTATTCAACGCCTCAAAAAACTAAAACTATTACATCCGATTGATTTCCCTATTTAACGCCGTTGGCAACTACGCGAATTTCTGTTAACGGGTAGAGAAAGTATATTATAACATTGAAATCATCTTTTACGCATTATTTGAACAAATGTACCACGAGACTGTACATACAGTTTTTTTTTTGCTGACAGTTTGGCGCTTGACTGTAATCTCATCTGATCGTAAGGGGTGATGGAGTCTAAGACGGAAGCGTGCTAATCTGTTAAGAGGCGGTATACCTCATATGGTTTCTACAAAAATCTTTTTGTTTGGAGGTACCCACGTCCGAAGCATTCCATCACTCCAGAAAACGAATACTCGCACCTTTGCGCCAGCGAGGCATTCAAAAAGTTTATTCAATTACTAGGTAATCCCCGTAATGTCATCCGCGTAGTTCCTATTTTTGGAGTGAAACTCTTTTAGGCGCAAGAGGGTAAATTTTTAACACATCAGTTGAATATTGATATAAATAGTAACATTATTTGTATTACATATACTAATTTTCCTTATATGTAAACGATATAGAACAATTTATATCTACCGTTTTTGTAAAAGCTTTAAGCAATTTCAGGACGCTAAATTTGAAATGAATCTCGTCTTTTAACTGAGTACGTTTCTTTACCTGACCGATGACCTGCTTTGATGAAAATTTCGCCTTTAACTTGGGCGTCATAAGGCAACGTCTTTTTCCTTTTAAAATAACAGGGTATTCAACGTGCAAAGATGGCGACCTACATTAAGTTTTCTGAATTTACAAAGACAAAGTTATTAGTAATATATTCGTAAAGAAATGTTTCAAATTTAACTTTACTGTGTTGAAATGAATATGTTCTTTAATTGCTGAAACGTTAGCGCTGTACTGTGATCTCACCTGATAGTAAATGATGATGCAGTCTAAGATGGAAGCGCGATAATCTGGCAATAGCCACTTTACTTCTTGTGGTTTCTACGCAACATATTACCGGAACACAAATCTTTTTTACCATGGCCGAAGCCCTCTATCCGGGCAGCTATAGATAAATTAGGAAATACAAAATTTATTCTACCGGGAATTGCACCTAGAGCCTCTGTTTGCAAAGCAGTAGTTCCAACATTGCGCCAACGAGATCGTCAAACAAAATTTATATAGAAATGTCGTTGTCTATTACGAAGCAAATTGAATTAATTGCTCTTGCAAAAATTATAAGATGTTCTCAATTTTATTTTATATTATTTAAAAATATATTTAGCAATGACTTCAGAGCACTACGAATGGTGTCAAAATAGACAAGAAGAAATATATTTATTCTTTGTGCAAACTAAACTTAATGCGGATGCCATTCATATTCAAATATCTCAGTATTATGCTAGTAGGATGAAAAATGAGCGCCGAAATATCTTTTCCAATGTAAAACGAGTTTTTATCCGTTCGTTTCTATAGTCTTCTTTAGGTAATAGTGTATAAAACAATCACGGTTCCCTAAAGCTTTATAGACCTGATACCAAGGTAAAATCTTTCGCGATATAGACCCAGGTTAAGAACGGACTTCTTCGTATCTCCACGGGATTGAGAATTGTAGGGCCTGTTGGACACAGCTACCATAAAATAATATTTTCGATGGAATGATTTAGTTTCTTTCAATTTTGTCGTGTTGATATTGTGAAATACAAAGCAAATTCAATACTGCCAATCTTGAAAACTTTATTACTAAGATACGCTGCAGATAACAGTATTGCTTTGGAATAATCTGTGGAACGAGCTTGTACAAACTTCAATATTATCCTGAATGACAAGTATACTACTATATATAATACTAGCTGAACCCACGATATCGTCTGCGTGAAATATTTTATGGGTAGCATTTTCATTTATTTAGGCAAATTGTTTGACAAATAAGAAACTATATAACGTATAACACCCCCGCAACCTTCCTTGCGGATGGAATTTTGTAAAGTCCGTTCTTAGCTGACCTCTACTCGACAGAAGGAATATTCATACCAAATTACAAGTATCTACTTCTTATGGTTCCAGAGAGAGATGTATATATATATATATATATATATATATATATATATATATATCTATATATTATGTCGGAGAATAAGAGAGAAGGAAGCATAAAGCATAAGGGCGTAGGTTCCTCCGCCGTCATCATCATTAATGCCATTCATAATTTCCATACTGTGGGCGTTGATGGGTAATGTTTGTGCAATCAAACACTTTATTAATTAACTCAGATTATATTGTTCCGTCACTTAATGTTCCTGATATCAATTTACACAAACTCATTAATAATAATAATAGCTAGGAACGCGACAGTCTTAATAGTCGACCGCTCTGGCGGACCGTCACCCGAGAACTGGAGAGACGTGCGCCGGAATGTCATTTATTGACTCTGCCCCACGCCGATAGGCAGATGGCGCCAGCGTTCCACAGTCTATAGCACTCTGACATAATAAATAGATAATATAGACGTTATAACATAGGTCATGAGTTCGATCCCCTGTAGGGCGAATTTAGGAAATTGCATTTTCTAATTTGTCCGAGTCGTCGTGGTGGGAGGCTCCAGTCGTGGCATGTTACAACCCTACCAGCAAAGACGTACTGCCATACAAAGAGATATGTGTTCCGGTACGATGTTGTGTAGAAACCATAAGAGGTAAAATTGCCGCTTACCAGTTCAGGGTGCTTCCATCTGAAACTGTATCATCACTTACCATCAGATGTGATCACAGTCAAGCGCTAACCATGTAGTGATGATTAAAATTAAAACGGTAACGCCAAATCGAATCATAAACGATAATGAAGTATCGCCTTAAGACATGATTAGCTCTTTATCGAGTGAAAAAAAAAACAAAACCGAAATTCGTTGTGAGCAATTCTTGTCTAAAGCTATAAAAAGAGATCTGTTGACCAACCATGGTATATTCATAAACTCATATTTCACCTTTATTCATGATTGCTTAATTTCTTCTATAAACAATGCAAAGGAAAACCAATTTTTCTGTACAATGCCACAATGAAAGCACTTAATTTTGTAGATAAAATCTAATCACCTGTACAATCTAAATGTCCCTAAAGAAAATACCTTTCATTTTGGAGCGCAATTTGCTAAACCCCAATGTACGTGAAGTATAGTAAAATAGATAATTTAAACGTGAGTAGAATTTTGTGGGAAAACGTCTTATATTATCCTGAATTCACGTCAGTTTTTTCTAAAGACCGGACCAATTTTGTTTTTGGTTTCCTCCTAAATTAGGACGGAATGTAACCTCTATATCTTTATAAATTTAAATTGTTAGTTAATAAAGGTAACTATAAAAATATACTGTAACACTTTTAAAATTTTTAAAGAAACGAAGTTACCGAAAATAATATCGGTTGAATATACAAAATCGGTCCAGCCTCTTCTAATTTCAGCGGCAATATAAGACAAACATTACATAAAATAAGAAATGTACTGACATTTAGTCATTCTCAAAATGTATTCAAAATAAAGTTTGTTGCAATACAAAACAAATTAAAACGTTATGAAAACGAATCATTCATCAATGATAGACTCTGTATATGCGGCGAAGGGCCAAATAAATAATATAAATATATAATCAATAAAACATTGCACAATTTTCAAGATCTGTATTCTTTTCCAATATTCGTTAAAGACTCTACCACCGGTTCGGTAAGTATTTCATTATTGAGAAGAATCCGGCAAGAAACTAAATTGTTATTACTCTTTTCTTTTCATGTGATTATTAACATGGAAATACAATTGCATCATCAATATCCATTAATATTAAATATAAAATACATTTATAATTATGACACAATAATTAGAAAAGGTTTTTAAATTAGAGAAATACACTTCGCTTTGTATCGCAGAGCCCAATTTAACACGAACACAATTAACGTAAACTGAGAACTGAATAGTTCCAATATTCTTCAACAACTAACTCCCCAATAACCCACACTCAAGAAGAAAACTGGTATCCGTGCCAATTTGTGCAAGCATTTAAAAATAAGTCAATGCCCCATCTTATTAAACACCGATACTTTCATAACACTAAATTGACAATCTTATTTTAAAATATAATCGCAATAACACCGAATACTTCCGCAGTAGTCAATGTACAATCTAACTCAACATTGATACTTCCATAATGGTCAATATACAATCCAATAAAGCTCTGCTACTTCCTCTATAGTTAATTGACAATCTCAAATAATAATATAACCCTAACAGTTAATACACCAAGTTACTTGGTTAAACTCATTTAATAATTATATTTAAAGAAATGTTTCTCAATATTCACTATTTTACAATTACAAAAAAATATGATAACAATTATTTAATCACTGTTATCACAATAGAATATCTCACATGAGAATGACCATATTAACTGAGAACCAGCCTATTTAAAGCACTGAGATTGCACTTGCTACATACGGTATATACGAGTAATAACAAAGAACCATGACAAACTATAAATAATTTAACATATATTAAAACAAAACCCCGCCGACATATATTTTCCTATTCCAAATTTGATAATGAGTAATAATCTCCATATAGTGTTTAGCCACTTGCGGAGAAGCTATTATCCAACACGATTTGTGCCTCCGACTTCGTCTGCGTGGAATAGTGTTTTTGAGTAGCATTTTTAACAATTTAGAAAAAGACACATAACTATAAATACATTAATGCGCTATTTGCAATGTTTCTCTGAAAAGAAGTTATTATCCTTTATCAGGCTCTAGGTTATCTGTTTACCAAATATCGTTTAAATCGGTTCAGTAGTTTTGACGTCAAATAGAGACAGTTACATTCGCATTTAGGAGATTAGTAAGGATATCTGAAGCTACAAAAATACGTGCACTCTCTATTCCTTCAATCTTTTGTGCAAAAGGTAATCTCGTGTATTATGAGCTTTACTATAAGACCAACTACTTATCACTTATGAGATTACTGTACTTATAGAAAAACACGAACAGAAAGAGTTCAGGAAGCAAACTCTCTCTTTACCAGCGGATAGAACCTAACTTGAGTTTCTTAACAGAAAACCCAATGTCATTTTTATATTGGAATCCCAGATCTCTTAAATTACACTCATACAACCTGAGTTCTTAATTGAATAACATTATTAACTAATTCTAAAAGAAAAGAAAAACCTTTGCGTATATTAAAAGCACATGAGCATTTAAATCAAGGCGGATCTCTCTGCAGAGGGTTCTTCAGTAATATACCTAAATCAAGCTAATGTGACATTACAACGTTGCTCGCCCATTGCTACAGGAATAATTTGCAAAGCGTATGGCTGGATTATCTTTTGAATACGTTTCTTTAGACAAAGAGCTCTTAATATAAACATATGTTAAACAGCAAAGCGTAATTGATTATGGTAAGTGTCTTTTCCGTGACATCTACCCATCCATCAGTGTTATATTCTTTACTCTATATTTTTTTATCTTCACTTTTCACACTTGATTAGTAGTGCAACCATATAAAATATTTGCCTATTTCTTCATCAACTTTGCTAGTACGGCTTCTGTCTCAAAACTAAAGATAGTGAATCGTTCTAGATTAAGATTTTTCTTTTCGCAAAGTTGCGAAAGTCACCTGACTCTCATTCCCCGCAATCACCCTAATAAGAAAAATAGTGAATTCAAAAAATTCTTTACATCATTGATAAAATCTGAACTGCACATCACATTTTCGAATGTCTAACCAAGTCCATATAAAACACTTAATCGCATACTTCTTCTAATTTGCGTTGATGTAAAATTACATCAGCGGAGCACAAAACTAAAAAACCCAACGTAATTTAGTGACGCTGGCGCTGGATTGCACGAGCTATTCCAGGCGGTGCTGGGGGACCAGCGTGGAGATGGGGATGTCATTTATGCATCGCTCGCTAGTGCGGTTTCGCGAATAAGAGGATGACCCATTGCCCAATGAACCCTATTACCCCATTCTCTCCTATACTCATATTTTTCACAGATTTCAGATATTTTATTTACTTATTTTTATAGTGTGAGGGTTTATCCGTCGTCTACTTCCATTCCATGTCCCTAATAACTGTTAAATTAATTCAAAGTGTCAGTATCGAGACTTACATTTCGTTAAATGTTGTCGAAGTACTAATTTGATCAGAGCGAAGCTTCAAAGTTCGTCTCATAAACTCGGCCAAACTGTTGACTTTCATCGCTTGCCGATCGCGTTAGCAAGCTGCTCCGTTTTAACTAGACACTCATTAGCCGACTGTCACTTTGAACTTGGTTTTGGACAAGTTTTGCTAATTTGCCACTGAAATTTTGTTAATGCTACACTTCGTGTGGAATGTTTTTAGCTGAAAAATATGTCACGTTTTACAGTGGTATCGAAGATTAGTAGCTCTCATTTTATCTAATTGTAATATATAAAAATATCAAAAAAATAAATAAAGATACTTTAAAGAAGAGCTATTTATAAATCAAAACACTGGATGCGAGATCCCATAGAGATCTCGGTGGCATAATACATGTAAGAGAAGTAAGTAGCAGCCTATTAACGTCCCACTGCTGGACACAGGACTCCTCACTCCAAGGAGCGAGGGTTTTTAGAGTATAGACCCTCACGCTGCTCCACTGCAGATTGGCAGGCATAGTACACAACATGTGTACTCTCTATTCCTTCACTCTCATAGTCCGATGTGACGGGAATCCGACACGACCGGAGAGAGATCAGGCGCAGGACCGACGGCCTAACGTGCTCTCCGAGGCACGGGGGTGGATCACACAATTTTTCCCAACTTCGGGCAAATATTGAGAAAATCTTAATAGAAAACTCAATATTGGTTTTTGAATTGGCCCGACCCGGGACTCGAACCCAGGATCTCATGTTTGTAGTCGAACATGCTAACCACTAGACCAATGGAAAGTTAATATATAGTATAATACATGTAGAAGATGCTTACTGATGGGGTTTTGGTAGATATAATCCCATATAACTTGACCCCTCCCCGAGACGCTGTCTCTAGAAGAACCCCCTTGTCATTCCAAATAGGTTCTTCTAATCTCCAAATATGCTAGATATTTCAAAGACAGATAATAAACATAACAATGAATAGATCCATAACTCAATTTCAATGGAACATAAACGAATAAAATATTCGTATAAAACAAAAACCGCTGTATGTTATATAATATATATTTATGGAGACCTACTTGTACGTGGTAAAAAGCTATAAAGTTAGTATATTAACAGCAAATCCATTTCAAAATACATTTTATGTTGGAACATTTTCAAACAACTTTGTTGTGACGTCTAGTTACATCCCATAAAATAGCAGAAAACTGATTTTTAAAGCAAAATAGCGAGCTGAAACGGCCGGAAGATTATCTTGCCGGCGGCACTCGGCGAAATAAGAAACTCTTGACACCTCATTTGTCAAAATCGGGTAGCTATAGAGCCTTCACAAGGGAACAAAGAAAAAGAGCTGAATTGCTGTAAACCATAATCCCTCTTTGTTACTATTCAACTGGCGTTGTATAACATCGTTGTAACACTTAAATTAATTAAAACCAGAAATCACAATTGCTCGTAGCAGATAATAATTAGGTAATTTTTAAATTGAAATTATTTCATACATTTTTATTTTCGAATCAAATCATAAAGTCTTTATTGTAGCAGGCCTTCACAGGCCTTTCCAACATATTATTTCAAATGTACGACCGATCATACTTTGATGGCAAGTAAAGACATGGTTTAAGATTGTATGTGTTGATACAGTCTGATATGATATATTTATCCTTAAATGGTTGTAAAGTAGCGACCGAAAATCACGGCTTATTTTAATTATCTACATAGCTTTATGATGAAATAAATTAACGACAACCAAAGCGTTTTCGACGCTTGATCTAGCCTAATTAAAGAATGAATCCTAAATTGTTTCAGAAATCGAATTGACAACTTTTACTTGCACGCAAAATCGGACGAATATATCACCGACGGGTTTCCAAGCTCTAATAAACAGAAATGCTCACTAGGTTTTCAGCCTTCTTACTATATATATGTATAAGTGTATTATATGTAATTTCCAAGTACCTAATAGTTTATAAAATTGTCTATTTGTGTAAAAAATGTCTAATAATTATAAATTTGAACTACGACTGTTCGTCTTATAAATGCCACTCCAGCATGGTGCTTCGTAGTTCAACAATAATTTATAAAATTGTGCTGCTATACAAAATAACAAAACTAAGATCAAATTTGATTAAGTATCAATACCATCTTTCGTAAAAATCACCTGTCAATTACTACGTCGATAATCTTGTTCATTTTTTAATTATTGCTACACAAAAGGTGTGTAAAATATAAGTAATAATTTAGATAGACTAAGAGCATATAGGCAAAGAAATGCAGGGTAGTTTAAAAAAAATATTGCATCAATTCCTCTTCGTAGCAGTATTGCATATCTTGAGTTAAAAAGACTTGAGAAGTGATTTGTTGCCCATACAAAATTTCACCCTTCTGATATATTTTTAAACAAATTAAATACAGTTGGTTGAACACTTTATTTGAATTATGAACTGTCAACATGTCTTTTTTCATACTCCTCACATTTTAATGTTTTTAAATAAAATTACAATGAATTTGCATGTATTATATATAATCATGTTTTCTACGAGTGAGTAAAGTGTTTCATAATATCGTGTAAATAAAGATGTGTCGATTTTTATTTTTTATATTGTTTACGCATGTCCGATGTCTGTGACAAATATGTCAGCGAATGCAACTATAGACAGCTGATCGGTCTGAAATTTATATCTATTTCAACAATAATAACACAGTTTGAATCTCAAAAAATGGATATTAATAATGGGACATTTATCTATGAAAGTGTATTAACAGTGATAGATGGAGTACGAATTTACAAGTGCCATTAATAACTGATTACAGTTGAGTTGTTTTAGACAATATCGGAGTGTGTTTATTATTTATTTTTTCTTTTAAGCCTGTAATTTTGTATATATTATTATTTATGAGTAATTTAGTTGCACCCGACACAGACAAATGTAGCCAGACAAACGATTCTGTCTCTGGAAATTTATTGAAATGTAATTTATGCTCCCAGCCACGATACTTTAAGGGTTATAGGGGTTTGAGTATACATGTTGGAAAAATACATAAAAAATCACTAGGTGCCACTTACTCCAATCCTTACAATTCTTCTCCGGCTTCACTTTCGGCTAATAAATTATCTGGTAATGATTTTGGAAATTATTTAGGCTATTTTAAACATAATTTACCAATAGTGAAACGTATACCTAAAGGTGCACGTATCACTGTTGCTAAAGCACTTTCAAAAGCTATTAACTCTGTAGTTGCTCAAAATTCTAAAGAGAGTTGGGAACATTTATTGACTTTTGCATATTTTATATTACATTCCAATAAGGAAGGCCGTAGCTCCCTAACAGCCAGTATTAAAGCAAATTGTAATAATCCAGTTGCTTTACAAAATTTATTAAGCAATGCAAAGTTTAGGCCTAGTACATTGAAACGTAAAGTTGAACAAAAAGTCTCCGACGGCGATTTAAAAGGTGCAGCTGCCCTTCTTTTTTCCAATGACGTTATTGCACCTGATTGTCCAGAAACTTTTTCGGCTTTAAAATCTAAACATCCTTCTCCAGTGTTAAAAGATATCACAAGTCAACCGGAACTAGAAGATGTATACCTTCAAGCGAAGCATGAAGATGTGTTGGCGGCGGTTATGTCCTTCAAAAATGGTTCTGCAGCTGGCTTAGATGGACTGAGTCCTCAGCATCTCAAAGATTTATTATGCAGGACTACAGGAGAGGCAGGTAAAACCCTTTTGAAGGATATAACGCTACTAATAAATCTTATGCTATCTGGAAGAGTACATAATGAAATCACAAACATTTTGTATGGTGCTAATTTATGTGCTCTGAAGAAGAAAGATGGAGGTATACGTCCAATAGCTGTTGGTTGTACTTTCCGTCGTCTTACCTCAAAAATTTGCTGTAAGTACATAAAACCACTTGCAAATGAGCTGTTATCGCCTAAACAAGTCGGCTTTGGTTGCAGGGCTGGTTGTGAAGCCGCTGTGCATGCAGCTCGTACATTTTTGGGTAAAGGCGCAGATGATGTTCTTTTAAAATTGGACGTGAAAAATGCATTCAATTCGTTGGACAGGATAGCTTTGTTGACCCAGATGAAAAAACGTACGCCTCAAATATATAATTACATTCAGCAATGTTATGGTCAAACCTCCAAATTGTATTTTAATAATAATGAAATTGATTCTGCGGTTGGTTGTCAACAAGGTGATCCTCTTGGACCTGCTATGTTTAGTTTTGCTATTCACCCTATTATTTCGAAACTCAGTTCGGAATTCAACGTATGGTATCTTGATGACGGTACTTTAGGTGGCAAAGTAAATACCATTTTAGATGATGTAAAAATATTAATTCATGAATTTCATGAAATTGGACTTACTCTAAATTTTGAAAAATGTGAACTATATTTAAATACTTCATTTTCTGAACAACAAAGATTAGATACTATTCGGGAATTTAACTCTCTGACACCAAACATAAAAATCGTGGACAATACATCCCTTCTTTTACTTGGCGCGCCTTTATTACCTGATTCAATACCAGCCTTCATCCATAATCATATTTCAAATTTTAATCAGTTTACTGACCGTTTGACAGAAATACATCCTCATGTAGCATTGACAATAATCCGCTTTTGTTTATTTGTACCACAATTTACATATTTTCTCCGATGTAGTCCCTTGTGGATGTATACTCACCTTTTAGATTCATTAGATAACATAGTCAAAAATGTTCTATCAACCATTTTAAATTGTTTTTTAGATGACCGAGCTTGGATACAGGCATCGTTACCTATACGGTACGGTGGGCTTGGAGTCCGCAAAATTTCAAGTGTTGCTTTACCGGCTTTTTTGGCTTCTTCTTACAGTACCCAAAATTTAGTAAAGAATATCGTTGGCAATGATTTATATAATAGAATTAATAACATTTATTTAGAAGATGCCAAAAATGCTTGGTTTTTAGCATGTTCAAGTCAAAATTTACCAAATATTTTATCTTCTCAAAAATCATGGGACGAACCCCTCTGTAAAAATGTATCTTTTAATCTATTACAAACATCTAAAAATCTAACAGAGAGGGCTCGCCTCCTTGCTGTTTCTGAACGCGAGTCAGGTTTCTGGCTACATGCGCTTCCATCTGCATCCGTAGGTACCTTGTTAGACAAGACTACGTTATCTTTATCTACGTGTCTGCGTCTGGGTGTGAAAACAACAGAGCCCCATCGTTGTAAATGTGGTGAGTGGGTAAATCAACTCGGTCACCATGGTCTGTCTTGTCTTCGTAGTGCTGGTCGTCTTCCGAGACACGCCGGCATCAACGACATCATCAGAAGGACCCTTGTCACCATTAACGTGCCGGCTATTCTCGAGCCGAATGGAATTGCACGTGATGATGGTAAGAGACCTGATGGTATGTCGTTGATGCCTTGGAAAAAAGGAAGGTCGTTGGTGTGGGATGCTACATGTGTTGATACGCTTGCACCATCTCACATTGACGCTACCTCCAAATCAGCGGGAGCGGCGGCGTCATTAGCTGAAAACGCCAAGAGGCGCAAATATGAGAGCCTTGCTTTAGAATACATATTTGTGCCTTTTGGCGTGGAGACATTGGGACCGTGGGGTCCTGAGGCTAAAAGTTTTTTGAAAGAAATCTCATCTCACTTAGTTGATGTCACCCGTGACCCTAAGGCCGGGTGGTACTTCGGACAGCGTATAAGTATCGCTGTCCAAAGAGGCAACGCTGCCAGCCTTATGGGCACCCATCCATTTGCTTCTGATGGCGCATTTTAGTTACTTTTATTTTGTCTGTATTAATGTTAAGGTTCGATATAATGTTGTCATGGTTAATTGTATATTTAAAATAAATGTTATGTACACAAGTATTTTTAAACAAGAATCATGATATCTATAAATATAAACCTAAATCACTGTCTCATATTTCTCTATATAAAAAATTATTTCGCAGTTTAAGCAAGAAAATATAGCAGACCCTGTTAACTTATAGACTAAATGAAGTATGAAAAAAGATTCTTTCTTAAATTCGGAACAGAAACATGCAAATAAATCAACATCATAAAATCTCGTATTGTATTGGCTACAAATTCTAAAGATAAAAGTTTTAGTAGCAAAATTCGTCTTGACATAGGCTGGGCTAAACAAACATTTTCTTGAGTAGCGTATACGTAAATTTGGGCAACTGAATTTTATACAGCTCAATAGGTTTGCAGAGTCAATGCTATCTACACTAATATTATAAAGAGGAAAGATTTGTATTTTTGTATGTAACGAATAAACTCAAAAAGTACTGGACCGATTTTAATAGTTATTTTTTCATTAGAAAGCTATATTATCACTGAGTAACATAGGCTATATTACATACTAGATTACTATAGAAATCTTTAGAAATTCTTACTAAGACCAACTGAAGGTGTAAAAGAATTAGCCATAAAATGTCTTACATCGCATACGCTGTGAAGAGTATTAATGATAGGACAAATAATGTTCGACAATATTATAGCATATATCAATATCTACAAAAAACTTCCCGAGATCATATGTCTAATAATTGAAGTTATGTCACTATAACTACTTTTTTACATTTAACAAATTGATAGAAATGCCGATCAAAATCAGACCGTGTTATCCATACCATTTATAAATTTTTATCCAAATAAATAATTTAATATTCAAGACTGTCTCAATACCTGATGATTACTTTTTGAATTATTGAAATCGAATATTACATTCAAAAGATATCTTGAAATTAAAATAAAAGTACATGCCGGCGGCGGCCGCCACGCAGCGCATCGAGAAACTAACTTGACGAGAGAGGAGCAGTGCGGGAGAAGGGGTTGCACCATTTTGAACTAGGTAGCCGGTCAGCTCCTTACGCAGTGGACGCAAGCGACATTGAATATTTCGAGTTTTTTTAACACATGTACAGGGAGGCTTTAAGATAAGCATACAATTTTTTTCTAATTTAGTGATTCATGGTCGTTTTAATTATCATGCTTATAATTTAAATTATACCTACCTATTTATTTCTAACCTTGCGAAGCCGGAACGGGCCGCCAGTTATTAATAAGTTTAAATAGAAATAATTGATCTTTTAGTGTCCTACGATCTACGAATGGGAAAATAACAGGCAAAGTATCAGCACCTTTACATTTATATTTTAGATTTTTAATAAGTTTGTGTTGTATCTTATCTTTGTTGTATGTAAGTTGTTTGTGTTATCATCGATGTATATTTTATATTTTGGGTTCGAAGTTATGGAACCATATTCCAAAATTGGTTACATTAATGAATTATACAATAATATGAAAGCGGAGTCGCATTTTAAGTGTTTTCAAACTCTCATAATGATTCTAAGCATGCGGTAAGCCTTAGCAGTTATATATTTCACGTGATAACTAAAAGACAGTTGATTATCAAGGTAAATGATATAGCACAGATGTTATATTTCTTTTCCGAGTAATCATTCATATAATTTTGTTGTAATTTAATAAAGTATTGATAGCCACCATTCACCCCAGTAAGCTAGCTAATTCCATAATAGCAACTGTTCATTTGTCGATCGGAATCAATGCGGTGCAGAAGGCTAGAACTCAATTTGTACGCGTCGAGGGACTTGCCGACATATAGACGTGTGTTGGCTTGTCATGACCACTTACATGCGTCGGCCTTTCGAACTGACGGCAACGATGCACCAATGAATATGTCAAATATAGGCTGCTGTTGTTATGATTACTTTATTTATTTTAAATTCAAGTAATCAGTCCACATATGAGTCTCTATTTCCCTATGCCACGGCATTACGAGAGAACGGCTCTACCAATTTCGCTATTTATTATTTGTTGTTTTTTTTTATAGTCAGGCGAAGGTTCTTATAAAACTAAAAAGTTTAGAAAGTTGCAAGTTTCGCAAATGAAATAATTAATTAATTAATGTTAAATATATGGCTATCTGATAAACTTTTTTTTTCTCTGGGTAATACATTTATGTACGGAGTGTGGGGCTCGCTGTTTCCAGAACCTACTAACACCCAGCGGAGCCCTCTCCACATGATGAAGAGGGGGCCAGAAGAACGCATCGAGCAGTCGACTCCGATAACACCCCATGCATTCTACAAAAGGCTCTTTCAAGCAAAGAGGAGCAGGCGGGTAAACGTACGCATCTTATTCCCTACCCTCTTGTGATTTTGGGACAAGGGGAATCTCACAGAAAGAAGCAACTACCTTCCATGCCGCTTCGCTGCCGATTTTTGTGGTAATTATTTTCGGTAGCGAAAAGTCATTTTCAGCTATCGACATCAAGAGATGAGATGCCGCTGTGGCCCCCAAGCTGGACACTCCACCACCATATGGTGCGCCGTTTCAACGAGACATCCACATTCGGGACAGTCAGGTGAATCCTCGCGCCCCACATCTGGTGCAGGTAAACTGTATCAGTATTAAGTTTTTTTGAACTTGAATGGATGTTGGAAAAGGTATGTATTCCTAAACTACCTGTAAATTGTCAAAGTTGATCCCGTTCATATTATTAAATTTAATCCCTGTAGTTAAAAAATTTACTTAATTCTGAAGCAACGTGACTGAGTTTCTATAGTAGAGTATACCATGTAATTGCCTGGTTATCGGTATTCTATAAAATGTAATTATTTCGGAGAGTATGCGCAGCAACTAAATGACCTTGTTCCTCCGTCGCCTTTTTATTTCAGAACGTGCAGACATAGAAACTATTGGCATCCGTAAAACGTGGACATCCTACGATTTCTCACCAAATTTGACCAATCGTTTCTAAGACGTACCGCAAAGGAGTGGAATACCTTACCAGCTTCAGCATTCCCTAATTCCGGGTATTTCCAAAGTCAGGGTGACTAGGCAGGGACCTCTTGGCCAAGTGCATTCCACTTTAGGCTATATCGACACTTAACATCAGGTGTGATTGTTGCAAAGCGCATGCCTATTGTACATAAAAAAAAAACATTTTATGGGTTCTTCTCAGAATAGAGCCCGTAGGAACCCACGTTACTTATCGTACATTGGAAATAATATGAAAGCAATATTTGACTGTAAAGATTTTTATATTTCGCTATGTGTGATGAACGCTAGTCATAAAAACTAAATGTAATTTATGTTGTCTTATGTTACGGTTGGTTTTCGTGCGTTCTGTTAATTATGTTGGTAATTTATTAACGCTGGTCACCCTCCCTATCCATTATCAAAGCAAGGAAATTGGCCATCCCTCAAAATATCAGATTTCACGTTAATCTACCTAACACTGATCAGTTCTGACCGGCGACAATTGAATTACTGTCGTCTGGTTCCAGTGCGATTTTTGCCATATTTTTCGCCATTGTTCCCAGCTCTAGTGGAGGGAATTATAGGCAGAGATACGCTTAATTGGTTTGCCGTTGCGGTCGCCTGACATTTTCACTACATTGCCTTTGTCATCGCTTTAAAATTTTCAACGAGGTCATTTTGCAAATTAAATAATGATAAAACATTCGAAAAGCCGCGACTCTGAATATCTTTTGTATTATAGCACGAAGAGTTGGGAATTTAAATGTATTACGATTAATGGGCGTTTTAAATTGCACCGACAAAATGATTTGTTGAAAATTATTTTGAAACTATTTAATACAAGAGTAACTATATTTAAAACTACCGTATTAAAATATTATTGTGAAATGTATAAAAAAGTTTTGCAGAAATTTCATGATCAATAAATTTGATATTAATACGGTATCAGCTTTAAATATTGCCTTACTGATAAATATGTACATTTATAAGAGACAATATTAAATTGTGTGTAATTAAGTAAATGATTTATAAGACATTTGTTGTACATTAGAAACAATAATAAGAGAAAATGTTTCAAAAGTGCTGTGAAGGCTTTCTTGAACAAATCACAGAAATTTGAAGAAAATTATTGTGAGAATGTGACTATAGGATTAATTTTTATTTTAAAATACATATTTGATGTACTTTTTAATGGGTCTTATAGCAAGCTATGTTTATTTTTATTTGGTGCAAATAATGTTCAATACGTGACATTTCGAAGTTATAATATTTATTGTGTTCAATACGAAATATTTTATTTATTAACTGTAATTTTAAAACTACGAGTTATAATAAATGCTATTGTTAGCCAGTTCAAGTTTATAACAGCATAATTGAGCGCTCGGTTGTTATATAAAGGGTTACGTAGTCACTTGTTGTTCGTGCGGTCCTTTTGTATTGAGGTTCTACCAACAAAAGTTTGGGTTATGTGCGCTTGTCATATTTCATAAATAAAATTTACTTATAGTAAACTTGTCTATATATAGAGTGAAACTTTATTGCACTTGTCAGAAATAACACGATAAAGGGTACTATTAATTATTAATTATTACTATTTTTTGAAAATTATTAAAAAAATAAATAAATAGGATTTTCATAATAAAAGGTCGATATCCAAACTAAAAAATTCTTTACTTCCAGTAAACTCTTTTTGTCAATGACTCTACCACCGGCTCACAACCTAGACTAGATGGAGAAGAATCCGGCAAGAAACTCCAGTCTTTTACGATTTTTTTTAACCATGTTATATTTAATATCAATTCCAATAAAATCCGTTAGTATTTAATAGTTACAATTAATATAATTTAAGTAATTCTAATCGTTTATGAAGCATTACAACATAATATCAAAAATTGGCATCATTTACAATGTTTACAAATTCACCAATGGGAACGATATTGTGAAACCCATTCTTTTCGTGAAGATCAGTCTTTCTAAGAATACGATTTAGTTAAATGACGAATCGTATCCTTTATTTAAAATGTTATTCTATTTGAAATATATCATAAATTATGTTATATATATACACATATATTATTTTATATATACTGTCACACTCGTATATATGCAGGAAATTAAAAAAAAAAACACGTTAAACCCTGCAAAGTCGGTCTGACTACACAGTTTTTGTTATAAAGAAGTATTAATACTTTAAAATAGATAATAGATGATAGATGAAACGACGACGACGACAACGATTTTCCATAACGTTTACACCGCTATATGTAAACTGTAAAAGGCTACTCAAAATTACGTTGATAATATAATATCTATCAATAAAGGATACCGCTTATCAATAAAGGATTCACTATGATATATTTGATATTGATATCAGCAGCAGTTAAATATAAAGAAGGTACGTATATCAGTGTACAAGTACTGAAACCCCTTTGACGTAACGTCCTCCTCGAAATGCTCGAAAATAATAAATACAAAACATAAGAATCACTGACAGATATAATGTCTGCTTCTAAAAACTAAATGAAATTAAAGATAAATAGTAATGCATTGAAAAAAGGATTTTATGAAAACGTTCGTCGGTATTTTCTTCTTAAGGATATAACAAGGCAAACAGAAAAATTGCATGCGCCGGATTTAAGGCTTTTGTTTGTAAAAATGTTTTAATACTTAATTAGGATTTGAGAGTCTTTAGGGCGCATATTTCACGTTCTTATCACAATAACGTTGGCTTAGTCTCTTTTTAGCTACCGTCGGCTCTCTCTGAGATTATAAGAGTTCCTTTGAGATTCTTTAAACAGTTACGTGGTTATATACTAGTATTATACTTGCTTTATTAAAAAATAAGACTTTGTTACTAACCTGCGGTTTATTAATTAAGCATTAAATATTATATACACTGTAATTATTTAAATGTTTTTGATGTAACAAGTAAGTAGGAGCCCTTTAACGTCCCACTACTGGGCACAGGCCTCTTCACTCCGAGGAGCGAGAGTTTAGAGCATACGATTGGCAGGCATAGTACACAAGTGCACTCTCTATTCCTTCACTCTCATAGTCCGATGTGACGGGAATCCGACACGATCGGAGAGAGATCAGGCGCGGGGGTGGATCACACCGCCAACTTCCCAACTTCGAGCAAATATTGAGAAAATCTTAATAGAAAACTCAATATTGATTTTTTGAATTGGCCCGACCCGGGACTCGAACCCAGGACCTCATGTCTGTAGTCGAACATGCTAACCACTAGACCAATGAGGCAGTTAACAAGTAATGGTTTGTAATATAATTTAAATATTGATATACTAGCTGTTTCCCACGATGTCACCTGCGTAATTCTCGATTCCGTGGAAGTATGGGGCAATCCGTTCTTAGACAATAAATCACCCGAATGACAAGTCAATCTGGTGATTTACTTTAGAGGTTTCGTAATAAGTAATCATTTTGGCTCATTCATTTATTAACTCAGTGTGAGTTGAAATATGGAGCAACCCGTTCTTAGTGGCCGTCTACATCACGAGTGGAATATATATGGTATTTATATAATCAATTGGGCGATTGGATTTGTAGAGCTCCTGTTGACATTTTATATTTTTGAAGTGATACTTCTTTAGGCGCATGAGGGTAATTTATTTACGGATGAGACGCATGATTAGCGCATATGCGCAGTGTTTTTCTATGCTAAATCGTTTGAAGATGTTTTTAATATTTACAAATAACATGTGGCTTTTTATTTTGCCCTTTGTCATTTAATAGTTTAATATACTATTTTTCATAAAATATAATATAGAAATATTTCTCAAATTCTCTCTATTAAATTCTAAATTAAAAAACGAAATTAATTAACAATTTCTAATGTTGACAAAAACACGTGGCATTTTTATTTACAATTCGTCATTAGAGATTTCAATTAATTATTTTTATTCATTTTCGAGTCTTGTAATATTTTCATGACAGCTAAATACATTTAATTTCTAACATATCTTTCCTTTTCCCTGAAATTTAAAGTTTTAAATTTATATATTTTTATATATATATGTCGGAGGGCAGATATCTGTGGAACGCTGGCGCCATCTATCGGCGTCGACAGAGTCAATGGTGGCAGTCCGGCGGGAGTCACTCGACAGTTGTCGAGTAGCGCTCGATCGGAACAGTCAACTGTTGAAACTGTCGCGTTCCTAGCTATTAGTGTTAATGAGTTTGTGTAAATTGATATCGGGAACATTAAGTGATTGAACATTATAAACCGAGTTAATTAATACAGTGTTTGATTGCACCAACAATACCCATGAACGCCCACAATAAGAAATTAAATACTGGATCTAATTAATAACGATGTCGGCGGAGAACCCTACGCCCCGGTGTTTTATGTTTCTCCGTTCTCTCTTATTCTCCGACATATATATATAAAAACAAGACTTAAAAATTATTTTGCCAAAGTTTCATTTCTGAGATGTGTACTTTTTAATTGTTTTATCTGTTTTTATGATATTTTAATTGTTGTTCTGCTGACTTGAAACCAAAAATCAGTATTATTAACATCAGCACCATTGTTCTAAGTTCCAACTAACCAGACTTTGTTTTTATATTACATAAGTTTAATGTTTTCCTAATTAATAAGGGTTCTAATCATCATTTTATTCATGTAGGTTTCTCTATTGAGTAAATGACCTTAAAAAGACGAACAACTTTGTAAGATATATTGTAGTATGTAGGAATTGTTTCAAATGCAGATTGTATCAGAGCAGCTCGATTTTCTTTGCAAAAAAGAGTTCCGCTTTAGAAAGCTGAATGAAAATTTTCCGTTCTATTTACAGCATCCCATCAATCTAAACGAATTGTGCGCCCGCATATTGAACACTTTAAACCCTTGCAATCTGAATCGGTAAGCAATTTGGCGTGAAAACGGAGGGAAGTCAGGACAGATACGCAAACAAGTTCGGTGAAAGAACAACAGGGCGCGTGACAAATGACGTGCAGGTGTCAAGCTTTTTGTTATCAGTGTTGTACAGCTTTAGCTATCATCCTAATAAATAAAAGATTTCGTACATTACAGAAATGATCGATATACTATTTAGATTTAATAGAATGTTAGAGATAAAACTTAAAAGGATGTTTATTTTTTCACTGGCTGACCCGCTCAACTGCGTACACTTAAATGTGGGTCTTACAGTACGGCAACACCTATTTGTCCATATCCAGCAAAATGTAAATTCCTCAAAGTCGTCAAACTCTATGATACAAATTTTTACATATACATATAAGATTATTCTAAAATAGGCCAAAAAGTGAGCAAAACTAAAAGGGATGGGATAGCAAATCAAAGAGTTCGTACATATTCGAAGACTATAAGAAATTAAACAAATAAAAATAAATCGTAAAAGACCGTATAATTGTAAATAATTCACATAATTTCTGAATTAGAAGTCAGGACGAGTTATATAGTTGAATATGTGATACTCAGTGTAAATTTCGGCTATAGAACGACACAAAAAAGTATTGAAAGTCAATTTCGACGGATATGAAAAGATGATTAGAAAATAAAAAATAGGAATGGAGAATATTTTGCAGGAGTAATTAGTGATGAACAAGCATAAGTCTTGTTAATGGAAATAACAATCTACCTGTGACTATTAGATTTTCAGTCTTTCTTTAATACCATCATCAGTAGTATATTAGAATTAACGTATGGTAAAGTAATACATATATTTGATTCAAAAGTGTTGTACAGACACTTGAGTAAAGATATTTTGAATTTGAAACTTTGGACATTACTTTTTAGAACCTCTGTAAATTTTGCTATTATCAATGCGAGATTGTGGGTTCGATTCCCAGCAAAGCAAATTTAGGAATTTGTATTTTCTATTATGTATAGGTCTGAACCGTTAGGACGCTCCGACTGAGCCAAAGACACCAAGTAATATTGCGTTTTGGAACAACGCTGTGTAGAGACCATAAAGAAGTAAATTACATCTTATCAGACTACCATCTGAGATTGTACATTAACATGACGGGAAGTGGCAATGCATGGCTTGGGTAATAATGTGATCATGTAAATACAAATGATACCAGAAAGCGAGAATAGTAAAGGAGGTCAGGAAATTTCAGATATCACAAAATACAATACTGCATTATGTTCATTCTGTGATAAGTTCGTGTGCGAACGCTACAGGGCACCGGTGACAAACGATATGCGGGCGGACGCCTTTCGGAATGCCGAGTTCCTTATCTGTTTGAAATGAAGCAAAGACGCGAATTACACCCGCGGCGTGTTGTGAAACATAATTCATAACAGGAAAACTCATGCTGGCGATAAAGGGCACGTCAGGATTGGAAAGGCAAAAATTACATTGGGACATTTTATATCTTTCTCGTCACGTGCTATGAAATGCAATTTCATCGTGTATTTATTTCGTATAGTTGAAGTGTGTTTTTTTTATAGAATGTGGTTATCTGTTCAAACGCCTGATGAATTTTAATGTTTTTGTTATACCTATTTGAGAAATTACCTCTCTTAGGGTTTAGAGCTAAACCCGAATGTATAATATTCACTTCTTGATCTCAGATTGGGTTGGTCTATTCATCTATATCACCGATACGTTAAAGTAATATGATGGGTTTAAGCTTTTTTATTTTCTTTTTTTGCTGACAGTTTACCTTGAGTGTGTTCTCACGTGATGGTAAGTAATACAGTCTAGGATGGAAGTGCGCTAATCTGATAAGGGGCGATATACCCCTTATATTTGATTTCTACACAGCATCGTACTAGAACACAAAACTCTTTGTTTGGAGTTACGCCTTTTCTAGTAGGGTGGTAGCTAGCCACGGCTGAAGCCTCCCACAGAGAAACTTGCTAATTCTATTCACCGAAAATAAGTGAAACGATCGTTATTTGCTTAAATTCATCACCAGTTACTAAAACGTGAACTCTTCTAATTTTGTAAATAAGGGAGTTTCTATCAGGGTGTTTACTGGTTTCTTGCTCAGTGGCGTCAAATTGGCGCAACGGAGTTTGCTAAAATTCGGCATACAGATAGTACAAGACCTGGATAGATACAGCTCTTGTCACTGCTAACGTACCGGCCAATTAAAGCCGAACGGTATTGTACGAAGCGATGGCAAGCGACCTGACGGAATTACCTTAATTCCTTGTAGGAAGTGAAGGTGCTGGTATGGGACGCGACTTGTGTTGATACCATAACACCTTCTCATTTAAAATTATCTTCAACGTTGCCTGGTATTGCGGCGACTGACGCCAAAATTAAAAACTTGCAGAAATGTGGATTTATTACACAAGAACACATATTTCTAAGCCTGCATTATCTTGCCAGCATTTCAGGAACACATCCTATGGACAGCAATTTGGATGCATATGTAATTGAGTATATGTAGTTTATAAATTAAATTGTTATGTGTAAAAAAATATTAATTTATATAAGTCAATAAAATAAACATTTAGTACGACAAAAATATATAAATAAATGACGAGACCTGCTTTTGCGCACTGAGTGTGGGACTCAGGCTGTGACATAATACCCAATAAAACACAAGCCCAGTTGCTGCCGGCAAAGTAGATCACGAGTTCAAAGTGGAGCTAAAAAACGTTCACAACGACGTCTACTTCCTCCTAGCCTCCTCCTTCGGGAAAGAGGGGCATCTGGTGCTCTTTTTCTCTCTCTTCCCATCGCCTACTTCAACGAGATGATAGCCTCGCAGAAGGAGGCAACTGCACTCCAGGCCGCCTCACTGCCAAGCATTGCGCCTATTATACCTGACAGTGCGAGATCCCCGCCGATCAGCGCCACTAAAATATGCCGCTGTGGTGCCCAAGCTAGACATTCCGCCAATGACGAGACCTGGATTAACACACGGAATATTCTTATTTCCGTAATCTAGCTTAATGAGGTATGCAAAGCAGCAAATATTTTTCGTTTAAAGTGAATGGCTTCTGTATAGAAGGCTGAAGAGGAATTTGATGAAGACGCGAGATATATCACTTTAATAAACATACTAATAAATAATTAAGCTTACAAATAATATTTTACACAAAAGTGTAAGCCAAAACCGGGACATCCGGCTATCCCACAATGAATATTAACACCCGAATAACGTGCAATAGACGCTAAGATAAATTTATCCGCGCGTCGGGAAACGGTCCATTTTTCACAGCACCTAACGCTAGGTGTCACATGCTCTGCGAAGATGCCGTTACTTACAGTCTACGTGAGGTGAATTCAACGTCATACAGTGAATTAGCTTTTGGTATTCTTTCACCGAATATTACTGTTTGCTGTCTCGTACTCATAAACGATTTGGAAACATAGAATATCGTTGTGATATTAATTGCATTTACTTATGTTTTCTTCCTGCCTATGTTGTCACGTACGTGCGTGGGTAATTGTAAATCTAGTTCGTGTATATTTTTTAACCAACTTCAAAAAAAGGAGGAGGTTATCAATTCGTCTGTAATTTTTTTTTGTCTTTATTTTATATATTTGTTACCTCCCGACTGGGTAAACCGATCTTGATGATTTTTTTTTTAATGAAAGGTGGTGCTCGTCATAGGGTCCCATTTTTTTACATCCAGTTCTGATAATGGCATTCATGAGAAAACCAGATAAGTGTTAAATTTGCATTAAACATGTGCGCGACAAATGGACGACTAACTCAAAGCACGCTAACCGATTTCGATGATTCTTTTTTTATTGAAAAGGATATATATAACCAAACTATCACAAAACAACCCTTAAAGTATTGAAGGGTTATTTACTCTTCAATTCTTAGAAGGAAATGAACTATACTCGACAGAATCTTCTATAAGCTATCCAGATATTTTGAGTTAAAAAAAGAACCGCCTTCAAAGCAGACTTACAAATTTATTAATATGCTCTAAAAATTCAGAAATATTTGCGTATTCTGTTACAGTGTTCTTCCTATTCTTATATTTGGAGTCGGTGTCGAGGCGCCTACATATATAGCTATAGGTGATAACTATACATACAAGGTACAGGTGGGAACATCTACCTTGGCTGACACCGACTCTAAATAGTAGAATAAGAAGAATACTATGAAAGAATACGCAATTATTTGTTACTTTTTAGAGCATATTAATATATTTGTAAATCAGTTTCGAAGGCGGTTCTTTTTTTGTTAAAATTTTTATTTATTATATTTTAAATATACTACTAACTAAACATTTTGGTCCTTTTACCGTCAGCTCTGTGCCAGTGAGAGTTTTAAATTTAAGCAGACAGAAAATGAAACATAATAAATACAAAGGTATGATTGAAATTTGTTTTCGTCATTTCGTCAATCACGTAGGCTATTATTTGTTTGTTATATACAAATTATCGTCAAGATTTCTGTCTCAGATATGTATTTAGAAGTAGGCACAGAGACAGACAATCATATGGTATCAGCAAGCCTTTAAAAATTAATTTGCGTAAGAACTATCTATGTTTGAAATGTTTAGACGAAGTGAAATATCGGTTTAAGCTCGACTAGTTTTGGATTGATTACTGCTGTGGTATTCATGCTTTATAATCTCAATAATTATCATAGCTCAGATACCTTTAGAAAATAATTATTTTTATGGGGCTAACATAAAAAAGTGGGCAATCTGACAGCATATGTTTGCGCACTTCTGCCTTCGTGAACTCTTAGTCATTCTCATGTGACAGTAATATTCAGGTACCCCAATAGCGGATAAAATAGAATCCGCTGGGATTTGATGGGTATTGCAAAATCTCGTCCTCTTAGTGAGTCCACAAGTCTAAAGTACTAATTACTTTTAAAATAGATTCCTTGTGTATTAAGTTCCAATAAAGTCTTATAATGATTTAAAAAATATTCCCTACATTTACTTATGTTTGAGGCATTCTGTCTACGCTCGAAATATAACATATCAGATGTCAGAGCCAGGGGTACAGATACTGACAAGGGAAATGTCAAGAACATTATCGGAGATGTAAACAAATCCACTTGTATAAAGTGAAATGTTTTCATGTATTTTTAGTAACATTTTTATACTCATAAAGTACAGACTATTCAAAATACTTATATATAATTTTGAGGTTAACAAAGCGAATTATTATATCTTTAACAAATCACATTGTTTGGAAGAAATCGCTATATAGCGATAAGGCCGCCTTATTGTACTACTTGTTTTGTATTTTCGTGTTTTCTCTATGTATTTTTCTTGTGGTGTACAATAAAAGTGTTCTCTCTCTCTCTCTCTCTCTTTTGTTTGAACTGAAGCCCCTTTAGTCAACTTGGCTCTTGAAGTTTATTTTACTAAGAAAATATACAACATGTTTTAACAAATACCAGAGAGGACTGCTGCTTTATTTTTAATGTATAATTTTCTATCCTTGCTCTGCCGGAAATTAAACCTTGATCGTCTGATATTTCATTTCTTTAGGAAATCATATTTTCTAATTAATCTAGGTCTAAATTGTTTTCAAGCTTTGCCCTTCTCTATGATGCCATGTCGGTATCAATTAAAAGTTTACTAATTTAAAGTTACCACCATCACTCATCGTCAGATCCGAAATAACAGGTCGAGCGCTAATCTCTCAGGAGTAATAAAAAAATATTATCAATTAAAATAACATGTTTGCCTTTGGTATTGTTTTGAAAATAACCAAGAAATTAATAAAGTAACATCAGTTTGTTAATACTTATTTTATTCTAAAAAGTAATTCCCGTTGTTGAACCATTCTGGCAGTTTTTTACATCCACATTCAAATAACTCCTGGTTCTGGAGAAAAACCGAGACGAGTGCTATTGTAGATCATTATCACTTGATATATTACATAACGTCAATTCGATTATCAATTTCTCATTGAATTCACTACTAATCTAAATCTGCATATTAGTTAAGCCGAAGCAATAAATTTAAGACTGTGTGGTGTGTATTGGTGCAAACTGCTTAATTATTCATCTCATTATTGAAGTTCCCAGCGTTCCTTTGTGAGTTCTAGTTGGAGTGTGCGGCGATAGCCTAGTTTACTGCCAACTTCTGTACTGGAAGTTTTACAGTATGTGTCGCTCCAAGTTAATACTTTACAATTGCATGTCGTTGATAGTGTTAGTTTGAATTATTGAGGTCCCCGCGGTCGGAGCGGCTGCAGTTCTCTTCAACTCAGTTCAAGATATTATAATATTGTTAGTGTAATTTGTATTCCTATCTCGTAGCGCAAGACTTAGTCGGAATGTCTTTGCACTTCTTGTTACAGTTTTGTTACATTGAGGCTTCGTTAGAACTAGTTCATAGAAGGTTGCCTTTTAGAATTTCATATGATTTTATTTAGTGTTTTATTATTATTGGATGAAAACCCGACTACACTGTGTAAAACATCTCTTATTGCTGCTAATTTTGTAATGACATGTATGATCATTCATTATTTAAATTAACACCTTTAAATGTAAAAACTCTTTAGAGATTTATTACTAAAATCGATTATTGCGTACCCTTTCATAATGATAATACAACAAAACTACTGCATTATATAAAAACTTGGAACATAGTTTGGAACGACGACGACGTCACCGTCTAGGTTAGATTTAAGAAGAATTTAGAGTAAGGGGACCGCGTAAGAGGTGATATGAGACGAAGGAAGAAAGGAATCGCGTGCACGTATCTGGACAGGCGGGCTGTTCTGATACTTCTAGAAGTAGGGTTATGCACGGGCGTGGTTGCGGCGGCGGTTAATACTATCACTTTAGTGCTACGCATTCAGCGATTCACTCATTCGATAGTTCAGGCGGTAATCAAGCTCTCCCAGTCGTCTAAGCGGTTAGAAGAAGAACGTTCGTTTGTCTTCTAGACGATTCGCGGAAGACTCGAGCGGTATATCGGCGACAGGTGAAACACATATTGACCTTGAAAAGATAGGTACTTGGTAAAATATGGCATTACGCGGCACCAGCAAAATGTAAAAACCAAAGTACTGCCAAAAGGTGGCGTAGCCATATTGTGTGAATATATACGAAGACATATTTATGTATGTCAAATTCAACCTATTAAATACCTGAGTTGTGTGTATTTTAAGCATAATATTTTCATTAATTCGATTCGATTCTATATCGACATATCTAATCGAACTTTTCTTCAACATTATAACGTCCAAAAAGAAAACTATGCTAGCTCATAATTAAGTCAACGTACACTTGACTTTCTCTATATTTAGTTTTTTTACCTTTTAAATATCACGTAACTTTTATGTGCCTAATGAAAAATGAATCTGTTTCTAGAATAAAAGATTATCTACAAAAATAAAATGATTCATAATTTTCTGCTAGTTATTAATTGTAAAATAGGTCGTGGAGTTTTCGGGCCCAGATTCATTTTTAATCTGCCTAACACTCGTCAATTTTGGGACGGCAACAATCAAATTACTGTCGTATCTGTCCGTCTGGAATTACGATTTTTGTCATATTTTTCGCCTTTGTTTCCAACCCTAGTTGAGGGAATTATTATCAGAGATACGGTTAATTGATTTGACGTGGTTCACCGACATTTTAATATCTAAAATAACTTAAATTAAACACAAGTTATTAAAATGTTTTAAAAATATGTTTTTTTTAATCAGGAGTGATTTATTCTGGCCCACTATCAAAGGTGTCATAAGTACTATCGTATATCTTGGTTTTCGGAAGTGGTTTCCTAACACCTGGTATTATATATACATAAAATTGGTTCTCTATAAAGTCGGTTTATGGACGATAATTTTAAGTCTTAAAAACATTGGTGAAAAACTATTGTTACAAAAAACAATGCAATTAAGCCGATCGCACCTCTCTATCGCTTGTTCCGCGCTCTCGCTTGCACTCTTGGCTTAGGAGGAACGTGATAATGAGTCATGCTTATTTGTGCGCGCGATGTTATCTATCGATTTATAAGATGTTATTACATCAAATGTTTACGAATTGATGTGTCAATTCATAATATATATTTCTCCTTTAGTATTCTACATACAATTTAATGTTTATGTGGTATGCCTTAATTACGACTTCGAATGTGTTTTATATGCTAATTCCGGTTTCAGTACACAATAGTAACACGCTTGTTTGAACAACGTTGTTTGGCTTGTTTATTATCTTATGTGGTACCTTGTGAATATCACTAATATTGTAATTCAACTATACTTTCCGTTCCCGTAGAATTTCGTTTAGAATGTCCCACTGCTGCACACAGGCCTGCTCAATCTCAGAGCGTAGACACACCACGCTGCTCCACTGCTGAGAGATTGTTTTTTTTTCTGTTCGGAGTGTATTTAGTTTCTTGCCCTACTGGATTTTACAGCGTAACCGGAGGGATGAACGTTTCTTAAGGAGACCGCCACTTTTGAAGTGCGCGCCCTGCAAAGGGTTCGCTCTCATGGGAAACGCCGCTCCAAGGGCGTCTCCTGCGAGACCGAGCCTCGGCTTGGAACGACGTTATTATTTATCATATCATTGGACAGTAGGGGGAGGAGGGGGTGAATTGGAACTGATCAAAAGCGTCCTCGGGAGCGTGGGTAGAGTTCACGTCCGGGTGACATCAGAAGTCGAGGACCTCGACTCCTTCGGCGGAGTCGGTGTGTAGCGTTTGTATGTGTGTCTGGCCCTACCTGATAAAGGAGGTTGTCTCTTGTTGTCGAGTCGTTAAGGACGTTTTTTGGTCGTCTCTTCCTACGCGGAATGTTGAGATAGGCAGTGTAGGAGGATGCGCTAACCACCAGTGGGTTACTATGCTTAATGGCTCTCTCGAAATAATTTTCGGAGAGCGTTTTAAAATAACTTATAATCGTGGGGAGTTTCAAATCTCTATGAAGGTCTTTGTTGCGTACGTACCAGGGGCATCCCGTAGCCGGAGAGAGATCAGGCGCAGGACCGACGGCTTAATATAGAAATACTGCGATTGAAGTACAATTTATATTTTTTTTACACTACAATACATTTAGGTACACGAGTCATAGTCATGACGAGATTACCGTTAATACTTTTACATTATATAAATACAAGTACCATTGTCAGCGTGTGTATTCAATATTTCTAAAATACATATATTAGCGAAGGATCACAATAGAAAAGAAACTTATTTGCGAGAGAAACATTTCTTCGTAATTGTGTTTGCTCTCATTACCGTAATGCGAAAATAACCCAAGCAAGAAATATACCCGAAACACACGTGGCTAAAAGTGCCCTCCGTATTTGGACTCATAAATATTGAAAATTACATCTTATAAGAGATGGTTATATAACATTTTTTGTTAATACAACAATAAAAGGTTAAGTTATTAAGTAGCAACCCAATAACGTCCCACTGCTGGGCACAAGCCTTCTCGCTCATACGAGAGAGGGTTTATTGAAAATAGATCCACCACGCTGCTCCATTGCGATTTGGCAGGCATAGTACAAAAGTGGACTCTCTAATCTTTCACTCTCACAGTCCGATTTGACGGGAAACCGACGTGAGGGTAGAGAGATCTGACGCAGGGCCGACGGCTTAACGTGCTCTCCGAGGCAAGGGGAAGTTGGGAAGGTGGCGGCAAATTTTGAGAATTTTTTAGTGCAAAACTCAACATTCATTTATGAATTGGCCCAACCTAAATGTTTAAGCTAAATTTACTCCTTGCTTTCTTATACACCGGTAAGATCCAAAATCCAGTAAAGTGATGCGTCATTTCTTTCGTTTTCTGTAAGAATGTAAATATATTTTAACAAAAAATAAGTTATTATGTACAGAGTACAACTTGTTATACTTTATAATTATGTTTTTCACATGTTTGCGTAGACTATAAAAGCGAAATTTGGACATAAGCGGATAGAAGATATCGGGTACACTGTTGTTTCAGTCGCCACGTGGAATAACACCGCGATAAGTGTACGCTTGAAATAATTTTCCAAGTGTTTGAATATGAAAATCAGTTAGCCATACTCATGTTACAGGGAATTTTAGTTGTAATTACATATATTATATAGATAGCTTCTCGCGAATTTGTTCTGATTAGCACTATCATCTTTTGTATGATATATATAATACTAGTTTTATATATTAAACCTTCTCTCTATTTCAAAAAAATGCAATAAATACCTTTTCTTATTTAAATTTAATTTGAAACCTTTATTATGAATCATGTTTTATTAGCTATATGAAAATAAAAAGTGTGTGCGTACACAGTCAGATTAAAATGTTGTTAAAATATAAAAAGTGTCGAAAATTAATACAAATAATACGAGTATATGGAAATCTCAAATGGCGAATTGTAAATAAAAACGCTTGTTTTTTGGCAATATGAGAAATTATTAATTAAATTTGTTATTTAATAAAAATTTTAGAAAAGAGAATTAGTTTTTTTTTATTTTATGAAAAGTAGTAATTTTATGATTAAATGATGCCACGTGTTATTTGTACATATTAGAACTACCTTACCTATTAGCATAAAAACGCTGCACATCTTCATGACGCGTTTCACCCATAAACATTTTACCCTCATGCGCCTAAACAAGTTTCACTTCAAAAACGATCTTGTTTGGTAAATGAGCCGTTATAATAATCATCGAAATCGCAGAATGTCAAGATGGCTGAAACGCGAGTTGACTCTTTATACGCAGGGGCCGTCGATATATCGGTCGCTCATACAAAGATCTATATCATTATTCATGCGATTGACTGAAGTTCAAGCTTAGTTAATTATTTTGTGATGTGTACTAATTATGAAAAGATTTCTCCTAAACTCACATAATCGGTATCTACATGGATGGAACTGCTGGGCTTAGTTATATATATAAAATCAATTGTTGTTCGTAAGTCTAGCTAAAGCTTGAAAACTGCTAGACACATTTGACTAATTTTAGGTTTTGAATTGTTTTGTTAACGGAAAGTGTTAGGAGTATTAAAGTATAAACAACAATTTAGCTTTCTATTGGAAACTGTTCCTGTCAAATATTTGATGGTCTTCCCGTCGTTTAGGGATCACTTAAATTTAAAAGTCATTCAATAATTTTTTTACTGCTTACAGTTTAGCGTTTGACTGTAATCTCACCTGATGGTAAGCGGTGATACAGTCTATTGTGGTTTCTACACAGCATCGTACCGGAACACAAATCTCTTTGTTTGCCGATACATCTTTGCTGGTTGGGTGGTTACTAGCCACGGCCAAATCGTCCCACCAGTACAGACCCAGACAAATTAAAAAGTACAATATTCTAAATTCGCCCTACCGGGGATTAAACCCGGGGCTTCTGCTAGCAAAGCCAATACTGGCACCACTGTGCCAGCGAGGCTGTCAAAATCAATGAAAATTTAAAAGGAAAGTTTGTTTTTATTTTTTTGGTTTAGAATGTCAAATGTTAGAATTACATCTGGACGTTCAGAAATGAAAATAAATATAAGAATAGTTTTGGGTTATTTTTATTTGTTTTCGACATTTGACATTGACAACCTAAAATTTGTGATCGCAACTATATTTGACGGATTTTGGCGGGAAAGGTCGTGTTTTTTTACAAATTGTTTTTGTTACGGTAAAGTTTTGATCCCATCTTTTGAAACATTCTGCAATTACCTCAACCTATTTTTATTTATTGATTCTGAGGCAGTGTGATGTTTGACGGGGCGACTAGTAATAACTAATTTTAAAATCAGACTTGGTTGAAAGACTTATTTTATGTATTCAAGACCGCTTGGTATTCACACAAATACAAAAGGAAAATAGTTAATTGTTAAGTTAATGCGATCCGGAGTCTAAGCATCTGGGGCAGCAGTAAGTTGAAAGTAAACTGGGCTATCGATGCGCACTCCGGCTGGAACTCACAAAGGAACGCCGGGAAACTTTAGTAATGAGATAAATAATTAAACAGCTGGCATCAATACGTTACTATATTAAGCATACTTTTATATATTCCTAGATTAGATTCCTAGACTCAATAGTTTTTACACTACTTTAATATCTAGTCTATTTATTATATTACCGTCATTTAGATATTCATGCCAGTGATGGTGATCCTTACCTTAAAAAAAACACCGTGATGATGCAGAAGTTATCAAAATTGTGAGTAATGAAGGATTAACTTTTTTTTATGTCAACTATATCCACATAATAGTTTACATTAGCTCAGTTCAAGTAGTGCGGATATTATATAAAATTTAAATGTAATCCAAAAAAAAAAATTCCCAACTTTTGGGTACAATACAGAAATATATTAAAATAAAAACAAGAAATTGAAAGAAGGCAGTCGAAAGCTACATAAATAAACCTTTTTTTTGTATCAGCTACTTTCTAAGTAAGAAATAAGTATAAATAAAAATTTTAACAATAAAAGAACCGCCTTCAAATCAGACTTACGAATATATTAATATGCTCTAAAAAGTAAGAAATAATTGCGTATTCTTTTATAATGTTCTTCGTATTCTTTTATTCGGAGTCGGTGTTAGCCGAGGCGCCTACATATGTAGCTATAGCAAAATTTCTAGAATTTTTTCTGGGAGTTTATTATAGAAACGTATATAGTTACCCTTAAATGATTTGTTAATTTTATGCAGCCTACTAAAATTTATATTAAGTTTATTTTTATTTCTAAATTTGTATGAGGTACATTTACTCTTTTTATCAAATTATTATATTAATTATATACTATAGAATATAGACGTTTATGATAAAAGCTACATTAAATTTTTATCATAAACTTCTATGTTGCGAGCCTCTCAATAAAGAATTACTATAACTTATATTTAGCATTTCAATTTTCCGCAGCAATTAATGACAAAGGGAGATTAATACATAATAAATTTACACTTAATTTATATTTTATACAAAATATCACTGACTTACTGAAAACAAAATACACTCGAGAAATTATTTAGGATGAAATAGTTTCCTTTGCATTTAAAATTAAAGATTCCAATCTTCGTTGTGCTTCAAATTGAATTCATTTCTCTTTATAAAAGCATGCTATAAACGCTGGACGAAGATTAACAACAGAACTATTCGACTTTCTAAATTGGAATAAGGTAGATTTCACATGTTTTCTGGTGAAAAAATTATTCTTTCAACAAAACCATCCATATTTTCTAACAATGAATCATGAACTATAAAAAAAATTCATACGAAAATTAGATTATTAACTATATTTGACAGATTTTTTTGGTTCCCCTGCTTTTGATACAATGATAATATTTTGCATTATAATAACAAAATACCCGTTATTTTAAGTAAGTACTTCTATATAGAACCATAACATAATTTAATGGAGGTGATTGCTCCAAGTTATAGACTACTAATATTTTGGGCTACTTTTATCGCCTCGAGTAACATAGAAAATAAGTTACTATAGAAGAACTCTCGGATGTCATACAATAATCTCGATGAACTCCAAAACTACTCAAAAGATTTTGATGATTTTTTTGTGTGATCGTTTTCGTTCACATGAGATCGTTAAGTATTTACTGTTATTTATGTTACATAAGCATGAAATAAATGATAACGTATTTTTAGTTAGTTCCACATTTATGGATACGCAAACGAAGTTTATTTATTCTCAATAGTGCATTTTACATCATATGAACAAATTAAAAATCAAGATTAGCTCTGGTTGTCATACTCTGTCATGAAATATCTAGGTATACTCTAAATGGCCCAAGTATACTTAGATGGCTGCTGGGACTATGGCGAGGACTTTCGGCAATTCGTCCCTAGAATGTTAAAATTTGCTGGAGCAATGCACCGCTTGATGCCGAATCTTGGAGCCCCTCAAGAAGGAGTACGCCGTCCCTATGCACGGGTTGTGCGATCTATAGCCCTGTACGGAGCACCTATATGGTCTCACAGACTGTCGGGCGTCCGACGCTATAGATTTCAATTCATTCAATTCATTCAATAGCATGCAACGCAAGATGGCCATTAGGATCGCACGAGGATATCGCACAATATCGTTTGAGGCGGCTACTATCTTAGCGCGCTTCCCTCCACTAGACATTTTGGCAGAAATGGAAACGAGAATCTATCATGGGTCACTTCGTCAAAGCGGTAGAAACGATACAGGCGAGAACAAGATTCTCAGACGGCAAGCACACCGACAAGCATTTGACGAATGGCGACTTCGGCTTGGGGAGTAGAGGAACGCACGTCAACGCATTGTCAGTGCGATCCTGCCGTATTTCGAAGCATGGCTTGATAGGAAATCGAGGAGCGTCACCTTTAAACTGATACAAGTACTGACTGGTCATGGGTGTTTCAGCCAGTATTTGTGTCGGATAGGGCGCGAGACGACAGCGCAGTGTCACCACTGCGGCGGGGAGTGCGACGACGCTCAGCACACACTTGCGGTCTGCCCTGCATGAGGTGTTGAGCGGCGTGCCTTAATAGACTGGATTGTCGAAGATCTCTCACTACCAACAGTAATTGCGGTCATGCTAACAAAATACGATGCTTGGAGGGCGATGGTCTCCTTTTGCGAAACCGTTTTGGTTAAAAAGGAGACCGCCCAGCGAGCGCGAGAGTGGGCCGATCCAACGCGGAGACGGAGACGCAGGGGTGACACAACCGCCTGGCAGTCGTTGATTTGATTTGAATGCTCCAGCCTTCAGTCTGAGGGGTTGCGAGCGATGAGAGAGGGGGCTCCCACCATTCCTTAGTATACAACCCCGAGAAGAATGTAGCTTAACGTGGCCTTAGGCTACATTGAAGTGAAAATGATGATGGGATGCGTAAGACATTGCACAAAGGAGGCACCAGATGAAAGTTTCTTGGAGGGCTTGGTGTCGCCTTACATATGCAGAAGAGGGCCACCGAGGGGGTTTTAGTTGGTATAATCCTACATATCCGTATCGTAACGTGTATCTTTTGAAGATTTCCCCCCCGTCAAAAAAAAGGGATACTTTAAAAATAGTCCGGTAATTTGGAAGCTAACCGAAAATTTTTGTTTGTGGAGAAGCTATCACCGAAATACTTCTTTGTAGGAAGAAGTATAAAATTCAATAATACAGTAGTACATTCAATGATATTTATATTGAATAAACTATCGATTAATATTTTCTTGCAAATATAAATAAAATAAATTATGTTAAAGTCTGTGCTGCATCCCGCGCTTTCTTATAGTTTAGGCCATATGAAAACTTTAGCCTTCGCGTTTATACTTATCTCAGTATAAAGTTAATGCTACTGTAAATTGTATTTTGCCACATTTATAACATTATGACGTGTAATTTTGTATTATTCTCTTAGCTCATATTTATTAACTGAAATTATAACTTTTGTTTGTACAGTACTCATTTACGTAGAAATTGAAATGATTTGATAAGAAATTTTTTACGACTTCTTTGTTGTTGTAAATAACTTACATCGTAAATATATAACTTACATAAACTTTGATTATGCCATCCATTGCGTAAGTTATATCAATATTATATTTTGCAAATCCTTAAGGTGTTTTTTATAACATTAACCATAACCATCTGTGTGTAAAAGTGTCATCCTATTAGGTGCAGTCTACCTGTAAAAGTGACAGACAGACAAAAACTTTAAAAAATATTTTTTTTATATAGAGAGTGTATATATATACCATGATACGCACTCAGTGAAAAGCATTTAATTTAATTTAATTAAAACAGATTCTCCATTTTCATTTATTTGTATAGACGCAAGTAACGTTGAGCTGGAATCTCTATCAGGCAATCCTCGACGTAATTAAAAACTTTAATACACATGAAGATAGTGCAAATTATAGTAATACAACCTTAAATTGACAGATAGTATAAAATTTTATCAACAATACTTATACATACATATTATCTATATAAAAGAGATATCCTGGTATCTATAGACTCATCACGATATCTCTGGAACTATAAGGCGTAGAGACTTGAAATTTGGAAGGAATATTCCTTTTGCCGAGTAGAGATCAGCTATGAATGGATTTTGAGAAAATCCACCCGCAAAGGTTGCAGGGGTATTCTAAGTATGCTTCTTATTTGTAAAACTATTTGCCTAAATTAATGAAAATGCTACCCAAAAAACATCCCATGCAGTCGCGGAATCAGCTAATATTTATTTAAGATCAATGTGTTATAATATTCTTTTAAACGATTTTTGAAAACAGCTAATGATTCCTTATGAATCGTATATTAAAATGCAGTGCTCAACTGCTTTGAAGATAGTAAGGAGTCAAGGAAGATGGTTATCATGTAGCAATCGCATAAGTCGACCACGTCGACGATTTAATTTAGTTGTAAGATTTATTGTATTCTCTTTTGTGGTGTAACAATAAAGTGTTCTATCTATTTAACCTTTTAATAAATCGTAGGCGTATTTAACGTGTTTGCTTAATTTCAAACAGATAAGGCAACGAACATTTCGAAAAGCGTCTGCCCGCATGTCATTTGTTATCGTTTCTCTCTAGTGCTCGTGTTTCTATTTATCTCAGCTTGAACAATGCTACCGAATTTTCAATTGTATTTTACCGTTTACTTGTTTGTTGCTTTGAGTGTTATTTTTGACTTATCAGGTACTCATTACCTTTATTAGATTTTGTTCGTGGGTTTAATTGATACATTTTAAACCAGCTCCTAATAATGTATACATTATGGAACAGTTTTAGGTAAGTATATGACGCTTATTATAGTAAGTCAATCTTAAAAGAGAGATACTCTTTTTCAGATCTTTTATAGAAGAACAATTTTGTCATTAATGATTTCTGTGATGCTTTAACCGTTTACGCAGTGCACGCAGTGGAAGCTTTCAAAAGTAAGCAAACATACTCTTTAGATTTATAATATAGTATAGGGTATTTACGGGTACATACCGCAACATAAATTGTACTTTACTCATATTTCTACCGTCAGTATTGTCCTTTAATTTTTCATCGATTACTCCTGGCTATACCTAATTCATTGAACAGTTAAGTTGCCACTCAGGGCCCATTTTACAATAAATCACGAGTCTTTGTCATGTTCCGCTATAGCCTAGCGCGCAAGCGAGAGTGCGGCACAAGAGATAGAGAGGCGCGATCGGCCTAGTTCGTTTATTTATTACGACCATAATTTTTCGTCTAATACTTTGTTTAAAAAAGTAGAGATATCTAGCTGTTAACACAAATGTGTTATTAAACCAAGTCCAGTTCAGTTCAATTTCAATCAATAAAAAAATTTATATATTTAAGTCAAAAAATGTCTTTAATTCAGGCTTCTTAGTAAGACTTATATATTGTTATAAAGTATGTAAATTGATAATATAAAAAACGTATTATATGCGGTTGATTTTTAAATAAAATTACACTTATATTTTTGTTAGCTTATTCAATTTGCCATTGATTGTTGCATTAAGTAAGTATAGTTTGAATGTTCTGTAAAGTGTATTACTAAAATAGTATAAGAGGTAAAATATGTTTTAATATTAATCTTATGTCATGTTTATAAGCCCTATTTTATAAATTCATTCATTTCAAGGATGCTGACACGTTGTAAAATTTATAATATATTTAAGTTGAAAAAGGAAACATTGTTAGAACACGTAGAAGATAACGTTGTTATAAGAACGTCATGACTAAAAATACTACCCATTAAGTGCTAAGAAATAATATACATGCTTGCGTATGCATCATATGCGAAATTATATCCAAAATTATTTCAAATAACATAAAGAATTAAATACAGATTTTGTGAATACATAACATTCGTAGGCTATAAGATTTAAAAACACTATCTATAAACATAAGAAAATAAATTGATATAAATATGGAGCCACTATTTTCCTTAATTTATTTAGATTACTTAAAAATATCTAAATTAAAAGCCTCACAGATGTACACAGTGTAATTAAATAAACAATAGTGAATCTATAAGAACTCCTCACATATAGAAAGCAAGGTTTAAGCCTCAAGACCCACCACGCTGTTTCAATTGCGGCAGTCAAATATGTAGTAGTTTCTTCAAGACGTTTTTTATTTTAAACATATTAAGTAAAAGGAGATTTACAGACACCTTCCCAGGATTTGAACGCGCGGTACTCAATATGAATTCACTTGTTTAACGACGTACTTAATGTCAAATCTACAAAAATAATTAAAATTGGAGTAATTAAGTAGCAGCCCATTAACGTTCCACTGCTGGGCACAGGCTTCCTCACTCCGAGGAGCGAGGGTTTTTAGAGCATAGACCCATCACGCTGCTCCACTGCGGGTTAGCAGGCATAGTAAACAAGTGCACTCTCTATTCCTTCACTCTCATAGTCCGATGTGACGGGAATCCGACACGACCGGAGAGAGATCAGGCGCAGGACCGACGGCTTAACGTGCTCTCCGAGGCACGGGGGTGGATCACACCGCCAACTTCTCAACTGCCTCATTGGTCTAGTGATTAGTAAATTCGACTACAGGCACGAGGTCCTGAGTCGGGTCAATTCAAAATTCAATATTGAGTTTTCTATTAAGATTTTCTCAATGTTTGCCCGAAAATTGGAGTACCTATTTGCAATTTAAAATTAACAACTATTCACTATATGGTCATGAAAATATAATTATATCAAAAAATTCTTTTTTTTAATTTTTGTATGTTTATTTGTTTAGTTCCGGCTAATGTCTGAAACAACAAGACCGATGTTATATGGAGTAACTGAGGGCATTTTTTGTTATAAAAAAATATTAGGGTTCCGCGAAAACAAAATTAAAACCAGAGACATCCGGCACCAAAACTATTTTCCCCAATGCAGTTGAAATACGGTATCGAGAGATAAGCGAAGAAAAGCTAGTTCAAATTATAAAAAAGTTAAAAATGCGTGCGTACAAAGTACACATGTCCGAAGTGAAACTTCTTTGCCAAACTGATTTTTAAGTCTTGTTTATGTTTATACAAATCTAAAACTTTAGATATCCGAGATTTAGAGGAAGGGACAAAGGATAATATGTTAGGAATTAAATGAATTTAATTGCCATTAAAATATTAAGTGTCGAAAATGAATAGGTAGCCCGACGTCGACAAAATACACTTTTAGAAAACAACTAAACTGAATAACTTTTTATAATATGGAAAATGTGGGACTGCCCATAACCTAATAAAACACGCCGGGAGGTTGATCAAAGACTGATAGACTTATTATTTTTCTATAATACATAGACAATATCATCAAATGTTACAAACATTTGTTTACAGATGGCGCCATTGGTCTATGAAAGCACATTATTTTGATATTCATTTTAACATTACGGAGGCTCGGGGTGGAGCAGACCGCCAACTTCCCTATTTAGAGTAAATACTGAGTATTTCTTAACAGAAAACTCGTGTTTTAATTTGCCCGACTCCAACACATGATTCTCATATCTGTAGCCCAACAAACTGACCACAGTACCAATGAGGCAGTTTTTAAAAATATATATTTTAGTTCCGAATATATATACTCAACTAACTGTTTAACGCATTTGTAATATTTTAAATTAAATTACCAGTTGGTTGTTAACGTGCTTTGTTAATAAGCTATTTAATCACGCTATTTGTACATATTTCATTACATAAACTAAATGTGGCCATGTATAAAAATTTGCGTCCAATAAATTTTATCGGGAAACATAAATAATGTCAACACGACCCTCATATTTCGCGTTCGGTCGGTCGTAAAGCGAGCCGTTTCGCTCATGTGACATGAGTTTTATTTTTTCATATTTATGAAATCATTGTATATGTTAGTGAGCTTTTATCTTACAAACTACAGAGTGGTCATTTATAATAGACAATTTTAATTGACGTCGACTCAAACAGTTCAACTAAAACAGTTTTAAAAGTAGTTTAAAAAGTTAGTTAATACGTATAATTACAATTTCATTAATAGATTGCTGAAAAGTAGATAAATGAAAAGTAATAATATATGTAATATTTTGAACCGTGTAGAATTATACCATATAGATTAAGAGTATGTTTATTCAGAGTGAATGCCGCCGAGGTACTCCATTCCCGACGGAGAGGAGTAGGAACCAGAAGACGGAGGTTCCTACCACCTATCCCCTTATAGAGAATCTGTAAGCCAGCTTCATCCGGTGAGCCAGAGATGAATGCTCTAACGAACCTCTGGCTCCCCATGCATGAATGACGACGGGCCCCGCTGGGTTTTAGTGGGCATTCTGGCAATCCCAGCACTCCGTGCGTAAATGCATTTCCCAGCGACAAAAAAAAGTTTGTTTATTTGACAATGCAAACTTCTAGAAATAGTAGGAATTAAAAAAACAGTATACATTTAACAGATAAATGAACATTATATATATAAAAAACGTCGAAGCAGAGCGATGTATAAGCGCAGATAACTAAATCCTATCATATTTTTAGTTTTATATACTTTATGATAAATATTTGAAGACGTGTGTTTTTCATTTTGCACATACTAGTACAACACTATTATAGAATCTATGTTCAGCTTCCTCATGAATTATTTCGTTTAAAAATATATTTAAACACTTCTCAATATATCATATACCGCTATAATTTTATTATATACTGCCATATTCTAGCAACTTACCACCGACCATTTTATATATCTATATCGTGCAAGAATATTAGTATGAAGATAATGATATATTTCTTATATGAATAAACAGAATCGTCCAAAAATTTTCAAAGATATCTTTAGCTCTGATCTTATAGTACTTTTACCACTTTGAGTATCGTAAGAGCCACTCAAATATTCATGGAAGAGGGCCACGAATCTTTCAATATAAGGGACTTCTTATAGGGTGAGTAATGCACCCATTTCCTCTAGTTCTACAAACAAATATCAAGGGTCCTTTATTTTGTAACGCAATGCAATTTCGTTTTCCTTTCTGCTTTGTGAAATGGGTTATACTATAAGAATAAACAAATTTATTTAACAAACAGCAACTTTTATACATCATGACATTATTTTGTGAGCTCGTGTGATATTAAATGCATGATGGAATGTGCATTTACGAACCCCGACGAATGGGGTCGGGAGTGTCGGACTCCGCGAAGATACAAACTTGCAATACCGACTTAAACCCAGCGGGACCGCCATCAACCATGACTGAGAAGCCAGAGGTTCGTTGAGGCATTCCTCTCTGGTCCCTCGGTTGCAGCTCACAGATATTCTACAGGGGGAGGAGTTGTACGAATCTCCACCTCCTATTTCCTGCACCCCTTCGTCGGGGCTGGAGTGTTTCGGCGGCATTCACCCTCTCCCTTTGCCGTGCCACCTTAAGCGAGATGACAGCCTCCCAAAATGAGGCAACTGCTTTCCAGGCCTGCTCACTGGTAATTATTGTCCTATAAAACTTGCCAGTGAGAGGCCTGTGCCGATTAGCGACGTTGCGACGTTGCGACATTCTGCCACAGTGTGGTGGGCTGTGTCTGACGAGGCACCATACTCGTGTCATTTGGCCGACGGCTCACAGCTATCAGTTTGGTACAGGTATTTGCCGAATCAAGCACCTGTACCAACCTATAGGAGAGTGATCCGTGCTCTCTGCCCAGCCATTTGTCAAGATGAGGGCAGATCGCCTCTACTATGGCCCCGCTACTGGAGTGTGAGATCTTCTTTCCATCATTGAGTCAAGGCTTTGTTAGCTAGAACCCTGACCCTCCTTANGCATTCATCCTCTCCCTTTGCCGTGCCACCTTAAGCGAGATGACAGCCTCACAAAATGAGGCAACTGCTTTCCAGGCCTGATCACTGGTAATTATTGTCCTATAAAACTTGCCAGTGAGAGGCCTGTGCCGATTAGCGACGTCATAATGCGTCGCTGAGGTCCCCAGGCGGGACATTCTGCCACAGTGTGGTGGGCTGTGTCTGACGAGGCACCACACTCGTGTCATTTGGCCGACGGCTCACAGCCATCAGTTTGGTACAGGTATTTGCCGAATCAAGCACCTGTACCAACCTATAGGAGAGTGATCCGTGCTCTCTGCCCAGCCATTTGTCAAGATGAGGGCAGATCGCCTCTACTATGGCCCCGCTTTTGGCGACTGAGATCTTCCTTCCATCATTGAGTCAAGACTTTGTTAGCTAGAACCCTGACCCTCCTTATCTCGTCAGCGTCTGGTGATTCCCTTCTGGTTCTCGCGGCTGCTTTATACTGTTAAGCAGCCGTGAGAACTTCCGCCCTGAGCTCCCATGGGGGTTCACTTGCCAGGAGTGTTGCTGCCGTCCATAACGATGCTACAATTTGTTTATATTATCACGTGACATATCGATATGATATGTAATTCCCTTACATTTAACGCATTCTACTAGCGTTAGCGTAGAATGTCATCTTGTCTACAGGCCCAGATCCGCATTACCTTAAAAACTTTTATTCGTCTACCTTGTCACACACATTGCCAAGAATATGGCGGTGAATATGGCACTCTATATATAAAAAAAGTAAACAGCCCAAGGAGAATTTTGTTATGTTAAACGTCACAATAATTTCCATATTATTAATACATACAAATATTTCTGAAAGGGAAATATACACCTGGCTTGAATATATCAGCAAATTGTCACAATTCACTGAAACAAGATGTGGCTTTGAACACTTTTATATTTTATCTTGCCAATCGTCTCGTGATATGTCTAATGTAATATGTATGATGGATTCTTTGGTGACCTGACACTTGTAAATGTGCAGTATCGAATGTTAAAGCACCTCTATAAGATGCTACGCGACTAAATCTCTTATTTTTATATAAAGATATGAAGTAAAACTTAAATAAAATTTAATTTCTCTAAATTTAATTTATGCCCATGTTCTGGCACACAATTATTTATAATGTAATCTTTATCAGATATTTTTTAAACTTATAGTGAAAAATATAAATTGCAATGTCCTAAATTTGTCCCGATGGGAGTCGAACCCTGACCCTCTGCTAGCCAAGTCTGTTCTACACTATTTTCCTAATGAGGTATTATTGTTTTGCTCAGATACAGGACTTGATCCGGGAATTAGTGACCCATATACTAATAATTTGATAGCTACACAAACGAGGCTAATGATAATATTTGTAGTGAGCCCAAGTGAATTGATTCTATATAATGTAAGTAATTACATTAAATAGTGTCAACAAGCCAACTCTCTTATTTACATAATTACTATTACGTCTGCAGAATTTGTAAATACGATGCCTCTTGACATACTTGCAGCGCAGATTGGAAGATAAAAAAAAACGTTTTATGCTCCAAAAAGATGAACACGCTGAAAACCTTTCCTTTTAAATTAGAGCAACTAGATGAAAAATACATCAAGAGTTTAATTTCTGAGGTTCAAAGAATATTTTTTTCGTCTTTATTATGCTGTTTATTTTCCTAGTAGTTTAAAAGCTAAATATTCACAGAAAATTCACTCGTTATATTTATGACTTCGTACTTTTTTTTAACACAAACTTGCCCTTTACCTACAGTTATGTTCGCAATACATAATTTTAATTACATTATTTAAATTAGTCTAGTTTCTTGTATTGCTATGTTGAAAAGGTTGGAAACGAAATATAAACATTTTAACACATTCATCGTTCGTACAAAGTCGTATTCATATATATTTTTTTATTAAATACATAACAAAATAGAAAATACAAACATATGAAAAAAAGTAACTTCATAACAAATAAGTTGGGTCCCTTTTTTTCGCTGGGAAATGCTTTTATTCACTGGCCCCGACCGACAAAATACCCACTAAAACCCAGCGGAACCCTCGTCATCCTGAATGAAGCACCAGGGGTTCAACTTTCGCATTCATTCCTGGTGTCCCGGATGAATCGGACTGATAATTCTCGAAGACGGAAGGACTTACCCTAACTGGCACTGCCTTGTACCCTCCGGAGGTGTGTGAGAGCATCCATCGCAATCTCCCTCTCTCGTTCGTGGGCCTCCTTCAATGAGATGATCATCTCAGAGAAGAGGGCCATTCGCGCGTAATATGTCTCACTAGAGAGCATCGCGCCTGCAACGCATTCCAGTGAGAGGCCTGCGACGATCAGCGCAACCAAGAGGTGACGCTGAGGTCCCCATGCTGCACAATCTGCCAAAGTATGTTTCGCCGAGTCGATGACAGCACCACACTCATGGCTGGCCGGTGACTCCTCGCGACCAATTCTGTGCAGGAATTGTCCGAAGTAGCAGTTGCACGGCATTTAAACTATTTTTTAACACATTAAATGTCGACATCACAGAATATTTTTAGCAGTAAATTAATATTTTTTTTTAGTTTTTATATCAGTTTTAGTTTAAATGAAACTATTTGTTTTTAATGAATAATTTAGGCTACATAACAAATTGCTTTAGAATGAAATTTATAAAATTAGTGTTGTTAATAAAGTATAAACATTTTAAACCTCAATATTAAAAGTAAATCGTATTCCGTAAAATTTGTATTTCTGACAGTTTAGCGCTTGACTGTGTACAACACACTTGATGGTACAGTCTGAAATGGAAGGCACCTCTAATGGTTTTTACATAGCACCGTACTGGACCACGTATCTTGTTGCTTGGTGGTATTTCTTTGCTGGTAGGGTGGTAACTAGCCACGGCCAAAGTCTCCCATCAGTTTAAATTTAGAAAAATTAGATAATACTATTTTTTACATAAACCCTACCGGGGACCTCAACTAGAAAAACGAGTATTCGCATCATTTCGCAAATGAGGCAGTTAAAGTTTTGAAAACGTAGATAACAATCTCGATTCAATGATGCCAATGCAATGAAAGGAATTTGGTGAACAAAATTTCATTAGATTGAGTATGCAAAGGATGGCGAATATTTCAACTGCAAAACCGCTGCGATTAAACCACAGGCGACATGAACTAAGCCGGGGCTTACCATGGATTTGCCGCACATCTGCGTCACGCCGGTTCATTAAAACGCCTCTTGACATACTTGCGGCGTCGTTTGCTAGAAAAATATTTAACTTGCACGCTGCAAATCTTTCAGACTGGATCTTGAAATATTTAAATGGTAAAACTTTAGCAATTTTTTTAAATAACCATTCTGTAATAAACGATTATTCGATAAGTCTGACTTGAAAAGAAAAACCATCCATCATGGGACGCCAGGCAGATGTACAAGTAAGTCGCAGCCTATTAACGCCCTACTGCTGGGCACAGGCCTCCTCACTCTACGAGGGATTTTAGAGCATAGACCCACCACGCTGCTTCACTGCGGATTGGCAGACTTAGTACACAAGTGTTTCCTTCACTCTCGTAGTCCAATGTGACGGGTATTCGACGCAACCGAGAGAGATTAGGAGCAGGACCGACGGCTTAACGTGCTCTCAAAGGCACGGGGGCTGAGCACACCGCCAACTATCCAACTTCGGGTAAATATTGAGAAAATCTTAATAGAAAACACAATATCGCTTTTTGGATTGGCGCAACTCGGGACTCGAACCCAGGTACTCATGTCTGTAGTCGAACATGCTAGACTAGACTAGAATCGCTAGACTAGTAAGGCACGCAGATGTGAAATATCGATTTTTTTTAAGTGAGATGGTGTAAAACGGACACGAGTGAGAAGATGGTGACGAGGCGATGCAGATCACGCATCGCTATGGATAATAATGTAGTCATTATTTGCAAGAATGTCGGTATAGAAAAAGATCTTAAAATTATTATTTCCTTTCTCATTCTATCATATAATATTGGTGTGCAAAATATTTAATTCCTAAAGCCAAAATGTTACAGCTGATATTTTAATTTAAATTTTTTTACATTAAATTGCATCAAACAATCACATATAATGTAAGGATAATTAAATATATTAATAAAAAAAATACAATATTTATATCCATTTAGTCATTTAAATTGTAATAATATGTCAAATTAGGTACTTATCTTCATGTCACTAAAGTAGGTCTTTGAAATCTTTGTCCGTTAGATATTTATTTATGTCATAAGACATTTTATTTAATAGAAAAATGTACAGTTTATGTTTGAAATGTGTTGTATTTGGTATGAGTTTCAAAACTTCTGGTAGGTGATTGAAAATAGTTATGATATAAGATGTAATAGCTTTCAAAAAATGCACTACCTTAATATTACAAGTTTTATTATATCACAACCTGCCACCATGACTTTTGTAACGAGAATGCCTGGGAAGGCGATAACGTGAACGAATGTCAACTCAGAGTTGATCGGAGTTGACATTCGTACGCGATCGGTTTGAAATCTGTACTACTGTAAACTACAGCTTTATACATTTATTATATATATATATATATATATATATATGTCGGAGGGCTGGTGTCTGTGGAACGCTGGCGCCATCTATCGGCGTGGGATCTGTCCCACGCCAATAGATGGCGCCAGAGTCAATAGTGGCAGTCCGGCGGGAGTCTCTCGGCAGTTGTCGAATGGGGCTCGACCGGAGTGGTCTGCTGTTAAAACTGTCGCGTTCCTAGCTATTATTGTTAATAAGTTTGTGGAAATTGATATCGGGAACATTAAGTGATTGAACATTATAATTAATCCGAGTTAATTAATAAAGTGTTTGATTGCACCAACATTACCGACGAACGCCCACAGTATAAGAAATTAAATTATGGATCCCATTAATGACGATGGCGGCAGAGAACCCCACGCCCCTATGCTTTATGCTTCCTTCTTTCTTATTCTCCGGCATATATTTATTACATCAACCACAACACACCATTATTATATAACAAATATACTAGCAGAATCTAACAGATGTTTCACGTTAAAGATTTTTATTTTGTTACTAGTTAGCGCTTGACTTTAATCTCTAGTAATGACAAGTGATAAGTTATTGATGTGAAAACGGGACGGGACGGGAAAACGCATAAAGCCTTATCTTTCAAAGTCATATGCGTCATATAACGAGATGTTTTCATTTCGACTAGCTATTATCCGGAATTTCATTCACCATGTTCGTTAAACGATGACTTAAAAAGTTTTATGTCAAACTTAGAAACCTTGCCATTCTCTTCCTTAAAAGGTGAACTTTAACAAATCACCCGACTATCTCCCAGATTTTATTTTCATGAATACAATTTCTTTAAAATATTTTGGCGTGATGAATAAATAAGAGACTACATGATTGACTACCATTTATTACGAAGCACAAAGACACACTGCTTAGTATGAGTTTACAAAAAGTTTAGCTTTGTTGAACAAAGACTATTTAAACAGGTATATTTATGTAATATACATACGGCACAAATAAATAAAATGCATACGGCACAATATGTTTACAAACCCTTATCCAGTCCTTAATTATAAATTGTACTTTTACAAAGTTTAAAGCAACCAACACTTTCATACAAGGATTAATGCGCATCGATCTCCTTTAAGATATTCTCAAGAAAACCTAGCCTATCTGTGCCAAACTTCATTGTAACCGATTCAGTTAGTTAGTCGTGAAAATGTAAACTTTCGCATTTATAATATTAGGATATACACGGCATAATGAAGAAGTAAAGATGAATAATAACTTTAATAACAAGCTTCATACGTAGAACCTTTGCAAATAAAGCTACGGCCATTATACTGCGGTTTAATAACTATTCATAATGTCGCTCACGGGTATAATTTTACACATTCATTACATACTGGAACGGTGAGAATCCACGCATTCATTCAGAAGCTTCCGGATTTCAGTACAACAGCAAATGGTTGAAAACAGATAATAAATTCAGGATTACAGCGGATTTACTAGCGCCATCTGGTGGTTGCAGACTTTGCCTCGTTGAATTGATTGATTTGAGTCGTTGAGTGTATGACAATGCGGTTTGAAAATCGTTCTCAATTTTGAAATACGCCTTACTTTATGTAAAAATGTTCTCTGAAAGATGAATTCAAAGAAACACGAATTCTCACAATAAAAAGAGCGAAATGAAAAATTTGAATACAAGACGTATAATAAACTTGTTATTCCCTATTTTAGCGTGAAGAAGGTTAAGAAATCTTATGTCAGTTTGTGCATATGTCGTGCCCTTCCCGCGGCCCAGTCACAAGGCGATGCAGAGGACGAAAAGTCCGGCATAGCCCAGAATATGCCCCCCGTGATGCTCTGGGTATCCATGAGGTTTTCCTGTCGGAAAAAAAAAACGTTTGTCCAAACGCATTTTTAATAAGATAGCGCAATCGGTTATAGATTTTTCCCTGCAAAATTTTAAGAAATATATAGAAATACAACCTTTTACAAAAGGCATAATATAATGTTGGAGATAATTTAAGGAATACTTTGGACTTTGACTACATTTGCATACGGGAGCAAAATATTACACTTTGCAACCTATAAAAATATATTTAAAATAGTAACCCCTGAGTTCGCTTTAACTACAGTTTATTCACGTTAAGACTGCAGTGAGTCATCATTCTAGCCCTGCTCCCTTACCAATGAAATCTTTTCAAATTACAAGGACATGTTCACAGTGACCAGTTGATCTGATGTCAAGAATGAGAAATAATCAGTAAATTAATAATATGCTCATAATAGTAACTATTTTTAATTAAATAGGATTTCATAATAAAAGTCGTATAACTAATCTAAAATATTCTTTAATTCCATAAGACTCCAAAAACTTTCTTTTCAATGAATTTACCACCGGTTCGTGTTGGTACTACTGAGAAAAATCCGGCAAAAACGCAACAGTTACACTTTTCTATTAATGTTATGATTAACACAGAAACACAATTGCATCAACAACATTCATTAACATTAAATATAAAACACAAAAAACATACAATTATCGTTATGACACATTGATAAGACGAAGGTTTTATATAAAAGAAACACACTAGCTTTGTATCACAGAGCAGCCGTACTTTCCAATACAACTAACTTAAAACACAATAATTGGTAGCTGACGTTGATTATAACTGAGAACTCAACTAACTTCTATCATATATAACCTTTTATAACTTCCAAAAATGAGGCAATTATGTCTAAACACCAATTAGAGTGTTTGCTGCCAAATACAATCGTTAATTATCTTATTTGTTAAGAAACTACCATACCCTGTTTCTTTTTAATAGTAACAATTAATATAATTTAAGTAATTCTAATCTTTTATGAAACATTACAACGAATCCGCATCAAATTGGCATTATAATGTTTAGAAATCCAACAATGGAACGACCTTTGTTTCTAAGCAAACCTTCATTTAAAATACTGTATACATTATTTTATTTTAAATATACTATCACGGCCATACTGACATGTACTTCGTTTTTGAAGCACACTAAAAAATATTTATTCTTAGACGTTCTACAATTAATGCATTGTTACAGTTCCACGGTTAGCGGACAACTAGACTGATGACTCAGTGCATTTTTAAAGCAAATAAACAGTAGGAATTAATTTAAGTTTCGTTATACTACGAGTTGACGAGGCACATTCATATAAGTTCCTTTGTGGAAAAAGTGGGACGTTTTAAGTGACGCTTAAGAACAATTGTCTGTGTGCGACGCTCCAGCAGATGGAAATAGGCTATCGAGCCATGCATTTGCAGCTCAAGAAGTTCCATTACGCTCCATGCTACGAACAATACGGTCAAAGTGTTTGAAAGTTTAACGCAAATGAAAAAAAAGGGTAAAAGAAAGGGGTCTATCATATGTCAATGTTAAAAAGATATTCCACAAATTAATTGTTCGTTAAAATTAAGGACAGACACATGTATATTTTTGAAATGAAGCTCTAAACGATACGGTTGGGTAATATTTCTGAAGTGAAACTTCTTTAAGCGCATGAGGGTAAAATTATTAGGGATGAAACGCGTTATCAGCATCACGAAGATGTGCAGCGTTTTTGATGCTAATTCGTTTGAAGGTTAGGTAGTTATAATATTTACAAATAACATGTGGCATTAAAATTCCACTCGTCATTTAATAATTTAATTTACTATTTTTCATAAATTCTCTGTATTAATTTTCGACATTTTTAACATTCTTATGACCGTTAAATTCCTAACATATCTTCCTTTTCCCTTTCTCTAAGTCTCGGAAATCTAAAGATTTATATACATACATATTTCTTTCACGATATAGACGCTTGCTATTATTGGAACTCCCTATATAATCACGGGACCAGGATGTACGCGGGTGACAATGCTCGTAGTCCACAGCCCTGGTCCACAGCTAGTAGTTATTATAATAAGTGAAATGTCACAAAGTTTTCACATCGTCATTCCAGTGGTGTCATGTCTCTTTCCGTCCAGTGACGCGACATCAAATAAAGTTGTTTTACTTACTTATCTGAATGTAGAGAGGGTCGCTTGAGGGGTGCATTAATGACCCAGCCGCTTGTCTGGTGCAAACACTTGTACGTACTTTGGGGTTTCTGAAGATCTTAACAAGTTTTGTTCGAAAAGAGTATGTAGTGTTTTTATTTCCTGGATTAAATAAGCAACAATACTATTCAATTCCTCCGACTCCGGTTAATTGATAAAACAAAATTAAATATGCGTGCGTACAAAGTACACATGTGAGAAGTGAATCTTCTTTGGCAAACTAATTTTTAATATTAATTTTATAATTTAATTGTCATTAAAATATGAAATGTCGAATATTAATACAAATAATTTATTTAGATCTCAAATGATGAAATGTAAATAAAAATGTCACGTATTTTTAAATTTAACATTGAAAAGAGAAATCACGAAACATGGTATATAAAATTATTAAATGACAAGTGGCAAATTAAAATGGCACATATTATTGGTAAACATCATAACTTTTTTTTTATTGCTGACAGATTAGCGCTTGGCTGTGATGTCACCTGATGATAAGTGAAGATACAGTCTAAAATGGAAGCGCGCTAATCTGGTAAAAGGCGATAATACCCCTTACGGTTTCTTTACAGCATCGTACCGGGACAAAAAACTCTTTGTTTTGGCGGTACAACTTTGCTGGTTGGGTGCCTAGACTAGACTCACGCGTAATAATTTTACCCTTTACCTTTACCTTTACAAAAATGTAACATACATACATACATAGCATCACGCCTCATTCCCATAGGGGTAGGCAAAGACAACCAACGTCCTTCCATTTGCCACGATCCTTGCATATCTTTTTCGTTACGCTATTCTTTCATTCTCATTAAATCTTTCATACAAGTTCGTCGGTTTAGAGTACTCTTGACTTAGCCCTTATTTAAAATGTCCTGAATTTGATCCAGGAACGTTCGCCTTGGTCTTCCCCTTCCAACTTTCGCATTCACTCTTGACTCATAAATCCTTTTTGTCAGTCTCCTTTCATTCATTCTCTCTACATGCCCAAACCATCTAAGCATACCTTTCTCAATTTTAGTCACTACATTTTCTTTAATATCACAACGTTCTCTTATCACACTATTTCTTACTTACTTACTTTATTAGTTTTTGCTTTGTCTATTTTGTTTATGATTATGTTTTGCACATGTAATTGTTTTTTTCTCAAATAAAATAAACAATTAATATACAGTACAGAAATAAATTTTACAGCATTTGTAACTAGATGATCCGTGCAACTTCGTTTGCGTCACATTAGTGAGAACTAATTGGATCACCATAAGAAAACTTATTGAGTCAAACTTAACATATTAATGTTACAGATTTTTTACATCTTTTAAAAATATTCTGACATACATCGATATAGCGTAACCTTAACCGTTTACACACCCAAGTCCAGCTTTCAAGAAGAAGAAATTTTCCCCGTTTTTGCAACATTTATCTTTTGTGCTCTCACTGGTCGTAACTTAATTTTATATAGTTTATAGCTTAGATACATTGCCCATCCAAGACTTAACAAATATTTTAAATTCCTGAGATTTATGCGTTCAACCAATTAAACAAACTCTTCAGCTTTATAAGTATATTAATATTTACAACAGGTTTTTTACAATAAGTATACGTCTATTAATTGTTATTACAGTTGTTGCGGACGGGAGCAGCGAGCCTAGCAAGTCGCCGGCGGTGACTAATTCTGATTGGTCAACCGCCGGCGACCCCTCTCCCGCACCTACCTCAGCACCCGCGATTGCCCTTTCTCCCGCTCGCCCGACCGCATGTGGTTATCGGGTGGGAGATTTGTATAAAAGGGCACTCCCATGATTCGATCGGACACATTTCGCCTTAGACTCCCGAGCGGAGTAGATCTCAGTACTAAGCGCGACTTGTGACCATCGAACCAGAACTCTGCGAACCGAACCACGAACAACTGAACATCCGAACCCGCAAGAACTGAACGACCCAAGCACGAACACGGACGACCGAACCACCAAACCTTGAAGACCCAAGCAACGAAGAACTGAAGACCGAAGCTCTTAAGATCTGAACCCTGAAGAACCGAAGACCCGAACCCTCAAGCAACGAAGAACTGAAGATCCGAAACTGCAAGACCTGAAGACCGAAGCGCTCAAGAACTGAACACCGAACCCGCAAGATCAAAGCACCTGATCCAATACAGTCCACTGAACCCGGAGAGATTCGTCTGAACTTGAATCCTTCCCCAACAACAGTGATAATTTATTTTTTAAATGCATGATTGCGAAATTATCTGATAGTAGGTGATGATACAGTTTGATATAGTAGCGTCTTAATCTTGTAAGAGAAAGAGGGAGATATTATAGCTTACGTCACAGAAATCTATCAAAGAGAATGTATCAAAATTTCTGCCTATATTAATCCTTCTTGGGCTCATACTAATATTGAGGGCTTACAAAGACCGTCTTAAAGCTTAACAATATTAATAACCCGAAGCAATCCTGCATTCTAGGGATAACACTTTAGTAATGATTTCTTACATTGCAGCCGACACGACTTATCGTACTGTCGTCAACGGTTTGACTATACGTATTTATACACTAATTTGTCTAGTAATGGCTAATATTAACTTAATTTTGTCGGAAGTGTATATGTAATGGATAATAGATTAGCACCTCCCGCTTCTGTCTACTGTTCCTCACACGAAAGTTTGTCTGGAAGAGATCGCTTTAAGTGATAAGACCGCCTTTGCGCACTTAATTATGCAATATACTCTTTAAGAAAGTGCAATTTGTATTTTTATTGATTTGTGTGCATTAAAATTTGAAGAAATAGATTTATTTCAATGTGTTGTAAATAGGATTTTTATATTTATACCACTGTCACTTATCACTTATTTTAATGTGATTAGAAAATTTATACACACTCACTCCAACACGCGTGCATACGTACATGTGTAAGCACACATCCATAAAAAACACACAAACACGCACATATTCAATTCACAACATAGACGCATATATTCTTGTCACCTCTTACTGGTTCTTTGTATTTTTAACCTTTGTTTTTATAATTAGTATAGTGTTGCTATAGTTAAAAGAAAATACCAACATTAATGGGATTTTCAAAATAAGATAAAAAGCCATGAATTCGTAACGGTAACTCCTTAAGAATGATCACCATAATACAAAGAAATAAAATGAGTTAATATTTACGCCTTTTAGTACGAAGTTCTCAAGATATAGTATATATTATGTTGTTGTATTTTTCTTTTGTGTTCAATAAAGTATACATGTAACAATAGTTTCTCCCTTAGGAGACAATGTGGTTATTTCATTAAGAATAATTTATTCATAACTTTACATTATTAAAGTCGGATTGAATTTAGTGTGTGATGTTACTATTTTCAGAGGTGGCTGTAAGACTGTCCACGACCGCAGTTGCCTTGATACAACATCCTTAGTTATGCGAATGGCACGAAGCTCCGGTCTACCACTATTATACAACGTGCATATTTATACACATGTATACTGTCCTCCTTGGGACAGGTCAATATGAGTAAACCATGAATAACATAATAATACTTTGTTTTTTCGAAATAAAACATTAATTTTACAATCAAATACTCTTCCTCTCTATTTGAGTGTATTAGATATACCTAATGTAAAATGCAAGAGTATGCGAATAGTGTAAATATTTATGCCCCTTTTATGTGTATGTATGTTGTAGTTATATTTTCAATAAAATATAACTTTTTTCTGTATTATTTTTTATGATTTTGCACAGTCTGTGATAATACAGTTAACTTCAAAAATTCAAAGGTGGTCTGTAGTAGATCGCTCCAAGCGATAAGGCCGCCTTTGTACACATTTTTCTTTTATTGATTGTTTTTATCTCTTTTAATGTTTTGTATGTTTTATTTTGTGTGCATTAAGTAATAAATAAAAAAATTAATAAGTAGATAGAGCAAAAATTTTGTAATTTCTTTTTTGTATAATATACTAACAGATTCGGTAGTCTCTCTACTGTGTTAACTATAAATACTCGAATTTCAATTGGTCTAATTAATATATAAAATGATTAGTGTTTATACTACTATTCTAATCTAATCACGTTCTTAGTTTTTTTTTCTTTAGATTAAATAAATACTTTACGAGACGGCTAAACCTTACGAGATAAATCATATTAATATACTACGAAATTTTAAAGCTTAAAATATCTCTGAAGGATAACCGCCTGTAACTATTTTTATATATAACAAAAATATGTGTTATTTAGATTACATAAAAATCAAAACGTCTATTATTGACGGCAATTTAATAAAATATCTAAACTTATAATATATTTGTAAGCACACACACCCACACAATACAACGCGCACAAACACACACCCGGACAGACACTGATACACGCACACTGCATACGAGTATACGTCTACTTAAAAAGTTTGTATTTAATAAACCTTTTTTTATTTTATTTACAAAAGCATTTCATACAATACAGTATTATTTCTTATTACATAAAATACATGTTATAGCGATAAAAATTTATTAAATATGAGTTAGCGATAAGATGTGTTTAATTTGTAAAACTATCCGTTAAGATGGCACCGTATTCTTATTTCCGTTCAATAGAAATTAATTCCGACCAAGAAATTATTAAAGGTAAGGTGCGCCATTTTTACGGACTTTGACTACTTCAAGAGAGCCATCAGTCACCCCAACCCTCTCATTAGGAATGCCGTCTCTTATGGGATTAGGCTAAACATCCCGCCTAGGAAGAGGCGGCCCATTCACGTCCTTGACGACCTAGACGACCAGACTATCATTGACAACGCCCTCATACACACACAGCGTCTTCACCGGCGAAGACGAGGTCCCCGCTATCTGACTCACCCCGGCCGCGGCTCCCAGTCGCGGACCCATGGGCGTCAAGATAAAGCACCTGTCCGATTGTCCTTTTCAGCAGCAGCAAACGTTGCTCTAAGTCTAGGTCCGAGCCTCGCAGAAAGCGCCCTTAGAGCAACGTTTTCCCCTGACGCAGCATGGCCCTTCTACGGGCCCACCCCTCGGCAGAGCTTCTGCGCTCGCCACCCCTCTCGGTTACGCTGTTAAAGCCAGTAGGGCTAACAGGAACTACACACTTCGAAAAAAAAAAAAATTACGAGCAGTCGTTCCAGCCAAGTTGTGTAGTGCATTAGTAAATTTATGAAATAATGATTAAATAAGTGGATATTGTGGAGTACTTATAATAAATAGAAGTGAGTAATAAATTATTGAGCGAGTTATTCTTTCATTCAACCTGACTAATCTAACACAAATTACCCTTACATTAGTGATTATAAGTGCGGATTTGAACTCCATAATGCAGTATTTGCTAGAAAACTAGTAATGCTGACATACATTACATACGTTGTATATTTTATGTTAATGAAAATTACTCTTGACAGCAATTGATTAAAATGAACATCATAGAAGATATTAGAGATTTAAAAAGCTGACGTCCAGCGTCTGTTGCAGATTGTTAAGTTACTTTGACTTTACGTAGAAGTCACCGCACTTTAACGGCCCACATTTAAGTGTATACAGACGTAGTTTTGCGGTCCAAACAAATATAACATATTGAGGCGTTCTACGTAATGTGGTTCTACTCTAAAAGCAATCTCTTGACAAACAGCTTTCGTTGCTTACTCTGTGGACGATACTACAGAGTAAGCAACGAATATGTTATTATAACTACGGAGTTAAAGTGGTTTCCTCCGTATGGGATTGCTGACATACGGATTTAAAATTCTATTCGATCTCTCGTACAATATTGTGAGCAATACATAGCTATATGTTCTGGGCTAAGTGTACGACGACAGTTTTGGTAACTTAATGTGGAAACATTGATGGGTTTACTAGTTATTTCACTATTACTTTTACATTTTCGTTTACAGTTATAAAATGTCAGTACCTACATTGAAATTATGTCAATGATTTGAAATCTGGACTTAAGAGCACTGTCAATAAACTTGCTTTAATTTTGCGCACAAAAAGTGCGAAATTTCACTCAATTAATAATTATAATAATGTAAATGAGTAACAATAAATAAAATAAAAAACTACGTCATCTAGCACGAAACCAATAAGCCTTTTACGTGGGCGTAATTTTTTTCACAAAAACTGTCCTTTAATATTAAAAAAATGTATTTGGTAACAATAAATAATGTCAACTCCTACGCCATCTAGCACGAAACCTATACGTAAGCTTTCAAAAGATAGAACACTAGTTAATGAGTTATATATGACAAAATAAAACTATATTAACATCAAATATTGAAAAAATTATTTGAACTTAAATAATTTAATAAAAAAGTATATTAATTACGTTTAAACATTTGAACGCGATATTACGGTAGGTGACTCAAATATCCAGATAGCCTATAATAGATGCGGCCGGGTATCGTTAATTTGCTCCAAATAATTGAAGGGTTTCGTTACTTTGGCATGGATCCTATGATCAAAACCTAACCAAACTATTATCCAACAACCTTATACTATCCTTTCCAATAAAAAAGAAATTATCTAAAACGGTTAGCGTGATATTGCGTTAGCGTCGAATAACTCAATAGTTATTCGACCATTTGTCGCGCACATACTCGTACTTAATACAAATTTACGACTGAAATGGTTTTTGCATGCCATCATCAGAATTGGAACAACAAAATGGTACCCCACGGGAAGTACCACCTTTCATATCAAAAATAGAATCATCTAAATCGGTTCACCTAATCAAAAATTATGAGGTAACAAACATGGATTGATAACTTCCTTTTTTTGAAGTCTGTTAAAAAACTGAACTTGACGATTAGGCGCTCTAAAAATAAACAGAATTTTAAACTTTTTCTGGAAAATTATTGATTTCTGTGATATAAATAAACACAAGTCTGTGACTGATAAAACCTGGGGTCTACGGCAGATGTGAACAACCTTTTTAAAAAGATACTATCAATATTTTATTTATGTATTGAATTGAATTCGCCTGCAGTTTGCAATTCATAGCGGGTGCAGTGCATTAGCTCTCAGTCGCGGCGCGCGCGTAATCGTATTTGCATTATAAATTTGTTCCTACACCTAATGGGCTTCCGAGACCGCGGGTAAATATGTAAAAACCTTTGCCATGTGGTAATGGAACGGAAATACTTCGAAGGAATGCCACAACTTTACTTGTGCTATTTTTTGATATGATAACGACTTATAAATCGATGGGTGCACTCACGAAAAAGCGTGACGTATTGTCGAGTTTCGCCTGGATCGAGCAGGCGAGAGCACGTAATAAACGATAGAGAGGTGCGATCGGCTTAATCGTTCGGCTTGTGACAGATCTATCTCTCTTCTACTCCGACGACCGAATAATCTGAGTAAAGGACAGACAATGGCAGCACACAACCTACACGGAAACTGTTTTGTCAACAGTTTATAAAGTGAACAGTTCATGTTGGTTTCCATTGATTATTACAACAACTTTTCATGAATGTTTTCTTACCTTACAGACAACCTTTTTTATTGCTGACAGATTAACACTTGACCTGATGGGGAGTGATTGAAGCTCCTTATCGTGGTAAAAGGAAATTTTACCTCTTATGGTTTCCGTATACCGTATATATAAATCTTTTGTTTTGCAGTCTTTGCTGGTAGATTGCTAACTAGTTACGGTACAGATCTCCCACCACTCCAGACTCGGACAAAATATTAAATGTTTGAAACGTAAATTTACTCTACCGGCGACAAAGCGAGTACTCGCACCACTGCGCCAGTGAGGCACTTAATTTTTTATTAGGTCGGCAACACATCAGTGATCCCTATGGTGCTGCAGGTGTCCATGGGCGGCGGTAATCACTTAACATCAGGTGACCCGGAAGCTCGTTTGCCTACCACGGTTATAAAAAAACAGTAAGGCTCTGAAATTGTAAAAAAATGAATTTATAGACAGACTACAGATGTATCTTTAAAGCGAAGCTATTTAAATAAGGCATCTACATCATTTCCTAAAGTAAAATACTCTAGTCCTATTTTCCTCTTTTATCCTCATTTTCAAAGTAAACTTCGTTCTAAAATTTTGTATAAAAACAAGAATCGTATCAGGAACCTCTTCTATCGAAGCGAGTACTCTCACTAATGCACCAGTGAGGCTTTCAGATTGTATAATATACTCTACTTTTTTATGTGAAAATGAAATGAAACCTTACTTTAAAGAATTAAAGTACATTTTAGAATTAACAGTCCATGAACATGTTTTCATCCCGTTCCATGAAAAATTTGCAAAAGCGAATGGGGATTATAATAACTTGCAAGAGTAAGCCAGCGTGGGAAACTGTCTTAGACTGAATCATCACTTAACATTACCTGATGCAATAGTCAGTTTGTGCAGCGTTGTTGGTCATTTTGTTTATCTGTTCCCTTTTTTTAGAATGTGATCGTATCCATTTATTTACAAATTATATTAACGTCAGTTGAAACTACATGCTTTGGTTACTTTACGTTATATAAACAAAATAGTCCAAATTAATGAGTGACCTAAGGACTTCAATGTTAGTTAGCAGTAACCACTTTAATCCAGCCCATAGCTCGTACCGAAATTAACTACAATGTAATTGCATTTGGTATAAGCTCTCCAGTAAACCTGTGTAGTTTACATAATTAATAATGTTACTAGTGGATTATGTTTTCTTATATTGAATAACGAATATTTCTTAATGATAAACAATTAAATTTCTTTTAAAAACCTAAACTAAATTACTATAAAATTTATATTTTTTTATATATACATACATACATAGCATCACGCCTCATTCTCATAGGGGTAGGCAGAGACCACGCCTTTCCACTTGCCACGATCCTTACATCTCCTTCGCTTCTTTCATTCTCATTAAACCTTACATACAAGTTCGTCGGTTTAGAGTACTCTTGATCTGGCCCTTATTAAAAATGTCATAGATTTGATCCAGTAACGTCCGCCTTGGTCTTTCCTTTCCAACTTTCCTATTCACTCGTGACTCATAAATCCTTTTTGTCAGTCTCCTTTCATTCATTCCCTTTCTCATCTTCTTTTATATCACAACGTTCTTCAGTCGTTCTTCGAAAGTAGCTATTATTGTTTCATACAGATATACAATAAGGAAAGACACGAAAATAAGACCTTCTATAGCAATAAATTCAGTCACAAGTAAAGATAATTCCCAAAGATTGCCTGGTCAATGTAATGTACGATATATATATATTTTTTTAATTATTCATATCTTATATATCTTGGATGTTAAATATGCAGGTATACATCTATTTTAAAAAGAAAACATTGCTTCATTATATTTATTGGTAAATATACTCAGGATCTTTAATTAAGGGTAACTATATATTTATTTTATGTAATAACCAATTACGCAAGATTAATAAATAGAGATTTAAGCATAAAATTACTGTGATTTCACAAGAGGATACGTAATGAACTGGTAGAAAGTAAATTCACCTTAAATAAATATTAACTATAATATCGTTTATAAAATAAAATCATACTGCAGGGCACAGGTTACCTTAGTTATTTCAGAGGATTAGGAATACATGATGCTGCTTCATTGCGTGTTGCTAGGCTAAACATAGCATAAGCTTTTGAGGTATGCAAGTTTCCTACCGATGTCTACTTCCTGTACCATAAAGTACAACGATGAATTTCAAATAACATGACCAAGAAATTTGATTTTGACTGTCTTTCTGTTACAATGTTGTAGCAGAGGCCTTTGTCTTATAAAATGAATAAATATATTAAAGAATTGTAGAAGCCTTTTTTTAACGCTGGGAAATGCCTTTACGCACCCCGATCAGACTTAAAATCCTATAAGGCGCGTGGGACACGCTGTTAAGCCAGCCATTCCATCCTTTTGTGGAGCACTAGAGGAAAAATCTACGCCTCCTACCTCCCAATCTCCTGCCCCGTAGTAAAGGAGCGTCCACAGCGTTCTCCCATGAGCCTGCCTCAGTGAAATAAGTTTCACAGAAGGCCACTGTCCTTCACTTCCTATCACCAGTGAGCATGTCGCCAACTATGCCCTGCAGCGAAAGGTTTCTGCCGACAAAAGATGTCAATAGTTGCCGCTGTGATATCTAAGCCGGGCATTCTGCCAGAGTGTGTTGCACTGAATCCACAGGTGCATCATATTCATAGCAGACAGGCGTTTCCTCTCTGCGAACAATCTGATGCAGGTACTTTACGGAAGCAACTATGTCCGGCTAGAATGAAAAATAATTGATTCGTATTGATTAATTCTATATCGCAATATTTTTCTACATCTGACACAAGTAGACTTGTAGTAAAGAAATTACATGGCATTACAAAGACGTCAAGAGAAAAAAGAAGAAGTGAAAAAGTATATTTTTTACAACATTCATATATATGTTTATGAGTACAAAATATCAAAATGTATTGCTTGCTTTGTTATAATATATAATAGCAAATATCCTGGGTTCGAGAAAATGTCCCGGATGAATTTAGAAAATCGAGTTTTCTTATTTGTCACCTTACTAGAAAAGATGTACCGCCAAGGAAGAGATTTTGTTCCAGAACGAAGCTGTTTAGAAACCATAACAGGTAAATTACCTCTTACCGGGTTAGCACGTTTCTATCTTACTTAGATTGTGTCATCACTTATCATCACAGTCAAGCTCTAACTTGTCAATAATAAAAAAGTGGATTCATGTATACTGGACAGCCCCACCGCCGCAATGGTGCGAGTACTCACTTTGCTGGCAGAGGTCAGGGGTTCGATTCCTAACAGGATACATTTTGGAATTAGTATTGTCAGATTTATCTGAGTCTGGACAGGTGGGCGGTGTCAAATTTGGTTAGTTACCACCCTACTAGCAAAAACGTGCCGTCCAGCAAACAAATTATGTTTCGATACAATCCTGTGTAGAAACCGTAAGAGATAGTAAGCTTGCTTCCAATGTAAACTATATTATTACTTACCGTTAGAGAGATTAAGGTTAAGTACTAAAACTTAATCATGCCTGCCCAGAATTCGATCCCGCGGCTCTTTAACCCATAATGCACATGTCTAATCATCCTGTGTATATTTTTAACCAAAGTAAACATTTCAACCATTTTGACAAAGCTCGTGTAATATAATTCAATTTTCCAAACTCATTTCAGCTGTGATTTTATCCCGAGTAATTAATCTTTATTTTCATAACCAGACGCGTTTGCATATAATTGTGCCGTGAAATAAGCATTTACGAACAAAAACAATGTGAAACCCAACCCGTTTCGGCTTATGTTTGTTGAAAAAAAATACCCTTTACCCGTATCCAGCTGACTGGCGGAGGCTGTTGTTGCCACGATCAGAGCATGTTCATGGCTGACTGGGCAACCGGGTCTCGAAAACGCTGAAATTGTAACGTTGAGTTTTTCTTATCTGACGAGTTTTGATTTCATGTCTATTGTATACAATGGTGTCGCCTTTGACTCGATAAAACACTTCGTCACTTATATGAATCGTTTATTAAAAAACATCAAAAAATCCCCATCAGAAATAAACTCTTTTTATAATAAACGGTTTGCACATGAAATATCCCGTATATGGCAATACAAATTATGATTAAATAATGTATTTCGCGGATTTTGATTAAATATTTAATATTATGTGTAAAGTTTTGTGTTTTAGTTATAATTTTAAGAGTGTAAGGGCAACATGACATTGTGGTTTAAATACTATGTACATATGATTTTATATTTGCAGCTCTACTATTAGTTCACACCCTTATTAAAATATTCTTAATTTTTTTCATTCATATTATTTTACTTTTTATTAAGTTACTCTTGTTCATTTTTTTACTTGTAATGGATGATACTTGTACGTAGATATTTGTGTGTATGTTTATGTTATTGCCTGTCTTCCTTTTTCGCTACTTGCAGCTTTTTTTAACTTAAGGTTGACTGGAAGGAATCGCTATTAAGCGATAAGACCGCCTGTTGTATATTCTTTCTCTATTTAGTTATATTTATTATAATATATTAGAGAAGAAGAAGAAGACGAATATACTTTTTTCATACAAATATTAATTCATTATTTCAATTCAATTTCATCGACCTCCCTTATACTTTATGTGTCCCCTAAGTAAATGCAGTTCTAGTTAAGGGGATTGTTTCTTGAGCTAAACGGTCTCTTAATATGATGCTTTCGGGAACGTTGGTGAAATCGGGCATAAATATGGTATTTGTGAAAAATTGACGTAAAAGCTTTAAAGATTTCTTTTGATGTTATAAGTTTAAGACTTTCATGTTAGGTGGCGTAAAAATTTAGTTGTACTCGTACTTGTGTTTTAAATTAAAATTAGTAACACACATTTATTTATCAATTATTTACACAAATATAATTTTTTTTGTGTCTAAATTCAGTTCAAATCGGAGTAATGTATGGAATTCGAAAAATTTATTTGAGTGGTGGTTTTATATTCTAAAGCCCTATTTTATATTCTTCAATGAGTGATGAGGCCTGTGCCCAGCTGTGGGACGTTAAAGAGTTGTTATGCTATTTTCTATATTTGTTATGCCAGGAATCAAATTTAGAACTACTATAATTACTACTATAAGTAATTATTTACACGATTGCGTCAAAGAGCCCGTTAAAAACACAAAATTTTTCTGGTGGCGTACTTACCTTACACAAACTGGGTCTACAAACACTCCATTAACCATTGGATACAACGTGCGCTCTATAGCTGCAAAGGTGTTTTTATTTAACGAAATAACAGTCACCGCAATTGTTACGGGGTAATCCCTTTTTACATTTACAAACGTTTATACAGCCCGGTAATTATTCTACGGAACGGGCCGTAAATAAAACGGGATGAGCGTGGCTTGTATAAATCATTCGGCGCATCGCGCGTTCAAGTTATTTCGCGAATAGAAGAACAAAGCTTGGGTGAACAAATATTCATCTAGGTACATTGTTTATCCTGATTAATTTTCTTTTACCTGGTATTAAACACAACATATACAAAATAGCACAGCAGTACGGACAGAAGACGTGTTTTCAAGTTACTTCCATCCAAGCGCTGGAGTACGCCAAGGATGTATTTTATCACCACTCCTTTTTAATGTGTACACCGAGCTAATTATGCGTATCACTTTGGGGGACTGGGCAGACGGTGTAACAATTGGTGGACATAAAATTGCTAACTTGCGATACGCGGATGACACCACCTTGTTTGCAACGAATGCACAAAACCTAGAAGAACTGCTGTTGAGGATGAATAAAGTTTGGTTTAAAGATTAATCGCAGCAAGACCAAGGTAATGATTGTTGACCGTGCAAACAATAATTCAACAGAGTTGACAGAAATTGCGAAATGTGACGTGGTCCAGTCTTACATTTACCTCGGGGCTCTAATATCAAACAACAAATGCATCAAGCATTGACGAAGGCAAAAGACGGATGGCCGTTGTACAAATCTAAAACTTTAGATTTCCGAGACTTAGAGGGCGGAATAAAGGAACATATGTTAAGAATTTAATGAATTTAATTGTAATTAAAATATTAAAAAAGTCGAAAAAAAATAAAAAAAAAATTATTGAAATCTCAAATGACAAATTTTAAATAAAAATGCCAGTGTATTTTGTCAATATCAGAAATTATTAATTGATTTTTTTTTTAATTTAAAATTTTTAAACTATGAAATATTTTTATTTTATATTTTATGAAAAAGTATATATTAAATTATTAAATGATGAATAGCAAATTAAAATGCCACATGTTATTTGTAAACATAAACACTACCAAACCTTCAAACGAATAAGCATTAACAACGCTGCACATGTTGACAATCACGCGTTTCATCCATAAAAAATTTACCCTCATGCGTCTATAGTTATGTATAGCTTAGTTTATTATAATTATATCATAATTGCTTTTGTAGAATACGAAATTGAAATGGAAATGCTTTGTTTACGCGTGTCGTAAGACAGACCTCAAGAATCGCAAAAGGGCGTCATCTCTTTTAAGATCTGAGCATTGTCATTTCCACTAGTTACGTACATTTAAGGGTTACAGGAATAGCTTCAAATAAACCGTTTTGCATCTAAAAACCTTTCACATTTCGAATAAATAAATTACCATTTGTTCGAGATACACAAGCGAACGAAAAGTACAGTATAAAGCTTACTTTCCAGTACTGAATGTGAAACAATGAATTTGAAAACAATAACGTCTGCGTTTTATAAAAGCGCTCAAACAAAAATTTTATTAGTCTTCTGCAAACAACATACGGATAGAAAGGGCGGTCATACGTCACGAATTCGCACTGTACAAATCCAAGAACTTTTCCCCTCTAATGCTCAGTGAATTGTGTAAAATCAATGCATTTCCGAAAAAAGTGGCTCAATCAGAGCCTCATGAACTAGGGTATTCGGCAATAGTAGGCTTTCACAAAAGAAAATTGGTCAAGCGTTAGATGCCCACTAGGTTGAAACGGTCTATTGTTCAACAGGGGACTTATAGATACGGTGAAATTCAGTTCGGTAATAGCGTTGGAAAATTTTCTACGATTTCAAAGCTATTTCCAAATACCTACAAATTCCACTACTATCTACTTTATCCTTAATTGGCTTTTAAGTACCAATAAAAACATAATTTTTCTTTAATATTAGAGGTAATGTGTGGTGGTAAATGGTGATGGATCGTAAATTTTCTGTGGAGCTCTGCTTAACTGGTAAGGCCAAGCAACTAAGTCAGATACTAAACCCAGGAGTTTTTCTAGTAAAGTTAATAGTAATAATATAAGGTAAACAATCAAATTTATCATATGATGTTTCCAAAAAAAGGTATAATTAATAAATTTATCTAGTTACACCTCAAAGAATATTTTCTGGGTAACCATATATTTAATACTATGGAATGGGGCTGTTTTTTTTATCAAATTTGTTTCATTTATTGAAATATCACTGGTTTGAAATAATATAAATATTCGTCTTAATAAGTATCACGGAAAACATAAAATACTGGTCTGGCTCTTTAACATTTAAGATTAACAGCTAGATTTTTACAAACGTTTTCATACTTATCATTTCATAATGTGAAAGTTTTTTGTAGGTATAAATATTTTATGTTTCAATTATTAATATATACAAGTATTTACTTATCCCATGCCCATGTCAACCACTAGTCGACATAAATATTTTTTTCGTAGAGAGCCCGTGTCGGCTACTAGGCGACATGGGCCAATTGCTCTATTGCGACTCGAGCAATCACAAATATGAATGTTTGTTTTTAAGTCATAATGTGTATTTTTTCGCTTTTTGGTAAATTTCGCACCAAAATATGCATAGACATAACACCAGTTTATAGAAAAAACATAAAATAAACCAGTTACAAAGTGACCGTTACTAACGATCCATGTGTCCCGTCGAAGGTCGTTAAGTTTTTTAATGATATTTAATAAATTGAGAGTGTTTATTAGTAATTAATTGTGTTTTTGATTTATATAAGTGATGTGAATAACAATGATAACAATGGGAAGTTTCAATTTTTAAGATATGAGGCTATAAATATAAGACGGACTTTTTTTACTACCTCAAAGCTTAGCACAACGTCACGCTACACCAGAGTCTTAATTTAATGAACAAAAGATAACGTTCTATAGTTTAATTATTAACAAACATAAAAGTTATAACATTCATCCGATCCTCAGGGCAATGGACGTAAAGTTCCGTGCAGGGCGGGCCAGGCGACAGTTATTTCCGTTAAAAAGCGCGGGCAAATGACGAGAGTAAATAAAAAACTCGGCCGGACAAGCATATCGTTAGCTATTTGTCTCTTAATTCAATTTAGTAAGAAAAGTCTACAAGCTATTATGCAATAAAGTAATTATAACACCGCTTTTTATTGACATATAAACTTTTAAACATCGAAAGCCCATATAGTCAAAAAGCCGTTCCATATTAAGCATATCGACTCACATGTATTAGAGATTTATTTTTAATAAACGAGATTCACGTGTTCGTGATCGGAATAACACCCTGAAATGAGCTAAGAGTGAACGTGTATACGAACACTGGAAATACCAACTCAAACTTCACATGCCCTGTCAACAGATTAATAAATTGATCTTGATACTTGACTATATTACTTTTTTTTTATGCTTTGTCAAGATCTTACCCGATGGTCAGCCATGATGCAGTTTAAGATGGTAGCGTTCTTATATAAAAAGATGTAATTTACCTTTCATTGGTTTCTACATGGCATCGAAACGGAATACAAATGATTAGTAGTAGTAGTGGGTTTTGTTGGTAAGATTATAATCAACTATGGCAGAAACCTGTTTAAACCTCAAAAAAATTGGAAATACGAAGCCCTGCTAGGACTCGATCGCAGGTTCTCTGCCAACGGAGTGATTACTCACACCATCAAACCAACAAGGTTGTCATCTACAAAAGTATGTAAAATTTAAATGTCTCTTGTGTCATGTTAAAGTCATTGCTTTTTATATCTAAAAAAGGTGTTCTTTATTTATTAAATTTAACATGTCAAATAAAGATAAAAACCGCTTTTATTCATCACACGATTGCAAATAATTTTCATTTTTTAAATATTCATTATATGTCAAATTAATATTTTTACAATGTTAACATTTATGATTGCAATCTGCTGAATAATCTATAATATAAAAATGAATCGCAAAATGTGATGGTAAGCGCATATCTCAACAAAGCCTGGGTCAATTTTGCCTATTCTTTTTTAAATGTTCGTTGAAGTTCAAGGATGGTTTTTACGATGAGAAAAGTTCAAATAATTGCAAACACAACACTTTTCTGTTTCCCATACAAACGTTCTCTAACTTAGATGTAAAGTCAATTTGACCTTTATTGCTATTTAATAAAGTTCATAAAAGATTACAAGTTCTTACTGTTGCCTAAGCAATGTAGGTGTTTTCTTAACGTCAAAGAGTCCTTTTGCACTTATTTTCCGCTGCACAAAGTTCAAAATCAATTGAATAGTCACAACGCGATCAAATTTAATAGTCACAAAATGTAAGAGCTATAGATCATTAGTACTGCTGTAATTTCATTTCGAAAATCATTCGTAAAACTGAAATCTGCCACATTTCAAGTCTTATTGACAGAACGAAGTCTGTCGGGTCTGCTAGTTATAAGATACAACCTTTTAAAAGCAATTGTCTTGTCTTGTATTGTTGTAATTAGATTTAAGCCAGCTATTACGTATTATTATAAATACCATTAGAGAGGAATGTGCGAGCGCTCCTCGGATTATCCATTAATGGATGAAAAGGCTTGCGTTGGATTTTAGCAGGTATTATGAGGTCTCCACCTTGCCGAGACTGTGACTCCCGGAATTAGTCGGGACGCATAAATGCATTTCCCAACGTTAAGAAAAGCTAACATAAGTACGGTTCTTTTACAAATTTTTGAATGATCAGTGGAACTGCCAAAGCGTTGCCGGTTAAAATGCTACGAAATTTAAGCCCAGCCCTTTTCACATCAAATAACTGGGCTAGAAGTTCGCTTAATAACTTAAAGAATGAAAATATATTGCAACTTATGCTAGGCTTTACCTTTGTTAAAAGTATCAAGTACAGATAAACGCAGTATAAGTTAGTGCAAGGATATCCTGACAGGGGATTTCATTAGATGCAGCTTAACCACCATGAGTAAACATCGGGGACGAAATCAGGGATACTTTCTTTCCAAGATATTTTTTTTCGGCGTACACGCCAAGTGGTGTAAAATATACATTCATATGTACTTTAAGAAGGGCTGAGGTATGAATTTCAGTTACATGTCTTACAAAAACATTATGGTAAATAAAGGTTATGATTATAATGAAAGCTTTGTCGACGGCTGTATAATAAACAGAAATAAGAAAAGAAGGATTTTATATTAGTTTGTGTTTAATTGCAAATATGAGCAAATCCGTACTTAATGACTGTCTACACTGCTCAATTAGAGTCATGAATAGTATAATAGTGAGTTCAGTAATTTAAACCCATTTTTGCATTATTGCTTTTTTTTTCTAAAAAACTGATTTAGGCACATTGGGATGGTTTTCACGTTATAAAGTACATAGTTTTTAATATATACCGCTATAAAGCACATTTTAAATAGGGTACAAGACATCGTTCGAAAATTGGCAAGCCCAATGCCGTAGCAATACATTCGCTGGATAATTCATATATATCGTATATCTTTGCTGATAAAATACAAATTTGAATACTGTAAATTTAGAAAACGTAACTACAAAAAATATTTACACTGTGATACATTATACATACATACTTATAATTAATTTTACTATGCCTCTTTTAACCTTCCCGCAAGCAATATCTTGACAAAGTTGTGTCACATTCGCATGAATGGTATTGCAACGCATAAAGTATAAACACCTCACTTTCGTAAATATACTATTGCAAATAATACCTACTAACGCAATCAAATCTGTGTTGGGTCCTGCACAGTATAGGATTCCGTAGTTGTCAAATATGAGTACGTTGAAGTCAGTTAATTGTAAATCTAAATTTTAAACCATTCTTGAATCAACCTGAACACTAACAAAAATATATTCAAAATCGGGACAGCCATTTAGGAGGACTTCAGACACACGTGTAGATGAATTATGTATAAAAAGACGATGTCTATTTTACAAATTGATCCCTATTATTATGAAGATACACAACATTTTTGGAAACTTTATTAAATAAAAACTGGCATAATCGTAATAATGGCTTTACGTGTAGAGATATAGTATAACAATAATTTTCTTTCATTTTATCTGTTCAATGAATGTACTCATATTTATACCTAGACTTTGGTTACCTAGATTTTTGAGCATAGATATAATGGCGAAGTAAATTGGAGTAATAAGATGTTTACCTTCTCAACGCTAAAAATATAAGCATCTGCCAATTTAGGTATATACTAGTAAACTTATTTACGTAGATACAATTTTATATATAGAAATAGAAACGTTATCATCCGAATTTTGTTTGAACTAAAAGCTGAAGCGTCTAAAAGATGATATTCAAATCAAGAAGCGATTTAACAGGAAACACTCAAGCTCACCCTTTTCCAGTAAGTGATAGAATTTGATATATGACTTTGTGTAATGATGTGTGAAGCTAAAGAATAATAACTTTAGGCGAAAAGAGTAAAACCAATCTCGCGTTAGCGTATAAAGGAAAAATCCAAACAATAGACAGAGATTTGAAGGTACACAGAGAGGAACAGACGGGCATAGTCACGGACTGAAGATGGATGAAAAGTTTACTTGTTAGCGATTGCGTTGTTCTATATAATAGTAACAATATCAAAGCTTTTATCGTTGTTTAGATGACCCAATCCAATTAGGAATACATTTACGGTATAAACAGTGGCAAATCTTAACATAAACAAGGGAATATTATCGGGAGCGTCTGCCAAAAGCGTCGGCTCGGCGCCCCCGTTCTCAGCCGAAACAATGATTGCGAGGGGAGGAAATAAAAGGCGGAAACGGATGCATAGAGAGCCTCTCATATTGTCTTACTGAATTTGCTGATGTCATTTATTAGCCACTAACATAAAACATTTTTATGGCAACTGATGTAAGTGTATACAACCGCCTCCAAACTGTCTGGTGAAATAAGAACAACCGATTTACTGTCGTATATAAAATTGTGTTGCGAACAACTCATTCCGTTTATACACTGTATTGTAGACGCTGCTGGCGTCTTACAAATAATATGATGGAAAATAGCTTCGACTTTCGTCGAGAATGCTAAATTATATTTCCAGCCATAATATATTTATGTCAAATACACTCGCTGCAACTTGCTAACTCATCTCTGGAGGTATGCGCTAGAATCGCTCTATCCTGTATGTCTTTTTATTGAAAAGAAGTTTTTACTTGTACAGCTGATGTTTCTTTTATGATTTTTCATTTGGTAGTTTATTAAAACTTTTACGAGTCCCCATTTTTATGAGCAGAATGTGTATAAAACTTTTGCCATAAAATTACTTGCAATGTAGTTATCCTGAGATACTGTATTAAAAATGTTGGATAAATGCATATATTTGACTCGCGATAGTCAAATAGAGAAATACATTTTTGCCTAAGAATCAATTTCAACTATTGGATAGCCTAATTAAGGTATTTTTAAATAGATACCGATAGCCAATTCGTAGGGATAGGTGACGATAAAAATAGTAACAGTTCGCTATTTAGAATTTGCTAACTACCTTCTAATATTTGACTACTTATTCACATCATTGTAAGAAACTATTAAATTACAAAAGATAGTCCAGATGTATTAGTGAAAATTGAGAATAGTTCTTCAAATTTTAAAGAGAAATACTATATTTCTATAATTAATACTAACAAAACAATTTAAATTTACTTTACGTATAAAAAGTAAGTAACAGCCCATTGATATCCCATTGCTGGGCACAGGCCTCCTTACTTATACGAGAGAGGGTTGTTAGAGCATAGACCCACTATGCTGCTCCACTGTGGGTTGGCAGGTACTTTACGTATACATACGGACAATTTTCAAAGTACTATCCAAAATGTCTTGATATGACATTTTTATTATTCCCGAGATTAAATTGAAATACCTTTTTAATTCAATTAGGATATGTGTTTGGGGTGACATTTTGAATGGAAACGGGGAAAGCAAGGATTCCCGAACTGGGGAGATCGCGTGACGGGTGACAAGACGATGTATAAGGATAAGCAACCGCGTCAGTATATTGTACACCGGTTAAACAGTCTTAATACTTACAATATACTACACAAGTACGTGTACATCGACATAACAACTTGCTGTTCACCGTGGTATCACGCACGTTATTTCTGATCATGTAGGAATATGTGGAAAGTCATTCTTAATGATCGTCTGCATCCAAAAATTAATATCTACCGAATTTCAAGTCAATCCGTTGATTAGATTTTGAGATTTCTTGATGAGTGAGCCAGTGATTGATCGGTTTTAGCTATAATATATATTTTGCATTATTTTAATGGTTTTAGTAGTCTATAGGGGATATAGAACAACACAAATGTTTATAAAATAAACCAAAATTTTACTGTGGTGAATGAAATTTGTTTTAGGTATGTTCGCAAGAAATCCTCTCATATCTAAACAAGCTCAGATGGAATAAAAACGGCAAACAATATATTTTATATTTATGCAAATTTACAATAGTTTTCAAAACATATCTTATCAATAGTCCCTGAATCAGCAATATGTTTTCATTAGTAAGTTAAGATATGTAATCCACATAATCAAGACTTACACGGTGAATTAAAGCAGCTTTATACAGCCCTTTGTGCACCGTTCGCAAATTAGTAGAAACCTGTTTGATTTTATCATAAAATTAAGACTCAAATTGCATAAGTAAATAACGAGTTTGCATGTTGCCGAGAAATTATGCATTTGCGACAATTATAAAGTCAAACAATCCATAAGTGTAATTGCGCATAAGCTTAAGCTACGACAAACGAAATTGTATTCCAAAAACACCTCTAACTGTAAGAGATAAGACTTATTTTTGACAATTAGTGTTTGTGTATCAAGTTGTTATTGTAATCTTATATTGCGCTAAATTAATTCGAGCTCGAGACCTGCTTGCAAATGAAGTGTCGCTCTGATGTGACGGAAGACTGTGATTGTTGTTGAGGTAATAATAAATCTAATTTTCACCAACATTTTCATTTATTTGAATGATAAATAAAATTTTTCTGTTTTGATGTGTCTCTTGTAACAAATCAAATTAGTTGTATAACATTTTTCTGGTTTACCAATATATTTTGAAAGGACGATCAGATCAGATTCAGCATCCATTAACTGATTCGTGTAGCGTTAATGCATTTCATTCCTTTAATATTTTGTAAGATAATTTTTCTGCTTTCATTCTCTGTCAAACATTAAGTATGCACTTAACCAAAAATAATAATACTTTGATTAGATTATGTAAAATGTATATAAAACATAGTACACATCAACATTTTTAAAGTCGTTTGGCATATAAAGCAAATTTCAATATTTTCAAACAAAAATAATTTATTTAATATTTATCGTGTAAAAATTATACAGGGAGCTTCCTTTTAAGTTTTGGAAGAAAAATCTGTGTCAGGAAATAAAATCTTCACTTATAAAGCATTTTTTTCGTAACTAAACTAGAAAGGTAAAATATAAAGTTAAACTTTTCTATTTAAAGGGAATGTAAAATATTTTACAGCATATAATTTGTGATAAAAATTCATAACTGAATTTGTCATAATTGCAATCACGTAAAGAATAAATCCAATACGAAATTCAATTTAGTTCTCACAGACTATGTTGGAAACAATTACAACAAAAAATATTCAATTTAACAGACAAGGGTGGAATGAATAATTTTTAAATTTGCCTTATTTTTATGCCAACGAGCACGTAAAGCCTAAAATTATTAGAGAGATTTACGCATACAGGTATTTTTTTAAATTTCAGGGCTAGGTAGCATACTGGCTATATACCTTTAAAGACTCATATAGGGAGTCTAATTAGGGATAGATGTTGACATATATGAGATAAATATACTCCTATTAAGTTTGGACAATTTCCTATGAAAGGTAACTCAAGCTCTCTTTTTTACTTTATGCGTATTTGCTTTTATACCATTAAACCCATTTTAACGAGAGTTAAAATTTACTGAAAAGTGATCGACATTTTTAATAAATGGCACTTAAATCGTTCATATAAAACATTACTGCTTTGATGGTATAATATATATTATAACTATATATGATTCCAAATGGCTGTTTGCCCAACGAAAAATACCCATTATCTACCGTATAAACTAAATTAACTTAGTCTGATTCCTGAATTTTTTTTATCAATCAACAAACACAATATATGATATAACACTATTTGTATGTTAGTTTGTTTAAATTCTTACTATTGGTTTACATTCTTTTATTTATCATTGTCAAATTTTCAATCGTGAATAAAATACTTTTTTTACATCAACTCAAGTTTAAATATATATTTTTTTAATTGCAGTGGTTGCCACTTGATGTTTTAAGTAAGTAAACAAAAACAGATTAACTTATTTCTCTCTATATTACTAAATATCAATTTAACGGACTCGCAGTTGTTCTAATAATCGCTTTGTTAACAGAAATCCTGCGATGGGTCTCCGGTAGGGCGAAATTTGTCTAAGTTTGGGCTAGTAAGAGGCTTCGGCAGTGGCTAGTTGTAAGTCATAAGAGGTAAATTACCTCTTACCAGATTAGCGCCTTCTATCAAGCGCTAATCTATTAGTAACAAAGAAAATGCAATTAGTTAATATGTTTTAGGTCCAATTCCATTTCAAACGGGCCTTTTTAGGTAAAGTCAAAAATGTGCGCAATAATCAAAATGCTAAATGAACAGGCAATCGAATACTTGTTACAGATAAGTATCAAGACATGTTAGTGTAGTGTTACAATTTTTACTTGACGCTTGGCGCCGAATACGACAGTGCGTTTTCATTATATGCAGCTTAGTGGCTAGGAGTAAATAAAGTGTACCCATATTGCCAACTCGGCTCTTTCTCACGAATTCTATCCGCCACGCGAGCACCGAGTATAATCCTCTTTTTACGATTCTAGTCGTCTACAGAGAATTTGAAATGAGAAAAATAACCTCAAATTCTTTGTGAGTGACTTGTGGCTCCGTGTTATGAATGAATGAATTTTTATTCCTCAGCTGTTTTTATTAGAATAGAGAGCACGAATTATGCAAACTAGCTCTAAGTAAATTGCTTTAAGCCAATGCGGGCACTTTTATTAATGCTGTTTGCGTTTGTTATATAAATGTTGCTCTTTTGTGTGCCATTTATATAAGTAAATATACTATTACTTATGATATCTACATGATAAAAGTTAACTACATTCTTTCTTTTATGTTTTGCGTATCTCTGAATCACCATTTTTGTTAAATGTATTTCACATTGGCAAGTAGCGCATCAATAAGGGCATTTTTTTATCTATCACATCTAAAACTGTAATACCAAATTTTTGGTAGAAAGAAGAGCGAAAAAGTCATTAAATCAATTAATAATATTCAATTATTTTACCAGCCATATATTGGAATAAATGGATTTTTTTAGTGAAGCTAGTTTTTAGAGTTAGGCTAGTTTTCACTACGACGTGGGAGGACAGGTGGCATGCCACCAGAAGAGGAGAAATACGGAAAGAGGAGCCCTGGGGCATATCGTTGATGAGAGTGTCCTTTCGCCAAAGAGCATAGAGAGGAGCACCGTCAAATTTTAGCTGGTAAAAGTCCGTCATAACCCGTAACACCTTTCCCCCGTGGCGTTGCGGATATCCATGGGGATGGATACTTAGGAGGTATGATACACATTCTACAAAATTTAAAAGAGCTCATAAAGCCTGTACTTAATTTTGTTTCGATCGAAACGGAAATACGATTTCACGTGTCTTTTGCACATGACACATTGGTCTAGTGGTCCTGGGTTCGAGTTCTGGGTCGGACGAATTCAAAAATGAATATTGAGTTTTCTATTAAGATTCTTAATATTTGCCTGAAGTTGGGAACTGTGTCGCGAAGAGCAAGTCGTATTCCCGTCACATCAGATTATGAGAGTGAAGGAATAAAGAATGCACTTGTGTACTCTCTATTCCTTCTATGACTGTCTACTCTCTATACCTGACATATGAGTAACGAGGCCTGTGTCCAGCAGTGGGACCTTAATGGACTGATATTTACCGTACCGTATCTTGCATACACTTATTAATATCTTCAGGCACAATCACTACGCGAGATTGAACCATATTTCCATATTTATAAGTAAATATTAGAGCATTATTTAGATTTTTCCAAAATTACCAAATCAGTTTTAACAATTTTTTGTAAAACTACTACACTGAGAAGGTAAGTAAGTAGCAGCCCATTAACGCCCCACTGTTGGGCACAGGCCTACTCTCTCCGAGGAGCGAGGATTTTTAGAGCATAGACCCACCACGCTGCTCAACTGCGGATTAGCAGGCAGGATTTACTGAGAACGTACGATATAATAACTCTTTACATTCCTATTTTATTTAATCATTTTGCATCTTAATAAGGACAAAGACATTGATACAAAGTTTGCAAAGTATTGATTGTATATTTCGCTATTATATTTTAAAGTAAATTATCATTCACTAGATATGTATTTCAACACCACAACTTTGATCATTAATGTAAGGTAAATGGAATAAATAACATTATCGTCATATTTCTCTCGTGAATTGACTAAAAATACAATATTTTATAAGAATAAAATTCCGCAAATATAGTAACTAAATCCAGCGAGCTACCGAACACGCTTCCTTCGGGACATGTCAACTTATTTCCTAGGGGAAGCCGGCGTTATGGTCCCGAACGCACCTATCAAAATCTTGAAGTTTAATAAAGAAAAAGATTTTATCTTATCCCAACAACGGGTTTCTATTGCGCCCCTAACAATGCTTGTAAAATATGCCCCGCATTATCAACGGCGGCTGCGTATTATTGTCTATTTCCATAAATACTCGGTAAAGAATTGGCTGGATTATTTTTATGAGATTACTTTTGCAATGATATTACTTCATACGTTTATTTTATACCAGCTTAACCCTCATGGATTCTGCGCTCATTGATTCGATAATACTTTTATTGCGGAACCATAGAATGAAAGGGATTTTATAGTTTTGATAACACTCATATATATCTAGGTATGCAATATTTATGGCGATCAAAGCCATGTTGATTTAGGTGCAAAAGATGGATTCTTGTTGAAAGATTCGAATTGGAATCCAGTGCATCCAGTAATTTTATATAGACATATAATTAAAATTGCAGTATCTATTTATAATTTTAAATAAATAGCCTTCCACTAGATACATGTGAAAGTATATAGTGGGCGTTCGTGGGTAATGTTGGTGCAATCAAACACTTTATTAATTAACTCGGATTATAATGTTCAATCACTTAATGTTCCCGATATCAATTTACACAAATTCATTAACCATAATAGCTAGGAACGCGGCACTTCCAACAGTAGACCGTTCCGGTCGAGCGCCACTCGCAGCTACCGAGAGACTCCCGCCGGACTATTGATTACTGACTCTGTCCACGCCGATAGATGGCGCCAGCGTTCCACATACAGCTGCCCTCCGATACATATATGTTTAATATTTATCTCCTTTTCTTTTTGTTCCGACTAATCACAGAAAGAGTAAGACCGATTTTGACAGGAGTTTGAGTGGCACATTGCTGACGTTATAAGGGGTTATTCATTAGATGTTTTATAAACATTCCACTTCGTTTGGGTACATTTAAATGGAGGGCGTATACGTATGGGACGTGCAGTCTACTATTTGTTTTCGCGGAACCATATTTATTACTTAATTAATCTTCATAACGTCAGCTATCTGTGAAAGTCTCATTGAGATCGGTTCAGCCGTAAAGTACCATCTATACTTGCATATGCATTCAGTATAAAGCTGTTTAATTCAAATCAACAAAAACACTCCAATTTTGTTTCTTTCTACAGATTTAACAATAATGTTTATACAAGACATACTTTTATTTTAAAAATACAGCCATTGGAATACTGACTTTTGATGACACTTTTGTTTCTCCTTCTAAAAATGTTCTAGCAATACAAGTGTACGTTGTAGTTCAATTTATAGCACTAAAACTTTAGCACCATCTACAGCGAAGGAATCAATCCGCAGATAAAATCTTTACATTCTCAACGAAAAACTATCGTGAAAGACAAAATTCCAGCTATATAAAAGTTATTAAAAAGTTACTTCATCAGCTCGGCGAAGTTTCGATAAAGTAGCAAATAAAGTCTTTTGTTATAACCACAGAAGTTTGGAATCGAATCAAAGTTTCATCCGGACAATAATGGAACGGATACCGATACGACATCGCGATGTCGCGGTATCATTGAATGAAAAAAATGGAAATGGCTTAAAATACTCATACTATTTTATTTTGAAGACACGACTTTTTATATATTTTTGTTATCGTAACTACATTAACTATTGTTTTTACCTAATGATAACTTTTGTTATTGGGACTGCTAATGCGTAATCTTCTAAAACGAAACCGAGGGAGTATGATTGTATAGTAGTTTACCTACGAAAAGAAACGTTGGGAATTGTGTCAAGCGTATTCAAAATCGATATTGAGTTTTCTGTTAAGAAATCCTGAAATTTGCCCGAAGTTGAGAAGTTGGCGTGCTCGATAACCGTGCCTCGGAGAGCACTTTAAGCCGTCGGCCCTGCGCCTGATCTCTCTCCGACCGTGTCAGATTGCCGTTATATCGGACTATGAGAGTGAAGAAATAAAGTGCAGTTATGTACTGTTGATCCAAGTTGGGAACTTGGCGGTGTGATCCATTCCAGTACCTCGGAGAGAGCGTTAAGGCGTCGGTCCTGCACCTAATCTGTGTCCGGCTGTAACGAATTACCATCACATTGGACTATAAGAGTGAAGGTATTCTTTCACTCTCATGGTTCGACTCCAGAGTGCAATCATGTACTATTGTTCCAAGGTGGGAAGTTGGCGATGTGACGCACCCCCGTACCTCAGAAAGGACATTAAGCCCTCATTCCTGCGCCTGATCTGAGACTTTTACTGGAGAATATAAAAGGTACAGGTAAATAACAGCCTATTCACGTTCTTGTGTTGGGCACAGACTGCCATCATGTCCTATTGATCAGAAGCGTCTCACTCAGAGAAGCCGCAGGTTCGAATCCTGAGCAAGCACCAAAGGTTATAGAAACACTTTAAACTGATAGAAAAAGTATACAACTTATTTTTGACTTAGTGTTTAGTATACTCGCTATTTAGATAGCGAGTTCGAACTTTATCATACCAGCTTGAGCTGTATGGTTCGTGACTTTGTACTACCAACTGAAATATAAGTGCACATCATAGTAAAAGAACTGTATATTGTAAGAAATACTACAAAATTGATTTATGACGTATTATTTAGTCTCACCCTTGGTTGAAGTAAACTACAGCAACTCACTGATACGTGAAGTGAAACGCTTTCTCGGCTTTCATCTTACGCGCTGACTGTAACAAATGACCAAGGGTCAGTTTTATAATAAAACCACTTCAGTTGAATACTTAGTTTTTAGTTTGCTGAACTAATGATTAAATTTATTTCACTTACATTATTTGACGATCTCTTTGGCGTAAAGGTTTGAGAACTCTCTTAGCTAAATCTTAGAACCGATTCCAAGCAAAGAAAATTTAGGAAATTGTTGCAGATTTCACCGACCACTCTAAGCCTTATGTGTTATTATATTTCGGGGTTAGTTTAGGTTAGTTGTTTCTATAGCTAAGGGGTCCCCTAATTATGTGAATAAATCTTCTATATTTTCTAAGTTGGAACGCGTGGAATGCGTCCGCTGTGGCTAGTTACCACTGTAACCTGCAAAATGTACCTCATAGTAAGAAAAAGCACTCCAGTACGAGCAGATATAGAAATCATTAAAAGGTAAACCCTTGTCCAAGTTCAGGTTAAACTAACAATCACGTGCAAATTTTTCAGCAATAAAAAGAAACATTCCAATATGACTACGATGGCGTAATCATTATTCTGACTGTATTGTAGTCATTGTTATGTGAGTAAATCTCCGCCAGTAATAAACTTTGACGATTTTGATGTAACTTTCTCAGAAAGGAAGGAAATTTTGTAGCCAAATTGAAAGTCTAAAATAAATCTATGATTCGTTTTTAATGGCGAATATTTTGAAGTAATCTGAATACTACTACTTTGGGGCAATCCACCTAGGTCGATCGATCATTTGATTTAGTGAAATTGTATTTCCTGATTAATTGAGTATTCCACGGTATATAAGCTTTAAAACGACAAATATCAATCCATTATCTTAATAGATTTCAAGGGGCTACATTCGTCGGTACCGACGTTGGAGTATGCAGCAATCAAATAGGGGCTGGAAGCCAGGGTCGGTCTCTTCTTCAGCACACAAAGTTCAATAATTCACACACGATATTACGACATGCGTGTGCGGCGCGAGGTTTTTTACGCGACCCGAGTCGCGTTCGAGAGCAAGTGAACAAAAAAGGTATGATAGTCCCACTCCACAGCTCAATAATACAGAATATGAAATCGAAAAAGAATGACAATAGACAAACAATACAAACATTCAAGAAATATAAATATTTATATAAATGTTTAATATAACATAAATATAAATATTTCATTAAGAGAAAAATTCAAAGAAATATCTATTCTCACAGTACCGTCGCAATAAATATTAAATAACATTTTATACATCCGTCATAATATTCATTTATACAGCAAAAGGAGCGAAACACAATTTTAATACAAGAAAAAAACACCAACTTGTAATGCCATATTTTAGAGTGAAAAAGGTTCAGAAGTCATTTGTCGGGTTGAGCATATGCATATTTAATAAGATACCTGAATCACTTGTGGGTTTGCCTCCACATAGTTTTAAGAAGTATGTTAAAAATGTCCTAATAAAAAAGGAATATTATAATGTGGAAGATTATTTAAGCGATAAAGATGTTTGGACATGATTCCAGTTGTATATGAAAGCTAAACACATTGTAACCTACAAAAAAGCTATGTTGAAAGGAGTAACCGTTGAGTTTCTTGCCAGCTTCTTCTCAGCGGAATCAACTTTCCGAACCGGTGGTAGATTTGTTACCAACGGACAGACTACTGACGATTCTAAAGTGCTTTTTGAGCCTACTTGAATAAAGAATATTTTGATTTTGATTTTTGATTTTATATCCACAGATATTTGGAAAATAATAGGCGAAATGAAATACAGATAATACAACGCTATTCGACGCATTGACACGATTCTACAACTACTATAATTTCAGTAGGTATATGAATTAAGGCAATTTTGTGTGAGAAGTACCATTTTTAATGTTTTTAATTTAATTAATTTCCATTTTTTTTATAAATTACGAATAAATAAATTCGAAAAGCTCTGTGCTTTTCCGCAAAACTAATCTCAAGTGAATAATATCCGGTCGCGCGACTCTTTTTTTAAATTCTCGAAACCGTAATGATTATATAATATTGTGACAGGCTAGTCCTTACATTAAAAAAAATAAAAATAAAATATATATATAAAATTTATATACATCCATGCACGTAAGTGTACATAAAAATAATGTAATTCATTATATGTATTCGGAAATATTATTTATACCCAAACTTTTTAGTTAATGATACAAATGGCAACCTACAAAAGTCTTCTATATTTTTAAAAAGATAAATTTTTAAAAATGGAATAACGAAGACAGTCAATATTTAGTTGATGCGGGGTAAAATACGTACAGGTTTCTCTTGCATTTTTTTTAATTCAGTTTTTTCTGTGTAAAATTTATTAAGTGGCGACGCCTTAAATATAATATTATTAAGACTGATTATATGTATTGAAGTGGCGTGTGAGTGTATTGATTTCATCAAATTCAGGAAAGGTGTGATTTTTACTATTTATGTATACAATTAGCGTTGAGTCTTAACTGGCAAGGCACAATTGTTAGTTACATGTGGCTTAAAAACAAAGTAAAGATCTAAAATTGTTTTCTTAAAATCCTATCTTCATAGAAAATAATAACTTTCTTGTACAAAGAGTTATTCATTTATATTTCAAATAAAGGATTGACCGTCTACGAAAAGACTTGACCTGTCTTTAAAGCGTGACCTTGTTAAAAGTTACAATACTGCTTTTGAAATCTTAAGTACTTTTATTTTTTTCTTTCAAGTAAAGTTCTAGGCACAGTTTATATTCTTAGTGAACGAAAGTAAATCATAATAGCCCGATCAAAAATTTGTCTAACATTTTACTCCATTCTTTACTGTTCGTAATTTCATTAGTACTTGGCTGTGATACCATTTTAACGTCTTTATATTGCAGATTCAAATGTAGTGTCAACATTTAGGTTTTTCAGCATCTCGACAAAACACATTAGGAAGTCCAAAGCATCCTATCAGTTAAGACAAAATATCTTCGACTCGTAGTGACTTGAAAACCTATGTCGAAAGTTTATATTCAAACAAATTTATTCAATTTTTGACTTCAAATTTGAAAATTTGAGTTGAAAAAGAATTATAATATGGACCACTGCTATTTGTTCATATTATACATAATGATACATTACTTTTGTATTGCTATAAAATATGATTATATTTTTGTAATACAAAATAAAATGTTATCCACGAAAGATCTCCGATCTCTTATTTAGATCCGTAGACCAAGATATACTACGTTCCGATACTTTACTTGCATTGGGGTATTTTATGGAGTGTATACCCCTCAGGATTCAATTTAGATTTACCAATAAGATAAGCTCTTAAGTAGTAACAAGGGCTCCCAAGAGTTTTGTCATAAGATATTATATTAAACAAAATTAAATTCTTCGTTGGAACTGGCAATATTTGTCTAAACTAATATTATAAAGAGGAAACATATCTTATGTTCTTGTACTTAAGTAGGCATGTATGTTTTTAACGTTTTCACACAAAAACTACTGAATCGATTTCAAAAATTTATTCACCATAAGAAAGCTGCATTTTCACTGAGTGACATAGACTATATAACTTTAAAAAAATGGAAATTCCTAATAAAATGCATTTACGTAATCCAAGTCGTGAAAGAATTAGTGGAAAAAATCTGTCATCGCGTGCGCTGGAGAAACTATTGATGATGGAACAAAAAAGGTTCTTCTATATTATTCCAAGCTCTGTATTAATCCTTATCCTAATAAATAATATTTTATTAAAGACTGTTTCAATACCTGTAAAATACTATTTAAATTGATAAAAATTTACAAATGTCAATCTTAAGAAAATAATGTATCCCGAGTTGAACTCCAGAGTGTCAAATGGTGTGTATAAGGAATTTCTGAGACAATAAATGTAAAATAAATCTCTTCTCTAATATTATAGAAAAAAGTTTTGCATTTTGAATTATTGTTTTTATTTTTTACCATTTATATACTACAGATGCACTTGAGTTAGATTATTAATTGTTACATTCATAAATAATCTTCCAACAAACTTTATATTTCAAACAATATTTAACATAAAATTTCAGCGATCTTAATTATGTGAGCTATTCAGATTTCGCTGTTTGCTTGGCTCATATTTCTAGAACTTCGTTATATTAAACTGTCGTCTCAACGAATTTGTATTATTTAGAAGGCTAAATGCCAACCCGTTTGATAAAATGTACAAAGGAAAATGTTTCTTCAAACAGCCATTTACCTTTTGATGTGATAATCCATATGAAAGAAAACTTACTACTTAGGTAGAAACTGTTAAAGTAGTTTAAAAGACGATACATACATTTCATGTGTATGTATCGTCGTATGTTTTGGTGTCAAATACAAGCTTTATGATCTATTGACCTTATGCATGTATATATCAGTGGTTCTATTACTTGGCCACTATTGATCGGTCTCATGGTTACCATGTTCGACTACAGACATGAGGTCCTGGGTTCGAGTCCCGGGTTGGGGCAATGCAAAAATCAATATTGAGTTTTCTATTAAAATTCTCTGAATATTTGCCCGATGTTGGGAAGTTGCCGGTGTGATCCACCGCCGTGCCTCGGAGAGCACGTTAAGCCGTCGGTCCTGCGCCTTATCTTTCTCCGGTCGTGCCGGATTCACGTCACATCGGACTATGAGAGTGAAGGAATACAGTGCTTGTGTACTATGCCTGCCAATCCGCAGTGGAGCGGCGTGGTGGGTCTATGCTCTAAAAACCCTCGCTCCTCGGAGTGAGGAGGCCTGTGCCCAACAGCGGGACATTAATGGGCTGCTACTTACTTTTTTATACTATCAGGTCTAGGTTTGGTTTCCCTTTTTGCAAAGACGTGCCGTCAACCCAAAAAATTTATATTCCGGTATAATGTTGTGAATATACCACAAATGATAATTACCTCTTTCCAGGTTAGTGTGACTGCATTTAATGTAGTATGATTTCCCACCAGAATAGATCATGTGCAAGCGCATAAGTTGTCCAGTTGTCTTATAGCAGGGCACAGGGTTCCTCATTTTTCGTAGATCCTCCACGTGGTAACAAGGGCAGTATGGGTATGTTTCTTATTTATAAAACAGTTTGCCTAAATTAATAAAAATTCTACCAAAAAAATCATTCCATGCAGACGAAGTCGCGGGTTCAGCTACTATAGGATATAGCTTTTGAATGACAGTGTATCCGTATAAAAATTATTTTAAAGGAAGATGCAATTAATCCTAGAGTTATATAATAGAGGTATGGTAGGAACAAAATACAGGTATAAAAACAGGTGGATATCAATTATTGTCTAAAATATATGTGTCTCATTTAATTCGCAAATAAATTTCTATTGATTCATTAACCGACACCAAATAAAACGTTAATTCGAATGAAATATGGTATATAATAGAATAGAAATCAAATAAAACACATATGCCCGAATGACTATATTCAAAAGTGTGATTAAACGTGATATTTGAATAATAGATTACATTATTGTTTATGGTTAAATAAAATTTACCCCGATAATTCTATGACTTTATTTGCCTATTCCTGACGTGCTTCATTAACAAATTTTGCATTTCGCTTCAAATATTGTTATGATAAATATTAGATTTTTCTCTCCTATCCTACTTCTATTTCATTTATTAACTGTATTAAATGGCATCAATTTAGTTATGTTATTTTGTTTACTCTTAGAATAATAAGAAAATTGTTGTGGTTTCACCTTAGAGCAAAGTGCAATGTACCCCTATAACTTTGGATATTATTAAGTCGTTCGTTCGTATGATCATTATCATTAATAAATTTTATTATACGAGTATATAAAAAATGAGTTCAGTAATTTTTGAGTTTATTTAGGTCTGAGAGACGGGCTGACAGACGTAGCAGACGTCTTTGTTCTATTATATCAAATAATATATTAAATAGCTGTAGAAGCCTACTACTGTAGGCCTGAAGAAAAAATCAATTTATATAGATTTATGATATACCACAATACTTTTCTACATCACACGTATGTATAAAAGAAATATAATGAAATATAGGTATATCTAGGTTAACATTTATTGACTAGGAAACCAAATGAAAAAGTAAATTTCTTAATAAGTAGACCATTGCTGCACATTTCAATCATTAAATATAAGTTTCTCCACACATTCATAATATATGACTTAATACTAATCTAAAGTTACGAGAGGCCCTTATAGTTCTGTCCTGAGAAGAGCCCACAACAAATTCTTCATTGGCATATCCTTTTTTACTATTACCATCACAATATTATAATACTTTATTATATTATATATGATATATAAGAATAGAGGAATTCTTTCACTCTCAAGCTTTTTTACCGTCTAAGTATTCTTTCAAATTAAAATACGACTTTCAGTTAATTTTGTTTTAACAAAGCATTTCAATTTATTACTTCACATCTCTAGAACGTCTTTGGTAGTTTATTGTAGAAAGGTAACAGTTATCCTTAAATGAGATACGTTTACGATGCTAAAAAATCAAAATATATTTGTTAATATTAAAATGTATTCGTTAAATACCTTTACGAGCTTACAAAATTCAAAGAAAATGTATTTGTGTATATTACACTGAAAACACGTCTGTAAATATAATATTCGCCGCATAGTCACAATATTGTTATTAACAAGCGTATGTAAGAACTAACTGCTACCAAAGGAGCTTCGCTTGATTAGGTCGGCGCTGGAATGGCCCTGTACGCTATAAATGTTTTTGGGTAAACGTAATATCAAGTTGTTACCGTAATAGAACGTCTACTAAGCTATTATGTATACTCGGTGATATTAACCATCTTTGAAAAGAAAAAAAATGCTGGGTATTTAAATGCACACGATAGAAGTGAAAAACGCAACAAGTAAGTGTAAGTGAAGTAATGAAACGGAGCACAACTATTTCTGTTTGTTCTGTATTCATAAACTAATAACGGTTTCCGATTAAATACATTAGTGCCATGTTTAATACACTTAATCGAAGAGAGCCGACTTTAAACGATCGAGTATTACAGAGCCGAGCGTGATGGCTCATATATTTTAGAATTACTGACACTAGTTTATACACAATAATAATAGACATATAGTAAATGTTATTACTTTATGACTATACAAATATGTAACAACATCACACTGATCCACTGCGAGTTGGCGGGCATAGTACACAAGTATATGCGCAAACAAAAGTGCACTCCCTATTCCTTCACTCTCATAATCCGATAAGACGGCAGACAGACACGACCGGAGAGAGATCAGGTGCAGGGCCAAACCACGAGGATGGAACTTCCGACAGCCGACTTCCCAACTTCGGGAAAATACTGGGAATTTCTGAACAGAAAACTCATTATCATATTTTGAACTCGCCCGACCTGGCACTCAAACCCAGGACCTTATGTCTGTAGCCGAACAACCACTAAACCAAAAATGTTAGTTTTTTGTATTAATAGTAAGTACTTCTTTCTATCCTGTTATTTGAATTATTGACAATAGTTTATTTTATTCACAAGGATAATATACATATATATACGCTCGTATATTTATAAAACTTTATGAGTATACAAAAAATAGTTGTTTTTCGTAATTATCGTCTCGCTTAATAAAAAACATTGCATTTCTGTTTTGTAATCTTAAGCATATACCTTATATTCTTTTTTTTTTTACATGAAAATGGGTGACTTTGATGTTTTCTTGCTAAATGTTTCATAAAAATACTCAATATAAAGTATTGAATTTAAAAAGGGTTTTTGGTAAAGAGAAACATTGTGAGGTTACTTGTATATACTCGTACGTGTATCCTGCCAACCCGGATTGCAGCAACATGATGGATTTATACTTTAAAAACCTTGTCTCCTATGAATGAGGAGAAGTTTGCCGAGCAGTGGGACGTTAATAAACTGCTACTTACCTTTTAAATTTTACTACAAATAGAAGTACAGAGAGGTAATTACGGTTAAAAGAGCGCTGGAGCTTGAATGGCCTTGCACGCTAAAAAGGTTTTTGGACAAACGTAATATCAAGTTGTTACTATAGTGGAACGTCTGCTTACTTGAAGCTATAAAACTCTGTTTGCTTTGTTAAAGTTAATGCGATAATCCGAACAACTTTTCTATTTTACTTTTGTAAATTAAGCTTTTATAGAAGTTGGAAACTAAATATATATTGTTGTTTTGAAAAAATAACGACACCATTTAAAAATCTATTTTTCAGGAGAGCTTTTTGAAAATGAAACATACTGTATACAATAATATTTTATGGTTCTACAGCTTCGTTTTTGGCGATTACATATAAAAGTTTTAAACACAAGGAAATATATACTATTCCGGATTCAGCTCTGTTCTTAAATAACCCTTTGAAAAGTTTATTCATATAAATGAAACTAGTTACTGATCAATACAACTTCTTTAAACTTTTATTTACCAATAAACATAATGATACAAGCTTTCACATATTAAAACCCGACTGCTCAGTAGAAATAAACTTCAGGTTCTATATATATAGATATATATGATATAACTATATAATAGAATATATATATATATATAGAACTGCCTCATTGGTCTAGTGGTTAGCATGTTAGACTACAGACATGAGGTCCTGGATTCGAGTCCCGGGTTGGCCCAATTCAAAAATGAATATTGAGTTTTATATTAAGATTTTCTCAATACTTCCCCGAGGTTGGGAAATTTGCGGTGTGTTCTACCCCCGTGCCTCGGAGAATACGTTAAGCCGTTGGTCCAGCGCCTAATCTCTCTCTGGTCGCGTCGGATTCCCGTCACGTCGGGCTATGAGAGTGAAGGAATAGAGAGTGCACTTAAAAAGTGTGTACTGTGCCTGCCAATCCGCAGTGGAGCAGCCTGGTGGGTCTATGCTCTAAAAACTCTCTCTCTCTTCTATGAGTGAGGTAGCCAGTGCCCAGCAGTGGGACGTTAACGGGTTGCTACTTACTTACTCACATATGATATAGTACTGGCTTTTATATTGAATTTAATCGACAGACAAAATTTCATACTTTCCAATTTTATTTCAGAGTATTATTGATAATTTGATTTTTATACATAACTAATAATGAACTTTTGACAGTTATGAAAAAAGTTTTTAGTCATAAAACTATTGTAACTACTACATCAATAATTGTCAATAACTCTGATGAAATTAGTTTTACAAACATTAACGACATTGCTAGAAGTTTATTTTAAATTTAGGTAGCGATAAATGAGAAAATTATTGTATATATATTTTTTCCGCTGGGAAATGCTTTTACGCACTCCTGCCACGAAGCAAGGAGTGTGGGACTCGCCGGCAAGGCCAAAATAACCATTAAAGCGCAGCGACACCCTCTTCGGCCTGAATTGGGAGTGTCACAGGCTCCATTGTGCATCACCCTGACACTGCCGGTTGAAATCGACTGAGGATGTTCAAGGAGACAAGACGCCTCCTACCCCCCAGCCTCATCCTCTCAAGGGGAGCGGCATCTGCTGCAGCTTCTCGTTCTCGCTCCATTGCCTCCTCCGTTGTCAAGAAATGACGGCCTCGCAGACAGAGGCAACTGCATTCCATCCTAACTCACTGTCAAGCATAGCGCCTACTATAGTTTATATTGTCGATATACAAAAATTAAATGCGTAAGTCTCTATATAGAGAGGGTGGTATAAACCATGTTAATATTCAATTTTCATTCGTGAAAACCATTTGCCTATGGTAATATTGGGACCGGGGTGTGTGCCACACTGTTCCCACAAATAGGAAAATAAAAACTAATTGCTAAAAAGGAGAGCTGATTAAGTCCGAGCGTACACGCTACAAAGGTTTTTTGGCCAAAAATAATATCAGGAATTTTGAATGTTTTCAGGCTTCTAGCAATTTTACCAGTCTTTTGTTGGTATTTAGTAAGCTTATTGTCTACGTTAATATCCGATTCCCATTTGGCTATAGGGATATTGTTCTGGGCCGTTATCATATAACTGTGAGTAGATGATACCCAGTTAACTGCTTAATGACGCTTTGTTCTGATAATAGGATTTTCCCGGGGCTTAGTTCTTTTAAAGTATTAAAATAAAAAAGATTCAACTGTATTATGTCAAAATCTTTTTAATAAGTTAGTGTTTCAGCAATTTAACTTAATATTTCAATATATTTTTTGTTTTTAATAAATTTTTTACAAAAAATATTATCTATATAAAAGAGATATCCAGGTATCTAATGACTCATCACGATATCTCTGGAACCATAAGACGTAAAGACTTGAAATGTGGTAAGCATATTCCCTTTTTCCGAGTAGAGGTCAGCTAAGAACGGATTTTGCGAAATTCCACCCGGTAGAGAGGTTCCAGGGGAGTTAATTATAAAAATTAAAATTTTCAAATTAAAAAAAATCAAACTTCACGTTTTTTATATCTTTTATGGTATGGAAAAGTTGGTTAGATTTTTTTTGACATTATGGAAACTTTCAAAAGTAAATTTTAGGAAATTCCACCCACAAAGGGCAGTGCGGGTTAGTTTCTTATTTTTAAAACAATTTGCCTTTGAAATTAATGAAAATGCTACCAAAAAAACATTCCACGCAGACGAACTCGCAGGTTCAGCTAGTGCATTTATATATCCTAAGAATTAAAGCTTACTTTATATTATAACTGTATGTATATCTCAGCTGCTAATTCAGTGGAATATAAATGTATGTTGTAATAACAACTAACTGACCCGCTGAACTTTATTTATTCTTAAATGTCGAACTTAAAAACAGCACCATTTATATGACTTAGATGACAGCAAAACAAAACAATTCAGAATTAAAAATGAAAATGAAACTTACTCTATACCCTAATCATAAAAATATATGTCGGAGTTCAATAGTACGTGGAACACTGTGTCGGAGTGCAATAGTCTGGCGCCATCTGTCTACGTGGTGCAGAGTCTATAGTGACAATCCGACGCGCGTCTCTCCAGTTCTCGGGTGACGGTCCGCCAGAGCGGTCAACTATTGAAACTGTTGCGTTCCTAGCTATTATTATTAATGAGTTTGTGTAAATTGGTATTGGGAACATTAAGTGATTGAACATTATAATCTGAGTTAATTAATAGAGTGTTTGATTGCACCAACATTATCCACCAACCCCCACAGTATAGAAATTTAATTATGGATGCCATTAATGATGATATCGGTGGAGAACCCTACGCCCTATGCTCCTTCTCTTTTATTCTCCGACATATATAAAAATAGAAAAAAAACGCGAAATCCGTTGCCTAACTTAGAAGTCCATTTCGATCAAAACTGTGACAAAGTATTTATGTATATTCTATTAATTACACTAACCGCTGACAGATAAAAAACTAACCTCTTTATGTATTGGTATATAGATAGATATTTCAGATAGTCATATGCTAATTGTCAATAGCGTAAATCTAAAGTTATATTACATTCTAAGCAATATTTCACTTATATTCTATAACACACGGGGCTAAAAAGACCGATAAACTCACGCAAGTAAACCATCACGTAACGCCACTTTAAAATAAAGCAACTCGCAATAAAATATTGTTCAAGATTGATGTAAAAAGCTCGTGAAATTGTTGAAAAGGGAACTCTGAGTGTCGAGTCGAGTGCGGGTGCTATCGGAAAATTGTCCCGCGTCCAAAATTTCGTCACGCATTTTACGAACAAATGTTCCCTTAAGACGCGGCTTAACTTATGCGGCACACGTTTTATTGAAGGTTATATTCCTTCTTATGTACGGGTTCCACAGGTGTATACGTTAATGGTTTGTCCGATGGAAACATGGCTTTCGAGGCTGCATATTGGCAGTTAACACGCGCTACAATTAATTTAGTTCAATTACATTAAATATTGAGAGGATTACTACGTCAATAGTGTATATATTGTAGTATATCTGAAAGAGCTCGTTATAAAGCGACAAGAACTATAATTATCTATTATAATTAAAGTTGTTTAAGTAATTTAATAACCATTTGTTCAGGTTTATTTGTAGTGTTAACATGTAATAATGATGCTAGTTCATAAGTTAGAAGTTAAGAACGCCTTTTTTTCAACGATTTCTATGTAAAGCTTTGCTCTATTTTGTATATAAGAATGGTATACATCAAATAAAAAAAAATTGCACGGGTGATGATTTAAAAAAAGGATACTGAATTAAGTAAGTTGTGTGTTCTTCTTAGATTAAGGCGCGACTGTATTCTGTACAAAGAAAATAGAGCAAAACTTTTATTTAGTAGTTGCTATAAAGAGGTATTCTTGATTCTCTTTGAAACTGGGTTTTTTTTCGCGGAAGTTAGCTCAAGGTTGTAATTTAACATGTTAACTTTGTGGAAGTAGGCAAATACAAGTTAGACGTAGTATGCCACAACAGAAACATACAAGTTAGACCCTATATATTGTAACTTTTGTAGATATGATCCTTATCCTATATTAAAAACTTCCATTTATCCAACAGTTACCTGAAAGAAATCGCCAGGTAAAGGCCCCACGTTGTACTTTATAACGTGTCAATAAGTTTGGCGTACATAAATTTGTAATAAATCTGCTTAAATGTCTCTAAAATATACAAATAATTGATCATATGTTTGGACTGAAGCGTTCGACATTGTTTTAAAATAATAATGGAGTATGGAGTTGAATTATATAACGATAAATTTGGGCACGAAATTGGTGACCACGTAGACAGACCGAATAAGCGGCAATTACGTCCATTGACTGGCGCACTAAAAGGATATAAAGGGAATAGCAGCTTTAGTTGCACTTTCATTATTCTCTCCCCACATTGGCCTTATTGAATCGGACGATAAGGTGCCTCAGTAATTTCCTGCCATTTACGAACATTACTCTTCCCAGTGATCATCTAGCGGTTAGGGTAAATGCCTTGGTGTTGACAAAAAAGTGGACGTCGGCCAAATGTGGGGTGTTTCGACAATACAGCTTCCGGTGGCTGGGAATAGAAAATTGGACCGATGTAAGAACAAAATTATGTTGCTGAAATAGAATAATATATATGAAGACTCAAAGAAATTTCTTTTTCTACTCCATGTATGTATATGTATATATATATATATATATATATATATATATATATATATATATATATTTTTATAAATTACAACCTATATATACAAATCAATTACTGTTCATTAGGCTCGCTAAAAATCGAGAACGGCTAGAGTGATTTTGGTATTGAATTATTTTTGAAAGTGCAGAAGTAGGTTTAAAAAGTTAGTAAATATAACAGATTAATATGCTTGGAATAAAATTTAAAAAATGTCGCTTTCCCTAAGAGATAATTCCATCCTGTCAAATTTTTTTGTCGTTCGCCTATTCGCTTAGAAATCAATCAAATTTAAAAGACGTTCAGAGGTCAAATGAAAATTAAAAAAATACTTTTTGTTTTTTTATGGCTCTATGACATCTATACTGGCTGGTGGGAGGCTTCAGCCGGAACTAGTTAGGCTAGTAAGCAAAAACGTACCGCCAAGCAAAGAGATTTGAGTTCCAGTACGATGTTGTGTAGAAACCATGAGAGGCAAATTGTCTCTTAACAGTATCACTTACCTTCAGGTGTAATCATATTCAAGCGCTATTTTTTTGGATATAAAAAGAGGCTGAGTGTAATTAAAAAGTACCCATTAATAGTAATAAGTTATCAGAAACTGTTTTACAGAAACCTAGTCTAAACTTACCTTCGCAATGTATAGCCGAAAGAAACGCGTGTTCATTTCGTTATACGAGCGCTCCTCAAAATACATGCGTTGGTCAATCTATCTTGGTGCAACGCTATATAGTGGGGGCAATAACTTTTACTGTCACCAGAACAATGTGATACGTATCTGAAATTAGGACCGCAACGAGGGAAGTACATTGTCGTATGCAAGATCGATTAATGGTTTCTAATTACGCAATTCTGGCGATCTCTAATTGTGGTGGGGCAGTATATTCAGCGGGACAGTGTGTTATTTCCCCCGAGGGTGGTTAAGATATACTGCATGTCCAAAGAAGTAAAAAAAATTTACAAATTTACTGGATATGTTAATTTATTTTTAGTTACTTTTTGTGCAATTCATCCTAGGATGACAAATCTAAACACTCTTAAATGCACATTTTATCCGCGGTACTCACATAAAAGTATGAGATTTGGGGGCCCAGCTCGTATTCCTATTTTTCATTGCAGATAGGGTAATTTTTGACTGTGAGGTGGTAAGTGATGATACCCGTAAGATATTAGCGCTCTAACCTAGAAATTACATCTTATGGGTTCTACACGGCATCTTTGTAGGTAGCGTAGTAATTAGCCATAGTCGAAGCCACCCACCAATCCAGACCAAGACGTATAATAAAATTTCATTTGCCAAAATGCATTGCTCCAGCGAAGTTGTTAAACGTTGACGTTATATGTACCTGCCGACCAGCAGTGAAGCAGCGTGGAGGGTATATGCTGTAAACCACTTTTCCTATGCTCGAGGAGGCCTGGTCCCGGCAGTTGGACGTTAAAAAGGTGTTAGTTACCTGTTATATCACTCATTGTACGAGCGACTCACTGTTTGTCTGACTTACAATTGGGATTAATTCGACGCGTTATTAGGTTCAGTATGCCTACTTACATTAAATTATATATACCAAATAAATAAAAAAAATACCATGTTTTGTGGGAAAAGTCCCACGGCAAACATAAAAATGTAATTAAGAAAGATATTTTAAAACTATCAAAGTAAATATTAAATAAACATAACACATGCCTGAGACCACTCAAAGCCTTTCAAAATCATTCTTGGAAAAATGTAATCTAAATTGATTATTTACGTAAGAACTTTTATAGTCGTACAAATTCCAAATTCTTACTACGCTCGAATTCTAAACAAAATTGCGTTCATATCGCTTCCTCAATTAATTTACTTCTCTGGACCATGTATCAGGCGACGCGCCGATGGTATGCCAAAAAAGGGTGACCATAACACTTCTTTAGTAAACAAAAATAAAAAAAATATAAAATTGGCCACTACACTTATTTAATATGCTACAATTATTGAAAGGGGCAACGATTAACTGCCTCGTTGGTCCGGTGGTCACCTTATTCGACTCTAGACATGAGGTCCTGGATTCGAGTCCAAACCAAGAAAATTAATAATGCATTATAAGTAATACACATATGTATATGCGACACACGATAATAGTGTAAACATCCTCTATGCGGGATTAATGATAAGAAATAAAACTATTTTTGGTCTAAATTCATTAATAAACTAGTATTGTATACAATATTTTAAAAATTAAAATTGTGAGCAAATTATTTTGACAAACTTTCTTATGTAAAAGTCACTGAGCGAAGTAATGTCGCTATACCTCTATCTCTTCCTTTTTTTTATTTATTTGGTTCGTTAAACAGGTGAAATCTGTTGAAAGTATGTTTAAATTGCATAAAACTTGTTATAGATTTCACCTTCTCGAAACGAACACGGCTTGCTTAAACCATAAGAATAAACTAAAATTAAAGAAAAATCATAATACTACAAGAAATGTTAATAGAATGTAAACTATATAAAAAAATAAGAAACTAAAGGATACAAAAAATAGGAAAGGTGGTCATACTAAATTACTCTTAAGGGAATATTTAAACGAGGCCACAGAACCAGAAAGTTCCTTAGTCAAGTTTTAATGACTATTGTCATTTTAAAATAATTAATTGATAAACCTATATTATCCAGCGTCTCATACCCGAGTATCGCAGACTCATTTAATAGCCACAAGTTAAATAATTCCATTTCAAAAGTATCGTAATAATTTAACAAACGTGTGGTAATCGCAAGCCGAGCTAAAATTATTCAGTCAGTCGCCAAGCATTGTTCTCTGATACTTTATTTGTCTCAGTACCTACCGGGTTGCTCTGGTTAATACGTATTTTTTGGTTCAATGCGTCCCGGTCGCTGTGTAATCCTTTTGTCTCCAGGACGTAATTTGTGATACAAACAAAAATACACCCTTTGAAGTATAAAGCCCTCGAACAGCCGCTCACTATTTTTTCATTTCAAGTTAATTTCCATTACTTTTTTATTGCTTACAAACGCTGCCCGCTATATTCTTTTTTGACATATTGTTTATTATAATGTCAAAGTCAAAGTCAAAGTCAAAGTCAAAATATCTTTATTTAAGTAGGCCTATTACAGCACTTTTGAATCGTCAAATATCGTTCTTTTTTCCTATTTATTATTTAAATGAATGACTGATGATAACATAAAAGAACGACTGACAATCTAAAGTTACGAGGGTTCCTTCGCGCCCTGATCTGAGAAGAGCCCACAACAAACTCAGTCGGGTGTACTTTTTTTTTTTTTTGTTATCATCATTACAATATTTAATTTAAAAATATTCTATATCTATATATATATAGAGCAATTCATTCACTCCCACGCTTTTTTGTCTTCTAAGTATTCTTTCAAATTATAGAATGATTTCTCAATTAGTTTTCTTTTAATAAAAGATTTAAATTTATTAAGAGACATTTTTGTAACTTCTTCTGGGAGTTTGTTATAGAAACGTATACAGTTACCCTTGAATGACTTGTCAATTTTATGTAGCCCACTACAATTTACAGCAATTTTATTTTTATTTCTTAAGTTATATGAGGTGCATTCACTTTTCTTCTTAAAAGAGTCAATATTTTTATGGACGTACAACAAGTTTTCTAATATATATACGCCGTGAACTGTCATTATTTTTACTGCTCTGCTATAATGTTTTAGCAAACATACATGCCCACGAACAAAAATGACACATTCCACTTTTTTACAGTCGGAATTTGGCTATCCAATAATAATTTGGAAATAAAATCTGCTCTTTAACTGACCAGCTATATCAACGTATATTAATTATTTAGTCAAAAGATTTAGTTACGAAAATAAAATTTTTCAAATGAATAATTAAAAGTTTGCAAGGTTAACTGCGTGTTTGCATATGAATACAAACACAATGTTTGTATTCATATGCAAACGCGTGTGTGGGTGTTGTCTTTGTGTGCATGAGTGAATGTGCGTGCGTTTGAGTGTGTTTGATTATGGGTGAGCTACTACTATACCTAGAATGTTTGAACTCAGTTAAGTTCCTTTAACCACTCAGCCACAGTTCTTTTAGAATCATAGCTGTTTTAATGGATAAGAAATATACAAATAAAACTCAGACGTTTTTTTATCGTTTATTTTTTGTAATAGACTTTTAAATAATCTAAGCAATCGCTCAGAAGATATTTTACAGAAATGACGACGATTTTTTTAAGTATGTGGTATTTAGGAAATAAATCTTATAATCACTCACTCATGAGAAATCTGAAAAACTGTTAGGTCGATTGACTTGAAATAATAACTGGGGATAGGAAGTTTAATATAGTTGTAATCATATTTAACTAGATTCTCTACAAAGCTTTCTTCGTTATCCCTGTGGAGTTATAGGAAATTAAAACCAGTGTTTATTTTGCACCGCAGCAGTAGGTTATGATTTTATTATTAATACAGGGGTGGCAATAATGAAATGAAAATCCGCAATGTTTGAATTGCAATACAAACAGTGTTAATGTTAATAAATCGTATCGCCACGCGTCTGCCCGCCGCCACTGGCCCAAACAATAGGAACAAAATAATGCTTGCAGAATCATTGGTCCACAATGCCAAACTGAGAGTTATATACTACACAAACAAAAGTTCTATTAACAGAGTATCATTAGTTATACCGCTTTAAGATGGGATTTATGCCTTTTGTATACGATAAAATCCGCATACGTCATTTATAATGCGTGAAGAAGTTTCTATGGTAAACGACGCCACTACAAAGTGGAATCAAATCAAATCAAAAATATCTTTATTCAAGTAGGCATATTACAGCACTTTTGAATCGTCAAATTATATATTTTTTTCCACACTCTGATTCTAATATACATCTGATGACGGTACTCAAGATCGGCTTAAAATCTAAAGTTACGAGGGTTCCTTCGCGCCCTGATCCGAGAAGAACCCACAACAAACTCAGTCGGGTTTTTTTTTTTACCATCATCATTACAATAACAAATTAGTTTACTATATTTTAATTAAAATTAGAGCAATTTGTTCACTCCCAAGCGTTTCTATCGTCTAGGTAATCTTGCAACTTATAATACGATTTTTCTATCAACTTTCTTTTAACAAAGACTTTGAATTTATTAATTGACATCTTTAGAACTCTAAAATACTTACTAGAATAATTCTAGTACTCTAGAATAATTTGATTGCTCACTTTCGCCCTATTACTTATGAGTAGTACAGTTTGTAAATAAGGTTTTTGAAAACGAGATAATTATTAAAAAAATGTTAAAATCGATATTTCACAATTATTATAAAAAACAGTATGTACACTGCATTTTAAGTTATTCAGGTGAATAGTTTTTACTTCAGGATCAGTGTGCCAAATAGTTTTGAAGACTTTAATGTGACCGAACTTACAAATAAGTGTTAATACAGTCTAATAAAGTCAATATGATAATATTAATTTTATAATGGATAGATATCTAGACATATAAATATTTTATTACACACAACATTAAGATAAATTACAAGAAAACTTAAATAGTAGTGTCAGAACCACATCTATCTCTTAACAGATAACCTATAGGCAAAGGAAACTGTGAGTGAAAGAAATCAGGGGGCTTGACAAATAAAACATAAAAGTATTAAAAATGACTATATAAAATTCATAAATAAAAATAAATTTAAAAATACATCGATTTTTTTCATTACTGACAGTTTTGTGCTTGACTGTGATCACAACTGATAGTAAGTGATGATACATTCTAAGATGGGAGCGCGTTAATCTGGTGAGCGGCTCTTTACCTCTTAACGTTTTCACACAGCATCGTAGCGGATCTCAAATCTCAGTACTTGGCGGTACGTCTTTGAGTGACTCTACCCAGAGTGGTAATTAGCCGAGGCCGTCAGAGTCGAAGCCGGGCCCTCTGCTCGTAAACTAAGTATGCGCACTACTGTGCCAGCTCAGCGTCAGAAAAATTAAAAATGTATGTGTCTTGCCAGATATTCAGCCTTGATTCTATTAAAGGCATATACAAGTAAAGCCACTTTTTACTAGCAAGTTGAATTTCAGCTTATTAGACACACGATAATTATAGACATTCTCTTAGATTTCACCATTTTCCTTAAGTACGTTCATAAAACACCGCTAACAAGGCAAAATCTAATCAGTTTACGTAATTCTAGAAATCTCTGCGAACAACTTAGCGCGTTTTCTTTATTACATTAGGCTATACAGTTTTCGTGATAGCGCGACGAACTAAATAAGTTTTTTATACACTGTGCGTTTTTGATTATACGTTAACATTAAATATTAACTTCGAGAAATATAAATAAAACTTCGTTAACTGCAGACATTATCTCGTATTATTAACGATGTGCGACTAAAAACTACACTTCTGTGGGTTCCTTTATGCTCTGACTCTGAGAAGACGCCACAACAAATCCAGTCCAGCAAAATAACACCCTTAAACTTTCTCAGCAATGCAAAACAGTAGTAGAATATATCAGTGATAGAGCCGAGCTTTAGTCAGTTAAACACGCGAGTCATCGTTATAACAAAACATGCCAGATATTATCAGGCATATAAATCGAAGTGTTGTTAATTCTAAAAACGGCTATTAATAGCTATATTTACTTAAATTTCGTGCGTTTTTCCAAGGTCTCAGGACTTCCCTGCTTCATGCAATTTAAGCTTTAGTAAGAAACTGGGATCTTTTATCTTTCAGCGCGTAAATTCTCGAATCCTGTGGGATCGCAATAAATAGCTGAAATCCCGAACTTCGACCACTGACACGGACAGCCTTGATAGGACTTAGCTGGTTTTCTCTTTTCCTTCGCCACGTACTTTTCTGTTTTATAACAACTTGTTTAACTTCGTCGATGCCAAATTGGTATAGATAGGAGTATTGAAAACTTTGCGGCGAATTGTAGATAATTGTTTTGCCGATACGAATTTTAATGACAGACATTAAACTAATATAATTATTATCTGATAATTTCAGTTCTATCGCATTGATTTTACATTAATTGACGCTGCGTATTGATAAAACAATCATTTCGATTGATACTGTGAAACATTAATAATTTTGATGAATATTTCTATATTATTAATATTTTGCACATTGTAAATAGAGGGAAAATTATTCCATCATGTTGTATTAAAAATAGCGCAATTTCATATCCAGAAAATATATTAAAATTTTTGGCGGATTTCGAACAATCGCAGATATATACATAGAAAAACTATACATTACGATGTAAAGAAAGATAAAATTCATTTGCGTTGGGCGGTCTTATCGCTTATTAGCTATACGATTGTGGACCACGTGTTTTATTGCGCGCAAACAAACTGTGTAAATTATACTATATATACTAGTAAGGGATAATTTACCTCTACACAGTATCGTTTATGCATTTAAAGGCTTCCAGTCGAAACGCAGATAAATCAGATATTGTCCTTATAATGGTTGCGCAGGGTATAGTTTGATAATATGAAAACGAACTGTGATGATATGTGATGACTCAATTTGTATGATAGCATAGAAACTGCCTCATTGGTCTAGTGGTTAGCATGTTCGATTACAGACATGAGGTCCTAGGTTCGAGTCCTGTGTCAGAGTAATGCAAATATTAACATTGAGTTTTCTATTTAAGATTTTCTCAATATTTGCCCGAAGTCGGGAAGTTGGCGGTGTGACCCGCCCCCGTGCCTCGCAGAGCACGTTAAGCCGTCGGTCCTGCGTCGGATCTCTCTCTGGTCGTGTCGGATTCCAGTCACATCGGACTATGACTATGCCTGCCAATCCGCAGTGGAGCAGCGTGGTGGGTCCTATGCTCTAAAAAAGCCTTCGCTCCTTGGAGTGTGGAGTCCAGCAATAGGACGTTAATGGGCTGCTACTTAGTACTTACAAACATTAATTGAGTGTTTATATTGAGTATAATAATAAGGCAACATACAAATAGATAATGAAACTTTTATATACCAGAGAAATCTAACACGCACCATTAGCTTTATTAACTTTATTTCTCAACAAATAATATATATTTATTTTAATTCTTAAACTTCATAGAAGTAGCTTTTCGTATATTATCTATTTTATATTAAAGCTTAAAGTAAGTAAGTAGCAGCCCTTTAACGTCCCACTGCTGGGCACAGGCCTCCTCACTCCGAGGAGCGAGGGTTTTTAGAGCATAGACCCACCACGCTGCTCCACTGCGGATTGGCAGGTATAGTACACAAGTGCACTCTCTATTCCTTCACTCTCATATTCCGATGTGACGGGAATCCGACACAACCGGAGAGATCAGGCGCAGGACCGACGGCTTAACGTGCTCTCCGAGGCACGGGGGTGGATCACACCGCCAACTTCCCAACTTCGGGCAAATATTGAGAAAATCTTAATAGAAAACTCAATATTGATTTTTGAATTGGCCCGACCCGGGACTCGAACCCAGGACCTCATGTCTGTAGTCGAACATGCTAACCACTAGACCAATGAGGCAGTCAGTATTAAAGCTTACTATGTAGTAAATACAATAGTTCACCTAAAATTATAGATCTGAAGGAAAATGTATTCTTGCTTAAGTATTAGCTGAGGCGGCTTTACCCTTGTCAAGTCAACAAAAATAAATTGTTGTTTCAAATGTTCTGTACAATACAAGATAACCCGAGTTGTCAATTATTATTAATTTACTTGACTAATAATGGACGTAAATAGATCAATGATTTAAAACAGGCTAAAAGTTACATGATAGAAAAGTGAAGAAATTGTCAGATTATTGGTTATAGTTTGAATAACACTTTCCTTCTCGGATTTTTATTGTGAGATATATTTTTAAAGAATAAAATAGTGGTATCATATTACCCTCAAAATTCTTCAACGAAATAATAGTATAAGAAAAATTTTACTGTAATATAAAAAATGTAAAATTATACATAACAATTATTTCATTTTACAAATTTAGCTTTAAATATTGTTTACTTTTTTATTAAATTCAAAATTCGCTTTACATATACAAATAACTTATAAATTGGTACAAGAAGAATATATAAAATGAGTTGCTTTTAGAAAAAATATGAAATAAAATGACTTTATTTTACAAAACTTCACCATTAATAGGACGTTTACTCTTATACAAAACTTAAAGTTGACTTTATATGTACCAATAACTCTTATTGTATCAAGACGTGTCTAATAAAGAGAGACAGGAAGTGGGCCATAACGCGCAATGAAATGTCTTGTTTGAAACGTATTATTCCTTATGACATAAGAACTTAAAAGCGACTAAGAACGTGTCAAATACTTCCAACAAGACATCTATTCGTCCATTTAAATGCACGACAAAAGTAGCCACTTTCAAAATAACATATTGCTCTAAACGACGACTGACAGATGACACGTTTAGAAATTTTTCAACTTGTCCTTTCTGAAATGTGCTACAGAATAAATAAATTCTTCACGTATTCTCGCCTACTATTTTGAATATCGCCTTTATATTTTAGGTTTATGCGAATTTAGATTTTATTACAACGACTTTAAAAGCAAATCCATATAATCTCGTATTATTTTGTTATTTATGCTTAACAAAATACAATCGAATTTAATGAGAACCGACAGTCAAAGTGTGTTATTTTGAAGCTAATGTGCACGCTGCGGGTTAACCAACAAATTAGATGTTAAGATAATATTCAAATAACACTGTAGCCTGGAACAGACTGGCTTTAATTATTATACTTATAATATAACATAAAGCATGTCGAGTATATGATTTAACTATCTAAAAAGGTAAGTAGCAGACTGTTAAGGTCCAAGGCTGGGTATTCGTCGCTCGTCGCTTCAACCGATGGACGTCCACTGCTGGACATAGGTCTCACGAAGTGATGCCCACAAGACCCGATCTTGTGCCGCCTGGCTCCAGCGGCTACCGGCGATCCTCCTTATATCGTCGGTCCACCTTGTGGGGGGTCTTCCTACACTGCGTCGTCCAGTGCGGGGTCGCCATTCCAGCACTTTCCGACCCCAACGTCCATCGGTTCGTCGGACTATGTGCCCCGCCCATTGCCACTTCAGGTTCGCGATTCGTAAGGCTGGGTATTAATCCATCCTAATTGTATGGTCAGTCGTTTTGTAGAGCTTACCACCAACAATAAAAAAAGCAAATCCTTGCCAGTTTTTAAGAAACAGGTAAAAGATTATTATCTGTCACTATTTGTAAAGGATGTCAATTCTACTTACTTTACAAAATCTTAACTAGATGGGATAGTTTTTTCATTATTTATATGTATGTGTTCATGATTTTCCATGTTTATATTTATTTAATTATATTGATTATACAAACTATAAAGGCTTGTATACGTTATTAGCTCTCGCCATGCATTATCATTTTACTTTACAGTCATCTCATTAACGCAAAGGTTGCCTGGAAGAAATCGCTACTTTATTGTTTTCCTTCTTTATTTGGTTGTATTTTCTTCTTGTATATAATTTTTGTACAATAAAAGTAATCTCCTTCTTTATCTCTTTAATTAAAGAGAGACTTTAGAATTAACATAAACAATGTGGATTTCCTCACAGTTTTTCTTTAGCGAAAAACAAAGTGGAAAATATTCCCTGCGTCAATATAAAATAATCCTTTATCTTTCTGATGGTGATCGGGATACTATGTTATTAAATTGTCATCCTTCCAAAGTTGCCTAAAAGCCATGGTGGTCTAGTGATGAGACTGGTTCTGGTGGTTCTGATTCTGGACTTGGTGAGTTCTGGATTAGAGAATTCGTGGGTTCATATTCTGGGCAGGCACAGTTAAGTTTTATTTTATAAAAATAAACATTTCAAGTAGAGGTAAAAAGGTCTTGAATTTGCTGTAATATATGTTGAAAGATTCTTCTGACTTGATAGTACAAGCACATAAAACTGCCTCGAGAAAGGAAACTGCCGGTGGTAGAATGAAAAATAAGAAAACGTTATCAAAATAATACAAATTATTTACTCCTCATAAGTTTCAATTCCCGAATGAATTCGAACTGCGTCAGCAAAATAATTGAGTCATTTATAAGGCTTGCGATATCAAGCTCAAGCCTCATCGCGTCAGAATGACTAATAAGAAGTTAATCCGCAAATAAAAGTGGAATTGAAACAGAAGTGGAACGCCTCCGCGCCGTGTGGTAGGCTAATGTCGATTTGTCTTTGTCCGCGTCACTGAACTCGTCAGAAATAGATTAAGCGCTCTCACTCCATCTAATGGCGTCACATTTGTTTAGCTTTAAGAGAGAAGTTGTTCTTAAAATTTGCCAAATATAAGAGACTGATTAAATAATAATAAAAATCAAATACTCAAATAAAACTGTCAGACCCATTTAAACTAAATGATTTCATATAATGTTCCGATTTAGAATAATGTCGCTGATATAGATGCAATATTTGTTGCAGTACAAAAGATGTATATTATATAGTACTAGCTGAACTCGCGACTTCGTCTGCGTGGAATGTTTTTTTGGTAGCTTTTTCATTAATTTAGGCAAATACAAATAAGAAATATACCCGCACTTTGAGAGTGGAATTTTACTTTTCATAGTTTCCATTATGTTAAAAAAAATTCAGATCAAGTTTTACATACCATAAAAGATAGATAAATAAAAATAAAATAAATTAATTCATAGATTCATTCATAAAAGATAGTTAGATAGTCCGTAAATGTGAAATTTGAAATTTTTTTTAATGTGAAAATTTGAATTTTTCAATTAACACCCCCGCAACTCCCCTTGCGGTTGGAATTTCGTAAAATTCGTTCTTAGCTGACATCTACTCGGCAAAAGGAATATTCCTACCAAATTTCAAGTCTCCACGCCTTTGGTTCCAGAGATTTTGTGATAATTCAATAGACCTGGATATCTGTTTTATATATATAGATAGACTAGGGACCAAGAGAGTCGCTATGTGAATATACTTATATGAAAACTTGTATGATGTACAGAAATAGACTTTCAAGCAAAAAGTGGTTATGTCTCATAAGAGATAAGGAATATACATAAAATTATGTTAAGTGCTACTAAAATCTTTAAAATGAACAATTCATGTAATAGTTTTTTTAGCAAAATACTAGAATACATTCTACAGATGTCATTTAATAATTTCAAATCCTTTATCAAAATAAAATTAACTGAAAAATTGTTGACGATTTGAAAGTGCTAAAAAAGTTTGAAGCACAGACTAGAATAAGAAAATAACACTTAGACTAAATTACTTTTACAACTTCCTTTTGGGTTGTTTCATATAAAATTGCTAGCAACTGTAAAGCCATAAATTATTTTTATTATTAAAATAAAATGAAATAAATATAATTTCAACTTGCAACGGATACAGTTTTCTGCAACGCTTACGATAGGACAATAAGAATCATGCCTCAAGTACTTTGAATTAAGCATTCACTGAGCGCTGAATTTAAATTCAAAGAAAGAAATTAAAAATCTCCACCGGAATGAAGCAGTAAGAATCATCTCACACTGGATGAGCACTAACTAAACGGAAGCTTAAAATTTAGGTACAGAAAATTCTGTTCAAACTTACTTCATTCTATTATTCCGAGGTTTTATACGACATCGCAGCTGCTTTGTGTAATATTGTTAAATGTTTCAAATTTAAATTAAGCTCAATTGCATACGCTTGAGGTTTTTAACAATTGTTTCCGAAAATTTTTAATAAAGACAGCAATATTATTGATATATAACCACGAGGATCAGCTCGTTATAGTTATAAGTTAAAATTCAACTATAAGTAAGTAGCAACCAATTAGCGTCCCACTGCTGGGCACAGGCCTCCACACTCACACGAGAGAGGATTATTTGAGCATAGACCCACCACGCACTTCCACTGCGGGTTGGCAGGCATAGAATACAAGTGCACTCTCTATGCCTTCACTCTCATAGGCCGATGTGACGGGAATCAGACACGCTCGGAGAGAGATCAGGCGCCAGACCGACGGTTTTAACCTGCTTTCCGAGTTGCAGGGGTAGATCACACTGTCAACTTATAGAAAACTTAATATCCATTTTTGAATTCGACCGACTCGGGACTCGAACCAAGGACTCATGTCTGTGGCCGAATATGCTAACCACTAGACCAATGAGTCAGGCAAATCAACAATAAATGAACCTATATACAGGAATGTCTTGTCTAATCCTATGTGATATATAAACAAGATCGGATAACAAAGGTATTGTTTATAAAATGTATTCCTAAATTAAATAACATCGATTTCTGGTCGTTCCTTTTGCAGAAATTCTCTTGAAAAGTATTTTTGGCACCGTTGTGATCTGTTTACTTGATACAATTTGGTATTCTTTCAACGGACCGAAAGAATCTAACGAACCTTCTACGTAATTGAATTTGATTAGAAGTGTGACTTATAGAGGGTATAATCATTTATTCGTTTGTAGTATTGTCATACCTTAGATATATTATTGAAATCCAGAAACATGTGCTCCCTATTATATAATATTATCAATATTCATGTAATCGATTACTGCTTGTTCATATTTCATACATCTTCGTATCGTTCATTAACTTTCTGTGAGTTTTACCACTTTTGTAATCCTTTTATAAATGTGCCTAACTTTGCTCGATTAATTCCATTAACTAAAAAAAGTATAAAATCCTTAGTGATGGTCTATATTATAAAAAGAGTAATTTTGCAAATCTTAAGACAGCACCGAATAGGTTTGGAGACGTGTGACCAAGTTTACTGCTCTAAAACCGGATTTGAGATTATTCTAATGAAACTGGTTTGGGTGCAAAGCAGCTGTATCATTTTAAAATCTATAAAGGGAGAAACAATTTTTGTGTATTACATATATAGAAGGTACTCACCGCTAAAACTTGAGGAGAACTCTAAATTGCTTGAAATTATCTTGGATATAAAGAGAAAAAGGTGCTTTTAATCAAAAGAAATCCCATAATTTCTGTAAAAAAAGCACTAAGAGGTAATTTTCACTATAAAATATTTCATCACTTACCAATCAAGTGTGACCCCATTCCAATATCAAACTGTACGTAAAATTAGAAAAATAATACTAAAATTATAAAGAATTCTTGTTAAATAAGATAATAAACTGCTTCATTGGTCTAGTGATTAGCATGTTCAACTACAAACATGAGGTCCTGGGTTCGAATCCCGGGTCGAACCAATTCAAAATCAACATTGAGTTTTCTATTAAGATTTTCTCAATATTTGCCCCAAGTTGGGAAGTTGGCGGTGTTCTCGACCCCCGTGCCTCGGAGAGCACGTTAAGCCGTAAGAGAGTGCACTTTTGTACTATGCCTGCCAATCCGCAGTAGAGCAGCGTGGTGAGTCTATGCTCTAAAAACCCTCTCTCATATGAGCGAGGAGGCCTGTGCCCAGCAATGGCACGTTAATGGGATGCTGCGAAAAAGATAATAAAAATTGTTCGTGATCATAAGTCTTCAAAGGTAAATAAAATCCATATTTATTAGAATTTACCAACAATTTAGGATTACTTAGCAATTACTAACAATTTTATTGCAAAGATATACAATATTCATATATTTCTTTGCAAAAGTTTAAAGAAAATTTGAATAAAAAATTAATACAATACTTGTCCATTAATATGGATACATAGCGAAAATGTAAACTAATAGAATTGGAATAGAAAGTCATTGAAATATGGTGGGCTAATGCTGATTTGTACCTGTCTGTATCACTGAACTTGTCAGAAATATATTAAGTACTCTCACTCAATTTAATAGCGTCTCATTTGTTTAGCTTTAAGAAAAAATTGCTCTTATACTCTGCGAGACCGAATCTTTTAGGAGAGTTTTCGTCTATTTGACTCAATTTGAATGTTTCTGTTGACGCAAAATAAGTTTCATTTTACGCACAATTTTCAAATTCACTTAGCGCTTTCGAGTGGCGATGAAAATTACTTTAAGTTCGTGGGCCCTTATTTGTTGCTCACCTGCAAAAATGTAATCGTGCTCTCGACGTATTCAACCTTTTGTGTTTTATTAACTTTTGAACAGTTACTGCCTAAGTGAATTTAATTTTCTATTGTTTACATAACTTTCATACGGTAATGGAGTTTTCTCCGCAGACGCAAGGTTTAATTGATTTCATTTTAAATATTAAACAACGTTTGCATTGTCTGTACTATGTGTGTATCATTATTTTTATTTCTTACAAGTTAGTGCTTGACTCTGATCTCATGCGATGGTAATTCCTTTAATGTAATATGTACTGGAAACATAATTTTTTTGCTTACCGGCACATCTTTTCTTGACAAGATGTTTTTAATTTACACTACTTAAACCATTATGCCAGCGTGGCCGTCATAACGCAATTTTAAATATAATAAAATTGCGTAATGACGTAGCGCTGGTCGTCTCCAGAGACACCCTGGCATCAACGACATCAACAGAAGGGCTCTTATCATCATTAACGTGCCGGCTATTCTCGAGCTGAATGGAATTGTACGAGTATGTGATGATGGTAAGAGACCTGATGGTATGTCGTTGATGCCTTGGGAAAAAGGAAGGTCGTTGGTGTGGGGTGATACGCTTGCACCATTTCACATCGACGCTACCTCCAAATCAGCATAATTAGCTGAAAACGCCAAGAGGCGCAAATATGAGAGCATTGCTTTAGAATACATATTTGTGCCTTTTGGCGTGGAGACATTGGGACCGTGAGGTTCTGATGCTAAAAGCTTTTTTAAAGAATTTTCATCTCACTTAATTGATGTCACCCGTTGCCCTAAGGTCAGGTGGTACTTCGGACAGAGTATAAGTATCGCTCTCCAAAGAGATAACGCTGCCTCATGGACACCCATTCATTTGCTTTTATTTTTTCTGTATTAATGTTGAGCTTCGATATAATGTTATCATGGTTAATTGAATATTAACATTATTATATTCTATCATCAAAAAAATACAAAGAATTAATATAAAAGAAAATATATGGCACTATGTCATTTTCTTCTTTAAAAAGTAGGTATATATTTTTCTTTGGATTAGAGTTGCTTCTTTTTCCTTTGTCCAATTAATACGACTTGAATATTACTTTAGAGACTAGTTTTTAAATTTTCTTCAACAACTCTTTTAAGAAAAATTATATATATGATAACCTTTTGTTTTATGATCGACATGGTTAACCAGTTTGAGTTTCGCCGGATCCCATATTCTGTGGAACGAGAATTAAAAAATAAAGAGTTTTGAGAATAATAAATATAGTATATACCAATATAATACATTATACTACTAATAATAGATTGCCAAATCTCATCACCAAATACTCCATGCCGTGAATTTTGAAGCTGCTAAACTTTAGATTTATCCAAGATAAAGAAAAGACTTAAAAGAACAAAACCTATGGAGTTAGTGGAATTACGGTGACAATATAACGTATGAGTAGAACAATATAACGTATTGGTATTTTAAGCAAGAACTCAAAAACACTGTGATTCTATAAACATTAAACGTAAACTAAACCAGTCATTTAATTCTAAACAAAGATAAAATAAGTACACTTTAAGTTTATTTGGTCAAAGTATTATAACTAATTATTATATAGGTTTAGATCATAATCTTATTAATATCAAAGATCTCATAGAACATAGTGATATTAATCTAATTATAGTAATTCTTCCTTATTTTGTCATAACAGTTAGTAAAGAGTTAAAACAACCACGGCGTAGTGGGTGTGCTATACCCACTACGCCGTGTGTAATAAAATAGAGATTTTTATTATTTAACAGTATCCTTATATTCAGATATTGATCAAGGCGTTAGACATATCTAATATCTTGTACGTACCTGTATAATTAATCTTAGAAATAATATTTATGTGCGTGCATGATTTCATTAGTAGTTGAAGGCGTCTGTCGGGCGACCACCCATTGAGTTGGTGACTGCTTAACGCTCTTGGTGTCATTTCTTCTGATTTATTGAAACACAGGCACCGACGCAGTGACTAGAAGATTATATGGCTGGCCCAAAAAGGGAATACATTTGTAATTTAATAATAAAAATGCTTATAATTAAATTAAATTGCATTTCTATCTTATTCACCTAATTCAAATTAAATGTTTATTCCATTATCAAAAGGAAAATCAAAATATTCTTTATTGAAGTAAGCACAAAAAGCACTTTTGAATCGCCACTTATTTGTCCATTGGTAACAAATCTACCACAAGTTGGGAAAGTTGATACCACTCAGACGAAACTGGCACGCAGCAGTTACTATTTTAAATACAGTATTTGTAGGTTACATTCCGTAATATTTTGCTTCCGTGTGGAATGAAGTTCATTTAATAATCTTCAACAATATAATATACCTTTTACAAAGGATGTTGAGATATATATTAAAATTATGTATCGGCAAATCCCAAATTGATCGATTATGAAAAATGCGTAACCTTAACCCGTCAAGTGATTTCTGAAACTTCTTTACTGTAAAATATGGCATTTAGAGTTTGCTTAAATTTTTTATATTAAAATTAGGTATATCTTTGTTTTGAAAGAACAAAAACTTGAAACGTGTATATTTTTTGTTAAGGTATAAATTTGTGTAGCGGTGGGTTTAGAAAAGTTCAATTTTTTCCTTTTTTTGTGTAGCTGTTTGCTTTAGGATCTACAAAGCGTTTTATAGCGATAATAAAAAAACGAAGTTGGTAGAAATTCCTGTCTTCCATGTAAAAATATAAATTAACTTACTATTATAAATTAACGGTTATAAATATACAAAAAATGAGTGTTTATCCTTTTTGCGATGCACATTTTTCAATATCAACGAGTGTTTATATATTTCTTAGTTATAACATATTAAACTGGATATATTATGATCACATAACATTTAAAGAATTAATTGTTGAGAAAAATATAAAAATGTCGATATATTTTAATGGTTTACCGTGTTAAGGGAAATATCTGTGTGATTATTAAAAAATTTTAACATTCAGTTAAGGCCAAGGCTATAAAGTAAGTTCTCACGAGATATGTAAGATGCGGCATTCTTAAAGCGAGACTTAATCATCATATAGAATAGGGTCACAAATTAAAAAGCCCATCGAAATTATTTTTGTGTGTTTTTCAATATTTACGAGCTGGTTAAATTTATAATCGTAATTTTATGAATAGCTAAAGCCTTCTATTTACTGGTTTAAATAAATAAAAGATATTTCTATCACTAATAGTCTGTTTATTAATATATTTTACTAAACTTTTTGATTTTTTCTAATTTTGCATTTATATAGTAAACATAGTGATATTGAAAGGAGAGTGAATGCAGGGAATATGGTGAATGGTGCTCTGTACGCCTTTATGAATAGCCAGATGCTAAGGGCTAGACTGCTAAGGACTAGACTGGCAGTGCATGCTGGAGTGTTGGTGCCAACACTTATGTATGGTAGTGAAAGTTGGGTATGGCANTTACGAGCTGGTTAAATTTATAATCGTAATTTTATGAATAGCTAAAGCCTTCTAATTACTGGTTTAAATAAATAAAAGATACTTTCTATCATTAATAGTCTGTTTATTAATATATTTTACTAAACTTTTTGCTTTTTTCTAATTTTGTATTTATATAGTAAACATATAACATCTAATGATATAGAAAAGCTATATATAGTCATGTGATTTTAATTTAATTTAATTGTATTTATTTTCTAACAAGTTGGGCCCAATGTGGCCTTGATTAAAAATATTATTATTATTATATCAAACAATGCCTACGTAAACATTAGTGAACATTCATAAGTAGTCTCTTATTTCTCATTAATATAATAGTTTTCTTGAAAACCCTGCCAAACTTTTTTGAGGAGTATTTATATATGTTTTGCCTTTATCTTCGCATTAGGCCTTCATTGCTTCTTAGATAGACGTGGATATGGACCCATAAAGAGGCTTTACTTAATCAACTTTCGAAAGAAATCCAGCAAAAAACTGCAATTTCTTTGAAGTCTAAAACCAAACGTTTAGTTCCAGAGATCCAAGCATTCAATGTAACTAACTATTAAACTTCAATAAATTGATTCTTTCTGAAAATTTGTTGCGAGGAAATTCTGTCAAATCATAATGAAGCAACTTGGTGAAACAAAGTTCCAAATACTTCACTTTATTATTATTTAATATTAGCTGATACTATTTTGTGAGGTTGCTAGTTGTTCTAACTAGTTGCATATTGTGATTAGTCTTGGAACAAATAAGAATAAGTCCCTGATATTATTTGGATTGTTATAGAAAAGTTCTTTTTAGCTGTTTTGAATACTCTGAGATGTCAAATGACCATTTCAAGATCGTCTCGGATTATCCGTCCGCCTGAGGAGTAAATATAGAATTCAGATGTCTTAGTAATATATTTGAGCTTAATACTGCCATATTTTGTTGAATTCTTTTCAACAAAGTAATAATTATTTAACATTAAATAAATAAGCTTTATTTAATCAAAATGAATAATTTGAAGCTGGCGCCTGTCAATTTTCATGCGCAAAGTCAAAAAAAGCACCATTGCTTGTATACTTAAGTGTAGTAAGTTGTTATTGTTATATATTTCTAAAGAAACTTCAAAATAAAGTAAAATTATAATATTTTGGCGTATACACGGATGCCATTTAAGATATTTTATATGAAAACAATAGTGCATTAAATTAAATAATGCCTTGAATACTTCTATCTTCCTTTTATTGGCAAAATCAAAACTGATAAAGTTTTATTCCCCAGATTTTAATTCTAAACACCCGAATCGTTTGGTGAAGTGAAAAAAACTATACTTTAAGTATTCTGTATATAAAAACATGTAAAGTAATTTTTGCTTTTACAAAATCATAGGCGCTAGTATTGCTTGTGACGCTAATAATTGACACTTCGTTAATGAACATGGCTTTAAATTGTTTAAAAATGCTTTGAACAATTAATTTTTTTTAGATAATTATAAGAAGGTATCCGTTATCTCTCAAATAATTCGCAAACTGTAATAATCCGGTTTTATAAATGTATTTTCACAGGTATTTGTAGTTCAAACGGGAGTTGTTACTATGTTGTCGTTGACACAGTGTGACCACCGTAATACTGCCATTTCCAGGTATCCCTTTACTATGGCGTTAAACATTTACTAGCGTATTGCGTAATACCAAGCACAATTTGCTTACAATATTGCCAACAATTTAAAATACTTCGTATATGATAATATTTTTAAATCGTTAATTGACACCCTTTGTGATAAGTTAACACTAAATTTTATAGATTATTTCTACTATAGTCTCGAAGACATTTCGAATGTAGTCCAATTCCTTGATCATTTGGAAGGCAAATCAAAACTCGCTTTAAAAAACTTGGGTTGCTTAAGAAAGCTAAATGATTCTTCACAGCCAATAATCGTTTAATCTTGTATAAAGCGGAAATTCGGCCACGTTTCGTATACTGCTCCCATCTTTGGGCTGGTGCACCCCAGTATCAAGTCCTTCCATTTGACCGGATTCAAAATCGTGCAATTCGAATTATCGGTAGCCCCCAATTGACCAACAAACTGGAGACTCCAGATCACATGCGAACCATTAGTTCCCTCTGTGTCTTCTATAGAGTTTAATATGGGGAGTGTTCAGAGGAACTGTTGAAGTTAGTACCGCCGTCATAACTCTACGACCGACAACACTAAATTCCACTCACACACTCTGGACGAAAGGCACTCGTCAACGACTCGGTTAGGACGATATTTTTTTCCGCGTACCAGCAAAGTGTGGAACCAACTTCTAGCAGCAGTGTTCCCCGAAGACTTCCATATGCAAATGTTTAAGAGGCAATTGAACTCCCACCTTTTCGGCCGGCAACGTATCGTCAGCTCCCGTAGTGCTGCAGGTGTCCATGGGCGGCGACGAGATCAAAACAAAATAATGTATTTATCAAACGACACGACAAATTCTGAGATTAAAATATCTAGCTGACTCACGGTGACAGCTTCGCCATGTTATACCAATTCACAATAAGGATGTTCGTAAAAAATTATTGGATATGATATTCAAATACCAAAATTTTTTTCTCGATTTAATAAAACCAAATTGCTTTTATAACTGAAGTGATGTTTGTAAGTGAAACTCATTCTTTAATAGTGCTCTTAACTTCTGCCAACGTTAAAACACTTTGCTATTGTTAAAGAGCTAGGCGCTTCTAACAAAATTAAATTCTTAATAGCTTTGTAATGAGATAGTTCGTATGAAAACTTTTATCAATATCTAACTAGTATGAAATACTAACTATGTAGTATCGATTTCAGTCGTGGTGATCAACTTCAAATAGATATTAATTGTCATAAATGTAAAATAGCAATCCGAGGCGACGTAAGTAGGATCGCAAAATGCTTCTGTGTACTATATCAGGAATAAATTCTATGATTCTTTTATCTTTAATTAGTTTATCAGTTCGAAAAGGTACTGAGAAATTCTTAAAAGAAAAAGGTATTCATTTTTGGACCTACCAAAAATCGGTTACTCTTAAAAACTTTGTTTTATTTTTAACATTTACAGATTGCGTAAAAGTTTAAACAAATCGATTATATCCTCTGGAGATGGTAAAGAATGTGTTTCATCAGTATATCACAGTAGATAAAATTTCTTCACGTACTTTAACTTAAACGTGAAAAAATATTTCGACATTGCTGCGACTTACAATATAAGATCCGACTATAGACAAGTTTTGTCGGCTTTGATATGTAATAAAGTAAAAGTACTAGATTTTTTTAGAGGAATTGTAAGATGCCTATAAGTCAGTTGCTATGATCTTCGAGTGGTTTTATTACAATCGCGTTTAAGGCCCTGCTGTGATAACATGTGAAATTGGCTCCTTATCTTTACTACTTTTAGTTATTTCCCCTCACTCGTTTGTCATTTCTTACCCCTCCCTCTCATATAAATACAAACAGTGAAGGCGGAAGCCGTGAAATTTAGAAATTCCTTTGTGTCGACGCGTTGGCACCACTTTGCCTTTATGCCTTAGATCTACAAATTTTCAGATTTATTCTTTGAATAAATTTCGCGGTAGACGCTTGTCAGCTTTGAAATTCAATTGGTTCGGGGTCGACACATTGCTGACGAGTTCCTTTCCACTTTTTTTATCAACATTTTTTTCAGTTTTTGTCTATGAAAGCCTTTGAGTGACTCCGATTTCTGTTTACAATAGAACCCTGCTTAATCCACTTTTCTTACGGAGATAATTGCATTTGTGGGTTCTGGGGCGTTGAAGTGATTTTAAAACTTCTCTCAAAACCGAGTTTATTTGAAATTTTTTAACTGCTTTATTGTTATTGATCAATCTTTGCAGTTTCAATTGATTTTACTCATTCATTACATTAGTACTGCTATTATTTAAGTTTTTATGTTTATGTTGCATTTTGTGCCTAGCACGGCACCTAAATCTAGTTTTCCTACTACATAAGGTTGCGAAAGATCTCTTGCAAAGAAAAATTTTCTTTTATCCATTTTAATGTAATGTAATTTATTTTTTTTAATATTATATACTTGTTTACCAAAAAAACATCTCAAGTTCAGTTAATGCCTAAATGATTTTAAGTAAATTTTTAGTTTGTATATTTCGGCCAGATGGTTGTTTTCACCCTACCGCTTCATTCAAAATTTGCACAGCGGAAAGTGATATAAATCTATATCAAACGTGAAAGTATGAAAAAGACGAATAACGAGCATAAGAAGCTTATATTAAGTTAGCCCTCCTCAATCATAGACCAAATGGATGTCGCTAATTTGCAAATTTAAGGGTTATCATATAAACAACTTAAAAAAGGGTAATAGCGACCAGAATAATACGGAGGTTTCGTACGGTATCCTGGACAGCGGCGGCTCTCCTGGTGAGCGATTGTCCGTGGGAGATTCGTGTTAGAGTTCTCGCGGTCATCTATAGACAAAAGATGGCTACAAGGCCACATGATATGCAGGCTGGTGCTGATGAGGTCCGTAGGATCAGGGCTGGAGTCGATTGCGCTATGATTCAACGAAGGAAAGGATCTCAGGTCCTAGTAACGGGCGTGGCCACTGTGAAAGCGATCCGCCCTCACCCAGAACAATGGATTTCTAGGGAGCAAGGGTCGCTCATCTAGAGATTAGTTCAGGTTCTGACCGAATATGGGCGTTTCGGAAAGATCCTGCGCCGGCATGCCATGACCATGGTGCTGCTACCGACTCAGTGCACCACTCATTTCCAGATAGACATTGCGCTGATTGGCCCGGACCTCTCGCTGGAGAACATTGTAGGCACTTTGTTTTCTAGTAAGAGGTGTTGGGCGGGAGTGGCTCTCATATGTGGGCCCACGAACGAGAGAGGGAGATTGCAGTGTTTGCTCCCTTACACCCCTGGAGGAGTCGGGTTACAAGGTAACGCCTGCATGCGTAAGTCCTCCTGCTGCCGTGAATCCTCAGTCGGATTCATCATCAGGAACAAATGTGAAAGCTGAAACCCTAGTGCCTCATTCATAAAAGAAGAGGATTTCACTGGTAAATTGCGAGGCCTTCTTGATCGCGGCTTCCTACACCCCTGACCTATATGTCGGGGTTTGTGCGTAAAAGTATTTGCCAGCCAACGATAAAAAAAACTTAATAATGTTATTTCACACACGGTTGCATAGGACAAGCAAGCGTGGTACTTCGCCGCATAATCCAGACTAATTTCGAGTAGCTAACTTTATTTCTCTTTATTTTAGTACTATTGCAACTTAATTTTCGTATCATTGTTTGCCATCAGATGAGACCTCATTTGAGTGAAAAACAATATAAATAAATGTGTAACTAAAAGTCTTAAGAATTTAGCATAAAATCAGTTAGCACGATCTGATTGCAAAAAATATTTCTACACATAATTGGATATCAAGAATTGCTTTATGGTAATCAGATTACCTTAGATCACGGCTAAAATGATCGCACATTCCGATGTCTAAAATTATTTACTGTGTCGCCTTTTGCCTTTTGTTTCTCTAAGGTTATTATGGACAAGATACCAAAAATGTTAAGCGCCTACGGTTTTTTTAATTTTTGGACAACAATTTCGAGCAGGATGCGCGATTGTGATGCAAATAAGAAGAAAAATGCTTTAAAATGTAGTTTAAGTTCTTTATAAGTATAATATATCACCCTATAAAACTCTTTAAGATTGATACTTTGTTATGAACCAAATCATTATTTTTTAATAAATGCGATAGTTACTTCTCAATACTCGGATTCTCAAATCTCGGACTCGCATAAAATGAATAATTATTATCAAATTATAATGTTCTATCTTTCACTTCCGTTTATTTAAATTCTATTATATTTTCTTTATTGTAAATTCACTAGTAGAATTACAAAGGTGAAGACTTCTGTATTACAGTTCATATAGTTCTGTAGTAATGGATCAATATTTGCTAACCACACATCAAAAAAATTTAAATTATTACATAAAAAAATAAGTTGCAGAAAACTTCCTTTAGAATAAACAACAAACATAAACAAAACCAACTAAAGTTAAGTAGAGTTTTTGTAAACAATGGGTAGAAAATAACAGAAAGGAATACATTTTTAAATGCTAAATATACATTATATACATTTCATTTTTACTGAAATGAAGAATGAAAAATTTGTAATTGAAATTTAAGAGGTCTTTCATCATGACTAGTTTAACATAAATAACCCACAAATCCAACACCCATTGGTGTGTAGGGGAGACATAATTCAATCAGGAAAGGCAACTCAGGCCTTTGTATTTGAAAAACGCTCCCGGATACGAAACCCAAATAGATCGATATATCCACGAATTATTTTTATATATCTTTTCCAATCTTTTCTTGAGTTTACTGAAAGTTGTATTTCTTATATTTTGATGAAAGAGTGTGAACTTCTAGCTTCGGTAATAAGAACAGATTCAAACTCCAAATTTGTAAGTTTGCTAAATCAAATTTATTAATGTAATGGACTCCTGGAATATTTCCCTATATATCATTGACTTAGTATCCTCCCCTGTGTGTGTTTTATCTGAAGTAATCAAAACATTTTATGAATGTGCAATACAATATAAATAATTCCTTACACATTAGAACGTCGACTACTAGATTACGAGTAAAACTAGAGCTAGTAGCTAATAGACTAGAGTAGAAATAAGCACAAGACAATGCATAAATAATTTATTGCAGTTACTAGAGAAATAAATAAAAAACGGGTGACATATTAAAAGAAATATCTTACAGGTAACCGAATATATTGCGTATTTTATATAATAAGCAACTATTCCCGGCGGTAAAACCGGCGTACATCATAAACCAGTGAAAGTTTGGTGAATGATTTAATAATCGCATGAAATTGTCATTGTTGAAAGCTCACCATAATCTATCAAGCTGTTTGGAAATCATAGAGACACGCACAGAAGAATATATATATCCTAAAATATCAATCAAAGAAATTGAAAAGAATATATTTGTATTTATTTAAACCATTTTTCAACTTTCTGTAATTGTTCAATAAACAAGACCAATTATATGGATTTTTTATATAATAACTAGTAGCCAGACCCGTCTTCGCACGGATAGGAAAGCATATCATGTCTTCATGTTTTATTCGTCGTAGAAGCATTTGAGCTTGATATGTGGGAACTGGTGTTAGACAACATTTACTCTACGTTAAGCATTTTAATGTATTTTATTATAAAGACATTATAAACATAAACGTGAACTAAAACACACTTTATTGACAACATCGAAAACTTCTTCAAATAGTGTCATTCTTAAAAAGATATAAATCCTTACGAAAGATCTCAAAGTTAATTATAACAGATACATAAATAAGTTAAGAAACTTTTATAAATCCCTAATTACATTCACCATTTTGCTTAATTACATCTTTAGCCGCAGGTTAAAGGAAAGAATAAAAACGGACACGAAGCATTTCCAGTTGCGTCCAAAATATATTTCGTCCTCTTTCGTCTTAAAGGTCGTCATTGTCTCATTAACTATGTAATTAGTCGAAAAACAAACGTCGGCAACTTAACGAATACTTCAGGGCCCGTCGTGTTTTCAGAGTCATAGTAATTCGTCAGTTCCTCCGTTTTCTTTTTAATTACAATTGACAAATCACCCTACCTTCTCAGTTTCTTTTCGTTTTCTTTTAATTAAATACTGGAGTGACACTCGAGCAACAAGCTTGTCTCACAAAAGTGGCTCCTCAAAACCGTTTTGTGTTTATTAATTTTCTTTATGTAGTGCCATGGAATAATGAATGGGAGCATTTTTAATTTGGTTCTATTATAGAAGCACAACAAACAGGGATTGTTTTTATTGCTGATGGTATGTGATAAATCAATTTAAATTAACTTGTTATGGTATGTACACAGCGTCGTACTAGAACGCATTTTTTTTTTGCTTGAAGACACGTTTTTGCTAGTATTTAGTTGCGAAGCCATTCACCAGTCAAGATTGAGACAAAATTTAAAATGCAACTTCCTAATTTTGCCTAACCGGGATTTGAATCCAGGATCCTGTAAGCGAAGGCAAAACTCGAATCATTGCGCAAGCAAAGTTGTCAAAACGTTTAAGTAATGTAATTTTATAAGTAGTCTATATCTAAGGCTTCCACCTTGTACAAGTGTTGTATTTTTATTCCTGACTGGTTCACTGTAATCTCACCTGATGTCAAGTGATGACACAGACTTAGATGGAAGCGGGCTAACCGAGATAATTTACCCCTAATAGTTTCAACACAGCATCATAACGGAACGAGAACTGAAAAGTTTATACATAGAAGTTAATCGGATTCGTTAAGGATAAGTGTCTATGTAATAAGATGATGAACAATTCTTGATAAAAGAAAAGCACGGTACGATACAATAAAGGCTACAAAATTGTTCCAGCGCATTATTTTATTATTCTTAAGTCTTAACCCATTACAATATATCACACCCACTTTCCCTTCCATAAACAAAACTAAACGCAATTTTCATGTTCGAGTCAATAGCTTAGAATAATAAGCGATTCAAGTTGTATTAAAGCAATGTAGACAATGACGCCACCACAACGATTGTTTCTCATGTCGATCTCGAATCACTTTTTAGTTGCAGTTTAAGTTTGATGGCATAAATGGCTCTGGGTCCCTGGTTCAGTAAAGTAAAAGGAAGTCATATATCATATGAGTGCAAAACGATCACTCCAGGTCTCAAAAACAAATCCTCTGCTTGACTTGAGATCTTAACTCATCAAGTACCAATTTTCCCATATTTGTACTGGATCGGAATTTATGCGAGTAACGCCTTTGGAAGCAGCTAATTGTATATACTTGGACTTGTGTGGGGTAGCAGTCAGCTATTTATTATTTTGCTAAAACTCGTTGGCTTAACTTAAAGATGACTTCGCTAGAGTAATGTTGCGAGTGCTTGATTCACTAACCACCTAACTTAAGGAGGCCTCGGCTTCGATTACCAGTAAAGATAATATAGGAAATAGTATTTTCTAATTTGACTTGGTCTATCAGAATCAATCAATCGTAGATAATTTTAGCCTACCAGCCAAACAAAATGAACTGCGTTCCTAAAGTATAACTGTATAGAAATAGAAATATTTTTTAACCTAACTTTACCGTCAACTTGGATCACAATCAAGCCCTAACCTACAAACAGTTTAAAACACAAACCAAAGCACCTATTGCATAAAAATTAAATCTATTTACTTCTGAAATAGTTGACTTATAGATTTTGAAGACTGTTATCACTTACAATTAAGTCGAGTTCAATTGGAAGTTAATATGTACTGATTACTCAAAATATGAAGATATATTTAATAATAAATGGCTTTGACTTCCGTGACTTCTAAGTCAAGCGAGGAACATTGTTTAGTCTTGCTGTGCGGTCGCTTGGCTATCATCCAGAAGATATCACCGCCACGAACATTTATGTGAAACATTGTTATACACTGACCCTTGACGTTTCATTTGACCTATCTCTATTTACTATAGAACTTATTCTTTTATTACCATTTTATTTCTTATACAAACTACTAATATATCAAAATTTTGGATTCGTTTTCTTTATTTGTATTTAATTTTAAAAGACATTGCATACAATATCTATTGTAACGATTGATGTATCAGTTTGTAAAAATGGTAAGCATAAGGAGTAGTATTATCTATTTTTTGATATTTCAAACTCTTCGATAGTTTATTTTAAAACCGCATTAAAATAGACGTTATTTTACAAATGACAAATAGCATGAACTTCTTACGTTCATTATATAAAATACAAAACATTATACGTGAGTTTTCAGTGCGATATATCAATTTAAGTGTAGATAAAGTTGGTCGTTTTTTCAGTGTATTTTGGGTAAGGTATTGGAATTCATCTTCAACTTAAACAAAAAAATATAATGTTAAAGTCCGAAAAAAGAAACAACAACACTATTATATTTAGTAGCTTATATTATTACTGGGATAACAATTAAAAACCTGAAGTAAATTGCATACAACTAATGTTACTAGTAAAATAGTCGTTCTTATATAAAAGATTTAAGGACAGTAGTTATGTTACAAAATATGGAGCAATCCCGGGAGCTTTATTTTTACTGCCTCCAAGTATACTTCACGTACCATTAAATATTCCTGTTTGCATTTTTTAGCATACGTTACCCTCAAGACGGGAGTCAGATCAGTTTTATGATTGTAGTTATAGGGGAGGGGATTCGCGACACTTCCCCAAAGCATCTGTGAAGGCTTGGATTTCATTTTCAATTTTGGGGTTAAGTGAATTTTCATTTTACATTGAAATTTATCGACATACAATGATTATATATAATGATATTTATTGTGATATAGAGAGTTGTATGTACTTGCTTGGGTATAGCACTCAAGAAAAAAAAATAGTTTATAGTTACTTTATTAACTACTTCAGCAGTGTCGACTTAGGATAGACAAGTGGATTTATGAGTCACGAGTTTGTTTTCTGGGCAGATAACACGGTATTCTCTTTGTAAAACTCGTGAGGGTAATGTTAGTTTAAAATTATTTTTTCTGTGATCAATTCAGAAATGGCTGTAGCCTGCCTAACGCTATTAGAGCACCCCTCAGCTCAGCACCTTTAGAAAACAAAGGGTTTAGGGTCTATAAAGCCGCTCTCTTATAAGTTAGGTCTGTATACTGCACTGAGACAAAAATAAGCTGGCTCTTACCTTCTTTATCTTTTATTAATATTCCTGTACCTGACGTTTAATTTGTTAATGTAAAAACATTATATCATGTAATACACTCGAAAATGGCTGTCACATTACCAAAAGAGACAAAATTAATGTTCATAACGAACTGATTCACAGTAAATGCATTGGATTGAGAGATTATGTTTTTGTACCAAATGTAAAATTTTATGCGTAGGACGAATCCTCGGGATCTTCCATATATGATGAAGTCGAATAACTTGTAATAAGTTATCTCTTGGTAGAAAACTCTTCAAGGTTGATTAGTGATATATGAAAGCAATTTATTTAAAATACTTCTTTTTCGCAAAGTTTATAGAAGTACGGTCAGCTGAGAAAGTCCTAATATCATATATTTGCACAATTAATTTATAAGCAGAAAAAGTTATTGAGTAACTCCTAGAAGGCATATAATTGTTACACAAATGTTCTAAAACATGTTGTTAAAGGAAACTGCTTGATTTAAAATACAAACGCTCATAATATTTTCTATTATCATTTATTTTTGGCTCACCAGCAGCTTTTAAAAAGACAACCAACATTAAATACATTTTTATAAAGAGGAGATTATAAGAAGTACTTACTCTAAATGAAAAAGCTACGTGACATGACAATAAATTTGTGCGATTTCTCGAAGATTTACGCGGAATGCTCAAATTAAAGTGGCTTAATAATAAGTGGCAGTGCATTTTGTTGTTAAGTCTAGTTTCAGTCTATATAAAAATATGAGGTCTCGTTTCTCTCAGCGGATCGTAACTTCTGAGCCATCTAGTGTCCCCAACTATACAGTATACAGTTATTACAGCTATACAGTATTCTAAAATACTGAGAACTAATTAAACCTTGTTAAACAATATATATGTGCTCGCCTTAGTGAACTCTCTCCCATTACGTATAATAAATCCAAGCATTTTAGAAGCTTGTTTTACTACTCCGTCGATATGAGGAAAGCATGATAATTTACTATGCATTACAATACCCAAGTCTCTTACTGAGTTAACTTCTTCATGGCACTCTTTATAAATAAAATACGTTGATGGTGTTAAATTGATTTTGCTTGTAAATTTAATATGTTTGCATTTATTTATATTGAAATCCGAGTCAATATTATGACACTATAGCAACATTCTATTTATGTCATCCTGTAGTTGCTTCGTATCCTCATTACCATTGATGAATTATCTTTATGTCATCAGCATACATAAAAGGCGTTAGGTTTATAAAACAACTAGTGACAGAGTTTATAAAGACGTTAAACAGAATTGGACCTAGGTGTGATCCCTGCGGTAAACCAGACCCTATAGTTTTGCATGATGACTTGTAGCTTCCCAACACTACAAAAAAGACCAGATTTAAACCAATTCAACAGATAACCAGTTACGCCATACAATGGTAATTAAGTAAAAGAACCTTATGTGACACTGTGTCGAAAGCCTTACTGATGTCCGTATATACTGCATGAACTTGTTTTTTGTTATCAATAGCTTCAGTTAAAATCTAAATGAAAGTCACTAGGTTAGTAGCCGTTGATTTAATATGTGTAAAGTATGATATAATATTAGTATTTAAATATCAACCACGAGGGGAAAAGTAATAGCGTAGGTTTTGACTGCCATGATATTCATTAATGATTACGCTTATAATACATGGAAATAGAGATCGAAAACTATTATTTCGGAAGGTATTATAGAAGTTATACAACAAAATTTTAGCTGACTGTAGTAATAATGATTGAGTGGGTTTTCATGAGATGCTTTTGTGTAGATAATTATGAATTATAAACGATTCAATTATATTATATTTAAAACGATAAAATTTATTGTATTATTTGTACATTCCTCTGGTAATAAGCCATGTCTTTGGTAAAAAGTCAACGTTAGTCAAATGGAGGCACAGATAAAAATGAATACGAATGTTTTTTTTTTATTTTCTTGTCATTACTATTAATAAATACCAGAATTTTAGTTTAAATTCCAAAATCAAAAATATATTGAGTCTAAACTTATCTTTCAACACCACGTTGCTTCATTGGAAATCCATACATATTTCAGAATTACTCCTGAAATAAGGAGATTCTCTCATGTTCCATTTTGTCGAAAGTCAACAATGAATATTGAACCAATTTCAAATATTACAAATTTTAAATGGTCATAATTTAAAAACCATATAGCTCAAACAGCAAAAATAATCACTTACAAACTCAATCCATTACCTATAAAACTCAACGAGTAGCCACTGACTCCGGAAGCGACCATTTGGTCGACCCTTAAGATCTACATTGTTCAACAAAGCAATTTAAACTTTATAACAATGGATTAAGAATTATAATATAGGCAAAGATAACTTTGTTTTGTACACACTTGGCCCCGGCGGATGTCGTCGACAGTTACCTTATTTGGAATCGGTCCAGGCTCGCATGCAAACTTTTATGTTATTTCAATGTGGTTAAACTGGAAGAATTGTTTTTCGATGGTCAATTTGCAGGAAGGTAAATAGAGTTTTGTTGGGCTTTGTTAATGTGCCGTAAAAGTGTGTGGTTATTTGAGTTCCGTACCGTTGGAAAATTTTGTAATAAAGTATCGGGAGAGCGTAGAACGTGGGGTGTAGAACAATTAAAACGTTGTCAAGTAAACATTGCCTGTTTTTCTAACTGAAGTTTCTCATTTGTATTTATAAAGTTGTTAATTGAAGAGAATAATTTCTATTCAGCTTATAAAATAACGATTAAATATTGTGTTATTCTAAATATAATACATGTTTTGAAAGTCTTGCGGTAATATATAAATTTACGTTTTATTATTTCTTAAATTTGGATTTTCATAGGGATCCGTTTTTATTAATATGTGACGTAGTTGTGATTTAGAAACAGAAGGACTACGTTCTTAAAAGCAACTGTAGATAGTAGTTGCTTCTAAAGAGAATATTGGGTCAGAAAACTAACCATTATTGATTTTTTAATCAAACCACTTACTATAAATAGGAAGCCATAATACATCTTCCTGTGACTCAATGTAATTATTTGCTTTCCCTCAAAAAATTGGAATAAAAGTAATCTATGATAATCTTATAAAGAATTTTTATTTATATATTGTATTATATGTGTACTCTGTTTAATATTATGTATTATTTCTTTATGCACCTCCCACTTACTTTAGCAAAATTTCCTTCTCGTTGAGGTTGTCTGGAAGAAATAGCTGATCAGGTATAAGACCGCATTTTTTTACATTTGTTTTGTTATTGCTTGTGCGTCTCTTAGGCTTTTTATTTTTTTTCTTTGGTGTACAATAAAGTATATAAATAAAGAATATATGAAAATTTATGTAGAGAGTACACCATGCTAATATGAACAAAATATATGCATATAAAATACTTTAAATAAGATAAATACATCACAGACACCATACATTTAGAATATATAATATGCGCATTTATCAATTATTTCAACCGCCATAAGCTTACATTAAAAGAGATTTGTCAAAAGAACTATGGAGATTACTTTATAAAAATAATTTTGGCGGTTTCATAAAATTTCTGATGTTCTTCGTAACTCTGTTAACTTTTACCTTTCATACGAGTCCTCTCCTGATTAAACATAAAAAAATTAACAAACGGTGAAAGACTTTTTACCAAAAGTATCTGTTTCTGTGAAGTTTTGCGCCATTTCTTTTGAGTTTCTTAAATGTTAATGTCTTGTATTATGTTTGAAAAAAAAATCAAGAAGTAGAAACAGTTTAGTCTTGGTGAAATCTGTGATTACAGAAGTAAATATAGTCTTTGACAATAGATCTTTAATAATGTTGAAATTCATAATTAAATTTCTTTATGGCCGATTTTGTACCCTAGGCGACCACTGGCTTTAAAAACGAATTAGTCATCAAAATGACGACGTATCACCGCGAAACGTCATTTTATCATTGTTGATTTATATATAGCTCATTTTCAAACAGATCTCCTGTAAAAACAGCCTTTTTTAATATATGAATCAACCATTTATAATTCACTATTCTTCCAAAGCAGCAATATTACCTTTTAACAATGTGAAAATGAAAATCCATCCTTTCAAATGAAAACAAAATGAAAGATCTGTTACGAAAGTTAAAAAGTTCCACCAACTCTATACGTGAGGGTGAAAGTATCTCGAAAAGTTTGTCATTGCGTATTTCCGAAACTGATGGTCAAGTGTATATTGTTGTCTGACTTTATACGATCTCACAATCTATTTATATATATAATTCTCGTGTCCGTGTGTTTGTGATTGAACTCTGGAAGAATTTTGATTTCGATCCGATAAATAACTGATTTACTTATATATCCAAGGGATCCGCCGGCAATAATGATTTTATATATATAATCCTTTCGGAAGTATATAATCAAGTGAACTATTCCTCAACGACTGAATTGATTTTGTTCAATTTTTTGTGTGTTTAGCTACTTTCAAAATTAGATAAGATAGATGATTCAACATGTAAAGTTACAGATGTACACATATTTCTAAGTCATCAGGAACCACGCGGACGACACCGCAGGGAAATAAGGGAACACTTTGAAGTTTTCACTTCAAAGTAAAATACTTTTGCTTATTTCTAACATGTTAGTGTTTGACTATAATCACGAGATTATAGGTGTTTACACAGTATAAAAAGCGTAGTAAATGGGTATAATGTAAATTATTCTTGTGGTTTTTTTAAAATACCGTACCGTAGGTAGGCAACTAAGTAAGTCCAGATTTAGACTAAGTCTGAAGTTGGAAGTCAAACCTGGGGCCTCTACAAGTGAAACGAGTAATTGTACCATTACATAAGCTATCAAATTTACTTTCTGGATAGTTTTAATAAAAGTCTCTTTTATAAATGAGTCTTTTTTTTAAAAACTTGTTTTTAATTTATAAATTTTTGTGGGTATCGTGAAGTCTGTGAAATATATAACACTAGCAGACTCAACAGACTTCCTTCTGTCAAAAAGATTTGGAATATGACAGATTTCAGTTAAAAGAATGATTTTCGAAATGAAATTATAACAGTACTTAATATGTATAGCTCTTACATTTTTGTGACTATTCAATTGATTTTGTGCAGCGGTAATAAAGTCAAATTTACTCTTTGACGTTAGGAACATACCTACATTGCTTAGACAACAGTGCGTACTTGTAATTTATTATGAACTTTATTAAATAGCATTAAAGGTCAAATTGACGCCACATTTTAGTTAGAAAACGGTTGTATAGGAAACAGAAAAGGACTGTTTTTAGGGTTTTCCCCTGCTATTACACGAACTTTCCTCGCTGTAAACACCATCCTTGGACTTCAACCAAATTAACAAAAAAAGAATTGTCAAAATTGATCCAGATCGTTGTTGAGTTATGCTCTTACCAATACATTTCGCGATTCATTTTTATATATATAACATAAAATAATTTAGTAGAATGAATAACAATATGAGCCAAAGAAGCAGTAAACTCGTTTATTTTTGGTTTGCAATAAAGAATGTATCTATCTATCTAAAAGACTGTAACCTTTCCTTTGAGTTTATATATCGAACCCTAAAAATATACTGTTTTGTACCCTGTTCTTTTCCGTTTAACCGCATCACGTTCCCGGGGAGGGCTTTTTTGAAAGTTGGTCGGGGCCAATTAAGCCAACAGGCGCCGACGTCCGCCCTTCTTCCGTCTTTCGCAAGAGCTAAACCATTTTTCTCAAGCTTTGTAGTGCTAAGCCAGTTATCGCGCCGCGTTTTCTATCAATTTGTTTTTATTGAACCTAAACTAAAAAAGTTTTTCTAAAAATTGACACAACATTGTTATTAGTAAACAATTTAAAGCAATTAACAGCTGTAACTAACTAAAAATTATTATTTTTATTGAATAAGTTTCTGTTCACGGCGTAATTTCGAGGAAATTTTCGTAAATCGCGAATAGTATTGCATATCTTGTCTAGAGTGAGTTTAGTGTTCACTAATACCATCTTTGCATTTATTAATGAAACCATCCTGGGGCATATCAGTTGGTGGTCGCAAAGTATATATCTACATATAAGAGATATCCAGGTATCTACTGACTCATCACGATATCTCTGGAACTATAAGGCGTAGAAACTTGAAAATTGCTAGAAATATTCCTTTTGCCGAGTAGAGGTCAGCTACCGGATTTTAGAGAGAGGCAGTAACTATTAAGATTTTCTCAATATTTGACCGAAGTTGGGAAGTTGGCAGTGTTCTCCACCCCCGTGCCTCGGAGAGCACGTTAGGCCGTCGGTCCCGCGCCTGATCTCTGTCTGATCGTTTCGGAAGCCCGTCACATCAGACTATGAGAGTGAAGGAATAGAGAGTGCACTTGTGTACTATGCCTGCCAAGCCGCAGTGGAGCAACGTAGTGGATTTATGCTCTAAAAACCCTCTCTCATATGATTGAGGAGGCCTATGCCCAGCTGTGTGACGTTAATGGGCTGCTACTTACCTAATATAATCACTAAAAGACTTGCAATGTTTATTTTAAATATTACAGAATAACAAGTTCCAGAAATATAATTTAGTCTCAATAATATACATGTTACATTAGCTAATAATATATTTATTTATATGGTTTTCTTTGAAAACCAGAGAGATAGTGGGTATATTACTTCTGAACTTATATGAACCTACAAAAATAAGCGTTCATAACTTCCGACTTTTATTATCTATATCGTGACTTGGCCATCATTTAGATTTTTGTTTGAATACCAATTACCTTATCCTTTTAATAAAGATTTAATTTATTATATTCTAAACTTTGGGTTGTATTGACTTTTACGGGTTGTATTAAGTTAATTCAAACATTTCTTTGTCGTACTTTTGGCAAAATTGTTTGTCATTTTTTATTTTGTAGTAGCGTAAATATTAAAAAAAGCCGTTTTAAGTATACGAAGTAAAATTTTAAGTATTTTGAAACACTGGGATTTCCCCTAAACTAATTGAATTACATAATAAGTCTTTACTGTTATTCTAACTTTGGAGTTGTATTAAAAATATGCCTACTGGTAGTATAACGATATGGCAATCATGGCTTAAAAAAAGATAATTAACAAATTGAATAAGTATGATGTCTTCTAGAAATTTGCTGGATTTTTAATACAAAAGAATATTATCATTTGTTTTTTTATATTTTTAGGAGTTAGTCACTGTGCTGTACTCTAGCTAGATAACATTTGCATTGCGGATCCATTAACACATGCATTTGGATTGAGCTTACTAACAGCCTTTATGGCTTTTACTAAACGACCTTCAATGAAAATATTCGGGTCGATGCACTGAAATTGGCAGTTAAGATCGGCGAGTGTAATTCCTTAATTTACGTCCCACATCCCGTTAGCGTCGTAAAAAAAGTTCAGGGAACTGGTTGGGATAATAATGGGTTGGACCTATTTGGCAATGGAATGTATCGTATAACGGTCGTAAGTTATTTGGGTGAAGAAGTAAGGAGATAAGGCAATACGCAGTGCAGCACCCGGCTGGATCGCATTGCGTCGAGCAAAGTGGCGCCGGCCACTTGGCAGTTGCTCTCGGTCAACGTCCTCCATCTCTATAAAAGCCTCCACAATCTTGAGCCAAAACAATTTCACCGAATTTCTTGCCATTGCTTCAATACGCGTGATTTTTACGATCTTTCTCCTTTGGACTAGTGTTTACGATCAAATAGACAATTTAGATACCACCATCTGAATTGCATTTTTGATCCTACTCTTATTAAATTATAGCTTGTTTTATAACTTCGAATACATTAATGTTTTTGTTGTTTGGTTTATTTTGAATGTGTATGACATCTAGAGAATTCTTTTCTGTAACGTTGTATCTATTACTAGATTATTCAATATTAAAATAAATATCTTATCGCTAGTTATTAGGATGAAATACATAATTTAACAATTTTAAACCCTTAAATTTGTTAAAAAATCTAGCTCAATAGTATTGGATTGAATGTGGAAATACAAAACGACACTTATTTATCAACGTTAAAATTCTTTGCAATAAATAAACACTGAAAAACTTATTATATCGTTATGGAGTTAAGACATGAAAAAAAACCCGAATTAAGATAAAAATTCGGTAGATATATTTGGCTTAAGTTCAATTACCGAATAAAACTGCTAAAGCTTTTTAAAAACCTTTGCGTCTCCCAATGGCAAAGGTATTAAAGTTTTATAGCCGTTTTTATTTTGTTAGTATAAAGAAATAGTTATTTTATTTTAAGGGCATTCAAGATATTTTTGTTAGATCTTTTGTTGTATTCAATTCTAAGATTATCCTATGTATGGCAGCAATATTTAAATATGTTTGACTGTATTTTTCATCATAATATGTGATTAATATATGAAACAAATAAATTCTGCGTGGTTCACTGAAAAAAATAAAATTATAGCTGTTTGTGTTTACTATGACTTTGTCGAGAAATCACTATATTTTTTTGGGTCGAGTTCTTATTGTCACAAATTTCTCGAAGAAGTATTCTAATTATGTAAATTTAACAAGAAATGTGTGTCTGTATAAAAAGTATATTAAATTATATTTTATAACATAAATATATTTAAAAAAATCCACGTAAATATGTTCTGAATTCAAACAGTCGTGAAATTAATAATCATTAATACTATCAAAAGGTGGATAAAGAAAAAGCTGTCATTATGAAATATAAATTTATTATCACAATTTATAAATAAGTATCTAAATTCGATTTTTCTAAGCACTTAAAGCTAGTTGTATAAATTAAAATAATCTAAGCAGACATAAATCTTTCAGAATCAGAAAGCTCTATGTCCATATGTGACATCTTTGTACAACTTTAGAGTCCCAACGTAAAAAATAATGACGCACTATTAAAAATGTACCGAAAAACTATTTTTTTTTTCAAATAATTCAGACAAATGTCATAGTCGTGACATATTTCGTTCGTGACTTGTGCATTAAATAATTCAATGCATGAAAATTGCTATAGGTAGTTTACACTTAATCAAAATACTGATTTGTATGAGGAAAATGTTTACAAATATTTCGAGTATTTTTGGTCCCATTAGCAAATTTTCTAATTGACTTTTTCTAACACCCATTTGCCTGAGTATGGGGTCTCTATCCTCTTCAGTTTGGGACGGAATCCATTCTCATCAGCGGTGTAGTCGACTCTGTACATGAATCCATCGGGGCCGATGTACTCATAAAAGCCTTTTGAAGCGATACCTTCATCGAGAGTGTTGGGGTTCTTCAATACAGCGTTTTCTTTCGCCCGAATTTTGTTTTCAGTTTCAAAACTATAAAGAAACAAGTCTTTTAAGATATTTGATTTTTTTGTATTTTTTCGATTTAATTATGATGTTAAAAATTTGTAAAATTTACGTAATATGTCAGTAATTAAATATGTGTAACAATGTATTTAAAAACGTTATGAAAATATAAATTAAACCGCATATAACAACTTTAATTTTCAATGCTATAATGACATATACGCTATTAATCAATCGGAACTCCCTAACAGGCCAATAAGTCACGTGTTATTATAGATATATGGGTCGTAATGAATGTAAATGGGTTTGAACTCTGACCTAACAACGGCCAGGTATATGAACGCCAAAAATTTTACCTTGGTCAAGGCCGAAATTTTTTTCCTATGGCACAACCTAAAATTAGATACATAATACGGAGATTTATAGTAATTTATTTCCATAAGCTACTGTATATGCTACTTTTTTTATTGCACACAGTGTAGCGCTGTGACCACACATGATAGTAAGTGACAGTCAAAGATGAGGAACAAAAAGTTTTTTTTTGGTTCTTACTATTACTTCACTCCCTATATTAATATAGTTTGTCTTTATATATATAAGTTTTATGTGCCTGTGTATGTCAGTGACTTCATCCTAAACGGCTGGACCGATTTTGATGATTCTTTTGTGTGTCTTCAGGTGGATTCGAGAAGTGTTTAGATTGGAAATTAATTCCGGGTTTTCTTATATTTCCACGGTATTGGAAATTATGCGGGTATAATATATATATCATGTTTAAATTTTCCATCAACTTCAATTCAAATACAATTTTTAAACCTTTTAGTAGATCACACTTGATTAAGTTTGAATAGACCTTAATTGTTGATTTTATTAAATTTCTAAGTAAACTAGTTAATTTTCGAACTTCAAGATGTATTGAATACCATTAAAAAATAACATCTAAAGTTGATAAAAGAATATGTTTTTATATTACTTAAAATATAATTAATCCGCGATATAAACATCTAATTAAGAAGGTCGATGCTAACGTAAATCAAATGTTTAATCCTAATATATTCGATTACGTTATTTACCTCCGGAAGTTACTAATGATTTGTTATCGTCCTTGATAGTATAAGTTATATTTTGTAACGCTTCTGTTTTACACGAATAATATTAATACATGATTATCAAAAATTCCAAGATGACAAATTAACATAACTGTTCATCAAAGCTATCTCAAATGCAAATTTCTATGATAAGACAACATTCGTTTTATTCAGCTATGCAAGGTCGATATTGTTAAGGCGACACGAATCAATAAATTTAGTATATTAAATATTTTGTATGTTAATTGCTATGGCGGACTGAGGATCTAAAGAATTTAATAAATCACATGAGGTGGTCATAAGGAAATAGAGTAATAAGCCAGTTTCACAAGATTTATTAATAGAATCCTTTGTTTAAAGTTTAATTATTATATTCGCTTTGTTAACAAAAGTTCTGGAGTCAATTCCCGGCAGTAGACATTTCTGGAATTCCTTTTTCAAATTTGTAAGAGTCTGGAATGGTGGGAGACTTCGGTCGTGGCTAGCTACTACCCTACCAGCAAAATTTGCTTGGTACATTGATATGCTCAAAACATTCCGGGATACATTACCTCTTACGAAGTTATAATAATCATCAACAGATGAGATTACATATATATATATATATTAATAATCTCGTAAAATAAATGGGAGATCGGCTGAGTAGTTTAAGTCTTTACATTTACCTTTATAAAAAAATTATAGTTCATCTTCAAATTATTCCCGAACTGAAATATATTTTTATGAAAGCAAATACGTATTTTTTCCTTTATTGATTCTAGAATTTACCAAATATAATTAAATATGCGAGTTTTTAATATCAAAGCAAATATTTGTCGCATTGGAAATTCAAATAGACCAGTTTAAAACTTTAAACCACTTTATAGCGCTAATTAGCTTATCGGTATATATTCCGGAATATTCTCCATTAATAATAATTAACATATATATGAGTATCAAAGTATTATGTGTTAGAAAATAATTTGAGAAATAGATATATATTTTCATTTGCTTGACAATTTTGTAATTAAACTGAAATTTCTCATATTTAATTTATTTTCTTTCTAAACACTATGTAAATCAATGTATTTCCTTCTCTAACATACGAAAGATATAAAGATATTATTTTATGTCGTTCAAATGCATAATGCCGTTTGCATGCTATTGACTGATCAAGCTTTTAAAGTTGTAAGAATGTTAATGAATTAATTTTCATTTGTAATGTTCCTAGAAATATGCAATTACAAATACTTCTACAACATCATTTATTGCGATTTTAACGATGTGGTTTGGACTTGTTTTCATACAAAATCGTCTATGCTGAGTTTTATATAATACGGTCTAATCTTTATGTGTAGTTTAAACCGTAAATTTTGTTGTTATTTTCCTATAAATTATAATTGTTAACGCACAAATAAGTTGTTGATGGTTTTGGAATTAAATAAGACTCGAGTAATAAAATAAAAAAAACTGAAATGAATTGATCTTATATCGTACGAAAGGTTAATAAAATAAATTAAAACAGAGTACTTTAAAACAAAAATCCATAACAAAAGTTATTTAGAACAGTCAAAAACATACTACACTATACTGCGGTTATGTATCTTCAACTTTAATACTCTTTGCTTTTATTTCAGCAGTTTTTACAGTGAAATTTAAATGTAAGTTTAATAATAAATAGGCTTATTAAAGTCCCATTGCTGGGTACAGGACGTATAGGAGAGAGTATGTCTTTAAACTATTAAGCTGTGAATTTACGCAATATACACAAGATATGTTGGTTTCCTCACGTTGTTTTTCATAACTCAAAAGCACAAAGAATTTCGCACAAACTATATGAGAGTATTAGAAAAAAAGCTGACTTATATACCATAAGTCTTTTAAATGGAACTTAGCGATGCTTGCCCATGATTCGATATATACTATGGCTTAATAGGTTTAGAGTTTAACTTACACGAAATCGTATTTGTCCTCATCATAGTGGTGCTTCTGTTTAAGGATCTTAATTCCGTTGTTCTTGTAATAGCCTTCTTTGTAGTATGGGTTGTATTCTTCAGGTGGAGTCAGGACTAATTTATATACATCTTGCGACGCTGCTTCGACGTATGGTTCATAGTCGTGGGCGTATGGACCAAATCCGCCATCGTAAGGGTTGTCTATGTGTAAGTATGGGTTAGGAACATGTATGTATTTGCCTTCGTCTGTTGGGATGTACCTGGAACAAAAAAAATATTATTTAAGTAAATCTTTCATGTAGTTAACGTAGGTCAGTTATGTTTTTGAAACTTGTGTTTCCAGTTCATTAAAAATATTTGAAAAAATTCTTAGTCGGAGTCAAAATAACTTCTTATTCATATTTATCAAAATGATAACGTACACTTACAAAAAAGAGAATGGTAAATAAAAGGATATGTAGTTTGGAAGTAAAACTCAAGGGTTTTCTAAAGGATTTATTGGTTTAATATAATAATAATTTGATAATTATTATGTTATTAAATCTTATCTATAACATTAATAGGTTTATATTATATTTCAAGCATTTAATGTAAAGTACTATGTCTTTGAAGCTACAGTTGTTTTTTTAATGTTTTGGTGCATGCCTCCATTTTTTATAACTAATTGAACTAATTACAATGCAAACTTTAAACATTTAATAAAAAGTAAGGATATTTATCCATTTCTTATCACAAAATACTGATTTGAAATCTTAATAAAACATACTAAACAAATTACAGTCCCTATATAACAAATACCTTATTTGTTTCGTATATTTCATGAGAACGCAAAGCATATCATTTTAAACGATTCAATTTTTCTTTACTTGGAGGATGTTGCTTAGTTTTATTTGCTTTAGGACGAGGTTTTATAAAACTTTAAAAGCTTTCAGAGAGAATATTTTGTAAGGTATACTATCAATGTCTTTCAAATAGTGTATGTATTTCACATTTCAGTGTTTACGTTACATGATTTTATATTCAGATTTTGATTAATAAATTAGACAGTATCTGTAAATAAAATGAAAAATACTATTTCTTTTATTAGGATAAAGGTGCTGTTGTATTAAATAAATATTTGAATAAAAAGAAGAAAATTATTAAAAAAAAAATCTATTGTTTTAATCTTTGTCTGATAAGGGTCAATACAACTAATGTTCCTCGTATTAATGTGATCATAACGCATATTAATATGATATATCAGTAATATGCAGAATAAACAGGTGACATTTACTTACTTGCCAGAGTCTCCATATTTATAGGGATGCCATTTACCGTCTTCGATAGGTGAACCGGCGACTGCGCTCACGCAGATTGCAAATGCGAACTGTAAACATAAATAATTGCATTTATATTAAATGCAACAAAGGGTTATATATAATTCAATTTTAAAATGTATTATTTTCATTAATATCAATAATGTATCAATTCTTTCCTGTAAATATGTTAAAGAATCTTTGAAGGTCATAATATTGTTTTATGAAATTATTTTATAGATAAATTATAATGTATTAAAAGAAAGGGAGGAGAAAAAATATTTTTTAAAAAAAGACGCCAAAATATCACGTACCACGTACGAGTACATCCTGATTGCACTTAAAATTTTTCTCTCGTAAAAAAAATATCACTGGCAAAACGTTACAGTTCAATCACTTCCACTGCAGCAGCGACCACAATGCGGAAATCTATTCACCAAACGATGTGTACACTCCTTAGAGAATTCCAAAACATTATGTTGATTTCGAAATCGACTCGTCGCTTTTATACATTTGCTACATCGGTTCATCTCTTTGCGGGATCAAGAACACACGCGCAACTCATCTGCGTAACATGGAAAACGCACACACGGAGGCGGCCTACGTATTTTTTATCTTTGCATACCATTGTTGATCAAATTGACTTTATTAGGTTATAGGTGTCAAATACTCTATCGATATTATTATTTTTACATTTTTTTACTACGTAGGCGTATCTTCACATATCATATAACAACCAGTACGCTATAACTTAAAGCTACATGCAGGAACGGATTGTTGGGGGGCATCCGGGGCCACAGCCCCGGGGCCTCTTTCAAGAAAGAACGAAAGAAACATTTATTCTGTAATGGTGTTACAAACAGTATTCTTAATCTAGCTTTGCAGCGTTACTGCCTGTAACACCACATGGAAAAGGTTCACAGCTTAGCAATTGTCATATGTTATACAACACGTGACGCTGATTTTCAGCTGTGACCCCGGTGACGCCACAGCGTGTTAAAATATTAAAAAAAAAGAAAAAAATGGCAACTAACAGTAAAAAAATAAAACAGTTGGCAAAAAAAAAGAAACACTAATTGTATACTAAAATTAAACCAGTCAAGAGACTTTGAAATTATTAAAAAATGGAAATAAAAACAGTTTAATTTATTTCAACGGTTATCTTTACTTACTAAATGGAGTTTTTGTTGCCATTTCCAATTCGCAAATCTCAAGTCAGAAAATATAAACTTGAAGATCATGGACGTAATTGCAATTAATTATGTATAAGAGACAAGTCTGTTTGTCTGTATATTTTAAAACAATAAAAATAGTGTCATTTATCGTATACTCTACGAATTTTACAAGATTTCTCGATCTTTTCTTGATACTTTTAGAAAACTCATATTCTTACCTTTATTTTTATTTGTAAATATTAAAAGAATCTATTGCTTGGTCTCACCACTACTTGGAAAATAATTTGTGGTCAAGGGGCCATTCGTCTTTGACGCCCTGGGGCCTCCATACTTTGAAATCCGCCCCTGGCTAACATCAAACATAAGAATTGGATCAAAGTATGTGGATCAATTGCTTTTCCATTTTATAGTAATTAGCAACCTATTAGCATCCCACTGCTAAACACAGGTATCATCACTCATAGAAGAGAGGGATTGTTGATTTCTTTTTATAACAAAACGCAAAATACAAAATTATTAAACTATTTTTTTATATTGTAATATTTTTTTGTATTTGTAATCAGTATACGTATCAGTACCGCAATCAACCTTGGATTACTTCAAGCACCCTATAAACCACTGAGATATGTAAAACAAACTTAAATAGTAAATGGATACTGTACAAAAAGGGGGTTTGGAAGTCCTTCAAGAGTATTTTACATGTGTCATGTGTTTCTAAAGATTTCTAATAGTCAATTATTCCTGTTTATTCTAAGTTTCCAGGTGTAATTGCTATTTTAACAGCTTGCAATTTCAGGCTTTATTTCTTGCGAATACAAAATTGCTACATATTATTCTTATACGGATATTTTTCTTTCTAATTTTATTATACAAGATCCGGGAAGCTTAAGAAAGTTTGTAAAATAAACGTTTAAAATATCACTTTTCATGTTATCTTATTTACTACGAATGCAGAGAATGTATAAATAATAACGCACAATGACTCAAGGCGATTTTTGGAAAAGGGAATATCTTGGTGAACAATAAAGTATCTTTAAAATTTTGACCGTTTCGTGGAATGAGGAAATGCTTGTACCTATTAAATTTATTAACTTAAATATCTGGTTATAAAAGCTTTAGGAGCCTTTATATTTAATAATTCAAATGTATTAATAATATAGGAAATATTGTATTCATAATTAATTGTATTTGTGAAATATTTAATGAAGATAAATTGTTCAAGCAAAATTTATATAATAAATATGTTTTGTTTTGCGGTATAAAATTAGGAATTTTCCTTGCAGTTTAATAACTAGAAATAATAATATGTCTTTGTCATTATCAGTATTCGAGGAGGAAGAAGCACCATGCCTCTTTATATTTCTAGGGTATGCGGGTATGGGATAGGTGGAAAAAAAAATTACAGCCTCGCTGGCGCAGGTATTCGCTACACCATTAGAGGTATTGGTTTCGATAACCTTACGGGGCAAGGAAATTAGTAGGGATCTTTGGCCGTGACTAGTTGCTACCCTTCCACCAAAAAACGTACCATTAAGCAAATATAATTGCGTTCCTGTACCATGCTGCGAAGAAACTATGAACAGATAAATTATCTTTGACCAAGTCTACTGACCCATTTTCATCTTAAACTGTATTATCACTTACTACCAGGTGATGTCACCGTTAAACGCTAACTTGTCAGCAATAAATGTTGAATTTACTTACCAATTTGAATGAGGTTATCTCCTGGGTTCTTCTCAACTTTAGTTGAAGGGTGCGGGCCTCGAGGCAGTACCTCCTTACCCGGGCATCTTCCTCAGGGTCCATCCAAGGCAATTTATTAAATGGTTCCACGGTGGGTGTCCTGGTGTTACGACTCACGGTGGATGACATCATTTCTGACGTACCTCGAAGCTCCTACTATCATACGTAGGCACTTGTGCTGCTGGATCTGAACAAGTGCCTACGTATGATATAGGAATAGGGATAAGGTTATATAAAAATAATTTTATGGCACCTGAACTGACTGTTTAAAATAAAGCAACGTTTTCTAATCATTGAATCATCGCGACAATCCGAGTATTTAAAAGTTATAAATACGGTGAAAAGAATGTATCCAAAAGTTGCACCTTTTATGATGTCAATGCAAACTTATTCATATATGCTATCTGCATTCACAAAAAATGGCATGACCTTGTAAAATTTCACATAATTGATTATATACATTTAGTATAAAGAACCAGGATATGCTATCTAAATTTCCTAATGATTGGGTTTGTCCACGGAACTAAATATTTGGCACTCTCGCTGGCACTTAAGAATTTCTTCGCTGATGAATTATTGATAATAAATCAATTCTAGATTTATTATATATTTTTTTAATATGTATGTATGTCTTAGTATATAATCTTAGTATTAATGAGTTGCAATTTAAATTAATAAAAGTTCCGTTTGAATAACTCGCTGGTGCAGTGGTGTCAATACTTTGCTAGAAGAGGTACTGAGCAATTTTAGGAAATCGCATTTCCTAATTTGTTTGAGTCTGGACTGGTGGAAGGTTTCGGCCTTGACTAGATAATTCTACTAGAAAAATGGCGTTACAGTTCGAAACTGTGTGCAAACCATAAGAGGTTCTTACCATATAAGCGCAATTCCATCTTAGACAGTATATTCATTTGTCATCAGGTGAGATCAAAAGTCAAGCGATAGCCTACAAGACTCTTATAGTTATACATATTGTTTTGTACTCTTTTAATATGCAATATCACCAGGGTTAAACTTCTATATATAGTATAGTTATTACTTTTACAAACATATGTAAAAGTTAAAAAGAATTAATTTAGTTGAAGTGTTAAAAGAATACTACAAATATTTTTTTTATAAATTAATTATTATTACGTACATATATCTTCCACTGTTATGGCCTAGAGGTTAGATTTGTGACATGGTGATAAAAAATCGCGTTATACAATCTTCTACTTTAAACTTTTTTGTTTGTTTGCTTTATTATTCTTATACTTACAGAAAATACCGTGAATTATTATTTCCCAATTATAAATGGAGTCTTGTTATGTATAGTTTAGAGGTAATGTGAATGGTTTATAAGAAATAGCAGAGGACCGTAATGGGTCTGTGCTCTAAAAACACTCCCTCCTATAATAGAGAAGGTCTGATGAGTATAACAGTGGGAAGTTAATAAGCTGCCAAAGACATTTCCTTACTGAAAATCATACTGCCTCATTGGTCTAATGGTTAGCATGTTCGACTACAGGCAAGAGGTCCTGGGTTTGAGTCCTGGGTCGGGCCAAGTTGAAATCGATATTAAGTTTTTTATTAAGATTTTCTCAATATTTGCCCGAAGTTGGGAAATTGGCAGTGTGATCCACCCCCGTGCCTCGGAGAGCACGTTAAGCTGTCGGTCCTGCGCCTGATCTCTCTCCGCGAGTGTCAGATTCCCGTCACATCAGACTATGAGAATGAAGGAATAGAGAGTGCACTTGTGTACTATGCCTGCCACTCCGCAGTGGAGCAGTGTGGGGGGTCAATGCTCTGGAAACCCACTCTCATTTGAATGGGGCGGCCTGTGCTGAAAACCATAAAGTGTTCTGATAAAACCCGCATAACCCGAGATCAATGCTGGGATGTGTTACCAAATCGCAATAAAGCAGCACGGAGGTTAAATTTTATTGTTTTATAGCCCCATTGGCGCAAAGGTGGCATGGTATATTTAGAAAATTATATTTTCTAATTTTTCTAAGTCCGAACTATTGGAAGGTTTCGGCTGCGACCAGTTACCAGCAATAATGTGCCGCCAAAGCAAAAAAAACTGCGTTCTGGTTAGGTGGTGCGCGAAAGTCCTAAGTAATAAGTAAATTACCTCATACCAGGTTAGCGAGCTATCATCTTAGAATGTATCATAACTTACCATCAGGTGTGATTACAATGGAGCGCTAAAAAAAATTCTATAGGTCATCACTTGATTATAAGCTTAATTGACATCCTGGAGACACTAAAACATTGTTTTGTTTTTGGTTGTACATCATTGAAATTATCATATTCAATATATGAAGTAGCGTGTATACATTATTATCTAGAGTAACATAAAATTAAGTAGAAAATAGAAGCATCCGAGTAAAATACGACTAATAGACGGCAATGACTACGATCCCTTCCAAGAATCGTCTACGTCGTTTAACCATAGCACCTTCACCTGCGTTATACTTAACAATAACTTACAATATTTATTACCGAAGCTGACAAGGCTCCAAGGCAATATACCTCTGCGTCAACATGAATAACCCAATATGGAAAACTTCCTAGAAATTCAAAATATTTACCGCTCATTAGAAATATCTCATGACGAACCAATCCAATTCATTGAAATGATAATATTCGTATAATTTACGGACATATAGGAATTCATTATTTCCGAATGTTAAAATCGTCTTGTTATGTATGATAAGCTATGTCAAATACGTAGTAACGGTCCTCGTAGTTTATCAGGAACAAACTATAACACTGCTTATTTATAGAAACATTATGTTAATGACGTGATCTGTTGTTTTTTATGTCTCAATTTAGCGACATAACAATAATGGATTTTGTAAATTTTGCGACTAATGTCAATTAATGTACATACTTATTATAGAATAATAAATAATTTATTAAATGCTCAACAAACATAAATATAATATATTCATACAAAATGTTTTTAAAGATTGTTTATAAGATTGTCTGTTTCTGTTTGCTGTTATGTCTAAACTGGTAAACCATTTAGGGTTTATTTCACTAGGACTTGCATTTTATTGCGAATAATCCTAATAAGGGGTTAAGAATATGGTTAAATTTGGGATGAGAATATGAATGGGAGATCAATGTTTTATCGGTTTTCGGATTTCAAATAGTTGTAATGTAAATAGTATAATGTACCTATGTTGACAATCTATAAATACATTTTCTCAGTGTCTTCTTTCAACTCTTATAGATCTAAGTAAGCAGGTATCTATGCATAAACCAATTCACATGTGCAAGTCAGTATTAAATAATATATAATGTAAAGCAAAAAAAAATCAATAATCAAAAAGATTCGTCCTAATTATGGTTCGGAAATTTACGCTTCAAAAAAAGTTAACGTTTTATGTTTAATATCTGTTTGTTTATTTACCTATTAGACACATAACAGTTTGCCACTTAAAAAACTTTAAATAAATTTCTATGCGCACTAAATCTATGTGTTCATGAACACTGAAAGAAAATAACTACTTCTAGAAATTGATTTGTTAATAGTTTAATAATTTGTTTAGGCAAATATAACAAATTTCTATCGTATGTTTTGAGTGTATATTTGGACTGATGAATGAAGAAAAGACTGGATAGGATTTGGACCGGTAGGAAATGCTTGTACGCACCCCAATATGACCTTATCGGGAATGTGGGATTCGCTGGCAGACTACAATACCCACTAAAACCTAGCAATACCCTCCACATTCTTCAGTGGAGCACCACAGGATCAGTACACTCAATCCACCCTGGTACCTTGTAAAATTGCAGCTGGGAAGTTAATCAACGCCTTCTGCTTCCCAACCTTCTGCGGCAGAAAAGAAGAGCGAAATAATAATTTTACAAAAGGAGGTCACTGCCCTCAACTCCCTTCGCTGATGAGTATTGCGACCAGTACAAGGTTTTATAAGAACTATTCATTATCTTTTACTAGGTTACTGTGTTTCTAACTTAAGTTGTATGACTTATCATCAAGTGAGATCATAATTAAGCTATACATAAATATAAAAGCATCACTATACCAGACGAGTATGAAAATAATTGAACGTCGTATAGACAATGCTATACAGTATTTAGTTTGACCTACTAGTACGCCAATCTTATATACCGTTGTAGTTTTTATCAATAGCTTTATAAAATTGAAAGAACTGAACTTAATTAAAGACCGAAATAACTGATGATGAAATTTTTTGAACAAAAATATTTAAATTCAATCGGTAATAAAATCATACATAATCATTTTTGACTCATTTGATGAGCACAGGTTATTATAACTGTTTCACTTTTTTACGTAAGTTGAATTTAAATTAATATACCTTAGGTTTTGTAAGTGTAAATGTAAGTTCAAAGAAAAACTTTATGCCTTAAAGTTACTGTGATAATCGAGATTCGATAAAGGTAACGATTTTCTTGAATCAAATCCTTGACAAATATTGCCTTGTGACTGAAATTTGAATAATTCACATTTAACTTTCCATTTCAAATAACCCAGAGTGGTGGTTATCAGCCCTAAATCTTCTTAAGAAAAAAGGCCATCGAAAAACATATTTATACCACATAATTCCTTGCCGGCAAGCAAATAAAATCTTAAATTTGATTAAGATCATACGAACTAAAAACTTCATAAAGGAGATGTTAATAATACAAATTACAACAACATTTTTTGTTCTTAATTCTTAATATGTGCAATTAATGATTTTATGATATGATTATGATAATTTTATATAAAATCTTGTCAATAAGATTATATTATAAAGGGTCTTCCAATAAGAGGTTTCATTTTGAATTGCCCGCTATCTGGGCAGCTGTCACTTTTGAAGCTGTCATCTTTTGACATTTGACAAGTAAAAACTACGCCATTACTAAAAATGTAACGATACACGCTTCAACAACGCATTGAAATTGTTAAAATTGACTACAGAAATGGTGAAAATTTTGCAGTCACAGTTCGTAAAACTAAAGCACTTTTGGGTCGTCGTAAAGCACCTTCTCGGCCAGCAATAGTGAAACTGGTTAAAAAATTTGAGCTGTTGGGACAACGTAGCGATGTGAAGAATCGAAACCGTGTGCGTCGCTCAAGAACAATTGAGAATATTGCTGCTGTAAGCCGTAGTGTTGACGAAACCCCAGGTTTGTCAATTCCTCGTCGATCTTTGGAATTACGCATTCCACAAACGACATTACACCGTATTTTGCATAAAGACTTAGGTTTTAAGGCTTTTAAAGTTCCGTTAACACAAGAACTCATGCCGGTCGATCACCAGCAACATCGTATCTTCGCTGATTGGGTCCTTGAAATGCATCAAATATTCCGGATTTTCCTGGCCGTGTTATTTCTCGAAGAGGTGATCACAATTGGCCCCAGAGATCTTGTGATTTAACACCTTTAGACTTTTTTCTTTGGGGCCACGTGAAAGGTGAGGTCTATGCCAATGCTCCACAATCGATTAAAGACCTTAAAGATGGAATTCGTGAAGTTATCGAGGACATACAGAGGCAAATGTGCGAATTGGTCATGGAAAATTTCATGAAAAGGATATGGTGCTGCAACTGTAGCCGTGGCGGCCATTTGGCTGATATCGTTTTCCATCGTTAATGGCATACCTTTCTCTTTACAATGAAATAAATATCCATTGATTTCTCTTAAAATATAGTCGTTTTTTTAAAACATCAAAATGAAACCTCTTATTGGAAAACCCTATATAATTCAGTAAAAAGTGACGCGTTCAGTGCACTCTCTGGAACTGTACTCAAACGAGCGTTACATAATCGAGCGTCCCAGGTCAGTCGCATTCAATATCGACAAAATAAAGAAGTCAGCCTGAAGAAGTTTTCAAACCAAAAACAAATTGGGTACCGTAACAATTTTATGTAGAAACCTGTAAAAGGTAATACTGCACATTGACGTGAACACATTTAAACGTCAACCTGGATAGATATAAAATCATTGAAAATACATTATTAATGTTGACCCACTATAAATCACCTCAACGAATTCATTATATACCGTTGTGCTTTTAAAAAAAATCTCATATTATTGATATATTTAGGTCATTCGGTTAGCTGAATACGCGTTAATTTGCGTACGAGAACTCAAAGTGCACAATGAATAAGTACCGGATTGACCCGTAGCGGTATATTAAAAAGGTATTGAATGATGGCGCCTATTTTAATAAATGCTGAATTAATGTAACACCGATTTTGATTAATAATTATTGAGATGTAACGTTAAGATTACATTGACGCTCAACCATTTAGCTTTGTAGTAAATAATATAACGTATAACGCTCTATTACGTTTTTTTTATCAACAGCAATTAATAATTTTAACGCCGTTGATAAGTAATGAGTCCAATATGTTTGACCTTTTCGGGAAAATGTGTTTAAAAAATGGCGTATATTAATAGCTGTCACCCATGGTAAAAAGTAATGTAAGTAGACGCCCTTTTAACATCCCACTGCTGGGCACAGGCCTCCTCACTCCGAGAAGGAGGGGTTTTCAGAGCAAAGACCCACCACGCTGCTCCACTGAAGATTGGCAGGCATAGTTAACAAGTGCACTCTCTATTCCTTCACCCTCATAGTCTGATGTGACGCGAATCCGACACGACCGGAGCGAGATCAGGACCGACGGCTTAACGCGCTCTCCAAGGCACGGGTGTGGAGCACACCGCCAACGTCGGGCAAATATTGGGAAAAACTTAATAGAAAACTCAATATTGATTTTTGAATTGGCCCGACCTGGGACACGAACCCAGGACTTCATGTCTGTAATCGAACATGCTAACCACTAGACCAATGAGGCAGTCACCAATGGTATTGCCTGTTTATTGGCGATGCCGTGGAAATATAGGGAAACCAGTTATTTATCGAATCGAATTTCCAAACAAAAATATCCTTCAATGCGCCTGAAAACAAACAGCAATTTCATCAACATCGGTTCACGTGGAGCTCAATTATATATACTAGTAGAAGCGTTATATATCGTATGAAAATATGTATATGTGAAAGTCAGACTCATGTAATAGTATAAGTACTCGCTTCACGAGCAGAGGGCCCAGATTCAATTCCTGGCTGGGTAAAGTTAGCAAAATTCTATTTTCTAAATATATCTAAGTCAGGGTGCGTCGTGGCTAGATACCAGTCCTACAAACATAGACGTTTCGCCAATTAAAAAAATTGCACTTGTGTAAAACATTGAATGGAAACCATTAAGAGGTATATTACCTCTTACCAGATGAGCGAGTTTTCTTAAGTGTTCTTTCAGAAGATGAATTATATTACAGTTCAGGGCGTATATATATTAGAAAACTTGTTGTACATCTATAAAAATATTGACTCTTTTACGAAAAAAAGTGAATTCACCTCATATAACTTAAGAAATAAAAATAAAATTACTGTAAACTCTAGGAGGCTACATAAGATTGACAAGTCATTTAAGGGCAACTGTATACGTTTCTATAACAAGCTCCCAGAAGAAGTTACAAAGATGTCTCTTAATAAATTTAAAGAGATGAGAAATCATTCTATAATTTGAAAGAATACTTAGAAGACAAAAAAGCGTGGGAGTGAATGAGTTGCTCTATATGTATATAGATATAGAATATTTTTAATTAAATATTGTAATAATGATAACAAAAAAAAACGTACACCCGACTGAGTTTGTTGTGGGCTCTTCTCAGATCAGGGCGCGAAGGAACCCTCGTAACTTTAGATTGTAAGTCGTTCTTTAATGTTATCATCAGTCATATATTTAAATATTATAGGGTAAAAAAACGATATTTGACGATTCAAAACTGTTGTAATAAGCCTACTTGAATAAAGATATTTTGACTTTGACTTTGACATTATTGCTAAAATATACATTGGACCAAACTAACAAAATTGTGATTCAGCATTCATTCATAATTAAATTTAATTCTGAGTAATTCGTCTGTTATTTGTTTCCTATTATTTATATTTAATGAGAATACCATACGTTGACAGTATAACAAATACATCGATTCCTGTAATTATTATTGTTGTAAAGTTTCGGGTTTTCCGTGTGTTCTCAATAAGATTATACTATAATAATAGAAATAATTTTGTTGTTTAGTTTGCGATTGGACAATTCTGAAAAACAAGCTATATTAATTAAGTTATTCCTTCACTGGAATTTACCGGTTAATATAGTTACGGCACCCGACGATTATCGCTGTCCATATGAAAACCTGATGGAATACCAATATTTCTTGGCTTATAACAAGAGCAGTCCCTTTTTACTATAATCCCTTCTTTTGCCAGCAATACATCATACTACATATATTATCTGTATTTATTCACATTAATAATCTGTGCAAACATGGTATAAAAATAACAGTCAGTGACTGACTACACCTTTTAGGTCTGTCTTTCTTGTTACTGATTTTTATTTCATATATATATATTAGATATATTCAGTAAAGGCAAAGGTGAGTAGCAGTCCATTAACATCCTACTTCTGGGTACGGGCTTTATAGATTTTTAGTGGTGACAGGTACTATCTAAATAACACAAAGAATTTTTCTACCTATATTCGTCTTAGATTTTAAAACCAATATACCCAAATCAGTTTCATTACACTATAGCAGTTCTGCATCACGATTTTCAAAAATTATTCGCAATTGAATATTAATCTGCAGGTTCCTATCGGAATGCAGACGGTCTCTTATTAAAGTTATCCCACGGAATCGGGAACTATGCGGGGAACAACAAAATCTGTATAAATGTGCTACAATCTTTATGATTATTTAACAATTTCACCATTAAGCCTCGTATGATGATTTTTGTTTTTGTTATTCGCTGGGAAATGCTTTATGCACGCCGGACGAAGTCAAAACTTACACCCGGGAGTGTGAGACTCGCTGGTCGTACCAGGATACCCACTAAAACCCTCTTTATCCAGGTGTTGGGGTCCAGCTTTCCGCTGACGCATTCAGCTCTGGCGCTCCCGATAAATCCGACTTAAGGGTTTTTTTAGTTTAGTTGAGGGAGAGCAGGGGAGCAAAATTCTCCTCCGGCAAGAAGGATTAGCGTCTGCCATAACCTCCTTCTGCAGGATGATAACCTCGCAGAAGGACGTAACTGCTCTCCAACATGACTCATCACCAATCTTAGCGCCCACAGTCCCAATCAGCGATGGCAAGATATGACGCTGGGGTCTCCAGGCCTGACAATTTGCTACTGTGTGGTACGCAGTGTCGACGGCCACCCCACATATACGGCAAGCAGGCCTCTCTTCGCAGCCTATAATCTAGTGCAGATAGTTGCCGAGGCAACCATGTCCAGTTAACACCCGCACCAAGCAGTAGTTTGGCGTACCGTGCCACCTGGCAAGCCAATCTTCGAAGAATGGACGCATTTTAGCTCAAGTCTTTGTAGTACAAGGCCGTAAACAGTTCTCCTTATCCGTAAAGAAATCATAAGATTTAATTCGCCTGTAGAAAAAGGCCGACCAGCAATGAGTAAACAGATTTTGAATAACAACTACGTCGAAGCCTTTTGAGGTATCCACTTATCGACACCTTTTAGGCGCCTTTAAGAAATCAAAACATTTTTATTTCTCATTCTCGTACATTATTATAATAATAACGAACGGATTTCTGCTTTCTTTATATTCTTAATGTAATTTAACTTTACTGATAAAGAGTTACGTTTTCATAATATAATGTATTTTTGGAAAGCGTGCTCTCGGAAAGCAAAATCACTGCATGTTTATATTTAGGGATATTTACATAAAAGGTTGTTCGTACTCTTATAGGATATCTAAAACTCTTAGTGATAAAACCGATTTTACCCATCATTTTTTTAAGGTTATAAAGTATTTTGTATTTGTGTTACTGATCTCACTTGCCGATTGAAAAAAATTAGGCAATTGTTGTATTTAATTTATCCCGACTTGGACCGACTTTATTATTATTTAAAGAAATGCTGCCAAACTTTTAAAAAAATCGCAACTCCAATGGTTGAATAAGATCCTCTGATTTTTTGTGGCGACTATTTTTACTTAACATCGATTGAACTCTATATTAGATCGATTAGAAACTTACATTTAACTTACAGGTTCGTACTTGATGGTTATCTCGCCTGATGATACAACTCTAAGATTGTAACGCGTTAACCTCGTAGGAGGTAATTTACCTCTTAAGAGTTCCTATGCAGACTCGCATTGAAACGCTTCTGCTGACAGTGTGGTAATTAGCCAGGCTTCCTATCAAGCAAGATAGAGGCAGATAAGAAAACACAATTTGTTAAATTTGCTCTCTCAGAGAAAACAATAGTTACATCTTTACCGGACGCAGTCCATTATTTAATTTATTTTCCAGTTATATTCTAAAACGATTAAAACCTCTTTTTTCTTCAACGTTAGGTAAGGAATTGAAACAAACCCTGATTTGCCAAATGTTGTATTGAATTCACTGATTAGTTTAGTACTTACGCAGCACAGTATTTATTTATTATTAATTATTTAAATTATCAAAACAAAAAAATACAATAAATTTTCAATTTACGGGGTGTAAAAACAAACTCTCTAAAGTTTTTCACGGAAAAACCTCGATAAATAATTGTAGTTTTATATTTCAATATTTAATGGCAAAGTTGTCTCTCTCCATGTAATCCGCCAAAGAACCCTTAGCTTAATTAAGACATCTGATTGGTAGGTCAATGCACGATCAAGCCATGATTGCTTGCGTCTTTATTTACTGACTGTATGCACGAACAGACGAAATATAATCAAAAACACGAATCTTAATTAAACACTGGGGTATGATCGTAATTGTTATCAAGCATGATCATAATTCATACATCTCAAATTATTATGAATTTTACCACAGTTATATAATATTGTATAATTCATACCTGCTCGGTCACCCTGAAACGACGTGATTTTATGCGTATTTTGGCAGGTCATAGAATAGGTTAAAGTATTTTTCATCATTCTACCCTCATTTTTATATATATATATATATATATATATATATATATATATATAAAAATGTAGTAGTCAATGTAGACGGGTTTCAAGACCCTAAATTCACTCTCTCATTAACTCACGAAATCTTGAAAACTATTTGTAATTGACTTGTAATTTAACATTTTCGCTCCACCTAGTAATCGTTGAGAACGCAGCACTTGAAATTGTAGACGAATATACATACCTGGCACACATAGTCCGGAATCCAACTCGGTTGGGCAGCGTTCGGGAAACTACGGCAGATATTTTCGTCCGATACATCTCAGTTCTTGAAGACAAAGCTCTTCGAACAATGCGTGTTGCCAGTGGCTCCGAAACGTGGTCGCTGACTATGGGCCTCATACGAAAGCTCAGAGTCGCTCAACGTGCGAAGGAGAGGGCTATGCTCGGAGTTTCTCTACGTGATCAAATCAGAAATGAGGAGATCCGTCCCAGAACCAAAGTCACCGATATAGCCATACAACTCGCAAACCCAATGGGCTGGGCACATAGTCCGACGGACCGATGGACGTTGGGGCCCGAAGGTGCTGGAGTGGCGACCCCGTACCAGTCGGCGCTGTGTAGGGAGACCCCCCACAAGGTGGACCGACGACATCAAGAGAGTCGCCGGTAGCTGCTGGAGCCAGGCGGCGCAAGATCGGGCCTTGTAGATATCATTACGTGAGACCTATGTCCAGCAGTAGACGTCCATCGGTTGAAGCGAGCGACGACAGTACGCGGTCCCTGAGTATGGATTACCCCACTTTTCCACTAAATGCCTATGAGTCTATGAGGGTAAAACAAAGGAAAACAGCTTGTATGATTTAGATTTTTGAAATTGTTTTCAAATACTATCTATTTTTTATTATTGACAATAATATTTTATTATATTATTCGGGGAGAGTGCAGTGACTCATCAAGTGTAAAGGTTACTGAGCTGACATAATGCCATACTATGAGTCATTGATAAGGATGTAACTTAGTTCAATCACCTTGATTAGTACGTCATAAAGTAATAGTCTTGAAATCCGTGTAGTGAAAATTATTATTAAAGAGATTCTTCTTAATCGTGTCTAAGGCGGCTTATAGCTTCTTAGTAAAAACAAATTGACTTAATAACCATTTCAATGGCGATAATTTAAATATATATGGATGCTTTGGAAAGATAGTGACAGATTTTATAAAAGCTATTCATTATCTTACACGAGAACAGTTTCTTTTTGTCGATTTTAAGTGTTAATGAGTGATGAGTTTTTAACACAAACAAAATATAGACTTTCTGCTTAGTCTAAGGTTTTCGATTGAATAATTATACGTGCAAAGCAGCTATATACGAGTATTTTTTAAATTTGCTCTGGAGCATTACGATTTTTTAAATATTCATAACCAATAAATTTAAAGGGTTCAATATTTCACGACACTAATAAAAACACATGGTTTAGTTGATTATATTATCATCAAAGATATGTAAAACTTCGTCAATTAATAAGCGCACTTTCTTTTTGTTCACTTTCACAGTCAAATCGTACAGTAAATCCAAGATGACTCTCCTATCACCTTGTAAGTCAGATGCGGTGCTTAAGTGTTCTATGGAAAGTGTATATAATTTTAATGCTTGGCTTTACACTAAGATTTTATTTATACCAAAAACCCTTTTACTACATTATACTCGGAACCCAGTCCTTCATGATATTTATTCGTAAATACTGAGTACTAGAGAAAATATATATATTTAACCTAACCGTCACTAAATTACATGACATTCGTTGGTTTAACTAGTGATCTATGCAATGATACAGTCTACGCCATATAAAGAAATAAGCAAGTGGGTCCAGCTAAATGAAACCTTTATAATATATAATGTATAATTTTGTGATTTAAATGTACTTTAAATAGTGGCCTGACTGCCAGACAATACAGTCATTTACATAGTCATACTGTACTTTACTGATTATATAACCAAAACCACACAAAAGTACTAATTTGTAAGCAAAAGTACAACATTAGCCTCAAAAAATGTTACAATTATGAAGGTTCCAATGTCTTGAAGCAAAACGTACGAACGCCTACCTACCACAATACTCGTAAACTGCACCGCGAATATTTAGCAGTGATCACCTAAATACCGATATGGTTATGAGTCGTAAACTTTACCAGAGGTCTCTTTAAGTCGGTTAATGTCAATGTATCGGTAAAAAGTGCTAAAAATATAATAATCACATTAAAAGCCTACACAGGAACATGTTCGAAGGGTTGTAATAATGAAATGTGAAATATGTTTCGAATGTGTTATTAAAAGGTTTGGAGTTATATAACTGAGTTATTTGCTACTTTATTGTCAAAGAGGCAAGTTATTGAATATTTATATTTAGTTTATAAATAAAATTGTTTAGAAATGCAGTACGAGTATATTCGTCATTGGAGATTTCCAGAGGCAAATTATTAAATAAAATTCTTCCTCTTTCCATGTTGTGAATCTAGGATCTCTGCTTGTAAGGATAATATCCTTATCATTACGCCTACAACGTAGACAAAACACCGATCAAAAATCTGTAATTGACATTTGGAATACATCTATATGTATATATAAAAGAGGTATCCAGGTATCTATTGACTCATCACGATATCTTTGGAACCATGAGACTAGAGACTTGAAATTTGGTACACAATAATCTAGAGCCCGAAAAAGGACGACACAGCAAATAACTCATTGAAGTATTTATACGTATGTTTTTTTATTTGTAAAGCAATTTGCCTAAATTAATGAAAATGCTACTTATTCAAACCAATGAAAAAAAAATTCAGCTTGTAATACATAAAATATCTAACTGCTCCACGCAACTTCATAACATGATAAAAAAATTGGGGTATGATTTAGGTAAGTAAAAGCTTATTAACGCCCCTCTCCTAGGCAAGACTATCCACCACGTTGCTTCGCTGCGGGTGTACAGGCTACCACCAGGTATTCAGGGGTATACCTGAAATATTCCCCGTATATGCAGATTCCCGCACTGCTTTTATTTTACTGCGTAGCACGGTGAATTACATCACTTATTATCATATCTACCAAAAATACACAGAGAAAACATTCAAATTTCTTCGAGCCGTTTTGGAAGAGTTTGATTGATTGTTTTTTGTATATATCTTGGTATTTAAGTAAAGTTAGTAAGTAGCAGCCCCTTAACGTCCCACTGCTAGGCACAGGCCTCCTCACTTCGAGGAGCGACGGTCTTTAGAGCATAGACCCATCACGCTGCTCCACTGCGGATTGGCAGGCATAATACACAAGTGCACTCTCTATTCCTTCACTCTCATAGTCCGATGTGACGGGAATCCGCCACGACCGGAGCGAGATCAGGCGCAGGACCGACGGCTTAACGTGCTCTCCGAGGAATGGGGGTGGATCACACCGCCAACTTCCTAACTTCGGGCAAATATTGAGAATATCTTAATAGAAAACTCAATATCGATATCGAATTGGCTCGACCCGGGGCTCGAACCCAGGACCTCATGTCTGTAGCCGAACATGCTGACCACTAGACCAATAAGGCAGTAGTCTTGGTATATAATGTACATAAACTCTGTAATGTTTACGTATTCATATTAACTTGGATGGACAGTGATTGCTATTATACAGCAGCTATCCTCTACTATGTATCTAGTAGGTACCCAGAGATATTTAGAGATATTTTAGGTTTTAAACTGTGAACATTTTTGGTGAAGCAGTTTTAAGAAAAGTAAAAAAATAAGCATTAAATTTAATTTAATTTTATATACGTGAAACAATAAAATAAAATGTTTATATCTAAATGGTATAAAGCACACCATAAATTCAATCCGACGTTAATTGCATCTCCTAAAAGACTAATCTAGGCTGTCCTATAATTCTAATAGCTATCAAAGCGAGATATTATTACGCCTACGTGCGATAATTATGTTTGGTGGTGGCCATTTCTGTTTACTTTGTGCTATATAAACTATCAGGTGGGAGATTCATAACGTATAATTATCTCAATGTAATTATTGTCAATATATACTAAGCTCTTATAGGAAATTGTGTATTAATTTGTAAATGCAAAACTATTTAAAATAGATGAATAATTAAACCATCTGTTTGCTATTTGTTAAATTATGATACAACCAGAAATTTAGGGTTGTTTAGTTTTTATTAGTTGCTGTTTCAGATTTTCAAAAGCTATGCTACAACTAACATTATAAAGTACCAATAACACAATAAAGCAAATGGAAAAGATTGTTTGCATTAAATATATAAGTCTTATACAAATAAAAAGATTTGAAGTATCCGTTTGGAATGCCATAACAAAACTTTTTTACAAATTTCGGATTGGACATACTCAAAATATTTGTTCGCAATTTTTTAAATCTAAAACACTTTTGTTTGGTAAAGTTAACCAACGTTTTAGTGCTTTATCATATGAAACAGCTTATAAGTCCTGCTTAGATTTTCTCACAGGTAATCGGTGCAAACTTGTAGTTTAATATTTATTCAATAGCCTTTCACTTCCACAACTATTCTAGCTGTATTGACTTATTTTTCTTTTTCTATGTGTTCATTTTGTTTTTTAGCTTCTTAATGTTATAGTTTTTAATATTTTCTTCTTACTAGTCTGTCTGTATAAGTAGTTCTTTTTGTTTAAGTCTATGTCGTTAATTCTTATAATTAGTATGATACTTACCTTCGGTTAATGGATATATAGTTTGTGTCCGTGTACCTAGTAATATGTTCTGTCGGAAACGAAATAAATAAATAAAGATAAGCGTCTCATGTGTCTACTATATTAGAATGTAGCCGTACTGTACAGGCTACAATGATTTAGAATCATTGTTCGTGAAAAATTGTTCAGTAGGTGTACTGTTTTTCTTACGATATTTCCTTTAAAAAATTATTTAACGACCTTGCTAGCGCAATGTAGCGTGTACTGACTTTGCTAGCAGAGATTGCCGGGTTCGATTCCTGAGACAGTCGATATAAGACCTTGCATTTTCAAATCTGTCTGCGTCTTTGTAAATGGGTAGTAACCACACTACTAGCTGCAAAGACAAAAAAAATTGTCCTGGTTAGGTGCTGTGTAGATTCCATAACAGGTAAATTACCTTTCACCAAGTCACAGCGCTATCTTCTTAGACTGTATCATTAAGTGAGGTCAAGCGGTAACCTGTCAGCAATTAATATAAAAATGCGTGCGAACAAAGCACACATGTCAGAAATGATCATTTTTTGGCAAACTAATTTTTAAATCTTGTTTAGTAAGTACCAGCCCATTAACGTCTCACTGCTGGGCACAGGCCTCCTCACTCCGAGGAGCGAGGGTTTTTAGAGCATAGACCCACCACGCTGCTCCACTGCGGATTGGCAGGCATAGTACACAAGTGCACTCTCTATTCCTTCACTCTCATAGTCCGATGTGACGGGAATCCGACACGATCGGAGGGAGATCAGGCGCAGGAACGACGGCTTAACGTGCTCTCCGAGGTACGGTGGAGGCAGTGTGCGAACTTCCCACCTTCGGGCAAATATTGAGAAAATCTTAATAGAAAACTCAATATCGAGATTTTTGAATTGGCCCGACCCGGGACTCGAACCCAGGACCTCATGTCTGTAGTCGAACATGCTAACCACTAGACCAATGAGGCAGTTGTTTATATCTTGTTTATATTTATACTAATCTAAAATTTAATTTTCCATACTAAGAGGGAGGGAAAAAGAAAGATGTGTTAGGAATTTAATGAAATTAATTGTCATTAAAATATTTAAAGTGTCTAAAATTAATACAAATACAATAACGTATTGAGATCAAATGACAAATTGTAAATACAAATACCACGTATTTTTTTTATTTAAATTTTATTAATTAAAATTGGTTTTTTTTTTCAATAATAGAAATTTTATTAATTAAAATTGGTTTTTGAATTTAAAATTTAGAAAAGAGAATTAATGAAATGTTTTTATTTCATATTTTATGAAAAATAGTATATTAAATTATTAAATGAAGAGTGGCAAATTAAAATACCACATCTTATTTGTAAATATTAAAACTACCTAACTTTCAAACGAATTAGCATAAAAACGTTTCTTCCATAAAAGTTTACCCTCATGCGCCTAAAGAAATTTCACTTCAAAAATTTTATCGTGAATTTTAAGGACATTTATGCACACATATAAGTAAAATGGGATTCAATCACGCATCTCTTTTATTAGAAATCCAAGAGTATAATCACTAAGCTGTCACATTACAAAGCTACTTCTTAGTCACCTAACTGTGAAACAGTCACTTTTTGTAAGTTATCTAGTCCCGTGTCAGACACCTCAGAAAGAATAAATGTGATTATTTGCAACATTATTTTAAAAATATCATAGTATATTTCATTCGGTTCTAATCTTATAGAGGCGGATCAATATACCATAATGACTAATTCTCAAAACGGTTACTTAACCCAAATAAATGAACGGGACATAAAGGTGCAGCCCATTCTCTGTTTTCAATAAAAATCATTAATTCACACTAATAATAAAAATTTAGAGAAGTGAAAGAGATTATCCTTTAATCAAGTTTACAGTGTCGAGTAATAAAATAATAAAATGTTTATATTTTTGTTGAAAACATTCAAAAGAGACCCGCTACTGTTCAATTCGGGACAAAAGACATGAATATATTTATAAAGGGTTATAAAATCATAAAACTTGAGTATTTGGAAGTTTAATGCACACAGATAAATGAAATCCCGTAGAGGGATTAAAAATTGTTTCGGTTATATATTCCAATACAAATTATTGGGTACATAAATCAATTACAACACAGAAAGGGCGCTCGATGTACTTTATGATAGCGGTTAATAAAACAAAACGTTTTAATGTTACATGGTATTATTTTACGTGAAATTTAAAATTCACACTACCATATTGTTAACGATATAAGTACATATATGGTAAGTAGGACCGTATTAACGTCTCACTATTGAGCATAAATTTAGATAAAAGTTTACATAGAAGATTTATAATGTATAGACCACTATTTTGGATTGGCGGCTACACATATTATTATACATATATTATCCCCGGGATAAGTTATAGTGATAGGTTTCGTCACGATATTTTCCTTCACCGAAAAGGGCAATAATGTATTGGAAAGAAAAGTTTTTTTTTATAAATCGAAACTTGAAGGTGCCTAAATTTCGAACACGCGACTGCTCTGGACTAGATATTACCACTAGGCTATCATGGCTTATTATACATATATTAACCTATAATCTAGTAGCCAACTTGTACGTGGTGCAATAGTACATTGTATTAAGTCAATAACTTTAAATAAACTGCTAAAATACAAAACAATCACAAAATCTCTTTTATTTTAAATTTACTGTTTTAGTTTATAAAAAAAAAATAATAAATATCTTAACCCAACCTAAATTCCTCAAATCCGAGTTTTCAATGTTATGTTACTGTATTAACATAAAATATATATTAATACCTCTGCGTGTATTTTGTAGTTATATTATCAGAAAAATAAAATTTTTTTTTTCTGCATTACGTCCTATGATATTGCATTTACCCTAGGATTAAATAGTAAGGCACGAGGGTGGATCACACTTCCAAATTTTTCCCAACTTCAGGCAAATATTGAGAAAATCTTAATAGAAAATTCAATATCGATTTCGAATTGGCCCGACCCATAACTCGGACCCAGGACCTCATGTCTGTAGTCGAACATGCTAACCACTAGATCAATGAGACAGTCATTATGTAGTATACCGTTTCTTTGCCATTACATTATATAAACATCATTTTAATTAGCTTAAGGAAATGCATACCGACACAAAATATATAAAGGGCATTTTGCTACTTGACACAACTTTAACATTGATATGAAGTTATGTGTCTAAAAATTAACACTTTTAATTATCTAACGTAACATTACATCTAAGGAATAATGACAATGGATGTTCGACAAAGATCCAATGGATATGTTACTTATTTTTCATATACCATAAGAGTAATTTACCTCCCGCGTTTCTATGGGGAAAAGTAACGGTAAGCGTCGCGTTAGGCCCTCAAAATATAGAAGCCTCTAATCTGAATATAACGTAAAAAATCCAAATCAGATACAAAGCTTGTTAATCTGTAAAACTCCATTTGTAATTTTAAAGTCCTAGTTCTTTTTTCAATTTGGTTTACGTTAAACAAACGCATTAATATAACTGTTCAACAAACAAAACGATAAATCTCCAAAATTTTTAATAACATTTTGGTATCTATTCTAATATAAATTATATGTTAATGTTAAAAGGTTTAACACTTTATCGGCTAAAGACCATGCGGATACAAATTCCACATACGAAATTGGAATTTGCGAACTTTAAACGGTAGGTGTGTCATTATTTCGTCAAGAAACTTGGAATAAATTAACCATACAACGCCATCGTCAATTAATTTATGGAATCAGTATTGAGTAGGAAGTTGTAAATGCCCCATTGTGTCATAAAAATGACGGCTGTGACGTCTTCAAAATAAGCAAATTCAGTAGCAAGGACAATTCTTTTGTAGATAAGATTAACCAGCTATATATCAGTCGGTTAAAGGTTTTTGTTTATTGTTGTTTGTTAATGTAAATTGTTTATAGTTTATGGCTGTGAGGATTTTTTCACATAAAAATGCGGATATTTTCACAAGGATAAGCTTTTTTAATTAGGTACAGGTTGTTTATTATTCGTGTTTTGATTACAGAGAATTTACAGCGCTTATCTTAAAAATGCTTATTCATTGTGGCTTTAAAGCTGCCACAGTTATGAGTGGGACTTATTTCGGAGACCTCAATATATTCCGTATCTATGTGAATCAGTAACAATTTTATTAGTATTCAATGATTTGTAGCAATACGTAGTACAGTTTCTGGTAGAAAATAGATAATTACTTGTATCTAATAGGTTTTAAACATATAAAGAATGGAGATACATAGGACGGTACTAAATATATCGACGATGAAAGGGGATTATCGTAAAAAAGAAATTGCATAATTTGCTATCACGTCCAGGTTACCACCTGCCTTTTACTATTAATAAAGAGAATTAGTGACTGGCTCCTATATATCCATTTATTTAACAGGTTTAAATAAGTCCTAATTGGAGCATTTAAAAAGCTCATTCTTTAACAATATTTTCGAAACACAATTCTTACTGATTAATGACATGTCTACTTATTTTTTATATCATTTTATCAAGTGTAGAAGCTAACAGTACACTATAAGAGGATCACAACTAGTTTGTAATATGGTTCTAACATCACCTAATGTACTCCATAAACGAAAAGTACAAAAATAGGAAAAGCTAGTTAAAATAAAACAGTAGTATTGCTACATGGCTATTTCATCCAAACACCTTTAGATTTGAGTTTTTTGGTCATACATAGATAGCGGCTTAATATGTGTACATGATAAGTAAATAAGGCTTATATTGGTTTTGTATTTAATTTGTAATTAGTATGTACCAAGAAATGAGGAGATCCGTAACAGAACCAAAGTCATCGATATAGCCCTAGGAATCGCGAACCTGAAGTGGCAATGGGCGGGGCACATAGTCCGACGAACCGATGGACGTTGGGGCCCGAAGGCATTGGAATGGCGACCCCGCCACACCGGACGACGTAGTGTAGGGAGACCCCCCACATGGTGGACCGACGATACAAGGAGGGTCGCCGGTAGCCGCTGGAGCCAGGTGGCACAGGATCGGGCCCTGTGGGTATCATTACGTGAGACCTATGTCCAGCAGTGGACGCCCATCGGTTGAAGCGACGACGACGATGTACCTAGAAATGTAGTTTACACATAATAACCGAAGTTTGCACATTTACAGGCTAGATAAACCACCTATTAAATTATATGAAAAAGAAATTATATGTGATTACATAACAAATAACTTATTAAATAACAACAGTAATATTGACATTATGTTCGTATGAATCGTACGTGAGGCTTAGGAAATATTTGACGGACCTCTAAAATATACGGAATTGATGTCACTAAACACACAACGTCAACGAATAATTTAATTGAATTTTAAATAAATTATTATATCGTAAAATCTTACAACCTTAGTTGGCCTTGATTTCAGCGTTACGTGCTTTGTTATGACAGGCGAAAAGATTTATTCGTGAAAGTAGTAAACTTACGAATTATCGAAGTGCTAATTTGACTTTAAATTTATTGTTCCCTGAGCGTTAATCATTTTATTAATTTTTACAACTTTGTTAATACTGAGCTATAAAGAACTTTCTATGTTGTAAATAGCAGCTTATTTCAAATAAAAAATATTACTTTATTATAAGTTAAAATAAGCGCTAAATCTTCTGTTCATAACACACGTTAAAATATCTGTATAGATTCCACATTTATGATAAGTTATAATGAAAATTTTGTTGTTTAAAAGGTATTATATTTATTGCTCATGCTTACAAATTGCTTTCTCGACAAATGACTTTACAGATAAGATGTTTTCTTTCTATACGGGTCTTGAAATTAATGGGCTTAACACGTAAGAGCTTTAAGGCATACTAATCTGTCGTTTATTTTAGTTTAATCTTAAATATTGTCAATCTTGAGCCGGCTTGATTATGCCTAACAGTAAGAATACTACAAAATCTATAGAACTATTCAAAATAAGCTTTTGAACGCTGCGTTGAAGCTATTAATAGTATCTAGAACTTAGATCGTGCCTCAGCGTTTTCATATCTATAACAATAAAACAAGGAACTGAAATAAAATCAGTGAAGGGGATGACTTTACGTTGCAATATCTGACAATCACGCTTCCGCATTCCTCTTGTTTTATGATTTGACGGAAATCCCAAAGGTTTTTATGAATATGACTTCGGCTATCAAAGAAGCTCACTGAAAACGTATAGAAGCCTGTAAATTTTCTTCTCTTTCTTCTGTTGTAGCTTTATACCTAATCATATATCGCCCCATATTACCTAAAGACTATATTACTATATGCGCCTAAAACTATTGATACGGAATGTGAACATATTGATATATGTTCTCTGTTGGTAAAACGCATCTACTAAGTCAGAAATTTTTAAAGCAAATCACTCAAGCTAATCTAGATCATCAAAATTAGATGAGTTGCTTACATCGGTCATGTATATAATACGCGAGATACGACTGATTTATTGCAGCTAATAATTAAAATTGCTTTAAACCTGTGATCTGGTGAACGACATACAACGCAAGACTATTTCATAACCCAGAACATAGAGCGAGAGACGTTCTAAATAGATATTTGTATTAATTGTTCTGACCTAAACAAGATAAATATAATATTGTAGTGATAATGATAAAATTAACTTAGTTTTTTATGAGATCTCTTGCGAATGTAAGAGTTTTTAAAAAGCAAGTGGATGTAGGCATATATTGGTTGAAGCTGCGACTATGAACTAGCCAGTATATCAAATAATTTTGTGTTGATGAATTTGAGCTTATGAATAACAGATAATAATTTATTACATATACAAAAAAATCTTTAAAAACACTAACTGACTTTTTAGATGAACTAGCATGGCACTGGATTTCAACGAGTTAACATTATAACAAAAGGAGGTGGTAATATGGTAAGTGACGTAACCGGAAGCTCAGGATATTGAATTTATATGCATCAGGGAGTCATAAAATTGTTGTATGTAATCGTATAAACTTGAGTACTGAAAATTTAATATCTTTTTGTAACTGACACCTGGAATGTGACCTTAACTTCGTCCTTACTCGACATTATATTGGCACCGATGATGGCTCGCCCACCAACCATGACATTTTGCGTCTACATCCTTTATGTTCTCAAAGTACGTAATAGTTAAAAAAATTGTATAATAACAAATTTAGATATTAACGTATTTTGTTTATATATTTAGTGTTCCATATTGAAGAAATAGATAAAATAGCATACATTCCAACGTCAAGAGCCAAACATCAAATCCTACTAGTACTAGGTTTTGTACTATTGACAAGTTTTTTTAAAGAACAATGTTTAAATAGCCATTTGATTAAAAGAAACGATGAGTTGATTGATATATATGGTTATGTTCATTAAAATTAGAGAATCGTATAAAATTCTAAAATGCCCGTTGTCTTTAAACGTAGGGGCCATCGATGTTTTGAAATCAGTTATTAATTAAATAGATACTGTATATAATTATAAGAGAAAATAAAAAAAAGAGATCAAATTGCGGAACTATAACGGTAAACTTCCAGAAATAGAGAGGCACTAAAAGAAGAAGATGGAAATAAAGGTGTTTAACATACATGTATTAAACAAAAGCATAACTGAGCGACTGACTGGCTAATATCAACAAAAAACCAACCACTCGGGCTTAAGAGGGTGAAATGAGCGAGCGCATATAATACCACTAGCTGAACCCGCGACTTCGTCTGCGTGGAATGTTTCTTGGGTAGCATTTTCATTAATTTAGGGTGGAGTAAAATCCCTTCTTAGCTGACCTCTACTCGGCAAAAGGAATATCCCTACGAAATTTCAAGTCTCGACGCCTTATGGTTCCAGAGATATCGTGATGAGTCAATAGGTTACTTGGATATCTCTTTTAAATATATATAGATAAATGAACGTTATAAAGTTTTTGTGAAATTAAAAAAAAACTTAAAAATTCAAAAATTATAGTAAAATACGCTTTTATTCTCGAATGCATCAATTTCAATACCAAACTCTAACTCAACGAGGCAATGTCATAAATTGTGCAAAGTTAAACATAAAATATAACAACCACTGTACGTTCATATTTTTTAATCCGTATCGTGAACGATGATGCATGATTGCACGATGAGCGCTGATTTCCAATAAGTAATTATATTGTTGATAACATTTCAAATAACAAAAGCGCCTGTGTATCATTATAAACTCGCTGATACTAAGACGAAAATATTCTTTAGAATTTAAACCATTATTAGTTATTTAAACCTAATTCCTCCCAGAATTTGACCGATCGAGGTCGATCTTTTGAAAAGACTTATTACGTATGGCTCTTCCTGTATCGTCGACATGTTTCAATGTTACTGGTTAAGCAATTTGGACGTACAATTGACGACCTCTCGTTAAAAGTATGTGCTAGCAGGCCATTTATATGAATAATTGATTTATTATCGAGTCATTAGTCGCACTTCATGTTAGCTGTTAATAAATTTATTGAAATTAATTATTAATTAAGTAACGGATTGCATCGTTTATGGAACATTTTGTGACATCGTTGTATATGAATGTAATGAATTTGATAATTAACATTAATAATCTCGAATATGGACTTAGGAGTAATTTTATTAATGTTAATAATTAATACGCTACTTTATGCGTTGAATTACATGTTATTGCTTGATTTTTATTGTAGATTGTTTTGTTTAAATTTTTGACATCGAAATGACAATTAGATTACAGTTTTCAAAGTCGCCAATGGTAGTTGAACCAAGATGCAACATCCTCTGATATCTATCGTATTACAAATTCACATAAGACATAAGTTCTATAAATTATAGTGATTACCCTAAAAACAACTCGGTGAAGAAGTAAATTTACGTTCGTAGGTACGTATATAATCACGAGGAAATCTTTAAAAGGCTTAATGGATATAAAAAACCGGACATGAACATCCGATGTTTTTATACTATACCATTTATCGAGAACTAAACCATTCTGTACCGATTTAACCTTTATTTATTTAAGTTCGGGCATATTAACGTCAGTAATGTATTTTAACCTCCAATATTTCGAAGTGCTAATAAGGTATCATGACAGCTTGAACTGTGAGAACGTGTTAAGATGCAACAATTAATACATTATATTTAAGGGAGAAACCATTTTAATTGCAATAAGTTAAGCTATGTAGCAGTCTATTTACGTTCTACAGTTGGGCCTAAGTCTTCTGTCAAATAGGCATTAGAGTCTGTAGACCACGCTGCTCTACTGTGGCAAGCTACATATACCATAGAACTACGATGTTTTCCTTCACCGGAAATCACAATAATAGATTAGGAAACCGCGACTTCTCTGAATGAGCATTCACGAGTATTCACCAATAGGCAATATTTTGATGATTTGCAATAACCTGAAGGATTTTTCTTATGTCGGCCTTGCTAGGATAATGGTACGAATATTTGCCTTTCCAGCGAAGATCTCGGGTTTGAATCCTGGCTGGCCAAATTTGGATAATTGTATTTTGTAATTTGTCTTGTTTTGGACTAGTAGGACCCAGGAAAGATGTTTTCCGGTATAATTCCTTTACGATGCTGTGCGGAAAACATTAAGAGGTAAATTAGTTGTACTAGATTGTCGCGCTACCTTCTTTGACTATATTATGGCTTAGCAATGCGTGAACATATAAATTAGTGCTAACAGTAAGCAATAAAAACAAGTAACTTCTGTTTTGTTTTCGGATCACGCACGTTATGAGGCTTATTCAGTTGTCTATACTTCTATAAAAATATTTCATTTCATTAAAATAAGAGAATCGACAGTTAATTATTTTATATAAGACTAGTTTCCAGCGACTTAACAAAAACAGTTACTTTAAAATTACAAAATACGATATCGTAATTAACAATGGCAATGTCAACTCAATTATTTAATAAAATATAAACCCTCTTAGGAATGTGATTAAAAATCATATTGTACAAATACAGGTTTCATTTTTTAAGTTTGTTACTTCACTCCGTTGACCTTTTGTTTCTCTAATAATATCAATACTGAATAATTGGTTTCATAGTAAATAAAATTCATATTGGCTGTTTTATGCAACTATAAGTATTTATTGTATTCTATTTTTTCAGAGATAGATGTTAATTTACATTATCGCTAGCAATATTCAAAAACGTATTATACATCAAAAGGCCAATCATATATATACGCGTGTGTGTGTGTGTGTGTTCGTGTGTGTGTGCATGAGTGGGTGCTTGTGGGTATGTAAGTACTCAACCGATTCTGGTGTCTTTTATTTAAATTTTTTTGCTTGGTTATTATTTAAGATTGGTTTTATTTTTATTTATAATCAACAAAATATACATATTGCAATTTTTTTAACAGTTCAAACTACGTTGTTAACTTTTAATTAATTGAATTTAAGTCTGTGACTCTTCAATCATATTTATTAAGACAAAACAGATTGAATTCCGCTGTTTTTATTGAAAAGTGGTTCTGTACGACTTGTGAAGTTGAAAACAACCGGAAAATTCTACGATGTGAAAAATTGCCACTCAATTGACTTGTCCGAATTTATAGTGGAATATTTAAGAATGTGTGTCACCGAAATGCCTCATCTACATAAATCGTGTCGCGATATTTACTCTGTGTACGGGGTGCAATATGGGTAACCAAATATTTGTATTGTACCGGACATGTAGAGCGCACACAATCTTTCCTAAAATAACTCGGGGCTGCTTACTTTAGTAAAATTACTTGGGCAAAGGCAATTAGTAATGTGTCTACTAAACGTCCGTTTAATTAGAAATCTGTTCACACAATCGAACTATGCAAAAATCTAATCGTTATTTTTGTATATAAGCAAAATTGCTGAGTATACATCATATTATTATTAGCTGACCCACGCAACTTCGTTTGGGTACATTTAAATACGGGTATTGGTACGGCAACACTTGATGTTACCTTGCCACAAGTTGCGCTTGCCGACCACAGACAACCAAAACGCAACGTGCGGCCAGCCAGCTACTTGGGGTGCCGCATTGATCGCGGGCTGCGCCTGGCGAACATGGTGACTCACGCCGTGGAGCAGGCTGCGGAGGCTCCGTCACTGCTGTACCTCAAGTCTCCCAGTAAAAGCCAAACTGAAGGGCTAAGGAGCCAACGTCCGTTCCAGACTGACGTATGCGGCTCCTGCCTGGTACTCTATCTACTCAGGGTACGACAGGAGTAGGCTGCAGATCCAGTAGAACAAGTGCCTACGTATGATAGTAGGAGCTCCGAGGTACGTCATGCACCCTGACACCAGGACGCCCACCGTAGAGTTGTCCGTCCGGAAGTTGGCGAGGAATGTGTCCCGCGGACAACTCTCCACATACACACCTCCGTGAAATTGCCAGCTAGCACTTAAGAGTAGCAAACACTGGGCGTCCCCTGCCTCGTGAGTTTCTGCTTTCACCGCCTCCTGTTGTAGGCGAGGATGACGGCAGAAAGTCGATGAACCTGGATGGACCCGCTAGCTTAGCCGGCGGGAACCAGCTTGTATCACTGCGGGCAAAATAGATTACCAGGCATCAAATTGATGCTTGATGAAAATGCCCGGATAAGGCGGCCGTGCGTCGAGCCCCGCTCCTCTTAACTGAAAAGAACCCAGGGGAGACCAGCCAGCAGCAGTATCGCGGTCTTTAAATCTCTGTTATCTTTTAAGATATCCATTTTAATGAAATGCTTTTATGGATAGTTTTGATCTACATGAAATATACAATGCATGGAATGTATTTTATTGGATAAGTAATAATACTGTATTGTATAAAATAGCTTAGTAAATAAGACATATTTTTTGCAAAACGTAAAATATAAAAATTGTTACTGTGAGTTATTCTTTAGAAAAAGTAGATTCATCTTGTAAAAAGCACTAACAAGGTTACATTAGAAAAATTACTATGGTTTTCTTCAAATTTCTGATATTTTGCGCAACTTTCTCAATATTTTCTTCCATAAGAATCTTTTGCTACTTGTAATAAGCACAACATGAAAATAATTAGCGAAAGTGGTCCACCTGTTCACGTAAAATGCCGTCATATAGGAAAATAGAGACTCATTTTAAAGAGAAACATCTTTAGGCACATGAGGGTAAAATTTTTATGGATGAATCGCATGATTAGCGTCACGAAGGTGTGCAGCGTTTTTATGCTAATTCGTTTGAAGATTAGTTAGTTATAATATTTACAAATAACATGTGGAATTTTAATTAAGCCACTGATCATTTGAGAATTTAATATACTGTTTTTCATAAAATATTATAATATTTTTATTTATAATTCGTCATTTGAGATTCCAATAAATTGTTTGTATTAATTTTTGACACTTTCCCCTCCCTCTAAGTCTCGGTAATTTGTACATTTTTATAAACATAAACAAGACTTAAAAATCGAGGTGGTTGGTGGCTTGCCAGATGCTCCAGGCAATCCACCTTCGGAGTAAGTTTTGGTCATTGACCGAGTTGGGCCTAAACAGGCACATGGCTGGCGGTGTTGCGAATGTCTGTCAGTCGCGCCCCCCCGTCTCGTGACCCCGTCTCCGAGTGATGTAGGAGCACCGCTGGGTTTTAGTCGACATGAGTCCGGCATACCCTGGAACATCCTGCCGAGTATTCCAGGCATCCACGAGGATTTCCCAGCCATATAAGTTTCACTTGTGATACGTGTACTGTGTACGCACGCACTTTTAATTATTTACACTATATAGTTAAGCCTCCCTAGTCAAGATGGCATTCTATGTACGCTAACGCTACATCGAACCACTAGTACACTACGAATTGATCATGTGAATACGTGATACATCAGTATAATACGTCATTCTCATACATTTTTTATGTGTTTTACTCGTACTATCGTATGTATAATGTTACCTTGCCTACAGCCCAATAGGTTAAATGGATAGTCCGTCTTATTGATACGTTTTTATGGCTAGTGTAGCTGCAACAATAACACGATATTTATGCTTGCAAGTGTCCGCGCCGGCGCCTGCGCGTGACGCCACCGCGCCGCCTCCAATACATCCGCCCGAGTATTAAATGTTCGATACATTCCAAGCATTCCTTCAGATTCTCGTTTGCGGTTTTTGGTTATTGAGACCGGCGCCAAATTCTTAAATATGTATCAACTTTGAGGAAATTATCGTTGACGGTTTTATGTTTCGTAGAAACTCATGAATTTAATTCCATGTTTGGATCATTTATACACCTTCGAGCACAGTCACGTTGAATTTATCAGTCCTTTGAAACATAAGGTAAGTAAATGTATAACATATCCTTTTTTATAATTAATGTCTTATATTAATACCTTTTTATGTTTACAATAAGATTTTGTAATATTAATTTTTTTAACCCCAAGTATAAGATTTGTCCTACTTAATAGTTATTATCAAACCTAGTTTTAATTGCCAGCTACTTATTTTATTTTTATTTCTTTATTTAAGGTTAGCACCTTAAATACAATGTGAAATGAATGAGGTTATAATATAAAAAGTTTTATATACAAGTGTGTAACTTTTTATTGTACACAAAACATGAGTTCAAAATAAATTTAATATAAAAATACCATTATATATTTTGAATGTAAAATTAATTTTTGTTTTTAGTCTGGAAATTGCATCCTTTAACAATTCCAAAACTCGCTTATGGAAGTACCTATATGATTCTTTAAATAGGTCAAACCCTTTAGAAACACTATACAATAGTTGATTGATTTTTCCCTTGGCATAATTCTTAAATTATTTCTAAAATACAAGTAGCCTTAATAATTCTTATAATATTAGTTATCTACCAATGAAAGTCTTATCAAAAAAGGTTCTGCTGTTTCCAATCTTAGCCCGAATAAACAAACAGATAGAGAACAGTTTTAACAGACGATTTTTTTATATGCATAGCCATCTAGAGAAAAGCTGTTGATTTGAAATTACAAATAGAAATTTCAATTGTTTTTATTTATATAGATTGTATATGTGTTACAACTAATAGTTTGCCTAGCTGTCGAAATTCGACCACAATTAAGATAAATTATAAGTTTGGTACATTAAGGGTCTATTGTCAATGACTATACTTCAATCAAATTCTTTGAACAATTCAGTGGTACAACAAACGTTTCCAATTGGATTCGAGCATTTATGTCTTGGTAAAGTTGTCTATTTCTAGATCATCAAATTAATTACGCATTATTTTGTATAAAAAATGTTGCTTCAGTTATTTTCTGCGAGTAATCTTATTTGAAAAAGTCTTTTGTTGTAGTTCTTTAAAGTTTTATTGACATTACCAAAAATGAAAATTATAATAAGTCGACAATACCATATATTTGAAGATAAATAAGCATAATCCATTGAAAAACAAGATTATTTTTAGTAATATTTAATAAACTTTCATATATGTACATGAAATTAATTGTAATTAGTACAAGTAATTGAAATAATTATTATATTTTAAACCCAACTATAATTAATTAAAATATCTTGTAATAACAAAAAATACAAATTTTTGTAAGCTTCGATTGTCGAAATAAGAAATAACGTTAAATTCTAAATATTATTATGATTTAAAACAATAATTATTATATAAAAACATATAATTATTATATAAAAACATATGAAAATACCGTTTCGTTAAACGTAGTTTTTCAGAGTTACTCCCTATAACTGGAACACAATTATACAATCTACAAACAAATTGACTACAAAACTGTCACATATTTTCATGATATTAAAAGTAATGCACAACTTACTGTCATATATAATAATCCCTGGTTTAAAAGCTACAAACTGCGCGTTTGTAGACGTACGTTTCACTCTGAAATCGAATTTGACTCTGCGATCTTGAAACTGCAAATATTATGTGAATTTATTCTGTTAGCACTAATTAACATATAGATTGTTGTTATAAAGAACTTAATAATTTACGCTTTATAACACTCGTGTTACAAGACTCAAATAACCACATAAACAAAATGTGTACATTTCGTGTTAAAACACTTTTAAAGCCAAAATTTGCGTTGTGCGAATAAATTTAACACGAGCGAAAATTGCTAATGTGCATGCATTTAAACGTAATTGAAAAGCGTTGAGTACAGTCCAATAACGGCTCACGAACTTTTTCATGATGCTAAAGTAGGTGAATCAGCCGAAAGGTCTCTAAATTGACCCTAAATAACGGTATTGGTAACAAACGATCTAAGCTCCTTTATTTTTACAAACGTTTTTTATGCAACCTCTTTTTCATTCGTGATGATTCGAAACCATAATGGACTTTTGTATTAAGTGAGGGTTTTTGCTCAGTTTAAAACAATATTTGTAGTTTCCTTGGTTTATGAGTTCAGAATTTCGCCAGACCTCTATATTTACGTCAATTATTCTATATCTATTTGTAACAAATTTATATCAATTTGAAAACTTTTGTCCTTTCCTTTGTTCCACATATTTTCGTATATCCTTGGACCCTGCGACGGGAATTTTACTATATATAATTCATATAGAAGGAATATATTATTAGAGGACTATATATTATTGTTTTATAGGACGATGATGGTTTGGTTGTCGTATAAGGTAAGATTTTTTTTTCGTCAGGAAATCCTCATGGATACACGCAACGCCACGGGGGTGGGCATTCAGGTTATGCCGGATTCTTACTAGCTAAAACCTGACGGTACTGTGGCAAGTCGCAGTGACACTGCCGTGGAATCGTTGTCGGATGCTCCACAGCCGATGTCCACTCCAACTCGGTCTCGGCTGTCATCCGACCATGCTCTACGTGGGCGACGTTCCTGGAGCACCTAACACGTCACCAGCAGCCTCCAGGACATCTCTATGCAGTCAACGAGGCCCGTGCCCATTGCCCAGAGGTAGCCGACGTTCGCGAACCGCTCGACTCCTGCCAACTATTCTTCTGCGTATGGCGGGAGCGGCCACGACTTCCTCTCTCAACCGCTCCGCCATCTCCGCCTGCGACATAACTTCTTCGCAAATCCATCGCAATCCACGAAACTTCGCAGCTATTCATCGCGCTGACGACAGAGGGTAGCGAAACTTTTCCACTCTAAAATCGAATAAGATAAGTAACAGCTCATTAACATAGACCCAACACGCTGCTCCGTTGTGAGTTGACAGGCATAATAATACATTATATAGTAATTAAGTAGTAGCCCATTAACGTCCCACTGCTGGGCACTGGCCTCCTCACTCCGAGGAGCGAGGTTTTTTAGAGCATAGACCCACCACGCTGCTCCACTGCGGATTGGCGGGCATAGTACACAAGTGCACTCTCTATTCCTTCACTCTCATAGTACGATGTGACGGGAATCAGACACGACCGGAGAGAGATCAGGCGCAAGAACGATGGCTTAACGTGCTCTCCGAGGCACGGGCGTGGAACACACCGCCAACTTAGGGCAAATATTGATTTTTGAATTGACCCAACCTGGGATTTCATGTCTTTAGTCGAACATGCTGACCACAAGACCAATAACCAATTATTTAGTACTTTTTTTAATTTTATTCCTATTTTGTTGATTTTCTTATTTATAGTTATCCAAATTGTAATAAGTAATAGGACATCAAATTTATATGGCACCGTCTTTCTCACTGTTTACTTTTCGATCGCTTACTTGTTGATAATTTAAACAGTTATATAAACTCATTTGACATAAGTAGTTGTCAGTAAAGTATATAATTACTTTACTTAGCAACGGTAAAAATAATCAATCGATTAAATCAACTTCAAGAGATTTATAGGAAGCGTTTACAAGATGAAGATATCAATCAACAATTATTGCGCGTCATAAGTAGTGTTACCATACAATATGTAGAAATTTAGGATTAATTTTTAACTAGAAATTGCTTATTAAAATTACTGGATTATTTGAGGAGAGACTTCAGATCTTTAACGAGGGTCATTGGCATTTTAATGAAATTTGCATTTTCTGGTTTTGGAGTGTTTGGTGACTTCCGCTGTTATCAAATACTATCCCACCAGCTTAGACTTAGTAAAAAGTTTGCCTTGTATACGGTTTTGCATAAAAATCATTCAAGAATAAATTATCTCTTACTAGGTTGTCGCATTACACCTCCTATTTGCTACTATTCTTAGACTTCTTATCAGGCGAGGTCATAATCAAGCGTGAAAGCGGGTACAGTACGGTTCGATAAGATATCATTGAGAGAAGAATTACCCTTCTAAATAAGTTCTAAACTGTAAAGTATTTATTATGAATTGATATTACAGTCAAGATTAAATTGCACTTTTAACTCGTTTTTGAAAATAAAAGCTACATGTACACACTACGCATCTTCGCATCTTTAGTACTTATATTTATGTTTAAAAACTTTAAAAGTACAAAAGATCAGTGGGTTGATAAGAATGGCGGATTCGGATCCCACATATGCCCCACTTACTTAATTCTTTTATACCTAATAGGCCTTTTTTTGTTCCAAATTCATAATCGTATTTTTCTCTGAAGGTAAACATTATAAAAAAAAATTGCAAATTTCAAAGCTATTCTAGAATATATATAGCCTGTGGTGGAGCAGTTTGGTACGTTAAAACTCTCTTGTGAGGGTAAAGGTTTGTCCTCAGGAATGAGACTTCTACTTATATGTCTATGGTAATAAGAGTTGCGGTTATTAGAAATGTTGGTCACCTTAGTACGAACAAAAAATTAATCAACTCGATATCATGAGTTCTCTCCCCTGTTATTAGTAATATCTAAACACTTAAAATGACAGCGCCGTTAGAAATTGTCAAGAGGAGTGGTATGTAGTCATTAGATACATTTTTTATAAAAATAATATAAACGCTTCAATGGATTCTAACGGCTATCAAAAATAGTTTTAATACTACCTTCAAATTTACATTATTAATGTTGTCCCAATACAATGTTAGAAGTAGTGACTTAAAATAAACATTTATTTGCAATTTTAACTTTAAATTATCGGTTGACGAACTATTTACTTGAAGACATATTTTAAGTTTTAGTTAATATTTTATAAATTCTTGTACACTGTACTTTTTTTTTACTAGTGCAAACGCTCACTACATATATTTTACTTATATTTCGAGTACAAATTTACTATCGTTGTTAAATTGCTTTTTTATTCATCTACTCGGTTCAAATCTTTTAACCTTGCTGTAGATGTACTGAATTTTCAAATACAAGTTCGAATCACATAAGTAAAATAAATGCGGTAGTGATGAGAGCGTTGACAAGTAAGAGTGGATTGAAACTAAGTGACGAAGTAAGAAATAGTGTGATAAGAGAACGTTGTGGTATTAAAGATGATGTAGTGACTAAAATTGAGAAAGGTATGCTTAGATTATTTGGGCACGTAGAGAGAATGAATGAATGGAGACTGACAAAAAGGATTTATGAGTCAAGAGTGAATGCAAAAGTTGGAAAGGGAAGATCAAGGCGAACGTTCCTGGACCAAATCCAGGACATTTTGAATAAGGGCCAGGTCAAGAGTAATCTAATCCAACGAACTTGTATGAAAGGTTTGATGAGAATAAAAGAAGCGAAGGAGATATGCAAGGATCGTGGCAAATGGAAGGACGTTGTCTCTACTTACCCCTATGGGAATGAGGCGTAATGCTATGTATGTAGTTCGTACTTAAATAAATTAAAGCGCTATATTTAAAGTTCACGTTAGAGGTTTAAAAGTTTCTTTCTATTAGATTCATCTTATAGATACAGTCATTTATATGTAAAGTTCATGCAAGGTTCGGTAATAACATTTTATTTCTTGATTTTTTCAGTTGTGGTCGCTTAACACAATTACACTGCGTCGGTTAATTTATATTTAAAATGAAAGCGATATTATTTGTATTTAGTATAAATATAGCTTTACTAAATTAGTAAGTGTCTACACCACAATGAAAACTCTTTTGCTATATTTGAAGTCAATCAGGTGTATATAGTTTAAAAGAAAACGTGAGTCAGGAATAAGTCAGAGGTATTTCGATTATATGTTCATAAGTATCGATTATAAAACAAGTCAATCTTGTGTTGTGTGATGCAACTAAAAAATAAAACGTTCACTAAACTTTAAAGAATCCTATATTGGTAAGAGAAATATTCTTTAAGAGAGTATTGTTTTATTAATAATGTAGATCACGAGACGAGGACTCCGAAATACCGCAGGTCGCCGTGTCATCTTTGGTCGGCGACCGCGCAAGGCCGCGCAGATCCGATGACCTCAGACGCGGACTGGGAGCTACGAAACAACATATATTCATGGAGAGTATATATTGAGACTTGGAAATGTTTAGAGGAGGCCTACTATTACTATTACTCGTAGATAGTAAGTAAAACAAAGTTTAAAAAAATACAATAAGTACAATAATAGTAAGTAAAATTGTTCAGAATAAGCTAAATTGTAAGTAATAGAAATAAAAGACAATTTTATATATTTTTTTTTTATTTATATATTGTATATTACAATGGAAGTAAAAACTTCTTTAGTCTGTTATTTAATCTGTGCCCAATTGGCACACCTAAAAACCATTGAACACAATAAGAAGTAGAAAGCTATTTTATTTGCACGTTAAACTAGTGCGTGAAATAATAAGCTTTGAATTTTGTTTCTTTGCTTACAGTGAAACGCATGTAGTTTATTTTTACATATAATAAAAATAGATATAAAGACTTTCATAAATTATTATATTCGATATTATTTATGCCTGCCAATCCGCAGTGGAGCAGCGTGGTGGGTCTATGCTCTAAAAACCCTCTCTCATATGAGCGAGGAAGCCTGTGCCCAGCAGTGGGACGTTAATGGGCTGCTACCATATTATTTATATTTGTTTCAAAATATTTACAAACATAACTTTATAGTATAACAGTGAACGAATATAATGATATAAATAATAATGCAATATAAAATACTTAAATTTACATGTGTCAATGCGTGTAAAGATTTCGGTACGAAGCTGTACAAACCATAAATGATTAATTTGCTCCTATCTGGCTACCCTACTTTCCTCATAGATTCTTACCATGATTTATACCGTCCCTTACCATGAGAAGAGATTACAGACAAACATTAACCTATTATCAATAAAAAATAATTATATATAATTGAGATACTATGTAGGTCGACTATTTTAAAATAATATTGTAAGGCTATTCATTGGACCATTTTAACAATATTGTAATTAAGTCAATTTGTTGTAGATTTCTTTTATATTGCTTCTTGAATGGTTTCACTATAAAAATGAAAACATAGTTATGTTAATATTTTGTATATACTGGGTATTATTAAAAGTGGTGAGCTTATTATGTTAGTGAAAATCTTTTGCGTTTGCATTTGTTATATTTCAATGAATTTAATAAATATGTATCAATGAGCAAATTAAAAGTTTTCGTAAATGTAGGTAAATAAAGAAATGGTTATATTAAAAATCTATTGTAAACGTATAACTTTATTAACAATTAGAAATATTTCTTAATTCCATGATTTTCGTCTGAGTATGTAGTGTGGGGAGAGACTGTTAGTAAAGTTAGCGTTTTATTTCCTAGTTACTCATGTTCCATATTATTGATATTATTACTCTCTAATTCCGTAATAGTTCCTTAATTTATACATTATCTAACTCAAAATTATACTCAAAGTTTTAATTAAGAAATTAGATATGTTATAGTCAACAAGCTAGTGAGTCGTGATTATTTAACGGAGAGACACGTGGATTCTTGAAGACTTGTCCAATAATAAGACGTTAATAGGTTGTTTTATGAAATCTCTTTGTATATACATTTCTTTATAATCAGCTTAACTCAGTCTCTCTCAGGATTAGCATTCTTGGAGTTCATAACGAATGAAGTCCAATTCTATGATCACTTGGAAGGTAAAGCGAAACTCACTTCCAAAAAACTTGGGTGCTTAACAGAGCTAAACGATTCTTCACAGCCGAAAATCGTTTACTGTTGTATAAAGCCCAAATTCGGCCACACTTAGAATACTGCTGCCACCTTTGGGCTGGTGCACCCCAGTGTCAACTCCTTCCATTTGACCGGATTCAAAGTCGGGCAATTCGAATTGTCGGCAACCCCCAACTGACCAACAAACTGGAGACTCTAGACCACAGACAAACCATTAGTGTCTTCTATAAAGTTTATTATGCGGAGTGTTCAGAGGAACTGTTTAAGTTAGTACCGCCGTCACAATTCTACGACCGACTATCTCGTCTACTAGAAATAAATTCCACCCACATACTCTGGACGAATAGCACTCGTCAACGAGTCGATTTGCACGATCTTTTTTTCTCCCTCAAGACTTCCACATGCAAATGGTTAAAAGGCAATTGAACTTCCACCTCCTGGGCCGGCAACTCATCGGCAGCTTCTCTGTCCGTGGGCGGAGATGATCACTTACCATCAAGTGACCCGCAGGCTCGTTTGCCTGTTATAATTATCTAAAGAAAAAGTCTTAAGGCATGAAATGTTATAAATTATGAAATACCTTGTAATCTATAGAAACAAAAGGAAAAAAAAATTTAAATATCAAACTAATATTAATGTTTCAACGGCTGTACATGTTACGGTATGTTTTTTTTTCTCTACACACCATCTTGCTGGAATGCATTTTTTTCGTGAATACGTACTTAAAATCGCATTCAAAGGGAGGCAATTAAAAATAATGAATTATAACAAAGTCGGGGGTACAGTTTTGTGTTGGAGCCACATATCTATCACTTCCAACTGAAATTCTATACACCGCTGGATAGCCAATTAAGGACTGTAACACAGCGCACTCAGCGGAGAGAAAGTCCCGACATTTTGAGTAAATGCGAAGCACTTCTTAAGATTAGGGCACACACATATAATAATATTTTATATAGAAATTATTACCCGTTACAATATGTATTTACGTTAAACAAATGGCCATAACACATTTACACCCTACTTTGATGTAGCGGCATCTTTTTCCTGGTAATAAGTTACGGCCGATGCCTCTCACCAGACCTGAATCACAGACACAGGCCCCCTCACTCACAGGAGAAAGGGTTTTTAGAGCATAAATATACCATGCTGGTTCACTACGGGTTGGCAGGCGTAATACACAAGTGCACGCTCTATTCCTTCACTATCAAAGACCGATGTGACAGGACTCCGACACGACCGGATAGAGGTCAGGCACCGGATCGACGGCTTAACGGGCTCTCCGGGGTACTGGCTCCAATTTATATCAGAAACAGTCTATTACTATAGATCAAATCAGAAGTATAGTGACCCTTTGTAGTCTGTAAAAAAAACCGGTTTTGAACCAGGCTTTTGTATTGCGGCAAGTAGACAAATGTCTAAATGAGGCATAAATAATCTACGTTGTATTTATTTGTTTGTTTTTAATAAGAATAAAAAAAATCTTTTGGCTCGAATATTTTTGTCCTGATGGTCTATCTTCAAAGAGGTGGTTCTTAGTTATGCACGTTCTTTCTCGGGTTTTCAACTTCCACAGCGGCAGCTGATATCAATAAACTTATAAGTGCCGAAACTTGATAATACCAGTGGGTAGGGGTTTTCTATCTTAGACCTTACCCACCACTAATAAATATTCTAGGTTATTTCAAAAATACATACAACGAAAACTGAGCCTTCTAATGACGAATTATAGGAATGTCTAGCCAGACAAGACATGGTCCTATGTCTTGTCTGGCATAAGGCTAATTACACTAGAGAAATTTTATTTACTGAACTTACTGAACTCATATTGACTTTTTTTCAGATAGCTGCCAGCGAAATACCAAATAAGTAAGAATTGTATAATAGTTGCAGTCTGAACAGGTGGGAGGCTTCAACGGTGGCTAGTTACCACTGTACCAGAGAAGACTTATTGCTAAGCAAAAAATTCTTATTCAGGTACGATGTTGTATATGAGTCATAAAAGGTAAATACAAGTAGTATTAACCTTTTATGACCATGTCAGTACCCTTACATCCTAGAATGTATCACCCTTTACTGTTAGCTAAGATCACAGTCCAGCGCTACTCTAGTAGCACTCCCAGAGCATGTTCTAGAGATGTCACTAAATAAATCCAAATCCTTTGGTTAAAGAAAAATAATCGTAAAATATTACTTAACTTAAAAGATTAGTTAGACGATAAAAAATCGTGGGAGTGAATGAATTCCACGAATTTGAATGTAATAAATTAATATAATCGTGTAATAATGGTGGTAAAAAAAATAAGATACCCGACTGAGTTTGCTGTGAGGTGTGTGCTCATCTGAGGACAGGACAAGAAGGAACCCTCGTAACTATAAATTCTAAGTCATACTTTAATATCATCATCAATCGTACATTGGAAGCTGTGTGTGAAAAACCTATATTTGACAATTCGTGGCTTTTCGTATTTGATTAAAACATTTGCATGCCAAATATACAAATTAATTTTGAATTTATAATATTTGCTTTAAATAACTGTTTTAAAAAACAAAAACTAGAGCAGATTTCAAAACAAAGTTAATGTATTCATGTGTGGGCGCCGTTTTATTACCGACATTCCAGCGGTTATTCGTTTTGCAAAAATTTTGTTTACCCGAACTAAAACACCGAAGGCTTTGCACGTTTAATGACTATTATATTCCGATTATTATATTAAATAGCATAACTAAATCCGGTGGCGCTTTCTGCGCAGATGATGGCGATATCCTGTTACGAGGAAACATGTAATTTATTACATTATTAAGAAGGAACTCCGTTATCTAGTAGTTCACTATAATTTATAACGTATGGCTTTCTTCGTAGCATTGTGATGAAGGATCTGGTTGAAATACATCGTTCGCCGTAGTATTTATAATATTTTATTATTAGGAGAACTAAGCGAACCCCTACACTATCATAAGGAAGTTTGAATAATTCCTATTATCATCTACAATACATATATAATTAATATACACAAATTTTTAATCTCTTAATGAAGATGCTAAGTGTCAACAAGGAACTAATCAATTCGATATTGAAAAAAAATTGTGTATATATTTATGGAATATATTCACAAAGCTAATATTGGACTGTACTTCATTAATTGTTTTAAAAAATATTTATCTCATTCAATATTAAATTATAAGGTTTTGGTTAATAAAAGGCTTTGAAAATTGTTTTTGCTTATCAATTTCATTCAAGAAATTAACTTTTATATGGCATTTTACTTGTTCTTGTATATAACACCAATAATATCGTTTCCTAAAATATTAGACTTAGGGTAAGTAACAGCTCATTAACGTCCCACTACTGGGACAGATATACACATTCCTAAAAGAGAGAATTTGCCTCTACAATTGCCTTCGAATCAACATTGAATAAGAAAGTGAGTCTAAACTCTAAAAACTCTACTCATAAATATTGGAACATGTATACATTAAAAACGTGTAATTTTCTGTAAGATTTCATAAAAATGCAGATGAATGGAAAATATTCTTGCCCTTGTAAAAATCGCAAAACATATTTGCTATATAAAATTTGAATAACTGTCGAATAGCTGAGTTAAATTTTAATTAATTATGTCAAATCCAAATAAACGATACGTTCATTAGTTGAATCAAGAAAATCGGTATCTTTGCCATCAAAATTTATTATATCGTAAAATATAAAGTTGTTCAAGGAAATGATTATATGTGAATAGTCTATGTAATTGATTCAAGCTTAAATCGATATATTGTAAATAAAAATGAGATTAATGTACAATATTTCTGTCCTTAAAAGGAGTGCGATAGTGGTTTCCAATATTTCCTGCCCACAACTTAATAGTTTAAAGTTAAATAGATAACATAATACTGAAATTAACATAACATCGCTACTTATTAAAAGATTATATAGATTCATCTAATTAGTCATCGAAATATATTGAATGTTCCTAATAGAAAATTTGTTAAAATTGGTATTAGAGTGTATAAAATATTATTTATACCGGATGAATTCACCATAAATCGATGTGTGGTCATTCGATTCAATAATTTATTTCAACCTGACAACACTACAAGTTAATGAATTTTTAAAATGGATATTTAAACCGAAATTAATAAAGTATGTAAACAAAATTAGACTAGATCTTGTTTATTTTTTAAATCGGTTCCCAGGCATTTAATTAACGGTATCCTATTATATTGTAAAACACATGTCTCACTGTGTTTTGGAAACATACGGTTTTAAAACATGTCATTCGACTTTCTGATATAGGAGGAAAAAAATTAAATAGAGAAATATATCGATAAAGTAATATATGTCAGGGAAAGCCATGATGGCCTGTAGGTGAGATGTGTGGATTCTCGTTTGGAGACGTAGCAAAGATAGAATTATGGGCATCACTAAGTTTCCCTTTCTAAATAGAAATGTATATGCTGGATTGTTTTTCGAATCCATCATTAGACATTTCGATCACGGAAAACATCGTAAGAATACCTGCAAGTGGCAGATAATTCTGGGGTGTGTATAACGTGCGAACGTACAATGTAGAAGCCTGGTGGGTTTATGCTTTAAAAACCCTCTCTCACTATGCCTGGAGGAAGCCTGTGCCCAGCAATGAGACCTTAAAGGGCGTCTACTTAATTTAACATATTTCTTTAAGCATATGTTTACTAGTTTTAGACAAATATCGACATCTAGAACCATGGAACCGAGAAATTTTGCCGCTAGAAATAGCTACGATATTTTTCCAGCCTTTTACTATATAAGCTCAGTGAATTTCTGGTTTCCTCGCTTTCATATGGAGTTCTATAAAACTGCTACTAATAGCGTACTTTCCCGGTTGAGTCACTCCTGCAACCAATAGGTAACTATAGTCGAACTCTATTCTAAATTAAATTTTTCTTTTGAAATGAAAACTAGGACTAGATCTCTCGGAACAAGCAGTAGTTGCAGCGTTCTTAAAGTGCCAGAAGCATGGAGGGTGATGGTCTCCTTTTGTGATGATGTTCTTCGCAAAAAGGAGACTGTCGAAAGAATCCGTGAGAGGATTGATCCCGCTCACTGGGGCGTTCATCTGGCCTACGATGATAACCAAACTAATGCAATGGCTGCGAGGGCTATTAAGTCGTGAGTTGTCAGGGTGGGAACTCTGGCAGCTCCAAATTGACCGATAGATTTTTGAGCAGAGGTGGCACTGGTACATTTTGTCCGAGTTTCCGGAACCACCCCAGTAGGCAAGTGATGCTACCGGAGGGGTTTTAGTGGGTAAAAATCCCACATAACCCGATGTTTCCCCCTCCCGTCAAGAATATAAAAATTAATTACTTTAAAAACTTATAAAAACTAATCGTCACGTAATAATATAGGAAATATGAAGAGTCGTGTGTGCCGTCCTAACCAAATCTTCCAATACCTAGTTCTCAGATGAAATCCATGTCGTCGACACTGATGGTGAAATATAATACAAAGGTAACATATAAAATATACGCGATGGTATGTATCCCCAAAAATGGGGAAAATATCACAACTATAGATATAAATTATAACTATTTATTGAAGGATCATCAATATATACCAAAATCAAACAATTGTTCGTGACTAACAACCTTCCGACAGTGTTGTTATGCAGAAACATTAATTATGTATTCAGGAACATATTAGGTAGTTAACTAGGACATTATATATTGACAATGTATCTTCCTATGTATTGTTTCATTTAAAAAGCAATATAACGACTATTAGCTAATACGATAGCTCGGAATAGTTCATGTCTGAAGTATAATAGTATAAGCTAGCGTTAGCAAGGATGATGTATGTGATTAACGTTTATTTTCGGTATTGTTGAGGACAGTTTAAATGACTTGAATGTAGTTTCATATAGTGGTTAGTGATGATACAATCTAAGATGTACCTGGTAAGTGGTAATTTCCTCTTACAGTTATGGTTTCTGGACAACATCATACCGCGACACATTTATTTGGCTTGGTGGCACGTCTTTGTTTTTATGTTGGACATATTGGAAAATAAAATTTTCAAGATTTAATCAGTTGAGAATCGAATTCAGGATCTCTACCAGCGAAGCTATGCCGTCGATGTGTGATGGAAGAATGTAAAATTTAGCTTCTTTAACGTGACCTTTCTTCAAATAAAGACATTAGCATTTTTATTACATTTTGTTATGAAAAAGTAATTTTTAAGTAATGAATCATCGCGTTGCCATTTGGAACCTAAGATCGCTGTGAGTCAGCTTTTTTCCCTAATTTTTATATTTTTTTCACGGATTCTCGTAAACGATAATCGATTTGTTAAAAAATTAGTCAGAGATTGACTTAAATACCTTGTAATCTGAGCATTTGAGTATTTCCAAACGATACGAGGACAGGAGATTATTGACAAGTCTTAAATTTGAGAATTATTGAGAATTTTGTTGAATATTCATTTTTGTAATACAAAACATGTTTTACAGATTTGCTTTGAATTGACAAAAAGTTAAAATTATAACTGCTTTTCTTTTAACGTAGTTAATACTACAACTTTAATGGACTATTTTGGTACGTCAGTGGAGAGAGATTTAGTTTCCTCGTTTTATACCAAAGATAAAGGTAAGATAAGTAGCCTACTAACGTCCTAACGTTGGGCGCAGGCCTTCTCACTCATAGTAGAGGCCCTCGTCTTTGTAAAGCATAGACCCTACAAGACTGCTCCACTATGGGTTGACAGGCTGCACATATGGTGGTGTATAAGTAAAAGTTAGTGGTGCTTATCCAGGATGCGATACCCTGGCTTTTAACAAGAATGCTAATTTTTAACCACAAGACCACAAGCTTTTTACCAACACCAGTAAGAACCAGTAGCAGCTTAATATTTAAGCTACTATCGTAACAATTATTTTATATAAAACGTTATTATGGATTATTTTCATTGAAAATATGATGCTATATGAAATCCTATTTAAAGGGAATACATGGTTTAATTCACTATAGATTCCCTGTAACAATTTCGGACTTCATTGTAATGAGAAATTCGTAACCTTTTATAAATATTTAGTTTTCTGAGAACATTCTTTAGAACTTTCGATATCCTTTCCTAAAACTTATTACTTTGCTTTGATAAAGGGCCGCATCAGACCTGTTGTTTTTTATATTGTGCGACCGTCTTCATTTAAAAACATGTTCAATATAACACAGCAACAATGTTGCATATGACTGTTTTCTTTCAATTCAAATAACAAGAAAGGGACACTATATTCATGCTACTTAATTCGGCTTCCACTGATTATATGGTTTAGGACATACAACTTCATCGACTTATTAAACTTCAGAATCGTTATATATGTTAAAAAATACTTTTGCGTGGCAGTTGTCTATCCTTTCGGGTCTCCCGTACATTATAAGCATTTACTACACGCTGATACTCTATGGGACCCAGGAACAACCCAAGTAGGAGCGGTAATCAATAAATGGCCATCACCAAAAATGTATCTACAATGTTTATTGTGTTCAAGTGCTTAACTTGATAATAGATTTGCGAAATGGTTCTTTAAAGTATAGTTTTTATAAATGTTTTTTGGTAACGCAAAGCTCATTATTATTTTTTATTATCTTTTAATTTACAACTTCGAGTATAGCCGTGAAATTTGTTAAAATAATAATTAATACGGCTCCTTGAAATGTTGCGAACGTGCAAATTGTTTCTTAATTAAATTAAAATAAAACAATATTTATTACTATTTGTTTGGCAACGGGTCTGACAGCAATANTATTAAACTACAGAATCGTTATATATGTTAAAAAATACTTTTGCATGGCAGTTGTCTATCCTTTCGGGTCTCTCGTACATTATAAGCATTACTTCACGCTGATACTCTATGGCAACCAGGAATAACCCAATAAGGAGCGGTAATCAATAAATGGCTATCACCAAAAATGTATCTACAACGTTTATTGTGTTCAAGTGCTTAACTTTATAATAGATTGGGTATATAATAGGTTCTTTAAAGTATTGTTTTTATAAATGTTTTTTGGTAACGCAAAGCTCATTATTATTTTTTATTATCTTTTAATTTACAACTTCGAGTATAGCCGTGAAATTTGTTAAAATAATAATTAATTCGGCTCCTTGAAATGTTGCGAACGTGCAAATTGTTTCTTAATTAAATTAAAATAAAACAATATTTATTACTATTTGTTTGGCAACGGGTCTGACAGCAATATTGATTAGTAATTCATTCATAATAATTAAATTTATACCGCTAATTTTATGCCGACCTTATTCTGAATTTTTGATATTTTGTGGGACACATGAAATGAAAATTGCTGAGACGAGGACAAATTTAGAATGGCTAGTTCTTAAACAGTTTATATATGCACTAAAAAGTAACTTCATAATCTATATTCTTCTAATATCTTTAATAATCTCGTGTTTCACTGTTTGTTAAAGAACTTCTCCGAAACAGGTATACAGATTTTCATAAATTTTGTTTGTGTATATTTGGTATGTCCGAAATAAGTTCGTAAAGTATTTTTCATCTACATATGTAATAATTTACATCGAGATTATGAGAGAGCTGTCAAATAAAAATACTATGTTAAGAAAAGCTAAATGCCTATCCAAAGAAGATTGCTTTATTTGTATCTTTCAGCCAATCTTGTATGAGGGGCATTTTAAAATTTCGGTACTACCGTTTAACGTATATTGTTGAAACAGATATAAATGTAATTTAAAGGCATAATAAAAAAGGCCATGTAGATAAACAAGAAGGCAAAGCAGTTAATATAAGCGTCAAGTAGTGCTATTTTCAACGAGATAAATTAAGTCATCTTTAAAGCAAAGAGTGTAAGAAAAGAGTTATTCAAAATCTACGTCATCTCGCAAGAACTTTTAAAGTTCATTATATAAAAAGAACTTCTTAAACATTTTGTGTTGTTACCCTCAAAATAAATCCCTAACAAGTTTTAAGTAGCTTGAGTGCTAAATAAAAAAATATTTAACAATAGATAATTTTAATATAATATAATATAAATAGAAAATTTTAATTTGTTTAAATAAACGGAGACTGAACTAAAAGTAGTAATTTAAAAGACGTTTATTTTGCTAAGCTTATTTTGCTATCACCTTAATGGGCTTCAGTCTAAAAAAAAATTAATTGTTTCTTCTAATTTAATTTATATATTTTGAATTAAATAAATATTGAATTTAGTATAACCAATTAATAACAAAATTCTTTGTCCTAAACACGAAAGAAGGTATTTTATTTGAATATTCTTTAAGTATATCTTTAACTGTAAATCAAGTAAATACTTGTTAACGCATTGTAACGATTCAAATTGACCGGTTAATGATGCGATTATATTATGATGCAGCACAAATTTATTATAATAAAAATTTCGTTTAATTCTCCTAAGTGCTAAAGGTAAGGTAGAGTGATTATTTAAACATATTTTACTTCAATGGAAAAAGGGTTTTAAAACAAACAACCGATTGCACAACTATAACTAATATTCATATTCCCATCCTGCAATACTTATACATTATTCCTTTTATAAATATATACGATTGGGCTGATAGTGATGAGATGATTTCAAGAATGATTGAGATACGATCTACTTTCTGCAGATCTGCGGATTTCCCCACATTTTTGTGATTGGGAACATCGCAAAACACAGTCGGGCAAGTTTACAGATCAGTATAAATATATGCAGTGCCTATTAGCCGCGCTCCGCGGTATTACCAGCGTAACGTCTTTTTTCTACAATAAAAGTAAGTAAAACAAAGTAGCAGCCCATCAATGTTCCACTGCCGGGCACAGGCCTCCACACTCATATGAGAGAGGGCTGTTAGAGCTTAGACTCACCACGCTGCTCCACTGCGGATTGACAGGCATAGTACACAAGGGTACTCTCATACGAGTAGTCCGACGTGACGGCAACCCGACCCGACCGGAGAGAGATCAGGCGCAGGACCGACGGCTTAACGTGCTCTCCGAGGCACGGGGGTGGATCACACCGCCAAATTTTTCCTAACTTCGGGCAAATATTGATAAAATTTTAATAGAAAACTCAATATCGACTTAGAATTGGCCCGACTCGGTATTCGAACCCAGGACCTCATGTCTGGAGTCGAACATGCTAACCACTAGACCAATGAGGCAGTCTAACAGTAATAAATAAAAGTAACTTAAGTTAATCCTTATAACATCAGCTATTTGTCACCAAAATTTTCGTCGAAATCGCTCCAACAGTTTCAGAGATTAGCCGTGTCAGTGTCATTACTTGGTAAAAAGTCGTTAAACTGAAATTACAAAAAAATTATACAGTTTTTATTAATTTGTCTAAGCCCAGACTAGTCTAGAAGGCTTCAGCCGTAGCAAGTTACCATCCCACCAGTAAAGGCGTGCCGCTAAGTCAAAGATTTTCGTTACGAAATGATGCTGTGTAGTAACCACAAGAGGTAAATTATCATCTCTTACCATTACGTGGGATAACAGTCAAGCTCTAACCTATCAGCAATAAAAAAGAGTAAACCTAAAAAGAGCACCCCTAAGAATTAATTCCAACGTATACATATAATTAGAAATGTTCGTACCAGTAACTAATAACGAACGCTTCGAGTTTGCACTTGTAATTGATTTTGATAAGCCATTAAGCCGCTTTGATGGATGCTTTGTCGGTGTTTACAGAACTAGCCGACATACCCATGTTACGAATAGTTTGGCGTGATTAAAACTGGACTTGGCGCTATAACTTACATGTAGAGTGATTTATTAGGGGAGGGGAAGCGATCACAGTAGATTAATTTATTTTTAAACACTAAGTAATAAATATATTATGATTAAAAATGTACTACGTAGTGTTTCTTTTCAAAAAATGTAAATCATTTATTGAAAAGAAACTTGAAGGATTACTTAGATGATAAAAATGCGTGGGATTGACTGAATTGTTCTAATCTTAATAAAATAAATTAAAGTTATATTGTAATTGTGATGAGAATAAATAAAAAGTTTAACAAAAAAATAACCGCATTCAATTCCAAAAAAATTAATAAGCAATAAAAAGTAAAAAAAATTGCACTATTTTTTAAAAAGAATAAGCACTTTTTTACTTACTTACTTCGTAATCTAAAATGAAAAATATTGGACTATTTAAAAGTCTATCAAATGATTACGATAATGTAATGTGTTACTTATATAAAATAGCACCGTCTAATTTTTGGAGTGAAAATTTTACACAATGAAATTTATATTGGTACCACCACAGCCGGATTTGAACCCGCAGCCCTATGCATTGCATGTCGGTTACTTTGCCACTACATATCACCTTGGTAATTGAGCTTATCGCTTATGCGCAATAGTCCCCCCGCTACACTCGGATACCACCGCACATATCACACCTTAACTAATTATTGCTATGCAACTACAAACGTAAGCTAATCACAATTTGAATACAGATAGTTAGATATTCTGCCACAAATCCCCTTACTGTAAGCCGTTGAGGAGTTCCGTTGATGGTCATATTTAACTACGACAATCGCTTGACCATACCGACGTCACGGTAGGTGACTCAAATATCCGGATAGACTAAAAAAGATTCGGCAGCGTATCGTTAATTTGCTCCTAAGAATTTTAGACTTCCGTTACTTTGGCATGGATCTTCATGATCAAAAGCTAACCAAACTACCATCGAACAAGCCTCGAAGTACGTACCTTCCAATAAAAAAAGAATCCTCGAAAACGGTTAGCGTTATTTTGAGTTATTCATCCATTTGCCGCGCACATACTTAAAGCAAATTTAAGAGTTATGTGATTTTCTCATGGATGCCATCATTAGAAACGGACCCTACGGGAAGCACCACCTTTCATTTAAAAAAAGGATGATTTAAATCGGTTCGCCCAGTCTCACGTTATGAGATAACAAACATAGGCAAATTGATAACCTCCTCCTTTTTTTGAAGTCGGTTAAACGAAAGTATACCCGACTGAGTTCGCTATGGGTTCTTCTTAGATCAGCGCGCTGAAGAAACCTAGTAACCTTAGATTTTGTTGCTTAACAATCGTATAATACTCATTTATAGATAAAACGATATTTGTCGATTCAAAAGCGATTTACTTACAGTTATCACTAACAGAATTTGTCTAGGTTTTATGTAAATTGGTTGAAATATAACGATAATTGTCCGAAGTATCGGAAACAGTGTCGTCTGGGAGCTTGATTGGAAAATGCTGCCTAATCACTTAGAGATATGATGTCCATCCATCATATCTCTAAGTGATTAGGCAGCATTTTCCTTTTTAATAGATTTGCTAAAAAATCCGCGAAAGCATTCATTGTAGTATATAAAATATCTGTAAAACAGTCGTGCCTTTTCTATCGTACATTTAAGACTGATTTCACTCAGAATCGTTAAAAAAATTTCGATACAACGACCGGCCTGTAGAAGTATTGTCTACTGGTTCGGTTGTAACATTATAAAATAATTATTTATTACAGTACATCAACATGATAGCTAAATCACGTGTACAAAGCATAACGAGAGTGCTTGAGTTAACTGTTACAATCATAAATTATTAACTGCCAACCAATAAATGAAAAGCAATCAGAGAAATGCCAAAATGTTATTACATTGAAAGGCAAACCGTATTTAATCGAATGACATACTAACCGTCATATACCGCAAACCAATATTCGTAAGTTGAAATGTTAATCTTATAAAAAATGACACATTGCCTTCGTCTAGCTGATGAAATAAAGTAATTTCGAACTTTAATATGCTGATAGCTGGGGGCCTGACTACACTCTCATATAATGGTTAGTGATAATATAGCCTAAGATGGAAACGTACTAACCTAGTAAAAGGTAATTTAGCACTTACACCTTCTACATAGCGAAATGCGTATATTTTTGCTCAGCGGAGCGTTAGTAAAGCAAGTAAGATGGAAACTAGCCACAGTCGCCTACCAGGTCCTTTTTTTAAGCTAGTAAATGCATTTACCCAAACGAATAGTGATCGATTGGCAGTGTGAGCCTCACTAGATGACCAGAATATCCACTAACCCAACGGAACCCGCGTGATACTTAATTGAGGAGCCAGAGTCCCACCAAAAAACATTCTACTCCACCCCGGATTCATTTCCCTTCACAAAACTATTAATTCAAGATGGAAGAAGGAGGCGGGCTTAAGCCCCAGCTTCGTCGTCTAGGCCTCCACCGTCAGCGAGAACAGGTATCCGCAGTGTCCTCCCTCTTCCTTCCTAGTATCTTCTTCTGCGAAATAATCGACTCGACGAAGAAGGCAATTGATCTCCAGTTCGTATCGTTGGCAAGAAATCCTCACTCGCCACCAGTAACAAATGCTGTCGTTCAACTACTCCGCTTCCAGGTCAGGTCTAGGTCCAGGTCAGGTCTAGGTAAAGAAAGTGATCACGAAATTGCGCAAACACGGCTGTGTAAAATCTTTAAACGTTTCAAATTGAGCTTTCAGATGGCCCTGTGCATTTTTTGCAAATATGATTCTTAATTAAATTAATGCAAGTAATAATAAGCCACGATGGTCTAGTGCTGATCTGCGGAGTTTTACGTTCTAAAAGTTACGAGTTCTGGAAATCCTAGACAGTCGCCTCTTAGTTTCTCTGATAAATTCATCGTGAGGTAACCTACATATCCTTCACATAAAGCTGCTTTAGATTTTTTAAAGTAATGACATTGTATAAACAATAAGTTTCGTTCACTCACTACAAGTGAAAGTAGAATACTAATAGACTATTTTTTTATTGGTGACGGATGCGCTTGACTGTGATTACACGTAATAGAAGTGAAGATACAATCTAAGATGGAAGTGCGCTTATCTGTGAAGAGACAATCTCCTTCATATGAATTCTACACAGCATCGTAACAGAACACAAATGTTACTTTTTGGTGATACGTCTTTGCTGGTAGGGTGGTAACTGGTAACTAACCACGGCCGAAGCCTCCCATCAGGCAAATTAGAAAATGCTATTTCCTAAATTCCCCCTGGTCGAGGCGCAGCCTCTGCTAGCAAAGAGGTACTCGCAACACTGCGCCGTCATAATTACAAAAAGTGATAAAAGCTTTTATGTCGCCTAAGGTAGAAAATCTACCACTGGCTTAAGTGATTCTACCGAGATGAACCTGAAACAAGAAAGTGATTTTAGAATAACTTGACAACTCTTTCATAGCCTATGCAAATAGACAAAATAACAGTTGTTAATTTATGTAAGGAAATGCTTTATCAATAGAAATACACCCAGATTTATAGGGTCTTCTTAAAACATACCACGTTCGTAATATGGAGCATAGGAAATCCCCTCCCTCCCAATATTTATCAACATGTTAGTAAAACCGTTAGAGCGCAGCGTTCCACTGCAAATAGCAGATAAGCACGTACCGCGGCCACAGTGAACCGTGCCTCACGAAATAAATGCGTGATTTATGATTTTAGTGCATAAAACCCATGATGCTTTACGTAAATGGTAGTGATGAATATTGCACACAGGATATCCTGCTTTATTACCCTCACTTAAGCAATAAAATCCCACACATGTTTTGGGTGCCATACCTTCTTTGAATTGGTATACGGTGAATTTACGCCCACAAAGCAAAAGAGATATCCGGGTTGAATTGAGACCTTTATAATTCCTCTCGACAATGAAGTCCAAATTAACTGTTTCTGATAGTTTTATTTGCCAGTAAAAGTGGCAACAAACGTTACTTTTATACTGTGATTTATTGTATACTTAAAAACCTTTAACGGCATCGCAAAGGAATGTATTCTATTAATATAATTTTGGTTTTAGTTTTTTAGTTATTGTTTAGACATTCACACAATAATAATATCGACTTCTTTGAAAACACCCTATCTAGATGTCTATTTATATAAATAAATAAAACTAGAGTAAATGGTACATGATAAGTAGCTGCCTATTAGTGTCCAACTGCTGGATACAGGACTATTCACCCATAGAAGATAGGGTTTTAGACCATAGATTCTGCTTCACTGTGAGTTAGTAGGCTTAAAAAATGGAGTGTATGTTTGTAATTAAATACTAACAACTTTTCTCTATATTTAAATGAAAGCGTACTTAGTAATGAAAATTTTATTTTGCTAGTTTTTTGTGTTTGTCTGTTTATTCCCGATTATTATATGCAAGGCGTCTGAAACGGTATTGACACGATTTCCACAGGTATCCGCTGATGTTTTAAGGACAAACTTAGGGTACTTTAGAAAGAAATGCAGCATTAATCACTTAGGTAACAACGTGCTTTTTAGTTATAACTAAGCCTTCTATATTTTCCATCTCTTTCTAAGTTTTTGCCTGCTGGGAATCAAATCCAGTATCTTTGCTTGCCAGAGAAGTACTCCCAGAATTACGCCAGAGAGATTGCTGTATCTATGATATAGTTCCGGAAAATGAAAACTGTTATAAACCCAACATAGAAAACTTGTCTGAGTCATTCTGAGTCATTCATGATACTAACTTTATACACACCACACCTAAACTCTTTTACATTCTTCTACCCTCCATCAAAATTTTTACCTGCCCGAAATCATATCCGAGATCTATTTTACTTACTTACTTACTTATGCATAATTTTGTACCGATTAAGTTTTAGCCTTTTGGAAATCAATTCCAGGATTTCTCCTTATTGAAGGAATACATCATACAAAACTGAGGCCGTTTCATCTATAAACAATATATTAAAATAGCAGCAATAGTTCCGGAACATTATGGCTGGAAATTTAGTTGTAAGCTCATTGTGGAAAAGTCTTATGAGTCATCATGAATCATCCATGACACTATTTAATAAAAACCATTTCTATTTAACTGGAATGTGGACACATTATGGCAATAATTATGCATAAATATCTCTTAGCATAAGACCTTACTACAAAGAAGCAGGAAGGGCACTTTATATGACGTGTGAATATAATTATAAATATGCCGTTTATTTTTGCACTTATCTATAATCTTAACAACAGCATTTAATTCATTTGATATGTGACACCGGTTTGTGAGTTTATGATGTTATATTTGATAATATATGTACTGGCAACAAAGGCAGTGAGCTTTTATTATATTTAATTTACCCTATTGTAATGACAGGGTTTATTTTTAAAGTAAAAACAAGTCTTCAATTTTATATATCTTATCTTTACGTAATATCTATAAAAGGGAAATATTAAAAATCGAACGGAAAGAATAGTGAAATTATACGCTAGAAATCCAGGATTCTTTCTGGTGAATCAAGGTCCTCTCTACTTATGCATCAAGGCCCTCTCGGACAGGCACCCTATCCTTTGTAGCTCTTCTGCATCAGGTTGTTCGTCGCTACGCAATAAAATACACAACTAAAACCTCCGCCCTGAGTTACCAAGGTGGGTCACCTGCTAGTAGGGTCTCGGTCTTACATGACACTATACGATATCCTCTTATTGTTCTCACCGCTATTACTCTTTGCGCTCTCCACACAATAAAATTATAAACCGTACCGAAAAAAAGCCCATTAAAGCTTTCGAAAATAATTTATTAATTGAATAAATATCATAACAAACTTGATATTATAAAAGGTCATAAGTGGTTAAATGTAAAGCGGAGAGACGATTTGATTTCAAGCACATTTCAAAAAGATCTGCAGATATAAAAGCAATTCCGTCGTTTAAGAGCTGCTTGGCAACATTGATTGATGAATGTGTCACCGACAAATTCACTCTAAACTACGTGACTTGAGGAATATTCAGAAGTTGCTCAGATGGATAACAAAGTTGGTATTTTCAGTCTTATGTAAGAAACAGCTGCGAGTTCTTGGTAGATTTTATGTATAGAATATCGCATATATTTCTTGACATACTTCGTTGTACAATATCAGGTAAACGACTAATGCGTCACCTATGGCATTAAGGTAAGATAAGTACTAGCCCATTAGTTTCCAACTGCTGGACAAGCCTTCTCACTCATCGGAGATAGGGTATTCAAGCAAAACCCTACCACATTGCTCCGCTGCGATTTGGCAGCCTACAACTACTCCAGAATTACTTTCAGGATATGTAGGTTTCGATTTTACCCTTCACCGAAAAGCATAATGGTGTATTGGAAAGAGCTATGGAGCGCGTAATTTTCTTTTTTAAACTTTAAACGAAAATCCATGGCCCTCACCATAAGGCCATCATGGCTATGTGCATTGCCGATAACTTAATTATACTACGTCAATAGCTTTCCCCCAAGTGTAAACAATAATTTCAAATACGTTTTTGCTATCAGATGAACTATGTAGCGTATAAAATAAGTAAATACAATTATAAATTTTCAATTTATCTAAAGAAATTAACAGACTGAGTGAAAGACATGGCCCATATTACTTGGATTATTCGCGTTGCTACCTTCTGCTTTTTAATTAAGCGATCACTAAGGTAGTATTTAAACTGACTTCAAAAAAAGAGGAGGTTATCAATTCGTCTGCATTTTTTTTGTGTTTGTTATCTTCGAAAGCGTGAACCAATTTTGATAATTCTTTTTTATATGAAAGATGATGCTTCCCATCGGGCCCCATTTTTTTTGGTTCATTAAAGAAAAAATACAATTATTTATAAACAAACCTAAACTATTATGAATAAAAAATACTAAACTTACTACCTAGTAGTAGTAGTAGTAGTATGCCGAAAAATGGATGTGGGTGCCGTGAAAAATAAAAGGATCAGACGTAGGGTAGACAGATTCTGCCCTTGACAGCTTGACACAACTGCCTACAGCAGTAACGTCGTGACAACAATCCATGTAACTGGGTCGAAATATCGGCAAAATTAAAAAACGCCATCGTGGTATAAACCCATTCAAATAGTCAATATAGTTTTAACTGTTTCAGAGATTAAGAAAGAAAGTAAAAACGATTTTTTTTTATTATATAAACGCCGTATTTATTTTCTTATGTAATTACTAATCGAATATTTTCTGATTTTTAATTGTAAAATTCCTCCAATAGAAAATCGTCTAAATCTTCACAGTGATAAAATTTTATTTTCCTCCGCTCCCCAGTATTAGTTGACTGAAGGTTAAACTTTGTTTTAAAACTGACTCCTAACTTAGTTACATAACTTACAAGTGCCTAAATTAAGCTTCTAGACCAAAAGTTGTTCGACAAGAGTACTATCAATTCAATCAACTACGTTTGAACAAGGTTTCAACAGTGTGAAGTTCTTTGTTTTGTAGTAGAATTTAATTTTACTAGTTTATTAGTGTTGTGAAATTAAGTTTGAGGTTAATTTACTGTTTATTGCAGGCTGATGTGGATATAAGAATAAAAAACAAACAAGATATTATAAACAAAATCTGTATATTTGTTTTATAAATAACAAGTGTGATTAACTACAAGTTCATTTACAACAGGCTTTTACTTTAATGAGTGAGAGTTTTCTTTCATTTGGTGTAGTTCTAATTTATTATCCACCAATTCAACATTTCCTTAATAGAAATACAGCCACAATATAGTCATAAATAATAAAATTGATTATAAAAAGGTTCTGCTAAACTGGTTTCAAGTTATTATAAATATATTCATAGAATCCTTTGTAATCAGCAGTCATTCATCTACTAAATAATTAAGTCGGACTACAGGAGCAAAATCGACTTAATAAATTTTAAAGTTACGTCCATTTATTAGTGAACAGAAGTTTTGGTTTAAATTTTAATTGACAATTTTACGATTTCAACACAGTGATCTATAAATTTACAAGGTAATTTATTCTTCCCTATCTTTTAAAAATCACTTATGCTCTTTAATTCCTACTATTTCTATTGGAGATTTCAAATATTTTTAGATTTGTAAAGGAAGATACTTGATTTTACCACATTTTTTTTAAATATTAATTTTAACATATTTTAAGAATTGAAACCTATGTCTTAAATTTCGTGGTCGATGATGCTCATAATAAATAAAACTTGACTTTTTATGTTACGTGTTACGTTAGTGACGTTACGTAAATATCAGTGATTGGCTGTTATTTCACCTGACTGTTATTGACGGCCTCGCTGGCTCAGTGGTGCGAGTATTCGCTTTGCTAGTAGAGGTCCCGGGTTCGAACCCCGTTAGGACAAATTTAGGATATTGTATTTTCTAATTTGTCTGAGTCTGGACTGGTGGGAGGCTTTGACCGTGGCTAGTTACCATCCTACCAGCAAAGACGTACCGCCAATAAAAGATATTTGTGTTCCGGTACGCTGTATAAAACCATAAAGGGTATATCGCCTCTTACCAGATTAGCGCGCTTCCATCTTAGACTGTATTATTACTTACCATCAGATGAGATCACAGTCAACCGCTAAACTGTCAGAAATAAAAGCGATAACATAGTCCAAAATATAACTTGAATGTTTAAGAAGTACAGCGTTTTAAATTCTATTTTGATGTGTTATTTCCACATTTTTATTCAAAGATAGTATATTTAATAGTTTCAACTTTAATTTCTAATATAATTGGGCATTGTTATCATACCACAAACGTTTGCTAATAATTAATTTAAGTTCAAGACGGAACTATGTGGGCGGCAAGCCACTAGCGTATATGACATATCCAATTAACACCGCATCCGGGCGCACTTGTATTAGGTCTGCTTTGTCGCTCAACGGTTTTGATTTACTCAAAGAAATTCCGGTATTTTGGATATTTTGTATTTCAAATATAATAATTTATAGAAGAAAACAAATATATTTTGTCTTGACCCATGTATAAATAATAATAAATAGATCCTTTCTGAAGTATTACCTGCATATTTAAATAATTAACGTGTCTGTGATTTAGGAATATCTTGGCTCCCATATTGAAGAAATTAGCAAATAATTTCCCGAGCCAATACCATTATTTATAAGATGGTTGAAAATTTTCTGGGTATTTTAAAATCCGAGTATTTGTTATAAATATATGTATATAATAACTGGAATATGTATATAATAACAGCAATTGGAATTTGAAATAATTAGCTGTCTGAATTTGTTCAATTATGGCATGGCAATAAATATTGTTACTAGAACTTTAATTTACCAGAGGGTACTTAGATATTTGTCCGGTTACTAAATAAACATGTGGGTAAGATACTCCTGGTGCCCAGAGCTGTTACTCCCACTCTTCCCTCTCTTCTCTGCGGCAGTAATTTCCTATTCCTAATTTTAAAACTCCTTAAAACTCCTCTTATCTCAAATATCGACTATGTATATCTTCCATACAAATAAATGATGGTATATCCATTCTCTGCTAAGCCATGCCACCGATAATGGGCACCTGAGTTATTGGTATGCAAAAGTCAGCACTGCGATCACCAGCCCCCCTGCCAAGCGTGGTGATTATTCACACATACATTTTAATTGATTAAAACAAGGCAGAATACATCCAGACCCTGGCAACTATTTTAGAAGGCATCATTAGGTGAGACCTGTCGAGTCGTGGATCGGTTGAAGCGAAGACGACGACGAGAGCATTATTACAGTCAGAAATAAAATAAAAAAACAGATGTATCGCAATCTTTCTTACACCCCTTTTATATAAAGTTAACATGCAATAAAATTTTATTACATAAATAGATTAAGATTATCTTAGTTTCTATAATAGTAAGGAAGTAATTGCTTTCATATTGTTTGCGACTTAGTTAAAATCATATAGGAAATGTTATTGTCTATATATATATATATATATATATGTCGGAGGGCAGATGTCTGTGGAACGCGGGCGCCATCTATCGGCCTGGACAGAGTCAATGGTGGCAGTCCGGTGGGAGGCTCTCGGCAGTTGTCGAGTAGCGCTCGACCGGAGCTGCCTACTGTTGGAACTGTCGCGTGCGTAGCTATTAGTGTTTATGAGTTTGTGTAAATTGATATCGAGAACATTAAGTGATTGAACATTATAATCCGAGTTAATTAATAAAGTGTTTGATTGCACCAACATTACCCACGAACGCCCACAGAATAAGAAATGAAATAATGGATCCAATTAATAACGATGTCGGCGGAGAACCCTACGCCCTTGTGCTTTATGCTTCTCTGTTCTCTCTTATTCTCCGACATATATATATTGTTTTTCTCAGAATCGTAATAATAATATTGATTGTCCACTTTGATTGGACGCTAATCATAACATGTACTATATTACAAATTAAGAGCCGATTAGCGTAGTTTACTTGTCACAATAGTGTCTGCGTGCCAGTCGTAAGTACGACATATAAAAAAGCCACTTTGGCGTAAATTTTCCTGGTGGACAATAGTCGATCGCATTTATATCCTCGTCTGGTGACAAGTGGACAGCGGGGCGTTGTGCGACGAGTCTGGTGGCATTTTCATTTGATCCCGAATCAGCATCTTCGTGAACTGTCGAAGGAGCTTACACATATTAAATCAAATAGTGATGTATTAAATTTAGTAATAAAACTATCTGGAAATGGTATTTCAAGGTAAATGCCTAGGTGATATTTATTAGGTAGAAATATTCACTTAATATTGTATATTGTAATCATAAGACGGAACATTTCGGGCTTGGAACTACTGGTGTCTGACATATCCAATTAACAACGCATCCGGGTGTTAACATAGCGGCGCTGTCACTTGGATTTCTAGAAAGGGTCGTATGAAATTGTTATGATGTATAAATAAGTATAGACTTATATTATCAATATAATAACTAAGCATCTGTCTGTTTGTTTGCTATATTTTGAAGCCTAAAAACTTTATAAAATGTTGATAAATTTGGTAAGATGAAACCTTGGAGAGAATAGGTCATTTCTAAGATGTAAGGGAAAGATAAATGTGGGTAATTAGCGATAAAAGGTTACTTCATTCTTTGCTAAAATGTGCATAAGGGGGTAAAAAGGGGATTGATCTATACCCACGGCTTTGTTCTTCGTCGATAGCATTTTTAATTATTTATGTTAAATATTTTACAAATAAGACACATATATAAAAATATTTTAATGATCTTTTTACCGTTTTTCACAGCAAAGATATTAGTCCTTAAAAAGCATCCCATGTCTTTACTCAGGCTCTAGACTAGCCGTGTACTTAATTTTAATTAAATCGGCTCAGTAGTTTTGCCTTGAAAGCACGACAGACAGAGCTACTTTCGCATTTATAGTATTATTAACGATAATATAAGATTCATAATGCCAATATTTTTAAAGGAAGGGAATTCTCAAGAATTTCAAAATTTTGTGATTTGGCTTCCATGATAAAACTAATTAAAAATTACGTGTTATGGTTGGATTTAACTTTGTTTACTTTAGCTTAACTTTACAGTTTTTAATCCCGTTTAATATCAACTTCAGTCGGTTCCGTCAGAAATTGTCCAGCCATCTCGATTCAAATATACAGATAAATAATTATTAGCGAAATTGATATTTTCTATATGTTGTATAAAATACTATTATATAATTAAACTTTCATGTTAAAAACAGACACTTGAATTACACATAAACGGGCATGACAATTATAAAGGTTTCTGATAAAAAATCTTGCAATACAAATATGTTCAAATATAGTAAATAGCAGCCCATTAACGTCCCACTGCTGGGCACAAGCCTCCTCACTCATATGAAAGAGGGGCCCACCACGCTGCTCCACTGGAGATTGGCAGGCATAGTACACAAGGGCACTCTATTCCCTCACTCTCATAGTCCGACGTGACGGTAATCTGACACGACCTGAGAGAGATCGGGCGCAGGACCGACGGTTTAACTTCCCAACTTCGAGCATATATTGAGGAAATCTTAATAGAAAACTCAATATCCATTTTTTTAATTGGCCCGACCCGGGACTTGAACTTAGAACCTCATGTCTGTAGTCGAACATGCTAACCACTAGTCCAATGAGGCAGTTCTTATGAAATATGTTATACTTGAATTATATACACACCGGCATATTTAGCGGAACATAAAAAAATATTTGATATTAGTATCATATAAGGTTATGATGTTGATATCAAACCTATATTTTTTTTGTGTTTCACTAAATATGTCGGTGTGTATAGTTTTGAAACACCCTTGTTCAGTTTATTTTTGAGCATTAACGTTTCAATCAATTATTAACAAGTGGCATTTTTTATTGGCAGAGTGAAGCGTTTGATGACTATTTGTATGAACCAACTAAAACCTCGCATAATATTTAATGGACATTTACTGTAACTCGATATTTTATGAGTACATAAAATCTCTACGTGACATATGAATGTGTTATTTATAGGTAATTTTTTTTACTAGTTATATTGGAAAAAATAATATAAACACTAAAATTTCGAGGACTCTGACCACGCTTTGCTGGAGATACAATCTCAGGATATGCGTAAAATTAAGGTTTTGATGAAGGACGCTTCTTTCGTTAACATCCAAATACTGCTTTCATTATTTTAGGCTGCTATTGCATAAATTATAGGCAATTTTGATAAGGATTCGTCAAATGAGCAAATTAAAATAGTCATTTAATATAAATCAAATCAAACCAGTCAAAATATTCTTAATTCAAGTAGCTCAAAAAGCACTTTTGACTCATCAATAGTCTGTCCGATGGTAACTGATCTACCACCGGTTAGGAAAATTGATTCCGCTGAAAAGAAACCAGCAAGAAACTCAACAATTACTCCTTTAAATATAGTTTTTGTTGGATACAATGTGTTTAGCTTTCATGTGCAACTGGAATCAAGTAAAATTTTCTTTGTCGCTTAAATAATCTTCAATATTATAATATGCTCTTTGTAATAGGACGTTTTTAACATATTTCTTAAAACTATGTTAAGGTAAACTCAGAAATCATTCGGGTATCTTATTAAAAAGGCGTATGCTCAACCCGACAAATGATTTCTGAACCTTCTTCAGTCTAAGATATGGCATTACAAGTATGTTTTTATTTCTTGTATTAAAATTGTGTGATTCACTCATGCTGTATAAATGAATATTTTCTCGGATATATAAAATATTATTCAATATATATCGCAACGATACTGTGAGAATTGATATTTCTTTGAATTTTTCTCTTAAGGAAAAGAGAAAAAAATAAGATTATACATATGTGTTATATTTATATATTTTATCATAGGACGCATCGATGAAATCAAAATGCCATTCATCATAGATGAATCTATGATGAATGGCAATATTTTGATAGATGGGGAACAAGTGGAGGAGGTGAAAGAATTTGTATACTTGGGATCTAAATTTACAAAAGATGGGACATGTGAAAGTGATATTGAAAAGAGAGTGAATGCAGGGTATATCGTAAATGGTGCCCTGCGCGCCTGTAGGTCCAGACTGGCTGTGCATGCAGGAGTTTATGGTAAAACTTATGTATAATAGGGAAAGTTGGGGATGGCAGAAGAATCACATAAGTAAAATAAATGCGGTAGAGATGAGAGCGTTGAGCAGTATGAGTGGATTAAAACTGAGTGGCAGAGTAAGAAATAGTGTGATAAGAGACCGTTCTGGTTTAAAAGAAGATGTAGTGACTAATATTGAGAAAGGTATGCTTAGATGGTTTGGGCACGTAGAGAGAATGAATGAAAGGAGACTGACAAGAAGGATTTATGAATCAAGAGTGAATGCGAAAGTTGGAAAGGGAAGACCAAGGCGAACGTTCCTTGATCAAATCCAGGACATTTTAAATAAGGGCCAATTCAAGAGTACTTTAAACCGACAAACTTGTATGAAAGGTTTAATGAAAATGAAAGAAGCGAAGGAGATATGATAGGATCGTGGCAAGTGGAAGAATGATGTCTCTGTCTACCCCTAGGGGAATGAGGCGTGATGCTATCTATGCATGTATGCATCGATGAGATCGCTCGTGTTATAATGCGATTACTAGCTCCGCTTGCAGAAGTCCTGAGTTCTATTACTCGTTGAGTAAATTTAGAAAATTGTATTTTCTTATTTGTTTAGGTTCACTGGTGGGAGATTTCTCGACTGGCTGATTACCGCCCTATCAGGAAAGACAGACATCAGTAAGCATTGCAGTACGATGTTGTATAGAAATTATTAAGAGATAAATTCTTTTTTGTTGGTAAGTTGGCTACCATCTTAGATAGTCTCATAATTCAATCAAAGGAGTCAAATTGTGTTTGATCTGTCGTCACATCAGACCACAAGACTGAAGGAATAGAGAGAACGAGCATCAAATCTTTATAGAAAACTAGATGTTGTTACCGAAATTACTTCTAGAGGACATATTATTACGATCTTTCTTTAGGAAAATTCCTTTAATAACTTACAGAAATTTTCAAATTCTTTTAGATTACCTTATAACAACTATGGGCGTGATTATATTTGCGGTTAAAATCGCTATATATGTCAAATAATGTGTTCGATAAAAGCTGAGCTTTTGCCTTCATTTGACCAATATGTATCATATTTCCAATGACACCAGTATGCGCTTACCAAAACAAGCTGAACTTTCGCCTTCATTTGCCCAATAAATATCATATTTCCAACGACAATCCAAAATAAATATGTCGATCCGAACAGCGAGCGTATTCTGCTCCAAATATATTCAGTTCTTCATTACTGTTGACATATTTTCGAATAAATACACGTGTATTTCTTTATTTCGCTACTAACTGGTGACCGCGACTTCGTTTACACAGTGGCAATTCTATTAAATATTTATTATTTATAGTTCTTGTTTCTTATCTCTTGATCTTTGAAGCCAATTTTAAGTGTGTAAAATATTTATTTATAACAGCAGAATGAGCATACTTCGGAGGCAGATTTTTTCCATATCAATAAAAGATTTTATTTATTTATGGCTTCAGCGAAAAGCTGGCCAAAGTTGTACAATAGTTCAATAATTAATTTTAAAAGAAACCACATTTTATATTTTTCATAAAACAGCAGGAAAAAGACATCCTTCTCAGGTCCCCAGTAGCGGGTGTGGCCACTGTGGAGGCGATCTATCCTCACCTGGAGCAATGCCTTTCCAGGAGGCACTTGACGCTTTCCTACAGACTGGTGCAGATTTTGACCGGGCATAGCTGCTTTGGAAAGTTCCTGCACCAAATTGGCCGAGAGGAGTCGCCTGCTTGCCACGTGTGTGGAGCAGCTATCGACTCAGCATATCACACTGTGGCAGTTTGCGAAGACTGGGGACCTCAGCGGCACCGCTTGGTGGTGCTGATCGACGGGGAACTCTCGCTTGAGAGCATTGTAGGCGCGATTCTGTTCTGCGAGACTGAAATCTCGTTAAAAGAGGCCCATGAGCTACATAGAGAGAATGCAGTAGATGCTCCCTCTCACCGCCGAAGGAGGCGGAATACTGGACGACGCTTGTTTGCGCACCTGCTCCCACCTTCATGAATCTTCAGTCGGACTCATCTGGGGCGCCAGGGAAGAAAGCGCAAGCTGAACCTTTGGTGTCTCACATAAGGATGAAGAGGGTTCCGGTGGGTTTTAGTAGGTATTGTGGGGTCTCCTCTCTCGCTGAGTCCCACACTCCTGACCTATTTAGGTCGGGATAAGTGCGTAAAAGCATTTCCCAGCGCAAAAAAAAGGGAAAAAGCCATCCTAATATAATATCCACGTATATTATGTCTAATAATATATGCGTAAACAAATATGCATTTATTACTTTCTTTGTCATTAGTATATAATACTAGACAAATAATTCTATAGCAATAGGGAAAGGGACATTCTCGTAATAAGTATATTATCGTGAGCGTAGACCATGCAAAAAATTATAAATTTTAAGTAAACCGGATCAAGTATACTCAAAATTTTATTGCTTGTCGAATTTCCGTTAAATTAACTACCTGCTTATTTGACTTTACATTTTACGGCTTTTAAAAGATAACTTATAATTAACCTGAATATTCTTGAATTAGAAGGCGTATTTTACATAGGTTTCAAATAAATTACTAAAATCTAGAGATTTGAATATTTAGGTGTCTCAAATGAGATTGTATACAAAGATATACACGTGTGTCCAAATAAAATATTCATCCAGAGCTCGTATAAATAACCTTCTATCATTCGGTAAAGTCTTTAAACAAACGACAGTCGATAGACTTTTTATTAACATATGTAGGATTTTTTAAAAGTAATGAAAATAAATAATGTGAAAAACAATTCCGTGTATTTGTCACACGATGGAAGTGAAAACCTTGTAAAGGCTAGGTCAGTAATACGAATTATAACTATTTTTTTATTCTATACACAGAATGTTATTTATACTTTATAAAATTATCATAGTTTTCAAAATGATTACAGACACCAACTAATTAGTAAGTTAATCTTAAGTTGACGATCGCCGACTTTACTCGAGCGTTACATAGTCGAACGTGACTGCCAAGTCTCACTCAATGCTCATAAAATATAATACACAGGTCGCTTGCAAAAAATAATTTCTTTGATTTGATGACTGCGAGATTTGGTCCAATACCTGCAAAATAAAATGCATGGGGTTACACGACGAGCATAAAAAAAGCATGAATCGATGGATTGCATTAATATTGCAGTAGTTTGAAATTTTACTATTACTGCTAATTGTTTATGAAATGGTTTCTCACAAGAAAAAACTAAATAGTTAAGTTGCCCCTATAGTTGATGAATGTCAACTTTACTCGATTGAGCGTTTCATTGCCGAACGTGAGGGTTTAGTCCCATTCAATATTCATTAAATAAAGTACAGGGTTCGCTTAAGTTTTCAATAAAAAAATACAAATTTTACGTAAACAGTTTGACGGGCTAAATTATTATGGTAAAGATTTAAAATTTCGAAATAAATAGGCTCATCAATAATAAAGTGTTATTGAAAAGGAATGAAATCACTTACAAAAACAAAATCCTTAAGTTGCTGCTTTAGTCGACGAGAGCCGAGTTTACTCGGAACGTGCGTAACGTAGCCAAACGTGATGGCTTGCTTAAAAGAGTGTTCTATAAAAAAAACGATTTTTGGGTAAAAAATTTGACGGATTGCATTAATATTGTAATGATTTGAATTTTTAAAATTAATAGGCGTATCAATATTAAAACTTGGTTGATATTATTTATGAGATTATTTCACACAGAAAAAAAGACCACTAAATCGTTAAGATGCGACGCCTGGCGCGCCGGTCGGCGACAGCGATAAAAAACCATATAACAGATGTTTGTATGTCCTGTCTGAGCAGGTTTGCTTTATTGCGAAGATTTCATTAAAATTCGGTGATCTATTATAATCAGAGCACGGCAAGGTCGTTCTATTATGAGATTCCGCAAATTCCTTTGGCATCCTGTAACGATCTGTATACATTCTGTAAGTTTTCGGATGTCGTCTTTTAAAATATCTCAACATAAGTGGATCGCTTCGAGAATTTTCGCAGAATTTCTTGGGTTTATTATCTTTTAATATGCATATATTTAAATATAAAATGTTTTTAATGAAATACCCATACATAAGATGTCATTTACATTGGTTTAAACGACATTTTGGTTTAGGTTTATAAATAAATGCCGATAGCCCAATTGAGAGATGCGTGGATTTCAGAGAAGTCGTGATTATGAAATCTGGGTAGGCAACATTAAGTTTATCTTTAGATTAAAAAAACTACATGTTAAATTGTCCATTTTAATCCATCTAGATGAAAGAAACCATCATGCGGAAACCTTCATATCTCGGAAGTCTGGAGAATGTGTTACCTGTCAAATAACAGTGGAACAGCGTGGTGGGTCTATGATCTAAAAACCTTCTCACATATAAGTAAGGACGCTTGTGACGAGCAGTAAGATTAATTGCTGCCACTTAATTAATATATATCGTTGATTGATTATATCAATCGCGTTTTTTTCTCTTAATTAACATAAAGGTTAAATGTATCAAAAACAAGGTCGCCATTTACCATTTTACTACTACTTTTATACTTTTATCAGTAAAAGTATTGTTATGTTGTAAATGTTATTTCCAAAGTTTTTGTTGAAATAGCGACAACGACAAGATGTTAAATGTCCCAAAACAGTTCACGGTTTAATAAATAGTCTACTGTCTTCATCCCTTTTATAAATCTGTTTTAACATTTTATATTTTGTAAATTTCATTTTTTGATATTGATGGCATGTAGTTTGTTTGCTAGCAGAGGTGTCGGGTTCGCCTGTTCACTGGAGAGCATAATCGGTGTAATGCTCGCCAGTGAAGATGGCTGGAGAGCATTTGCTTCCTTTTGCCAGACCATTATCTTGCTGCAAGAGGCAAATGAATGACCAAGAAAAGAGGCGACCATTCCCTCCCTGTCCGTCGAAGAACGTTGCGTCGCAGAAGGCTGAGAGTCATCATCATCCGGTTTACTAGTGTGAAATGGAAAGGATAACCACTGGGGATCTCACTCAAGGATTCGCTGGGTGTTAATGTTCTCTGGCTCAAACAGCGAGTCCCACACATTGTAGAGATTCATGCATCGTTAAATTTAGGAACATTTATTTTAAAACATTTTTAGCTGTGGTATACTAGGAAAAGACGTGCTGTCTAACAAAATAATAGGCATCCCGGTTCGATACGTAGAACCTGTTAAGAAATTACTTACTATTCAATAGGCTTGTGCATTACCATTTTAGAGTCTATCATAATATATCATGAGATGAGATTGCACTTAAGCCCCGTATTGTCAGAAGCCTACCTTATGCACAACAAATATAACATCTATAATTAAAATAATTTAGTAAACGTAAAATCTTCTAACATCCTATGCAAGTGTTGTGTAATATAAAATTTTATTTTTTGCAACAACGAAAGAACCGAACATATTTCGTGAAGAATTTTATTTCTAACCCGTGAAACGACCTTACGTATCGTTAATTAATGAATTCTTTTTTATTATAGTGTATTTTATTTGCTGGCAAGTCAGCGCTCGACTGTATTCTAAACTGATAGTAAGAATACTGTCTAAGATGGAAACACGGTAACCTGGTAAAAGATAACTTTCTTGACAACCTCGCTGGTGCAGTGGTGCGAGCAGAGCCCCGGGTTCGATTCCCGGTAGAGGGAATTTAAGAAATTGCATTTTCTAATTTATCTGAGTCTGGATTATTGGAAAGCTTTCGCCGTGCCTAGTTACCGCTCTCTCAGCAAAGACATAACGCCAAACAAAGAAATTTGTATTCCGGTACGATGCTGTATTGAAACCATGAGAGGTAAATTGCGTTTTAACAGATTAGCGCACTTCCATCTTAGACCTTATCATCACTTACTGCCAGGTGTGATCACGGTCAAGCGCTAATCTTTGAACAATTGAAAAAAACGGTAAGTTACCTTTATTGGTTAATATCCAGCGTCGTACCGGAACACAAATTGATTGGGGGCTTGTCATTGCTGGTAGGGTGTTAACTATTCGAAGTCTCCCACTAATTATATGAATAATGACTGAATAAATAATAAAAAAATGCAATTTCTTAAATTGGCCGCGCCAGAAATCGAACACAGGACATCTAATAGCAAATAAAATACTCACACTATTACACCCGTGATACCATGGTATAAATGTACAAATATAATCGTGAAGTACCAATATTTCGTTGTGTGAGTGTTCGACAGGCCAAGGGTTTGTGGCCGAAGATGGCGGGTACTAGGCGACGTACGTTTCCACATGTCCTCCTGCCATTGTGAACTCTCAGTCGGACTCATCCAAGACATCAGTGATGAAAGCTTGGGTGATCTTCCGAAGTCCCACTAATGGTTGAAAGGATTTTGAGTGGGAATTGCGCGGTTTCCTCCTTCTATAATCCAACTTTTTATACGTATTGGCTATCGATATTAAAATATTATCAGTCTCAACAATGAGCCTCTTCAATTTACTTGAGATCAGTTTAATGGGCACGAGTCTTCATTAATTAGGTGTATAATTAAGACGAAAACCACTTTAACTTAATTTACATACGATCAAATCATCGGTATTATTTAACTTTATATAATAAGTTAATCGACATAATAGGTGTGATAAGCGTAAAATGTCGACACGCGTTTTGTAATAACTCATTATCATATTCGATTGAAAACCACATATTTTCTCAAAGTCACGAGGTCTACAGAGTTCAACGGAGGCTGTCGTCGAAGTTTATATTTTATTCATGACATGCAGTTCTTTTAATTAAATAAAAAAAACATAAAATCTTAAGAGGATGTTTTAACCTTGCGAATTATAAATATTGTAAATCAAAAAACCGTTATTTGTAATGTTTAAGCAAGCTTTAACTTTACACGCACTCTAGTAGAATATATAACTGCTTCATTGGTCTAGTGGTTAACATGTTCGACTACAGACATGAGGTCCTGGGTTCGAGTCCCGGGTCGGGTCAATTCAAATATCAATATTGAGTTTTCTATTAAGATTTTCTCAATTCTTGCCCGAAGTTGGGAAGTTGGCGGTGTGATCCACCCCCGTGCCTCGAAGAGCACGTTAAGCCGTCGGTCCTGCGCCTGATCTCTCTCCGGTTGTGTCGGATTCCCGTCACATTGGACTATGAGAGTGAAGGAATAGAGAGTGGCACCTGTGTACTTTACCTGCCAATCCGCAGTGGAGCAGCGTGGTGGGTCTATGCTCTAAAAACCCGCGCTCCTCGGAGTGAGGAGGCCTGTGCCTAGCAGTGGGACGTTAAAGGGCTGCTACTTACTTACTTTTACTTAGTAGAATATTGTCATAATACAGCTTTCGTGTGTAATATTCCGAACTATGCCGTTTTATTAAATCACAATCGCGAATTGAATTTGAAACTTGTGTTGTTTTTTCCTTCCTTCACAAATTGGTATGTGGAAATAATTCGTAGGATATTTTATGTAACGTTTATAAATTGCTGAAATCACCAGGAAGTAATACTTTTAATATATATCTTATATTAATTAAAAACTCTTTGTAAAGATCATTTTTATACATACATAAAAATGATTCGGGTTTAGAAAGATTCTTTAAATCAAAAAATTCATTACGTACGCACGTAATAACCTGCAAAGTTTAGTTTTAATAAAACTATCATAATGCCAATAAAGTAATATGGTATCCAAATATCACTAGAGTCGATAAATACGGAAGTTCTGTTTTTTTTTTAATGAAAATGTTTTTCTGTTTTTATGATCATTTTTTGGGTTTTCGAGTAACTAGATGTCTGCTTTCCAGCGTCGATATTAAGCTTATACTACATTATGTAACAGGCTTCTTATTTATTCATTACTCTAGTAGACTGATGTACGATTTCACCAAACTACCCTAACCTTGATGTTTTCTCCGAGTAGATTTATGGGGTCGTTAAGGGGACTGTATGTATATCTAAGGGGTTCCCTAACTATGTGATACTTTAAGGAATCTTGGTGAATAATAATCAAAAGGGTACTCAGTAATATTCGACATTCTGCGAGTTGATCTTTGTGCGACATTCAAATTGTGGAAGTGAATATTAGTGTCGGAGAAAGAGAACTGCATTTGTTAATCTATAAATAGTGATTACATGTCTAATTATTAATTAAATACAGTCAATAAATTTAAAACAGTGATTATTAACAGTTACGCAATGACTTTTATTTTCCGCCTGAGACTTAACAGTCTCAATTGCTATTTTGGTTGTGTGCCATGAAGCCGTTATGAAGCATTGAAACTGGCTTCAACAACATTGTATACCAAAATAAGAAAACGCATTTTGCTTTAATCATACTTTCGCTTTGATCAACTTCCTGGTCCAATTTAATCCCAGTTTACGGCGCAATGAGAGGGCCAATCACCCCAGTATAAAAAACAACAATGTTTGTGGTCTTTGCCCTGTAGCGGGACGGCAATAATTTTAGGGTCCCGTCGATGAAACGCAAAAATTGACAGGTAATTGATGCAGTTTACATAATCAACGTGGGATTTATTGCATATATAAATAAAAATATATGTGTCACAGTGTGTGACCGCGATGAACCCCAAAATTACTCAGACGATTTTGTTGGTTTCTGCTTCCAATTAGAACTTACGATAGATTTCATTTTAATTTCCATTTTTTTAATATAACGCTTCTAATAAATGAAACTACTTAAAGTTTCAAATTTAAGTTCAATTATACAGGCGAATCTGCGCGTGTCAATTTGTAAATATACAGGGTATTAGGAGACCGCTTCTGAAAACAAAGAGAGACGATAGTACTAACGACACCTTTCATGATGGGATGGCAAAAGAAATCGATCTTGTTTCAAAAAATATTTGTTTTTAAAACTATAATTAGCATTATTTACTCTCAGTCATGTTAGTACAGCTGAATTAAACGAAAGTATCAAAAAAATACATTATTTTACTAAAAGAAAAAACCAATAATGAAACAAAATCAAAAACCAGCTGATGCTCAGGTCAACGAACTAGTAAAGTTATGTATTTTTATGAAATAATTGTTTCATTTAGCTGTACTAAGATTATGTAGCGTTAAGAATGCTAATACGAGTTTTAAATATATGGTTTTTTTTAAATCAGGGTCGATTTTATTCCGTCCCAACATCAAAGGTGTCATAGGTACTGTCGTGTGTCTTCAGTTTCGGAAGTGGTCTCCTAACACCTTGTATAAAACTCAAATGTTTACTTACATATGTTATAAGCTATGAAATCATGAAACCGATGTGCTGCAAATCTGTGTCATTAAAAAGATAAAGAGTAATTCATTACAATATCTTCAAAATGTTCGCTGTTGATTTGATAGTTAGTAAAATGAGTGAGTACAGATTTTCCCATATTTCCACGGGATCGGGAATTATTAAGATTATTTTTAAGATTAAGAGTGAAATCTCATGTATTTTTCTTACCGTAGCTTTGTAGAACACTTTCTTTTTAAAACTTATGGTAATCCTATTGAAGTCGTCTATGTTTTATTTATTTGCATTGTTATGAAACATATAAATAAATTTAAAATTAGAGTCGTTGATTTTTAACTATTATTAATGTACGAACATTGGTGACATAATTCGATATTTTATCAGATGATGTAAGCGGATTCATACAAAAAAGATAAAATTAATATTATCATAAGTAACCTGTTTTCTTCCAGAACTAACTAAATACTCTAATATACATAATATAACAGTGACGTTCATATTTCATTTACACAATTACATACAAATATTTCATATTGTATAATAAATAAACCGGGTACCAGGTGAATAGAATAAAAATGTTTAAATTGAAACTTTTCTTAAGCGATTTCTTAGGCAATACTATTCATTCTCTATACAATTCAAAATCGAAATATTCCTTATTCAAGTAGGCTCAAAAAGCACTATTGAATCCTCAGTATTCTGTCTGCAGGTAATAAATTTGCCATCGGTTTGAAAAGTTTATTCTGCTCAGAAGAAACCGGCCAATATATCTGCTGTTACTCCTTTAAAAAAATGTAAACAAAGCTGTTACTCTTTCAAATATATGTAAACAAAGTCCTTTTGACTTTATTTAGTTATCTGTGAACTTATTGGTTTTCGGTGGAAGCAGCTTTCATATGACAGGACATCAAGCGATAATTGTTTAGAACTGGTGAAATAATAACCTCAAGTGTTCTTTCTCTTTTCCAGGTAAGATTTGTAATTAATTAATATTAAAGGTTTTTGTAAATGTAAAGTGTGTTGATAAAAAAAGAAAGAGATATAAATAATAAAAAATCTATACTCTAAATATAAAACTATGTAATGAACCAAACAAAAAAACAGATGAACTGTATACATGAGCTGTGGATTTATTTACTGTAGCTTAAGGGATATGTTCTAAAAAAGTTCGGACGCTAAATACTTGCATACGCGGCTAAAATATGATTATAATACGTGGCTAAAATATGATTATAATAAAACAATAAGCAATTAATTATATTTAAAATGTGAAAAATAAATAGATTTGAAATGTATACTACTAACTATTTTTAATGTTGTTATTTAATGATTGTCCAATTTGAGTTGAAATTTTGTACATTTAGCTGCCACTGTTAGCACAGTGCTTTGAAATTGCCCACTTTCAAATATAATCATAAGTTCTTCGTTTACATATAATTTTGTACATATAATGTATTTTATAAAATCCATACACTTCGTAGAGTATGCTAGAGTTTGCTAGTTACTAGATATGAACACAGCTTTCAGAATGAAACTGATTTTTTATTTTTTATTTTATTTATTAGATAAGCCAACAACATTTATGTACAAATTTATGGATACAGAAGGAGGTAAACAAGAAACTATATTACATAACATAAACGTCTCTAATAGGCTTATACAGTAATTAGAGAATATAAATTAAATTAATTATAAATTAGGAAAAACAGTTACAATGCAAATTTACCAGTTGAAATAGAGAGAGAAAAATCTATGGTAATTTTCGCAATAATACAAGAACTGGGCGATGGAAACTTGTTACTTTGGAATCGAAAATATCTAATTTAGTATTTAAGGAGTTATTATAATGTTAAAGCTTATTTAATTAATATAAACTAAAGATACAAGGGCTCCTTCGCAAAGAACCCACAAGAAACTCGGTCAGATATGCTTTTTTATCATCACCGTCGTCATTACACCACGAAGAAAGCTTAAGTTTAAAATATTGTATTTAGAGTGGTCACATTACAATAAATTATACAAAAACATAAATAGATTGTAATATAGTACTTGATGTCATGTCATGACACGTCACCACACCGCTTACAGATTCGGACATAACTCAATTTAGTGAATTGGCTATAAAAACCGATATAAGCTTAATTATGCATATCTTCACTCTGACAAAATATTTTAGTCGTCATTATTGTGAAAGAGTTATTTTTTTTCTACACAAATATCACAAGCGAAAAGGACGCAAGATTAATTGTTATTGGTAAATTGGCAAAATACGACCTTTAATTTATAACGCAAGGACGTTAAGGAGACAAAGAACTCAAAATAAATTATTCATAAAACAGGTTTTATTCTAAATATAATATAACTAAACAACTAATTCTCCATATATTTATAATTTTATTATCAATCACATCTCGTGTAAGAATTCCTATATATAAAAGATTTTATATTACAACTCGCTGTAATAATGGGGAAAAATACCCAATAATTAGTTTTATTAAACATAGTAATCCGAAATACCATATATTACGGAAAAACCCTTATTTGTATTTCTATATTTATACATATAAAAATGTTATATACTCTCTTTTACGAGAATAATAAACATATAAATGTAATATTACATATACTGTGATAGTACTGTAATTCTAAAATCAAAATTAATAAAATTTTCTAATCATACCACTAGTATGCAAGGCTCATTTATCGTTCCTTCGATTTAAATAATCAAGAACTTCTTTTTTGTCACTGGAAAATGTCTTCACGCACGTCGGATGGAGTAAAAAGCTCCATTTAAGAGTGTGGGACTCACTACCAGGCAAAACCGACTAAAACCCAGCGGAACTCGGTTCATCCGAGTGGTGGATGCCAGATGTACGCTGATGCATTCAGCTCTGGCGCCCCTGATGAATCCCGGTCCCTGATGGATGAAAAAATATGAAGCAGGCGAGCAAAATTACAACGTGTGACACCCTCCCCATCCTCCTCTCTCCCTTTGCCTGTCTAATATAAGAAAACAGCCTTACAGAAAGAGGCAACAACCCTCCAGACAGACTCACTACCTAAGGTTATATTAGTCTTCTTTCACTTTCATCTAATCCTTAGTATATTCAAAATTTCTCACTAGTCATTGCCAAATTAAATTAATAAAAGCACGGCAACTTGGTGAACAGATATTCATATTGTACATTTACTTAGCAAGAAACAGAAATCTCTCTTTAATCTTGTCGAAGAAATTGTTTCGATTCTCATTTCTTCAAGGATATATTTTATTTTGTATACCTTAGTATTCTATCGTTTAACTAAAAGTGATTATATAGACTAAGATAGTAATAGTAGCGCGCTCTAACTAGGATGCTCATTAACCTAGTGAAAGGTAATTTTACCTCTTATATTTTCTACAAGCATCGTACGGAAATGTAAATCTTTTGCATGGCGGCTTGTCTTTGCTGGGTGATAACTAACCATATAAAAGCCTTTCACGAATCTAAATAGACCCAAGTTATCAAATTCAATTTCACAAATGTAATAACTAAATCAAAGTGATTCCCCGGCTATTGTTTACAAAGGAAATAATCCCACAACAACGCCAGCGTGGTCGTCAAAAAATTAAATACTAGTTTAAATGTCCGTTCAAATAAGCTCAATTTATGAACGGACTGCAGTTTCCACGTCATAAATAGAGATTAAACCGAATAGTCACATGCAGACACAACACTATGAATGGCTAATTAGCATTTATTATTTACAAAGTAATAAGCGTAGCTTGTTACGGATGTACGTAATAGTCTAAACCGGGAAATTGTTTATGCATCGGTCATCTAGTCTAGCGACCCAGCCTTATTATAAATACAACTGTTAAGGTTCCGTAATATAATATATTTATGATGATAAATATACATATACGCAAAACCAAAATAACTTGTAGCAATTATTTATGTAGATATATAGGATGTAGTCCTTAAAATTTAAAAACATGCAAGGATTTTGACGCATTATTCCATTTTAACATACGCACATACAGCATCAAGATTCATTCTGATAGGGATAGGCACAGACCACGTCCGTCCACTTGCCACGATCCTTCGGTTCTTTTAATCTCATTAAACCTTTCATACAGGTTCATCGGTTTAGAGTACTCTTGACCTGGCCCTTATTTAAAACGTCCTGGATTTGAACTAGGAATGTTCGCCATGGTCTTCCCTTTTTTAATCCTTTTTGTCAGTCTCCTTTCATTTAATCTCTCTACGTCCCCAAACAATCTAAGCATACCATTCTCAATTTTACTAGTCATTACATCTTCTTTTACGCCACAACGTTCTCTTATCACACTATATCTTACTTTGTCACTCAGTTTTAATCCACTGATACTTCATCAACGCTCTTATGATTTTATTTAGCTTGTTTGTGTCGAATTAAGTAATTTAATCTCTTTCCTGTTGACAGATTGATATGCTATTTGATCTACACCTTTTATTTAGGTCTGATGACATTATTATATAATAAATTCTGTAACATCGTAAAATCGATGGGTGCATGAAATTTCTATCAAGTCAACGGTGATATTATTGTAAATACTGTTTACATATATACGCTCAACGATTTTTTTATCTCGGATCAAAGTCAAAGTCAAACTAGGACTTACAAAATTAAAGGTTTTAATACATTATAATAATCATACTTCTGCATTTTTTATTGAAACCTGGTTAATATTAATATTGACTTATTATCTTAAAGTAATATTCATTATTTTATATTAGTAAATGAGAAACCTATAAATCAGCTGTGGAGCTGCGTGGTGGGTCTACGTTCTAAAATTTTCTCTTCTCTGAGTGCGGAAGCCTGTGCCCAGCAGTGAGACATTAATAGGCTGCTATTTACCTGACCTTTTTCATATATATCACGTATCATTGATTTGATACATTCGTTAGCTGACCCAGCAAACGTTTTTTGGCCATATAATAACTATTATCGCAATTAAAAAAATAAGGGTTTATTACTAGTCCAGACCGACAGGCAGAAACCAGGTTCGTAGTCTTGGACAATAATTCGACTGAAAGAACGACTGCCTGTTTGAGGCAGAGCTACGGGTTTTATAGCAATATATCGCTGTCTATATATATATATAACTATTTCAATTGCACTTCATAAAATATAATGATAAGTTATAACAGCAGACATTTTTGTAAACCATAAATTATCCTCAAAAAATTTAACAAACAAACAGAAACTTTATTAAGGGTCGTATTTAAAATTGCTATTTAAGGCTCTCTGTCCGAGTTTGTTTTTATTACTTTGATATGTCCATAACAATTATACTGGATAAGAAAATATTAAACCCACTAGCAATAAAATCGACTCATCTGAGATTATCTTCCGAATCTTATCTTATGTTATCTTTGTCTGGTAATATATTAGTTACCAAAATATTTAAAATAACTTCTGCACATATACCTTTTTTATAATTGTTATACAACGCAAGCAGAATTAAAGTTGTTATACTCATGAATGTTATTTTTGGTATCTGAAATATTTCAATTTTTCTTCGTGTTAAAAGACTAGTCCCATTAAGCAAAGTAACAGAGAACGAACCTTATTTCCTCAAAACTTTACTACTTTAACGTTATAATTATCTATATATTAAGTCTAATAAATTTGAAACACTAAATTTTATTGTAAATAAATTAAAGTATTTAGAATTTCGTAACGGAACACATCTTCATAATGGATTACGGAATATTAGTAACCACTAAGCTGTTATTGAAACAGTTTCTAACGTTTCGCAGTGACAACAGGAAACACCGTTAAGATTTGTTTATCAAGAGCTGAATGTTCGAAATAGTCCAAGTCCATTGCAAAATAGAAAATATGATAAAGTTTAGAGCATTTTCTTGACTCCTTAAAAGTTTTGTATATGCTAGATTTGTTCACATTTATTATTTTTAATTACAATTATTACGTTTTTATAGGTTTCTGACTACAAGTAAAGGTGGATGTCATTCGCTCTACCAACCTTTATATAATATTTTTAACCTAAATTTGACTATTATCTCAAAATTACTACTATCAATTAATTTTTAAATATTTTACTTTAATTCGTAAAGCGAGATACTATCGCATTGCAGCGCATAAAACACGATTAAAAAATATTATGAAATAAAGCTTGTGTTATTTTACGTTAACTTGTGTTATATTATGTATCTTGCTCATAATTTTATCAGGCAGAAGTCGTCTTGTCCAAATTAATGCAAATTTTACCCGAATAAGCCCAATCTATGATGATTCAGATTTCAACAACAGTGCTACCTAGCGGATTTAAAATCCATCCGTTCATAAAGAACTTCTAAGTTCAACATGAGAGGTACTCAAGTTGGACCAAGAAGTACAAATTTAGAAAATTTTAATAAAATCGACGGGGCGGTTTCGAAAATAATGGTGGAGAAACGTCATGAAACAAGAAAGTTGTAAATATAGACTTGGACCAAACACTGTCGTGCGCATGAATTATTGTAAATAAAAAACTGGTCCACATCAAATAAAATATCTAAAAGGGTAGAATATAAAACTACACATTTAAAAACTATAAAAGTGTACCGTTCACTGGCTGACATGCTTATGCATTTATATGGGAAAACGGCTAATTTCTAACATTCGGGTGTTATTTTTCTAATTTATTTTGCTATGATATAATTATATGCGAAAACGAATTAGTCTTTAATGCCTTATTAAAATAATTATGATATACGCCTCTAATGGTGTCTGCGCTTGATATTTAATTGTTTATCGAATTACAGTTCGTTACAAAAGATACCCCTAACTTAAAACATTCGTAAAATTATTCGATATTATATCGACCTAAGGGTTTCCAAATTTTGCCAAATATTAAAGAAATCTGTAAGCTAAACTTGAAATAAGGCTCAATCTTATCTAGGAATATGGGATGCCAAATGGCATATTATATGTTTCTAATAGCTGACAGGTTAGCGCTTGACTGTCATCTCACAGGATGGTAAGTGATGATACAGTTTTAGATGGATGCGTGATAACCTGGTAAGAGGTAATTTAGTAATTTACCTTTAATAGACTCTACACAGCCCTACATAGACTCTACTCGATCTGGAATGGAAACTTTGTGCAAACTAACCACGGCCGAAGCCTCTAGTCTACACTCGGACGCATTGGAAATACGCGTACCTGTTACCCATAAAAAAAACCTATTTAAGCCTTTATTTAAACGATTAGACTGTTTGTATGATGTATAACTTGGTGACTGATTGACCACTTAATCGAAAAAAAACCTAATAAGATTATTGCAAAGCAAAAACTTAAGTCTATGTACATGAGAGGCAATTTGAAACGAATCGTTTTGAGAGCTTCAATTTGTTTAAGGCGATCTAGAAATACGAGTTCCATATATCGGGAACGTGAAATATTCCCGAGTGAATTGTAAACGTACGAATGCGCAGTATTTTTACCCAATCTCCATCGGTTCTCCGCTTATGAGTCGTCGAGAGACTGTTTAATTTAGGCGCATTTATTCCTGCATGGTTTGTGATATGAAATACAATTCAAAAGAATTTTAAATTGAAATAATGGAACTGCGGAAGGAGCTGCGTGAATCGTGATGTTGCAACGTTTTGTTGTGTGATTGCTATAACTGGAAACCCAAAATTCTGTTAAACTACCTTAATTTAATTTACTAAAATTTAATCTAAGCCACCGAATCACATTTTTTTCATTAAATTTACGCTTAGATTATTACATGATCAATCCCGAGGACGCAATGGTTTAAAAGTATGCAGCTTATGCCTGTAACACGTGGACCTTTTCTTGGGAAAAGTTCTATCAAATTACTGCCTGAATTGGAAAACTCGAATCACAATTTGTTTGCTTAGTATTTCCCAAAGTTATTCCCTATCTTCATATTAAGAACTAGCCTGTTACCTTAGAACATCAGTTCTCTGCTTGTGAAAGCCTCATCATTATCGATTCAGCTGTTCCTAAAAAATACTGGAACAGAAAGACAGGCAGTAAGTGTGTTTTTCTATATCAGTGTAGGAAAACCGGCAAGAAAAATGTAGTAAATTATGTTTATTCTTGTCTCTAATTCTTAGATGGGTTGGAAGCTTTGGTCATAGCTTGTCACCCTACCAGCATCTTAGACTTAAATTTGAATCTTAGACGGTATTATTAAAATAGAAGAGCAAATTAAAATATTATTCCTTTTACCGGATACCGGATACCGGATACGGAACAAATAATACTTGTGAAAATATTAAATGATTTGAATAAATGTCTACTTTGTACAATGGCACTATAAAAATCTGCAATAATAATAATAATAGCGAATATAAGCGGGCAAAGTGAAAAATTCCCGAGAGAATTGTAAACATTTTCCGAGTGTGTAGTTATTTTCTTTTAACCTCAATCGGTTCTCCACAGCGCCGTCGGGGGACTGTTTAATTTACCTAGTGCAATCGCAGCAAGATGGTTTATTTGCTAGTATTCAATAAGTTTCAGTCTTTTAAAATGTTACATAAGTGCACGTTCCTTTCATATTCCTAAACTGAATGTCTCCTATGTCTATACCTACAACAAATTGCACACATTTTACCCACATACATAATAAATTCCTTATTTTCTACTAAGTAATAATTTCATCAGAAGTGTGTCAATATCTGACTCCTAACTAGACGGCCTCGCTGGCGGAGTGGAGCGATTACTCCCTTTGCTAGCTGAGATATCGGGTTCGAACCCCAGTGGGACGAAAATAGTATTTTCTAATTTGTATGAGTCTGGATTAGCGGGAGACTACCAGCAAAGAAGTACCGCCAAAAAAAGAGATTTGTGTTCCTGTTCCTGCTTTGTAGAAAGCATGAGAGGTAAATTGCCTCTTTACAGTTTAGCGCGCTTCCATGTTAGATTGTATCATCACTTACCATCAGTTGGGACCACAGTCAAGCGGTAACCTATTAGCAATAAAAAAAATATTAAGATGAAGCACTTGTAATTAGGGTACTATTTATTAATTTATTTATTCAAACTTTATTGCACATAAACCAAGAAAAATACAAAGTTGCTTAATTAAGTGCGCAAAGCTGGTCTTGTCACTAAAGCGATCTTTAGTGATAAGACCAGCTTGTTACCAGCATGAACACGTAATACATATATATCCATATACATACACATACACATACATACGTATACATACACACGGACACATACATATATAGTTTTGTATGTATACATAAATATATGTCGGAGGGCAGGTGTCTGTGGAACGCTGGCGCCATCTGTCGATAGGCGTGGGACGGAGTCAATAGTGGCAGTCCGGCGGGAATCTCTCGGCAGTTGTCGAGTAGCGCTCGAACGGAGCGGTCTACTGTTGGAACTGTCGCGTTCCTAGCTATTAGTGTTAATCAGTTTGTGTAAATTAATATCGGAAACATTAAGTGATTGAACATTATAATCCGAGTTAATTAATAAAGTGTTCGATTGCACCAACATTACTCACGAATGCCCACAGAATAAGATATTAAATAATGGATCCCATTAATGACGATGTCGGTGGAGAACCCTACGCCCCTGTCCTTTATGCTTCTCCGTTCTCTCTTATTCTCTGACATATATATACAACTATCTATGCGATATACAACGAACGAACTATGTATACTAATACGAGTATCTTATACAAATATATTTCATTAATGTATAAATATATATATTAGTGTAGATATTGTGCAACTTCCACACAGCCCCGAAAAGGCAGAACAGCTTGGTATTGCCGTGTGCCATAAACCTGACACACGGTGCCGATTTTCGGCTGCAGCCCTATAGCCAGCTCTGACGTCACGGACAGATCATCAGCCGACTAAGAAAACACTTAAAGACTAATCTTAATAAAACTCATGACTACTCTTGTGTGACTTCTACTAACATTAAATTATTACAGAAAATTGTATGCGGTGGATTAGCCAAATATAAAATAAATATGTAATTTAAAATAAAATTACAAATAAAATATTAATCACAGAAGGATAAATTACATGAATATACGTAATAACATATTAAATCTGTGCATCTCTCTGGGGCCATTCCTGTCCCACCTAACGTACACATATTTTACAAACGAAGCTACTTTAAAAGACCTAATCATTCTAATTGTTCGAAACTATTTGTATTGGTGATTAAAAAATGAAACTTTAACTATCAAAATCTGTATGTACTCATACCTACACTATTAATATAAAATTAGTGTGTTTATATGTTTGGTCATTCTTAGATTTCTGGTTTCTGAGAAAGAGTAGTTCCAGCATTAAAATATTTTAGTATACTTTTTTTGCTGAATTTGTTCTGACTTAGGACGTAGAAAATTTCACAAAAAATATGTATATACAGTTAACTCCTTTAAACCGACTGAATGTCAAAGTACTGTGCGCAGACGAAGTTATACGGATCCATGATATCCAGGATGAAAGTAAACAAAAATGTAATATAGGTTTATAATTAGTTTCCCCGAGGTAGCTTACATTTTAGAGGTAAAATATATTGCATGTTGATTCACTTTGCACGTATTATAAGGAAAATTTAAATATCTATCTGAGAATTTGAAATTTCAAGCCCAGGGCTTGCTGGTATCCTCTATCATACGAGTATAATGCAACGCAGCAATATATATTGTTAATTCGTATGGAATTCTCCGAAGACGTGTTCCTTTCCGGATTCGAGCCAAATTACAAACTGCAGTCACTGACTGACTATAATCTAGAGACAAAGGGGTATGGTATCGTACCATGCAGTCGAAACCTTTTCAATCTTGGATTGACAATAGTTCTCTATAACGCCAGGATACTTTGTATAGTCTAAGAATGCGTTCCGGACATATTCCAGCAAATAAGTTCGGATTTCTGATGGGACAAGTTTCTTCATCTAATTGCCCTGAATGTTGTAGGCCAGAAGATCTGTTGCTTATTTTGATGGAGTGTGTTCGGAACGCACCGGAGAGCATGAGCTTGTGTCCCGGTTTCCTATACTTCAGGAGGTTGGTGGCTGTAACAGCGCCCTGACTCATCCTTTTGCGGCGGTGGCCAAGCCACTGTTATAGCTGTATAAAAAAGGACTTCGACGTACGTAGTAATATTGTTATAAGTATAGTTGCTTAGTGGTAATTTCATGTTGTATTATTTAAAGGGACTGTACGGAGCGACTTAATCCTTTATAGACCAAGCTCCTTTAAAATAAGATAAAAAAATCTGAGTTCGACGGCTGCTTAACCGACGACTTAACCACTGTGCCATTGTAAACGGACAACCGTAGACAATGTTGCTTTGTTAACTAGTCTAGCACAAATAATACAAAAATGGTCAAAATATATTTCCTTTTAACTTGATTAACCATAAAATTTAATCTCGTTTCAAATTGGATTTTTGAAAAGATTGATGATGTCCTTTAAAAATGAATAATTTGATAAATTGTTTCGTAATAATAAATTTCAATTTAAGCAAATTGGTTATCAATTAACTGTGACAGCTAACAGGCGAAGCAATAACTTATACAATCAAAGAGTTATTAAAGTTAATTTATAAATATAAGCAATGGTCCATTATAGATTATATTCTAACCACTAAGAAATGTAATTTCAAAAATATGAACTTGCAAAGTCAAATATTCAATACTTTTGTAATTTCATGAATATTCTTATATCTAAATATAATCGTTGTATTTAGTTATTTATAAACAATTAATTCGCTAAAATAATATTGTTGAAATTTTTTAACGACATAGTAAGCATTATGCTTGTAGGTGAAAGCTTCGAGAATAAAGTCTATCTGTTGTCGAATTGAAAAGAATAAATAGGATATCTAAGTTTGTATTGGAGTGCATTAGTTTGTTTATTTAGTAAAATTAAATTAAATAAAAGAGTTGCCGTTTCTGATCAACGAGAAAATAAATAAGGTAGGAGGAGGGTCCACAAAAATTTTACTTTAACTTTTAAATCTAAGATTTAGATAGTTTAAACAATATGAAAATTTATCGAAATAAGAAACAAACGACTTAAAAAGAGCTGCTTTTGCACGTAGAAAACTTTTTATAACTACTTTAATTATTTACTTATATGTCACAAAAGCAAATTCAAATCATTTCATATCACAAGTAGGTAATTTCGTTTTGTTTTTTCACATAGACAATCGAAAATCGCAAAAAATAGACCTTAGAACAAATAACGTAATTATTTTGTTAATATATAAGAAATTCTTAAACTGCTTCGCAAAATATCGAAACCGAAACAACTCGCGATGCGTTTTATTATATGTTATATTCGTCTTCAATACCGAATAATTATTAATCAAACAGCATAATCCCGTAATTCTCAAATAAGTCCACTTAATAAAGCTCATTACGAATTCTTAGTAATATAAAATGCAAACCTTGAAAAATGCCTACGTAGAGGGACTTATTGATAACATGACAAATTCATATAAAACCTTCATTGTGTAAGTGCTTTGTATCCACAACTTATTTCTCTGACAAGCTCTTATAAAAATGAATTTATTTTCATTTATTATTCTCCTTATCCGCTTGCAGTTCTTTGTATAAAAATCTCTTCGAAATTTATTTTTTTATTCTTATTGAACTGTTGAGATGTTTCCTAAGGACACAAACGAACCTATGTAGCATTTATTTGTTTTTATTTCAAAGTAGAGAAGTTACCTCTCCAATTAAATGAAGTCATTATACACAATATCAAGTTTTGCATTATATTAATGACAAGTTAAAGAGAACTCGTGAATTGGTAGTAGTCTTATAACATCAGCTCTCTGCCAAAGAAAGTTCCATTATTCCCTACACCTATAACAAAGAGAAACAGCGCTTAAACTTCTTAAGTTATTTTAGTACATAATTAGTTGAGCTATTTTTTGGCGTGAAAATGAAACTTTATTGGGGTTTTAACCCTAATAAAGTTAAAGTTAAATATAGTTTCTATTTATAGAAGATGACATTTTAAGAAACCAATCATTTCATACTTCAATATCTAATAACTTCTTGAGATTATATTAATATGAATAAAAGTTTTTTAAGTGAAACTTCTTTAGACGCTTCTTTAGGTTAATTTTTACAGAAAGAAGGCATCACGAAAATGTGCAGCGTTTTTTATGCTGATTCGTTTGAAGTTTACGTGGTTTTAATATTTATAAATAACATGTGGCATTTTAATTTGCCACACGTCATTTAATATTTTAACATACTATTTTTCATAAAATAGAAAAAAAATATTTCATAAATTCTCAATTTTAAATTCAATAACAAAATTTAATCAATAATTTCTAATATTGACAAAAACACGTGGCATTTTTATTTGCGTCACTTGAGATTTCAATAAATTATATGTATTAATTTTCAACAATGGTAACATTTTAATGACAATTAAATTCATTATATTCCTAGTATCTCCCTTATTACCTCCCTCTAAGTCTCGAAAATCGAAAGTTTTAGATTTGTCTAAATATAAACAAGACACAAAAATTAGTTTGTCAAAGAAGTTTCATTTCTGACATATGTACTTTGTATGCACGCACTTTTAACCTTTTCTTTCCACAGAGTTTATTTAAAGTTGTAATCTATCTATATACAAGTATACTGTTATAGCTGAAGGAAGCTAGCTTTGTATAGATACTTGGCTAGCATAGTAGCAACTGAGAGGGATAAATACTCATGCTAATGTTCTAAACAGAAGAAGTCGTGGGCACCAATTAGTAAACCATAGAGAACTTTCCTTGCTGTGGCTTTGGTCTAATAAGTGTTCTGAGTTTCCCATGATACAAAACACAATAGGATTTTAGTTCAAAACTTTGTTAGCGGGAGGCCAAGATTGCAAATTTCCCACCGGACTTAAACCAGTTTCAACTTGCGGACTGTATCGATAACTTCCTCTGGCGCCCGTTTAGATATTTATCAACGATGCTTAGAAATGCTAATGGTTATTGATAACCAACTACTGTGCTTGTTGGTCAATCTTCTGGAAACATCTGTAAGATATTATATACATAAGATGAATATATAATCAGAGTTAAGGTTCGTATTTAAGGTAAGTAGCAGCCCATTCACGTCCCACAGGCCGCCTTATAGGACAGAATATTGTTAGAGGATAGACCCACCACGCTGCTCCACTGCGGTTTGGCAGGCATTGTACACAAGTCCACTCTCTTAGGCCGATGTGACGGAATTCCGACACGACGGGAAAGAGATCAGGCGCAGGGCGGACTGCTTAACGTGCTCTCTAGGGCAAGGGGGTGGAACACACCGCCAACTGCCCAACTTCGGGCAAATATTGAGGAAATCTTTAATAGATAACTCAATATTGATTTCTGAACTGGCCCGACCCGGGACTGGAACCCAAGACCTCATGACTGTGGCCATACATAAAAATCACTAGACCAATGTGGCAGGTATTTTGTTGTTTGATATTTTATTTTTGACATCCGCAAACTGTTTTTTTTTTTTTGGATTCTAAACTTTTGGTAATATTTTAAAAGACCTTAAGACAAAAGACAAAACCTCATAAAAAAAATTGTATTACTGTCTTTTTTTTCTGTAAAATTATTACATAGAACTCTGAAATTAACATCCCTATTTAAAGTCCCCCTGTTGGGCACAGGGATCAACGAGCGTTGATCCACCACATGCTGAAATATTGATCGACAGACTACGTAATATATTAATTACGACATTTTCCATCACCGATTATATATAGATAAAATGCAATTAAGGACAAGGTACTCATTTCATTTCATTTTCTGTACATTAAAGCCTCAATAAAGCCTGAAGAAATTTCCGAAGATATTACAAAAGATTAAGATAAACTTGAAAGCTATTTTTCATGTAATCGCTCAAAATCTTTTCTTTTCTTTACAATTCCTACTATTAGATTTTACTCATCTAATATGAATCTTATTCTAATTCTCAAATCTTAATAATATTTTTTTTTATTTTTTAACACATGTATTTTTGATGACATTTGATGTTAATGTAGATTTTTTCAAATGTCACAATTTATTTATTTATTTATTTACCAAACAATACATGGTATTTCTTTAAAAGGACTCTCTTTGACACCCACATTGAGTTTAATAAGATTTTTTATTCTATTAATAGCTTATTTAATAGGTTTATGTCTATATAACGAGCTTAAAATGTACATGCGAGTTGGTGTAGGAATTGACTTAATTTATTTTTATATTACATGTTTTTATTGTAATACATACATTGTAATTCAAATTTCCAAATCAAATTATAAGTCAAACTAGTAATTAATAAATTCCCATCGAGCAGAACCCATCGACCTTGCGAAAAATTGTCGTTATCTGCATTCCTATGTTAATGATTGCTATTAAAATCAATAATGGTCTCGTGATCTTCGTTATCACTTTTTAATGTTAGAGAATAGGGCTTCATATAACTTCTAGAAACTTCCTATCCTATCCTAAAAATCGTCGCTTCAACCGATGGACGCCCACTGCTGGACATAGGTCTCACGTAATGACGTCCACAAGGCCCGATCTTGTGCCGCCTGGCTCCAGCGGCTACCGGCGACCCTCTTTATGTCGTCGGTCCACCTTGTGGGGGGTCTCCCTAAACTGCGCCGTCCGATGCGGGGTCGCCTCTCCAGCACCTTTGGCCCCCAACGTCCATCGGTCCTTCGGACTATGTGCCCCGCCCATTGCCACTTCAGGTTCGCGATTCGCAGGACTATGTCGGTGACTCTGGTTCTACTACGGATCTCTTCATTTCTGATTCGATCACGTAGAGAAACTCCGAGCATAGCCCTCTCCATCGCACGNACGCGGTGCACCCTGCTCCTACCGACGAGGCTCTGGCGACCGACAAATGGCGGTATAACCATTCTATATAGCTGACCTAAATACCACAGACCGATAACGGGCAGCAGCGTTATCGGTGCGAGAAGGTCAGCACTGCGATCACCAACCTGCCTGCCAAGCGTGGTGATTATCGGCACAACCACAAATGACCAAAACAAGGCAGCAACGGCCCCCAGTCCCCGGCAGCCCCGCTATTCCTATCCTAAAAATAATATTCTCATATTAGCAAAAATAAAAGAGGGAATAGTAATATAAATTAAGTAGGTAGGTAAATGTGTCAATAAACAATCCATTCAGGGGCACAGATCTCTGATAGATGAGAGGTTTGTAGCTAAGACCCGCCATGCTGTATACATACCTCAAATTTATTCCCGGGTGTACAGTTTTCATCACGATTTTCTTTCAGTGAAAAGTGTAATGGCACTATATTAAATTACCGTGACAGAAAAGTGAAGCCACATATTTGTAATTCAATTGTAAGATAAAATGTTTCTTATGAATAATGAAATAAAAAAACCAAATTTTCATAAGTGTTCCCCGGTGGAAAAGTTATATAAAATAAAGGAATTTGATTTACCTTTTTGCAACTCGAGCATCTTCAGGAGAACATTCTAGAATCCATTTTATTGTAAAAAGTACCAAAATTAATTTGCAACCAATATATAATGATATGTAATTCTTTCTATATAGATACTGTAATTCTTGACGAAACCATGAATAAGGAAACCATTTTTCTACGGAACGCAAAAAGCATCGAGCATAATATAGTTGCACTACTCGGTACAAGTTTTACATGCAAAACTTTTAACATTTCCAACAAATAAAGAAAGAAAACTGAAAAGAAATTACCAAACTAAATATTACTGAAAAATCACGAAATTTCCCTAATTTAAACAAAGCCGTGAATGCAGAACTAGGGCTAATTTCGGTAGGAGACGGGGAAAATGGTATGCAAATTTGTACATCGTGTTTTTTCTTCCATTAATCTTTCGCGTGGAACGACGGTTAAGGATGGATTTCACTATTACAGTTATTTTAGGGTTTAAAAATATTTTCATTCAAAGAAATTATATTTTATATGATGGACTACTGTTTTTATTATAGATGAATGTGTTTTTGTACATTAGTAAATATAAAATCGATTTAATTGATTACCTTAATAGACATGTTTAATAAATTTCTTACTTTGTATACTTGTACCAATACATTGTTATGAGGTATATTGATGTTTCGTTAAAACGGGCTATTATCTAGTAAAATCTATCACATACCTATTTTCTGTTATCTGTATCTTGAATTAATTATTTTGTAAAATATATAAGACTTCTTTAAATTGTATAATGAACTACTAAGGGATTTCTTCACTTATATTATAAATGCATAATTTATAGATTACATATTTCGCTTTTTAATTGTAAAACGATGTGTATATGAATAATTTAATTTAAAACCAATAAAATTTTACGCGCCTTGATATTTTTATTAGCAATTACCACAAACTGAAAAAACTGGTCATAAATTACAGGCTAACAAAATATCACCCTATTTAAGTGAAATACAAAAGAAAGAATGTAGGAAATAAAAAAGGCTTTGTTCTGAAATTGTAATTAGGAAATTAACGATGTTGAGTTGGAATAACAAATGGCATTTTCCGTTCATGTGGTAATGTCGAAGTCGCGGAGTTTGCGGATGCTTAAAAATACAGTGTAAAGGACAACACGGATAGGCTTTTATGCTTTCCTCGTATTTTATTTTGATTATATTCGGCTCTGTGTGCTTGGATAAACAAAACTTTTATTAACAAAGTTTTAATTAATCAATTACATCGTGTATATTTTCGGACACTTCACTATTACGCTTCATAATATAACACAATTAGCTTTATAATAAACATATCCATATATATTTCACAAATGAACGTTTACATACTCGTATTCAAGTAAGCTTTTACAATAGTATTAAATGGTCAAATTTTGTTATAGTATTTCTATGTACGACTTATGATGATATTAAAGAACGATTTAATTCTGTCAAGCCATGATGGTTTCTTTGTGCCACGTTTTGAGAAGAACCCGACAAAATTAGCAGAGTCGTTTTTAAAATGAGATACTAAGTTTAGCTCACTCAAAAAGATATCAAGCGTTTCAACCAAGGATGAGTTTGAAGTCCGGGGGCAATTATAATGCTCATGGTTCGTAACAAAAAAGCCATAAAGTGATGTGATTTGAAATAATTACGGTAGTGGTACATAACAATGAAATCAAAAAAGTTTGAATATTTCTCTAAAGTAAAGAATAAATATTTGTTCTAAATAATTAGCATAATTTGCTCTACAATACCCGGGACTGCATTTTTTCTGATGGGAAAAAAATGATGCAATTTTAGACAAAAGTAATTGGAAAGCCAAATGTTTAATTTAAAGGCTTAAGATCTTTATTTCTAATAAGAAAAGATTCACTTACATGAGAATGTAAGCTAAGGTAAGTAATGAACAGTAGATTTTAATACTAAGTAAGAAAATAATTATAACAGCGGGTAGACATTAATAAAAATATATAAATACATTGAAAATGCGCAACTAACTGAAAGAGACAAAACGTGTTAAATATTTAATTAATTTTTACCAAATATCAAATTATTTATTTGGAATGATTTTTTAATGTGAAATTTTAATAGGTTTTACATATTACATGTGATTTTGCGTACTTGATGTTTTTTGGTAATTTTTTGTACATTTGAGCTTGAAATAAAATAGTAGTTTGGCAACATCTGGTTCGCAGAAAATGTAAGCTTATATTATTAGTATCTTTTAGTTTAATTTTTTGGACTAGATTTTTTTTCGTTAATGTAATTTTGTGTAAATATTTTGTTTAGTATTTACCGAAATAATAGGCAAGTCTTATATTTATATGTCTCATTATTTTTCTATTCATTATTTTAGTTTCTTTATACAGCTTCACCAAAGAAGTTAAGTAGTCATATTTGAATAAGGTTTTTATTAATTTCCAGTTATATATGAATATAATATTACTCAAAGGTTAAACCCTAGAACCGATAGTGTTATTTAAAGCTTGTAAAATATGTATCAATATTAAACTGTTACAAAAGTATGTAAAAACATAACAGCTAAAAAGTTTTTAAGCGCTTTGCTCTCGACTATTACAAGGCGGTATAGTCAAATACGTTTATATTTTGAAAAAATAGTCGATATTTTGATAGCAATGGGCAGATCACCTTTTTATTTTTACGTTAAATTTTCGTGTAGTTTTAGATATAATTGGCAATCAATTGTTATAGAGAGTCCACATCGCGATAGAAGTAATTTTGTTAAATTTCAAGTCAATTGACGAGGTTATCCAAGAGATTTAAGCAATGCAAACTTAAGACAATTCAATATTAAGAAAATTTCTAATTCAAACTGTTACAAATCCCATGTTTATGCCGTACTTTAATGGCATGTATTATGGACGATACAAACCACTCGGGCTGCAACTCCGTCACCGATGACGAAGGAAATTTGAACCACGAATAAGCTGCTTTGGATGGTTGAATAATCATTGAAATGGGCCACATTGTGAGACTTGCATGCTCAATTCGCTAGAGCCCGTCTGCCTGGTATGAATTTACTTAGGAACCTTATAGATATCGTGTACTTTGAAATTCTCTTTCTATATAATTTTACTAATATAACACTGCGTTGATATTTCTTTTAATATATTTATATAGTTAATGTCCCTGAAATGAGGCTAAGTTGAGTTTATTTTTGATAATTATATGGATAATTCCAACATTTGGCATATTAAATTATGTCTGTGCCGTAGAATACGCCTAAGGTCATACTTATTCTTAGAAACAGAAGGATTATCAAAGAACTGTGTGCGTTGTGGTGAATGTGTTTTATACATGAGTTCTCCATAAACATGCCGATTAATACTGAATGTCAAAAATAGCAGAAGCGTGCGATGAAAGTTCAAAATAATTTAAACTATCAACCATGTTTTTAAAACATAAGTTTTCTGTATAGATTCAGGCGCAGTAATTATCAGTATAATAATTATAGGCAAAAGGTATGTTACTGAATATAAATAAAATATAGAAATACAGAGGTACGTACTAGTACTTCCAAATCAAACCAAAATAGGCAGTTTAATTTTTTTAACGTTAATTGTTTACACAGATAGAAATATTTAACATTATAGTATAGTTAACCCCGGCCTTCGCTGTTTGATAAAATTTCGGGAACATTTATAGATTCGCATATTACACACATACATATTTAGATACGCAAATTTATTCATGACTTTTTTTTCACTCAATAATTTAAACAACAATCAACCAAATTAGGCTATGAAGTTTAGGCTGTAGCTAGTTTCCATCTTAACAGGAAACTTGCAGTAATATATTTGTTACCGTAGAATGTTGTGTTAAAAACTTTTTAGTAGCGTTGTTATTTTGGATTTTCTCGTCATTTACCGTAATGTGAACTCAAAATCAAACGCTATCGTATCTAAAATATACAAGTTACTTACCAGTACGGTGGTACTTAACACAATATACGCTATCACTGAAATTATTAAACGAAGTCGAGGGAGTCAAAAAGGGAAGCGTTAAGTAGTTGAACATTTCAAAGTCTATCCTAAGTATTTAGATTATGGTCATAAATTTGTAAGAAGATGAAAATACCGACACGCACAGACAGGTCCCCTTCCAACAGAATAATTAATGAGACTATGAAATATTTTGAATGTGTAAACACCTCTAGCATCCGATGACGAGCAAAGTTGCAAGGTTTGTTTAAAACTTTATTATGTTAGAGGGAATTTTGATGCGGAAAATTTACGTGTATACGCCTGATGTGCCAATCCCTAAATAATTAAAATACTATTATTAAATTTAAGCCAAGTTGATCAAGAAACAGTTAATAAGTGTATAAAGCCAAAGCCATCACTTCGTAGTCTTACCAAAAAGTTTTTGCCTATAGCATTAACATGTTAGTGTTATTTAATGTCTATCTTTTATTTTGGTGTTAATTGTCCACTTTGGTTTTATCAGCGTATTTTATGATTCCATGACAATGTCTGGAAATCCGTACTAATCAAAGCAAAGTGACCTCTTACTCAATGTAAATGATATTACGAAAAGGGTCACTTTGGTGGTTTTAAAGTCTTATATTGGACTTTTTTATATTTGTACATACGATATTATATGTCGTTACGTATGCGACTACTGCACGAATTGTTTTATTTTGAATCTTATATCTTTAACATACACTAACGAAAATTAATCAAAAAAAATATAAACTTTCTTAATGATTTTTCAAATGGCTGTATCTTTTTAGAAAATGGTCGTATCGCAGTAAAATAAGAAGCAATTTGACACTTGAAGTTTCTTATTTAAGGATCTTCTAAAATATTTTTTGTCCAAGTAACACTTTTTCCTTCGATCTTATTTTTGTTGTACAAACTTCAATTTTTTTTTTCATTTTAACCACTTTAATGTTATCCACTACTACTTTTATTTGACTTTTATGACTGCCTCATTGGTCTACATGACATGAGGTCCTGGGTCCGAGTCCCAGGTCGGGCCAATTCAAAATCGATATTGAGTTTTCTATTAAGATTTTCTCAATATTTGCACGAAGTTGGGAAAAATTTGACGGTTCAGCCCTGTGCCTCGGAGAGCACGTTAAGCGGTCGGTCCTGCGCCTGATCTCTCTCCGTGAGTGATGGATTGCCGTCACGTGGGACTATGCCTGCCAATCCGCAGTGGAGTAACACGGGGGGTCTACGCTCTATAAACCCTCTCTCATATGAATGAGGAGGCCTATGCCCAGCAGTGGGATCTTAATGGGCTGCTACTTTTTTTACTTTTATTTTTTTTTCACTACTATATATATTTTAAAATGAGAACTTCTTATTGGGAGTAAACCGCTTCATTATGTAACGCGTTACGGCTCCATTCTGTCTTGCTTACCTTTTTCTCACGCACACGTCAGCGGCAGGCTGTTTCCTTCCTTCCTCTCTTTCTTTTCCAGTGTTAACAGCGCTAACTGTATTTTGCACATATTAACAATAAACTATATGTTACAACGCATAACACATTTTATTTATAAATAACCTTACTCTACATTATCATATTTATATATGTCGGGGTGCAATAGTCTGTGGAACGCTAGCGCCATCTGTCTATCGGCGTGGGACAGAGTCAACAGTGGCAGTCCGGCGGGAGTCTCTCGTTGGAACTGTCGCGTTCCCAGCAATTATTGTTAATGAGTTTGTGTAAATTGATATCTGAAACATTAAGTGATTGAAGAATATAATTCGAATTAATTAATAAAGCGTTTAATTGCTCCAACATTACCCACAAACGCCCACAGTATGAAAATTATGGATTCCATTAATGACGATGTCGGCGGAGAACCATACGCCCCTATGCTTTATGCTCTCCTTCTCTCTTATTCTCTGACATATATATCAAATTTCAATAATAAAGTAAATTTTTCTTAAGTTAAAAAAATTTAATATTATATACTTCAACTTAAATGAGTTTAAGTTATCACTTCTGTCGGCGTACACATTTTTTTTCTCAGTAAATTTATAGTTATAATTTGTTAAGAAGACAATATGCAGTCGAGTATTTCAAACAGATATATTGCAAGAAGCGACGAACGTCTGACCTATTTAATTTGACAACGCCGCCGCCGGCTGTTGCATGCACAGATTGACTTCCTGTTTCAAATTTCTATTAAACTCCATTTATACAACTAAAATAGTCACCATATTAACTTGTGTCTTACCATCATATTTCAGCTTAGAATTCGTTTACGACAATTTCACCAAAAATTTTTTATATTCCTTTGCGCCTGATTTATCAAAATACTTTGTGTGANCTTAATGATTTTTCAAATGGCTATATCTTTTTAAAAAATGGTCGTATTGCAGTAAAATAAGAAGCGATTTGACACCTGTTCTTATTTAAGGATCTTCTAAAATATTTTTTGTCCAAGTAATACTTTTTTCTTCGATCTTATTTTTGTTGTACAGTTGTACAGACTTGATTTTTTTTTTTTTTTCAATTTAACCACTTTAATGTTATCCACTACTACTTTTATTTGACTTTTATGACTGCCTCATTGGTCTACATGACATGAGGTCGTGGGTCCGAGTCCCAGGACGGTCCAATTCGAAATCGGTAATTGAGTTTTCTATTAAGATTCTCAATATTTGCACGAAGTTAGGAAAAATTTGGCGGTCCAGCCCTGTGCTTCAGAGAGCACGTTAAGCCGTCGGTCCTGCTCCTGATCTCTCTACGTGAGTGTCGGATTGCCGTCACGTCGGACTATGCCTGCCAATCCGCAGTGGAGCAGCATGGTGGGTCTACGCTCTATAAAACCTCTCTCATGTGAATGAGGAGGCCTATGCCCAGCAGTGGGATTTGAATGGGCTGCTACTTCCCTTTTTTTACTTTTATTTATTTTCACTACTATATATATTTTAAAGTGAGAACTTCTTATTGGGAGTAAACCGAGCTTCATTACGTAACACGTTACGGCTCCAGTCTCTCTTGCTTACCTTTTTCTCACGCACACGTCAGCGGCAGGCTGTTTCCTTCCTTCCTCTCTTTCTTTCCCAGTGTTAACAGCGCTAACTGTATTTTGCACATATTAACAATAAACTATATGTTACAACCCATAACACATTTTATTTATAAATAACCTTACTCTACATTATCATATTTATATATGTCGGGGTGCAATAGTCTGTGGAACGCTAGCGCCATCTGTCTATCGGCGTGGGACAGAGTCAACAGTGGCAGTCCGGCGGGAGTCTCTCGTTGGAACTGTCGCGTTCCCAGCAATTATTGTTAATGAGTTTGTGTAAATTGATATCTGAAACATTAAGTGATTGAAGAATATAATCCGAATTAATTAATAAAGCGTTTAATTGCTCCAACATTACCCACAAACGCCCACAGTATGAAAATTATGGATTCCATTAATGACGATGTCGGCGGAGAACCATACGCCCCTATGCTTTATGCTCTCCTTCTCTCTTATTCTCTGACATATATATCAAATTTCAATAATAAAGTAAATTTTTCTTAAGTTAAAAAAATTTAATATTATATACTTCAACTTAAATGAGTTTAAGTTATCACTTCTGTCGGCGTACACATTTTTTTTCTCAGTAAATTTATAGTTATAATTTGTTAAGAAGACAATATGCAGTCGAGTATTTCAAACAGATATATTGCAAGAAGCGACGAACGTCTGACCTATTTAATTTGACAACGCCGCCGCCGGCTGTTGCATGCACAGATTGACTTCCTGTTTCAAATTTCTATTAAACTCCATTTATACAACTAAAATAGTCACCATATTAACTTGTGTCTTACCATCATATTTCAGCTTAGAATTCGTTTACGACAATTTCACCAAAAATTTTTTATATTCCTTTGCGCCTGATTTATCAAAATACTTTGTGTGAAAATTAAATAATATGTAAAAGAAACGAGTGTGCCTTAGACAATACTACTGAAGGCAAAAATATATTATATATGTATAATATATAAATATAAAACTTTTCTACAAATATTTAAATTTATGTTTTATGCTAACATTGCAACTATCAAAGTTGCGAAAAGAAGTTTTTCTTCAACTATATAGAAATATTTTAATATCACGCTCTAAGCCATTTATTATTCACTGTAGAATTTTTGTAGACAACTTCTACACCGTTTAATTTTTTGCATGTTTCTTGTATGTAAAACTAAGTCTAGACAAGTTTGTCCTCCCTACTAACTCGTAGATCGATACCTACGCTTAATATCTCTTGAACAAATGTTAAGTCGTAAAACTTTATGACAGGTACCGCGTGGTTTTATGAAAAAATTGCCACTAAAATAAAGTAATAGTTTTGTAAAAGCTCATGGAAAGCTCCTTTGAAGCGAGAGTGAATGATCTAAAAACTTTGCAAAACATATTGAATGAAAGGTTTCTTACCCACTCTACATCAAGCGTTCACTTACGACGATACGTAAACTTTGAATTTATTTCAAGTTGCATGTAAAATTGTTTTTAAAATTAACTTTATGTGGAGCGCTTGTTCTCATTATAATAAGTAGTGAATATAAATGCATTGCATGGCATAACTATAAATGTAAATTCTACACTCTATCACTACCTAAATCTATCTCAGTTAGTGATTCTTCAGCATTGCCAGATATTTAACACAAACACTTTTAAAGTTTTGAATATATAGTGGGATCACTAGTTAAAAGTATAATAAGTAATGTTTACTATTTATCCTTTATACTTTTTTTTTGTCGCCGGGAAATGCTTTACCGTACGCTGGATGGAGTATAGAATGGAGCTGCCATTCTGGAGTGTGGGACTCACTGAAACCAGAATACCCATTAAAACCCAGCAGAACCCTCTTCATCCGAGGTGGTGGACGCCAGATGTTCGCTAACGCATTCTTCTCTGGCGCCCCGGATGCGGCCAACTCAATGGTTCAAAAAAGGGGAAGCAGGCGCGCATTATTACGCCGTCTTATACCTCCCCTTCTCCGACGGGAAGGACGGGGAGGAGCATCGACCGCTCTCTCTCTTTGCCTCTCTAATGCTTCCTGCTGCAAGATAACGGCCTCACAGAATACTTACGGAAACCCTTAAATTCGGACAAACAAATAGTTTGTATATTTATTTCAGTATAGAATGCCCTTTAAAGTCTTTATTTCCTAGAAAAGGTACAGATAAACGCTTTCTATATATATAACGGAGAAAATTAGGATTATTACGATATCACTGGAACCATAAGACGTAGAGACTTGAAATTTGGCAGGAATATACCTTCTTCCGAGCAGAATTCAGCTAAGAACGGATATTACGAAATACCCCCAAGGAAGGTTGCGGGGGGGGGGGGGGTGAATTTCACACTAAAAAAACAAACTACACATTTAAAAGCTATAGATTTTATGCTATATAAAAGTTGGTCAGAATTGTATTTACATAATGGTAACTATCAAAAGTAAATTTTAGGAAATTCCACCCTCAAAGAGAAGCGCGGATATGTTTCTTATTTGTAAAACAATTTGCCTAAATTAGTGAAAGGAAACATCGTGAGGAAACCTACATATACATATATATATATGTATATGATATATAACCTACATATCCCGGAAGTAATTCTGGAATATGCGTTACCTTTCAACCCACCGTAGAGCAACATGATGAACATGATGGCTCTTTGAACCTTATGAGTAAGGAAGCGTATACCCAGCTGTGGGACGTTAATAGGCTGCTTCTAACCATTCCTTACCCTAGATGTATCTATAGACATAGATTGTATACATACGTTACTTAGTGATTGGGTAACATACCGAATAAGGGACCCATTGGCATTTGTTTGAAAGTTGGTAACGAGTTCAGTGGTTCCGTGATTGATGAATATTAGAACTCGTCCCATCTCGTATTGATAACATTACGCATTAATTTTGCTATCAGACCTCCAGGGAATCGTAAAACGTATTTTTTACGCACTCGGATTGGATGCTATTAACTGATAGAATGTTTTGAGGGAATAAATGAGAGGACATTTTAACATTACCAAGAGATTTTAGATTATGAACAATATCATTATAAATGCGAAAGGATTTCTGTTCATTTTGTTTTCACGATCCAATTGCTTAGATTTTTTTACAGATGAATCTTTAGAAATGTACATTGGACTTGGCTTGCGACATGAATGAAACGAAATGCAATAACAAAATGGTAGTACTGCGCTAGTTTGTGGCACATCTTAATAGCTCTGGACTATACTTTTCATAATATATTTTTATATCCCTTTCAGGACGATCCCTTACAATTCAAGATGCAGTCGTCCAGATAAAATGTACTGATTATAATGAAAAAAGACACTGATTAGTGAAAAGACGGCGACATGATCAATATTTATTACTCAAATATATGTGTAGGTCAATAGATGGAGATGAAGTAACTGTTACGATGTGTTATAAAATAATAGGCAATGTAATGCAAAATTTCCAATATGTCATTCCAAAATTACTTTAAAATGTAATCTATGATATAAAATAGTCGATATTTTCTATTTAAAAGTATATATTTTGTCGTAGTTTAGGTCCGATCTATATTTTGTTTTATGATACGAAGTGTTAAATGTTGCTTTATCTGATTAACCTTTATGACAATGTTTAATGTCAACGTTTGTTCACTGATTCAAGTTAATATGTCATATTGCTATTCAAGGCTTTCTTAAATAGCAATCTGACATATTATTCCCTTATTTATCGTAAAATGAATGGTCTTGACTTTTAACAAATTTTATCAAAGTTAGAGTACATCTATCCTTAATTTCAAGATATTTTTTTGAAAAAAATAAACTTACAGTAGAGATGTCATTAAATAAAATTCCATAGCTGTATAAAAAAAAGCTAATTTCCTGACCGATAAAAAGCGTGGGGGGTCATTGAATCGCTTTAACTTAAATAAAATTAACTCGAATTATATCGCAATGATAATGATGACATTAAAGAGTGTATTACAAGTGCATTAGTAATAATAATATGAGAAATTAACTATATTTGTCCTCTCAAAAATGCTGTAAAATCTTACCTTAACATTGTTTTTATTTGATTTGAATATTGTCTTTTAATCTATACTAAAAGACAAATTGATTACTACCTATTAGTGAACCTAATCTGTTAATTTTTCTTTCAAAATTAAGTCACAGTTTAGTTTCTTTTTTTAGTAGATATTTAAAAGTTATGATAGCTTATCAAACGCGTTGTAAATCAAACGCCCCTTCTAAACTGATCGAACGTGAGATACATGAATGTAAATCATATACTTGCACTGATATAGAAAACCGTTGTGGGGGATTCATAAACGATTATGTTTAAAACTTGTTAGATGTCTTTTCCAAACGCGAATTTTGGTATGTAGAGATATTTTTTATAAAATATTATTTTACAGAAATACAATATATAGGTAAACAAGCACTTAGATCACTTGATATTATCAAATTTTCTGAGATTTGGTTACCCCCCTAGCACAAAAATATGTCGAAATTTTTCATTTGCATGCTGGTTTCAGGACATTGTATGAGGAACTAGTTAGCCATAGACCACAGTCTTTATCGCCTATTATTCACAGCTGAGCTGCATTATTGTTATTAATATTTAACCTATTACTCCACGCTGGAGTAATAGTACAAATCAGCAGTTGTAAGTTCAGTCTTCGTTTTAAAGTATAGATAAGAGGTAATTTACTAATTAGTAGCTAAATTAATTAAGAGTAAATTCATTGTCAATAAACTGTTTCAAAAATTAAGATCATATATTATACATACATACATACCTAGAATTACGCCTCATTCCCATAGAGGTAAGCAGAGACAACGTCCTTTTTCTTGGCACGATCCTTGCATATCTCCTTCGCTTCTTTCCTTCTCATTAAATCTTTCATACAAGTTCCTCGGTTTAAAGCACTCTTGACTTGGCCCTTATTGAAAATGTCCTGGATTTGATCCAGGAACGTTCGCCTTGGTCTTCCCCTTCCAACTTTCGCATTCACTCTTGTCTCATAAATCCTTTTTTCAGTCTCCTTTCATTCATTCTCTCTACATGCCCAAATCATCTAAGCATACCTTTCTCAATTTTAGTCACTACATCTTCTTTTATACCACAACGTTCTCTTATCACACGATTTATTACTCTGTCACTCAGTTTTAATCCACTCATACTTCTCAACGCTCTCATCTCTACCGCATTTATTTGACTTTTGTGATTCTTCTGCCTTTAGGTATGGCATTTTGTGATTCTTAGGTATATATATTATAAAGTATCATAATTGATTGGATTCAACTTTAAACTATAATTTACTCAAAAATGTATCTGTGTTAGACTTGGTTGACTTATTAGGGCTTCATAAGCAATGTAACAAATTAATTTGGTCATAAGAAATTAATCGCTTAGAAAGCTTATTGTTCTTGAAAATTTAGTTACGTCGTTTACCCTCTATATATCGTCCAGAATAATCAGAGTTAATAAATGTACGTCTGAAGTATTTTGAACTGCCAATTCCAATGTTCAAGTTGGCAAAGTAACACAAAGTTGTAACACTAGTAAACTAAGAACCAAATGTCTTCAGGCCCATTCAAAGGGGTGCCCGTCTAAAACATGATCTAGCTGCAGTTTAAAGTTTTCAACAATCTAAATAACATGGATATTGTAATTATAACTGGATGTACTTACAAAAAATTGAGTCGCCAAAATTTATTTTTTAATTTTATTACACATTTTTCGGTACCCACTATTAGTTTTGCTTAAGAGGGTGTTGTTTAAATTTTCAATCGTAAATAAAATCATTTTTATTCCTCAAGTTTAATTACACTTTTTTAAATCGGTAGTGGATGACTTTTTTTACAATTTGAGACAAGAATTGACTTAATTTTTTTTTTTAATTACCTAAAAGTTAACCGAACAATTTATAAAATGTAATGTTAATCCTTGACCTTTTTACAAAGGATACTTAATACTATAGTGAAACGTGGAGATATATTAATGATTACAATATTATCACTCTATGATTATACCATATTATTAGGTTAACTGTACTACTTGCATGGTTACTGATACCGCAGCAATTTACTTAGTAAGCATTTACATAGTCATTTTTGAAGGATTGATATCGATTTTACATATATATCTCACAGTATAAATAGAAAAATAAATAGCAGTTCGTCAGTCTTGCTAAAACTCAATACCGGCTGGACTGGTTTGACTTATTTTGGTTTGGAATTATTTGTGGAAGTCCAGGGAAGGTTTATGGGGTAAGTAAGTATGAAAAAAAATGAAAAACTTGGCATATACTCAAAACAATAATTTCTCTTTCCCTTAGAAACCATTCTTTAATCGTTAAACGTTTGATATTCGTCCCCTCGTTCAGAAATAAAATCGAGTTTAAAGAAATACTTTGTTTTTTAATTTCTCTTTTGACATTTGACTTTGACCGCCAACAATTTTTGATTAGGAATTTTTTTATAATGGTTAAGTTTTGACCACATGTTTTGCTAAAGTAAAACATTCTGCAATTATCATTCCGCTTATTTATTTGTTGATTCAGAGGCGCTCCGAATCTTGTCGAATCCGCTAGTAGATATAATTCAATTGTAACTTTCAAATAATTTTATATTGCCAAAGTATTAAAAGAAATATTAAATCCAATTCTTTACTTATATTTCCTCATTGCCACATCCAGTGACAAAAAATTAATTCTCGAAGAAATATCTACGACCAACTTACATTATAGACCGGACATAACTTCGTCGACCTTCAACTTACTATGAAAGGGGATAAAATTTATCAGTGATGTATTTATACAACATTTCAATTTTATTTTTAGTTTTTATATACGAAAAAAGTTTTTTTACAACATGTAGTTTAGAAATTTGTAATTCATGAAAATTAGTATACTTCATATTTTACAAATTACATGACCTTGACCATCTATTAGTGCTACTACTATTATTATAATTTACCTCAAATATACTTTATAGAAAATTCATAAGACTATGTCGCCTAGAACTTAATAGAAGTATATACTCGTAGTAGAAGATGTGTAACTAGTATATACGGAGCAAGAGCTTTTATTATTTAACTCATAGTTTTAACTCGCTGTATTATGTTAGAATATACATTTTTTAATTGTATCGTTTAATATTCACAAAAATATCATATGAAAACGTGTTCCTCAGATAGCAAATTATTTTATCATAGTTTTTCGCGATTGATACTCATAATAAAACAACGTGTATATAGTTAAAGTAGATAATTTAGTACAGTAACTTTTAGATAACGATTTTGATTAAAGTAAATTTACGTAAAATATAACTTTGTTCGCCTATTAATGAAAAAGTTTTAAAATTACAAAAAAAAACATACTTAAAGAGGGAATTATGTGAAAAAGCATAAAATAATTCTAAGTATAATAATTAAATTACTGAAGAGAATATTTAATGTCACCGTTCTAAAATTGTGGGGTGATTTGAATGACATTTTTATCTAACTGTGCATTCCGGAATGAAACTGAACTTTCTTAATAGTTGTTTTCTTTTATTATTGCATTAAAATGCATTTTTGACATGTACGGAAAGTTTGAACCAAATTCAGTCGTTTAAAGTGAGGCAAAATCACGTTCAAAGATTCCGTTACGTATGTACAAGTGAAGCTAATAAAGCGTGTTATAATAAAAAGAAATGAGTTAAAAAAAGTACAAATTTTAATATGACGCTAGTAGAGGTAGAAAGGAAAATCGCTTGACATAATTTCCATCCATCATTCATGTGCTCGTCGGGCGTAACTATCGCACTTTAGCGTTATGTCACATTAGACTGATCGCTCGAACCAACGTTATAATCTTCTACAATATAAAACGCTGTAAATACCTAACATGAAGAATTACTTTAAGTCGTATTTATATAATCTATCTAGACAATAATACGTGCAGCAAAAACATTGTACATATTTTTAAGAAAATTGCGCGGAAGGAGGAGTATGAAATTTCTCACACATGTAGTTTACATAGAAAAGGAGTGCAGAATGCTAATATTTTTTTTAAATCATGCAGAAAAACTACACTTTATTAATAAATTAAACATTACATGCACTATCATGTATTTGACACACGCAATAGTTTATTGTGTTGTGTCAAATTGAGGATAGGTTAATATCGTTTGTCAGACATTTAGTCTATATAAAAAAATCGGATAAAGTGAACTTTTGTATAACATATTAACAACTTTATCATATGGTGTTTATTTCTGTAAAAAAATAACAAACGATATTTTTTATTTTAAACATATTTAGTTTTTTAAGGGAAACTTTTTTAGACGTATGAGGGCAACATTTTTACGAATGAAATGCATGATTAGCGTCACGAAGATATGCAGCGATTTTTAAGCTATTCGTTTGAAGGTTTGGCAGTATTAATATAAATAGCATCTTAATTCGCCAGTCGTCATTTAATAATTTAATATGCAATTTTTCATAATATAAAAATGTTTCATTAATTCTCTTTTCAAAATTTTAAATTCAAAAACAAAATTTAATTAATAATAAAAATATTGACAACAAACACGTAGCATTTTTATCTACAACTCGTCATTTGAGATTTCAATAAGTTATTTCTAATTATTCTCGACTGTTCGACACTTTTAATATTATAATGACGATTAAATTACTAACATATTGTCCTTTTTCCCTCCCTTTTAAGTCTCGGAAATCTAAACTTATTGATTTGTATAACTATAAACAAGACTTAAGAATTAGATTTCCTAGTGTCACTTCTAACATGTATATTTAGTACGCACGCACTTTTAATGTTTTTTTCTAAATGTTTGTGTTTCGCAATGCAACCTTAGTAATGTTCTAATTTATTTTGACCACTTGTACAAATATATCGACAGCCTCTACTTATTAGGAGTCAAATATAAAATCCTAATTTTCTAAGTCAGTGTTTCAAAGACAAATTATATTATTGATTTCTATACTACCTATTATACCAATGATATGATGAATGAATGAATGGATCAAAATATGATCCGTAAAACGGAATAAAGTAGAAAACATAATTTCCTAAATTTACCCAACCGGGAATCGATTCCACTGCTTCTGCTTGCGATGTGTATCCTATTTTTTCTTGATGTTGACTAGGTAGCACTTGACTGTTACGTTACCTGATTTCTAGTGATACAGTCGAAGATGAAGATTGAAACTTGTTATAAATTCTAGTAGGCTGCATAAAATTAATAACTCATTTAAGGGTAACTGTATACGATTCTATTATAAACTCCCACATGATGTTCTAGAGATGTCACTTAATAAATTCAGTCTTTGTCAAAAGAAAGTTGATAGAAAAATCATATTAAAAGTTGCTAAATTACGTAGACGATTGAAACGCGTGGAAGTGAACGAATGCTCTAATTTGAATTGAAATATATTAAACCATTATAATATTATAATGATGATGGTAACAAATAAATACCCGACTGATTGTGTCGTGGGCTCATTTCAGATCAGGATGCGAAGGTACCCACGAAACTTTAGATTTTACGTGGTTCTTTAATACCATCTTCAGACGTACATTAGAATTATTGTGTGAAAAAAATATTTTGACGATTCAAAAGTGCTGTAATTGTACTTGAATAAAGATATTTTGATTTGATTTGATGGAAACACGCTAATTTAATAAAACGTAATTTACTAAATAAAACAATAATGTCGTCATTTCATCAGTATTGGTAAAGGAGTAGTTTAGTAGTATTTCATAGGGGCATTAGTGCTTAACGCTGTTCATTGAACATAATCTCCATCGTACTTAAACACTACATAAAGGTATGAAGGCTGCCAAGTATATTCACACTGGACAGACGGCCTCCAATGAATTGAGCATGCAGTTCCGACAATGCGACCCATTTCAATGATTATTCAACTATCCAAGGCATCGCCTATGCATCGTACTAAATTTGCTTGGCCATTAGCAACAGATATTCAACTCAAGTGGTCTGATGCTATTATTGTGATTATATTAACACTTACAACAATATGTTATATAATATTAATGGATAATAGCACGTCTTTATACACTCAAGTCACTAATGAGGTTGCAAGAAGAATCACATTTAAATACTGGATATTTAAGTTATCTGTAAAACAACTTACATTCTAATACGGTGGCCTAGTAGTGAGAGACATCAGAGAAATTGGGGGTTCAAACCCTTGGCTCTCACCTTTAATTTTCAAATAAAAAAAAGAAAACTAGTGAGCTTAATTATACTTTCCAATCTTTCTATCGGTAATCAGCATCTTGACGAAGACTGTCTCGCTTGGAAGATCTCGGGAGTAATTCTGGGGTATATATGTCATCCCGCAGTGGACCAGCGATGTGGGTCTAAAGTCTAAAAACCCTCACTCCTATGAGTGACGAGGCATATGCTCAGTAGTGGGACGTTAAAATGCTACTTACTACGGTTCTAACACTTAAATTGATTTTCAATTGAGTAATACGTTGTTAAAACGTATATACCCGAATTCAAAATCATACAATTGGACCTTTTTTAGGCTAAAATTAATGTATTTCTTACAGTGATGGCATTTTTCTTTTACAGGCCACGTGTACCTTTTTAATCACTTAATATTTATTTTACTGGAACGTCTCTCTTGGGAAGCAGCTGAAAGTCAGCTCCAGCCGTCCAATAGTGACAAATGACTTAGTCTGAGCTATTTGTCTATTCCTCGTAGTGTTAGGTACACGGTAAACATCTTAAGCCAGGAACTTGTATTATGAAGAATAAGCAACGCTTCTTTTTTTCTTTTAATGGAAAAGTATGGTTAGTCTTTGCATAGAATCCCACATGGGCATAAACCTTTTCAGTTTTGTTAGAATATGATGCATAGTAATAAAACTTACGTTAAAAGATAGACATGTAATAATAAATATACTCATATATTTATAATATATCGTAGTGTCTAACGACATATATTATAAATATATGAGTATATTTATTATTACATGTCTATCTTTTAACGTAAGTTTTGTTAGACACTACGATATAAATATATATACAATTAATTAAAATTAGGTATATTAAGTGTACAATTACCGACAAAGAATTGAAGGATAGGATAGGAAATGTGATTTTACACTTAATGTACAGATATGTAAAGAAATTGTAAATAAATACTATTAACTAGATATACAGATATATAATCTATGCATATAAAAATCTCGTGAGACGAACTTTGTCGCCAATAGGCTCCAAAATGAGATCACTAATTTTGATAATGATTTTAATGTCATTTTCTTATAAATTTTTTCGTCCATCTATCGCATGTCGCATTACAGCCGGCTGCGTGGTAGGGGTATAGGGCCCTTTTTCAAACCAATATCGACTTGAGAAATGAACCGAGATAAGGTTCTGCTGTAAAACTACTTAAGCAATAATGTCCCAAATAAGTTGCGCTGGTGTGCTAGAACATATATATATATATACAATAACTAATGAAATTTATCCTTCTATCTTAAAGAAAATTACCTAATAAAAATTGTAAGACATAAAAATTTTGAAATATTGTAAGGTGGATAAAAAATTGAAAATAGAGACATAAATCAAATAACGGTAAACACCCGGAAACCCAAAGGGTATTCCATATTAATTAACGTCGGCTGCGAAGGCGACGAAGACAAATGCTGGTGCCTCTCGTAATGTATTTTTCCAGGCCCTTCTCAGGATAAAACAAATGATAATCGGGAAAGAATGAAGTCAACGGTAATGAGTTTCGATTAATTACAGCGCTTCCTTTCCTTTAATGGACTGTGTAATATGATAAAGCAATGAATCATTACTGCCCTAAAACTGAATTAATGCGAATATTAAATGTAACTTCTTCAGCAAAAGGTAATGGATTCACTGAATCAATTAATAAACGCTTTATTTATTAAATTTACACAAGTTTTATGTATTTTAAAATTAGTCACGATGGCCTAGTGATCAATTGAGGTTAGATATATGTCGGAGAATAAGAGAGAAGGAAGCCTAAAGCATAGGGGCGTAGGGTTCTCCGCCGACATTAATGACAACCATAATTCAATTTCCATGCTGTGCGCGTTGTTGGGTAATATTGGTGCAATCAAACACTTTATTACTTAACTCAGATTATAATGTTCAATCACCTTATGTTCCCGATATCAATTTACACAAACTCATTAATAATAATAGCTAGGAACGCGACAGTTTCAATAGCCAACCGCTCTGGCGGACCGTCACCCGAGAACTGGAGAGACGCGCGCCGGATTATCACTATTGACTCTGCCCCACGCCAATAGACAGATGGTGCCAGCGTTCCACAGACTGTCTTATATTAAAACCGTCCGATTCTATTTTTTTTATATTGTAAGTAATAAGCATGAAATTTTTCATTTCCTCAAGAAAGTTATACCAAATAGTAACCAAGAAAGTATCACACTAATAGTTTTCTGTAATATCAGTTACCTTTCAGTATTCATTATTAATTTCATTAGCTAATATACTTCGTGATTTGTATTATGTTACCTTTGAACTAATTTAAGTAATGAATTAGAGAAATATATACAAAAGGTCCTTTTAAATATAAATTTTCCCACCTCCATCCTTACTAATATTATAAATGCGAAAGAAACCTTGTCTATCTGTCCCGCTTCCACGCCAAAACTACAGAACCGATTTGAATGAAAATTAGTACACAGATAGTTTAGAGCTTGGGAAAGGACGTAAGCTACTTTTTAATGCAAATGGATGGAAGTGTCGTCATTTTTTGGGCTTGATGGTTAACACTTTTTATGCTGTGGATTCGTTATATGACGACATTGATATTTTTTTTAATGACTACCCTGGAGGGGGTAAAATAACAGTCCCTACTAATATTATAAATGGGAAAGTAACTTTGTTAGTTTGTCGCATTTTAAAGAAAAGATTACAGAAATGATTTAAATGTAATTTAGTACACAGATAGATTAAAGTAAGTATAATAAGCTCTTTGTGGTGAAACACTGCTAAGTATGTATACATCGTTTTTGTAATGCTACCCAAAAACGCTTTTCACGCAGACGAAGTCGTGAATACAGCTAGTTTTTAAAATCACGGATTTGCATACATAACTCTAATCTCTTTCGCATTATCGCGACAAATAACTGAAAACAATAGTGCACATCTACAAAATTACCTTTTTCTCAATACTAAAATTAATATAAATGGTTAGTTGTAGAGTTTCAAAACATGACAAACTGGTAGCTACTGTCGCATTAGTTATATTAGCGGAGATTGTTATAAATCGTAGGAAAAACTCTCAATTAAAACAAATGGTGTAATTCTAGTTAAATTTCTTCTGCGTTAGATTTGGAACATCTTTATATTGTATGAATAGATGTCGTTTCCGCTTTAGTTCGCTTAGATCTTTTATAGCGTGCAACGGATTTCGATGCAGTTTTCAGATAGTCTGATTCAAAAGTTAACTTGTATAATGAATACATATTATGACACATAAAAGCCGAATAACTCCAAAAATTTATAATGTGATGTCGTAACAAACATATTTTGTGCGCTTAAATCGAAAAAGCCTCGCTAAACCTTACGAGATAGATCAAATTAATGTGATACTGAATAATACAGAATAAACCTTACAAAGATCAAGAAAATAGCCCACGTTGAAATATATTTATCTCTAAAAGGTAACCTGCAGTAACAATTTTTATATTTTACATATTATAAACAAATACTCACTAAACAATTAGACTATAAAGCTCATTTACTTGTATTTATGTGAATCTTGTATATATTTTTGTTTAATAAAATTATTATTATTATTATTATTAATTACAGGCAAGCACTAACCTGTGAGCAATAAAGAAGAAACAAAGTTTGTCTTAAAATACGTGTTATTTACCAAGCTATTTTAAACATTATAACTGCTTATCCAATAAAGTACATTACGTACGTTGTATGTTTCATGTAGATAAAAACAATTCCGAAAAGCATTTCATTAAAATGGATATCATAGATTTAAAAAACGGAGACACAGCGGCTTGCTGGTCGTAGGTTTCTTCCCGAGATGTAGTATATTTATATAAGCATCAAATAGACGTTGTCGTATATGCATTTAAGTTTACACAGACGCAGTTGCGTGGATCAACCAGTATCACATATATTAAACACTGCTACGTTAACAAAGTCAGGTGAAACGCGACATATTCATTCTTAACGACCTTGTGGTATAAACCCAGGATGTGTACGAAATAATCGTGATTTTTGGAGTGAAATTTATTTAAGGGAATAGTAAAAATGTGGATGAAAAAATAAAATTTTTAACTGCAAAAAGAGGCTTCCATTCCAAAAAATTTATCGTCCGGTATTCACCAGAAGCATTTTACCGCTGGCAATTAATCGCTAGCAGCTTACCGCCACGTCATTTTAATGCATAAACAATTTATAACCATCATTAAATGTTTTTTCGACAACCTAGAAAAAATAATCTTTTTCGGTAATTAAAACCTTACAATAAATTTTACCATAATTTATGAATGCAGGATTAAGCTCTTCAAGAGGTTGGATTATCTAGTAACCGCATTGAAATATTATTGAATATTTTGTATGTTTATAAATTGTATTTCTATACATAAACTTATGTACTTGTATCTATCTGAAATTTCCCTAAACATCTGATTATGATAAATTCTTTTGTGTGTTCAGGGTTATACCCCAATTGCATAATGTTGACATTATTATTATTTTTTTAATGACGAATTTCTTCACATTTCGACAGGATTAGGAACTAGATCTTATGTTATATAATATTGTAATCCAATGACATTTCCTTGTAGCTAATTCTTCTACTTTACATGGAAGTTATATGCTTCCTGTTTCTGCAAAACAAGTCGGGTTAAAATGCTACAAAGTTGCATTTCGTGTGGGTAGGTTGATTTTTGAACACCCAGTGTCGAATTGGCCACATAATCTGGGTGGCCTTTGCCAGCCGGGCCCCAGCCTGCACGGGCCCTCCAAGGACCTAGCTTGCTGCGCCAACTGGAGGAGCCTGCGCAGGCTAAGTCGTAGCTCTTGCGAACTAAATGTAAAACTTGATCAGATTTCGTTCGTACTTCATACACATTCCTACAATGAGGTTTTTAAAAATCAAATGTTGGTCTGAATAAGCCACAAATAATTCTACATCTTAAAGATAATATTAGTCATTAAATTGCATAGCGAATCGCAGTCACCATTTAGCAGATATAATTTTCAAATCAAAACGAAAAAATGTAAAGACCAAATGAACTTATTATTAAAACCACACCTACTTATCTTTTTTTGAACAAACTTATAGGCGACCAAATTGTTGCGGGACTTTTGGCATCACCTTTTATATAACCCAAAAATAGGGCATCATTGCCAATGTAACCAAGCACTCAATTGTGGCCTTATTACATCGTTGATAATAACATTTTATTTTTTGTTTATAAGAGTATTTTCCGATAGTATCCCATCTACCATCATCTAGTCTCGGGGCCCGGCCTGTCAGCCACCCGAGACTTCCCGGCCTAGTCCGACCCTGTCAACACCTAACTGCTCTGACTTGTTTTATAATTCAAAATTATTGATATTTTCTTAGAATTTTCATATATCTGCACCTACACTACATGTTTTATAAAATTCTTCCACTTTTTGGCGCTCCTGGAAGAGAACTCTGAAAAAGTATAAGGATATATTCAAATAAATATATTCTATGTATTTTCACTTTAAGTTCTTGTTACTGTAAAAAAAATTTGTTGCATAAAACAAATAAAAAACAAATTACAATAGGCTTTCATGTAAATGTTCTTATCGTAAGAAGTTTGTGTTCTTTTCACTGTATACTTATTAACACTTATTTACGTCATGCTAATTGTACTATTAGTCTTATGTTAATAAAGTATAGAATTAAATTTGTAAAAAAAAAATTGGAACAAAAATGTCCTACAATTTACAAATGAAACCGTTGTTTAATTTGAGTCTTTATCTCGGACAAGATTTTGGTCTCATAAAAATGTATCATATACATTAAAACTTTTGTTTCTGGTCTCGAATGGAAGGGGAGCTTGATTTATACTAGATCTGATAAGCAATCGCATTGTTTGGAACAATAGGAATAGCTAAATTTATCAAGAACAATATATTTGCGAACACAATAGGAGAGTTATTCGAATAAAGAATGCTACTTAATTAAACTAAAAATATAATAAACAAGCTGTATACTGCGGTGTCGTGTACATAGCCGTTGATCGCGTGGAAGATTAAATTCGTCTTTAATTATCGTTTACATTGCAGAAGAAAAAAATTTCAAATCAATCGCGTATTGTTTAGGAAATCTCCTGATGAGCTAGGGAGTGAGTGTGTACAAGAGAAAGTGAATGAGTGCTTAATACTCGCATTATTACCTTTTTTAATAAAGCCAGTTTAAGGCACATCAGTTGAATGATGTAAACTGCGTAACTCTGATCATGTGGGTGTCAATATGCAATAAAATACTACTCAGTGACCATATTCTTTACGAAATGAGTTACTTTGCTACAACCAATCGCGATAGTTTAGTAAATTTCGATAAGCTAGTGAATAAGTGAATTTATTGGTCTACAACCATCTTTACATTGTAGTCTTTCAAATGAAACCAGAGTGATGCACTTTCAATGAATTCGATGTGTATAACAAATATTGATAGAAACAATCTTTGCTCATTATATATAAGAAACATTAGTGCGCTTAAAATATGGCACTCTACAATACAATAATTTATTTAATGAAACGAGATTTTTAAGTTTTTTTTTAATTGCTGACTGTTTAACGCTTGGATAAGTATAATATAGATGCGCGTTAATCAGGTAAAAGGCGATATACCTCATATGGTTTCTACACAGCATCGTACCGGAACAAATCTCTTTGTTTGACGATACATTTTTGCTGGTACGGTGGTAATTAGCCACGGCCAAAGCCTCCCACCAATCCAGACTCAAACAAATCAGGAAATACAATCTTCTAAATTCGCCCTACCGAGGATCGAACCCAGGGCCTCTGTTAGCTGAGCGAGTACTCGCACCACTGCGCCAATGAGGCCGTGAAATTGTACATGTTTAAAAAAACTTTAAACATAAGCGTTCAATTCATTATTTGGACAATGAAATTATATAGGAAGAAGGCCAGCTATTAGTAGGAATAATAAATAGGCCGAATGTTTTATAAACCATAAGCTATCGCTGTTTTATTTATTCCATATAAAAATACTGATATTTTTCACCAACAAAAACTTTGATATAAAAGTACAGACAGACTGTCATTAATAATAGCTTTCCAAATACACCATAATGGCTGGCAATCGAAACGCGTGAAAAATACGTTTCGTGAAACGCTTGAGGGCTGATAGCGAAATTGATGCGTAATGTTATAAATACGAAACGAGTCTAGCTTTAATATCCATCAATCACCGACCCACTGAACTCGTTACCTAAATTTAAACATTTAAGTTTCTTAGGCATCTCGTATATAGACAGCTAGGAGAAGGTTTTTTTTTATATCGACGTCGTCTTCACTTCATATGTTGCACCTAACGACATCCACAAAGGTCCATCTTGCATCCAATGGCTGATAGCAACCCACTTGATGACAATATCGGTCCATCTTATCTTGCTGCCCACACTGTGCCTACAGGTATGAGGTTGTCATTCCAGCACCTTCGATTTCCAGCATTCATCGGTCCTTAGGATTTTCTACCCCATCCATAGCCACTTCAGATTTGCGATTAATAGGTCCATATCGGTGACTAACACAAATTTCAAGCATAAGACTTTCGTATTACACCCGTAGTCACCAAACACGTTTTAAATTCATAGGTCATCGCTGGCAACACGCGCTTTGGTCTTCAGGCAATCAAGGATATTTTACGAATAGTGTTTATAATAACATGTAAATGCAGTCAAAGGAATTTTCATGCTTCTTTTTATTGCGGAAATGTTAGCGCTTGTCTGTAAACCTACTTGATGAAACATCACGCCTTATCAAGGCAGTTAAGCATTGACAATTCAAGATATTTTTCAGTTGTGGTAATTTTTGTTGAAGATTATTAATATTTATTAAGCGATATATATTAATTTTTGCGATAAAACAATCAATATATTTCACGAATTTCTGTCTCCAGAAAGAAACAATATATGTTTCTTTTTTTCTATTTGGAAGGCCAGTCTACGTATGTTTCTTATTGATATCGGATTGGAAAAATTAAATATTTTCTTTACCAAATTTGATACTAGATATCGCAAATACTAAAGTCAAACTTTGGCTTTGAGTTTTCTTTATTTAAAAATTTAAAAAACTCTTATTTAATTAACAATTACGAGTTTTTCTCTTGATGACAGAGGAAGGAGAATATCTTAGAAAAGGAAAATTCATCAAGTTATACTCTATTATAAAATTGGAAAGATACACAGTCTAAATTAATGTATATATAACAAGGATAATTTGATTGACAAAAGGAAAATTCATTTGAAACAGGAAGTTAATCAGCGGATGCAACAGACGGCGATGTCAAATTAAATAAAATAGGTCAGGCGTTCGTCGTAACTCGCATTTTGTCTCTATTGAGTAAATAAGCGCTTACTGTTCTCGCTGTCTCTTATTAGTACAACACTTAACAGACAAACTATTTCGTTTTGGACTAACTAGTTTGTGACACTGACAATAAATTACCTCGTCTATTAATGGAGTTTACGTCGCAGTAAACATTTAGTTAAAATTGTAACTAACTCGATTTCCCAGGATTTAGGCATAAAGGTTGTTATATTCCAGTCGAAATTAGACTGAGGTTTCCGTACGCAAAGGACATTTATTATTTTTTTTACTTTATTAAAAGAAAAATAAAAGAATTTTTATTATTACATTTAATTTAACACTCTTTGGATTATCGTAACAAGTAAGTACCCACATAAAAGAAATAACTGTGGACAAGTTAAATATGATTCAAAAGAAAAGTTGCACCGAAAACTGTGTTAAACTCTTTATACTCGTATATGAAGAAGACAATTTTGTCTCGGAAAATATTATTCAATTAATTAAAGATATTACTATGTTTTACAGGCAAGTGATACAAAATACTTTTTTTGTGTAATTACGATTCACTCATTCAAGTTTATGTGATTAGTGACGCCACTTTTGGCGGTACTTTGATTTTTACATTTTGTTGGTGCCGCGTAATGACATTTTTTCCCAAGTACCTAAGTACTTTTCCCCTCGCGCACATACACTCACATCGCGTTTTACCTGGTGCCGAAATACCGCTTGAGAAGGCCTCCTTAAGAGCCCATCTTTTTTTCCGGTTACGCTGTCAAAGCTAGTCGGGCTAACAGCTAAACACAATTCTAAAAAAAAGATACCTTCAAGCGGATCCTTTCTTCCTTCGTCTCACATACTTAATACATAATTCTCTTTCAATATAAGCGCCTATACAGTCCACATTCAACGCACTACATAGATGGTGATATCCTCTGCGCCAGCGCTCCAGTGATCATTAAGAGAGACAGTCACATATTACAAAATTTACTAGTTTAAGGGTTTGCTAAAAAATTCCTCAACTATCTTTTAAAAAAGCATAATTAAAAATACCTAACATACACTTCAAAGGGCAAAACGCTCTTTCGATAATGGTCTCCTGATACATGGCAAGGAATTCAAATGGAACATAAAGAATTAAAAAAATTAAACATTTGCATTACCGTTTTAATTAAGATCCAGTGAAACCAAATTAAATTTGCTTTGAAAAACTTTTCAACAAATTACGAGCATAATTACAATATCTAGCTATACCGAAAGATGATAAACCTTCCAGGATCTTGTACTATTTATTTCATAATCGAGTTTTGAACAAACTTCTCGCCAACTTTCCTCGTCATCAAATGCAAGAGGTGTTTAGACATTCAAAATATTTCGTAGACTCATTAATTATTCTGTTGGAAAGGGTGCGTGTTGGTATTCTCCACTTCTTACAAATTTATGGTACTAATGTAAATACTTGGGCCAACTGAGTCCTAATGATTCGTGTAACCTTATACTTTTTATTTAAAAAGAGTAGCCAATTTACTTTTTACATGATAGAAGCCCTCGTTGGCCATTGTCTAGATAGAAATGGTCTAATATGAAATCGGATTTACGTGGATAACTCCACTTAGGACGATTGATTATTTCGATAACAAAATAATGCTGGATTTTAATCTCACCTGATCTTAAGTGCTAATACATTCTAAGATGAAAGCACGCTAACCCGGTAAGAGGTATTTTACCTCTTACCGGGTTAGCGTGCTCTATAACATCGTATGTTATATAGCGTGCTATATAACATCGTACTGAAACACAAATTTCTTTGCTTTAGTCTTCGCTGGTGGAGTGATAACTAGCCACAGCCGAAGCCTCATATCAGTACAGACTAATATAAATTAGATAATGTAATTTCCTAAATACATTCTACGGAAATAAACCCAGAACACCTGTTTCATAAGTAACCTTTTAAAAGTATAATTTATGTCTATGCTATACGTACGAATATATGTAATTGTGGAAAACAATCACTATTTAGTACAGGCTATTATTTACTTATTTTATATGACAATATCGAATTATTCTTATGTCTCTTCGAACAATCACCTCTAATCCAACATAAAGCCGTATCAAGAACACAGAAAGATTTATCGGATCAGACGTTCCTAATAGGTCTGAGACATGTAATTCGATGAGGATCAGCTTAAATCTATTTAAATTTTTTTTTTATCCATGTTTATTGGATTTGACCACAAGGTTATTGGCGAACATATCATGCACGTGCTGCGTCAATGTCATATTGTGTCATAAAACCGTAATCAAAACTTGGGTAAAGACAAAACGCATTATTAACAAGAGTTATAAAGTAACTTTTATTAAAAATAGTCCATAAATAAGAAAATATAAGTTATAATACATTTTCAAGGGAAAACGCTTACACAGTAATTTTCTGGGCGCGGCGTTCAACGACATCAGCATTAAAGATAATAAGAAAAAGTTAAATTACGTCGATGTGGCGTCTAAAACCGACGACGACCGCACTCGCTCTGCGGCAATAAAAGTTGAATTTATGACCCGAATTATTTCACTCTTTCCCACAGTTTTGATACTTTTCTCCCCGTCCAGGTGCATAATATTGAGGTAAAGTTTAAAATAGGAGGATGGTCAGTAAGCTGTTTTCGGTTGGTAAAATTTTTATTAGGTTTTCAATGTAATTTTCTTCACAGAGTACAAAATGTTATGTTTGTTTGAGTTTAATTGACTACTGATTTTATTTAGACACCGTTGTATCACTTTAGTAACAACTTGTTATAGACTTTGAAACAATTACATCGATCCCATGAACCGGTCATTAGAAAAGCTATAAAACGAAGACGATTTCAGATAACTAACCTATTCCTCACTCATCGTGAAAATTCAAATTATTCGCAATAGATTTGACATCCAGCAAAGCGAAGGCTTTCGCAATGTACACTTTGTACGGATTTCTCATTATCTCAGTACCGATCCCAGTATGGATTTCCCATTATCCCAGTAAAAACTTTCCTTATGTCCCAATACGGATTATACATTATGGCAGTACTTACGGATTTCACATTATTCCAAAACGGATTTTCTATTATTCCAGTACGGAAGTCCCATTATCCCAGTACGGATTTCCCATTTTCCAAGTATGGAGTTCCCAATATCCCAGTACGGATTTCACATTATTCCAGTGCGGTTTTCCAGTTATCCCAGAATGGTTTCCCCGTTATCCCAGTATGTTTATCCCATTATACCAGTATGGATTTCCTATTATCCCAGTACGAATTTCCCACTCTTTTTAACTGAAGAAGTGGTTGCTCCTACAAATATAATGTTACTGTAAGCATTTATGACGGTGTCATGGCACGAGAACTGGCTTGGCTGGCATATGTCCTAGGTTCAATTGTTGGCGCGTTAAATTTAGGTAAAATAATTTTCTAATAGGTCTGATTCTGAACTACCATTTACAGGCAGGGATACCCCTTCAAACAAAAATGGTACGAAAATAAGAAGAGTAATCTGAATAGAAGCCATAAAAGGTAAATTATCTTCCGGTTAGCACATTTCTACCTTTCAAGGTATCATTACTTCTCTTCACGTAAAATTACAGTCAAGTGCTAACCTGTCAGTAATATTTACGCAAGCAACTATTCTAACGAAATAATTCCGACATCCACTCTGTAAATTAATTTACTTGACGACAAGCATAAAATTATTATTGAACCCAAAAATATATAATGTTGAATTTCAACAAATTCTAACATACAAACAAAAGGAATGTAAATAGTGAAATATCCTCACGTACCCTGTTATGGCGCAGCGGTGCGTATATTTTCCCCGCATACAAAACGAGCTGGTAACTTCCCCTCGTGGGTCAATTTGATTTTTTAATAACAAAGGTGTATTGTTGAGACTGTTTGGTTTTCTATCTATATAAAATGAGATCTAAGTCAATCCTTTACCAGCTTGTCAGGTCAATTGTACACATCCACATGTCGCAAATTTAAGTTAAGAGACATTTATCATATCTTGTATTGTATATTTCTTTACTACTCATAAAGTTGTATACTAATCAACGTTTTTTGTAGCTTATATTTTTATATGCCACTAAATTTATAGCATTTTAACTGAGATTTTTGTTAGCTTCCCGTAAAAACTACTGTATAATTAGCAATGTTATTAACGGTGTTTTTGTTATTTACTAAAATAACATAAATATGTACACACTATGCAAGCAAACCAAATATTTATATGCAATTATGATTATTTTTTTTCAAATATCGGGACATATACACTTCAGAACATATATAAAATTATTGAAATATCAAATACTTAAACTGTCTGTATTTTATTATATGTGACATACGCGGAATTAGAAAATGTCATTTTAAGTTATCTTAAAAATCGATTTGTTACTGTTAATCCAGAATATCAAATTTTTTTTCGCTGGGAAATGGTTCTACGCATCATTCTAGCTTAGCTAGAATATCCACTAAAACCCAGCGACACCCTCATCCACCTAAATTGAAGGTGTCATAGGCTCCCTTACGCATTCGCTCTGACACTTCCGGATGCAACCGGCAAAGAGTGGTTTAAGGAGGAAGCAAATGGCGTTCAAAAGATGCCTTCTACCACTTGGCCTCCTCCTTTGCAGGGGTGGGGTATCAGCAGCACTTTCCCTTACCCTCTCTATTACCTCCTTGAACCAGATGGCACCCTCGCAAAATGAGGCAAATTTATTCCATCCTACCTCACTGCCAAGCATTGAGTCTATTATACTTGGCAATGAGAGATCCTCCCCAATCAGCGACACCAGAGGATGACGTTGCCGTTCCCATGCCGGACATTCTGCCACAGTGTGATCTGTCGTATCGAGCCCTTCACGCCGCGCCATCTGATGCAAGTATTTACCGAAACGTACATCTCCGGTCAGCACCTGCACCAGTCTAAATGAAAGCGATCCGTGCTGCCTAGATAGCCATTGTTCTAGGCGAGGACGAATCGCCTCCACCGTGTTCACACCCGCAATTGGGGATTCGAGATCCTCCTTCCGCACTTGGATTAGGACGTTTTCGTCATGGGCCCTAATCCTCCGGATCTCGTCCAAATCAAGGCACTTTCCAGCCCTCCCGGCAACCCTGCAAACCGGATTTAGTTTAAGCAATCAATGAGTTTACCCACACGGATGCACCATACAGCGCCATGCTTTTCACTATGCCAGCATAAAGTCTTCTACAGGGCGATCCCGGCCCCCCCCCACGTTGGGCAATATCCTGCTGAGCCAATATGGTTATTGTTTTTCTTAATATGTTGAGGTTAAGGTTTGTGGAAGACTTCGACCGCCGTTAGTAACTAATCTAACACCTGGCGGTCTCACCAGTGCGACTTACTTATTTCGCTAGTGGAGGTCTTAGACTCGATTCCCAACCAGGCAAATTTAGAAATTTTTGTAATCTATCTAAGTCTTGACTTGGTGCAGACTTCAGCATTGGCTAATAATAACCCCACTAGCTAAAAGTATTGCCAGGAATAAAATTTTCACTCCGGTACTATGTTGTGTAAAAACCAGTAGAGTTAATTCAACTATTACTAGGTTAGCGTTCTTCCATCTTAGACTATATTGTCACTTATCATCACGTGAGATTACATTCAGGCGATAACCTGTTAGCAATAAAACTAACAGCAAATAATATAAAAGATTAAAGATTTTTTAGTACTTTAAATTTTCTATCCCGTATTAATTAATTAGGCACGACGACACATAACGGTTAACGGAACCCGGGTCAGATCTCCGGGATTGATCCAATTGGCCGGGACGCTGACCGCATTTTCCAAAGCCTTAAATTCAAACATGTCTGTTAAGCCCGGTTAAGCATCGAAGGACCGGACAGTGACGAAGTGTGGGTCGAAGGATTAATATCCCGAGCGTCACTGGAGCACTTGTTTTATTTACTGTAATATATTCTTTACCCAACATATTATTTGCAACCAATAGATAACTTTCAAGAATAAAAAGGGTGGAAGCTATTTTGTATTTGAGTTTTAGGAAATTGCTTTTCTGTTCAGCAAAATTGACAGGAAATTCAGTTGCCCTATTTTTTCATACTGCAAATTTGTTATCTCTCCATTTTAGCTTAGTTATCTTAAAAAGAACAATCATCCCGTTACTCTGTATATCGGTCGCAATATCTATATATTCTAATAACTTGGAGTGGGGGGGAAGCTATGCTCTAAAACCTTGTGTCCAGCTTTGAGACATGTATAGGCCGCTACTTACCTTTATTCTAAGTTGCAATGTTCTAGTTATTTTTACTTAAATGTGTCACTGGTTTTTTTTACAAAGCCATAAAAAATATTTTTTGCAGTCTTCTAAATCGAAGTTAAGTAAATTGTTCTTCATTAATAAGATAGCCAATACGTACGATAATTTACACGACATGGACATAGACATTTTTCACGATAACGCAATTAATTTTAAGAACTCACATAATTTCCATTCTATCCATAATACTCTTATTAATTAATTAAATTGAAAATTTACAATTTTAATTCAATAATTTTTAAATTAAATGTTTCTTAATTCTAAATGTTATATACAAAAGTAAAAGGAACATTGTGTCGGTCTCATACTCATATATTTAAACTTATTGTTAATGTTATCATAACGGTGTGTCTATTAAAAAAATTATGTGTACTCATGTCAGAAGTGAAATTTCTTTAACAAACTTATTTTTAAGTCTTGTTATATTTATACAAATCTAAAACTTTACATTTCCGAAACTTTTTTTTTTCGCTGGAAATGCATTTACGCACGGAGTGTGGGACTCGCCGGCATTGCCAGAATACCCACTAAAATCCGCCGGGGCCCGTCGTTATCCATGCATGGGGAGCCAGAGGTTCGTTGCGGCATTCATGTCTGGCTCATCGGATGAGGCCGGCTCACAGATTCTCTATAAGGGGAGAAGTTGTACAAACCTCCGTCTTCTGGTTCCTACTCCCCTCTTTCGAGACTGGAGTTTTTCGGCGGCATTCACTGTCTCCTTTTGCCGTGCCTCCTAAAGCGACATGATTGTCTGGCAAACGGAGGCAACAGACGTCATAATGTGTCTCTGCGATCCACAGGCTGGACATTCTGCTACCGTGTGGTGCGCTGTGTGTACTGGGGCACCATAATCGTGGCAGATGGCCAATGTTTCACATACTACAATTTGGAATTTGCCGAAGCAACTGTGACTGGTAAGCACCTGTACCAATCTGTCGGAAAGTGATCCGTGCCCTCTGCCCAGCCATTTCTCCAGATAAGGATGAATCGCCCCACAATGGGACTGCCGGCTACTGTAGACTCGAGGTCTTCCTTCCGTCTTTGGATCAAGGCACTGTTGGCTAGGGTCCTGATCCTCCTAACCTCGTCAGCGTCTGGTTATTCCCCTCTAGTTCTCGCGGCTACTCTGCACAGATAATTATCCGCGAGGACTTCCGCTCTTAGCTCCCATAGAGGATCACCCGCTAACATTTCCGAGATTATAGATTATTATTTATAGAGGGAGGGGAAGAGGAAGATTTGGTAGGAATGTAATTGTCATTAAAATATTAAATGTATCGAAAATTAATACATATTGAAAACTCAAACGACGAGTTATAAAATTGCCACGTGATTTTTATTTATATTAGTAATTATTTATTAAATTTTGTTTTTGAATTAAAAATTTAAAAATGATAATTAATGAAATATTATTATTTTATGATAATAGTATATTAAATATATGTATGTCTATTTCTATAGTAACACCGCCTACCTTCTCTCTTTTCTTTGATTTTCTCCCTAACCGCAAGGGTTGTCTGGAAGAGATCGCTATGTAGCGATAAGACCGCCCAATTGCACACTAAATTTAGTTAATTTTAAGTTGTTGTATTTTTCTTTTGTCTTATTTCTGTGGTGTTCAATAAAGCATACTATCTATCTATCTATCTATCTATCTATCTATCTATATTAAATGTAGAGTGACAAATCAAAATGCCAAATGTTATTTGTAAATATTAAAACTACCTAACCTTAAACGAAACAGCATAAAAAACGCGTCTTATCTGTACAAATTTGACTCTCATTTGCCTAAAGAAGATTCACCTCAAAAAATAAAATATAAAATCACGCTGTTATTGTTTTATTTTGTCACAAGTTCATAACCCTTTAAAAGTCATGGAGCTTGCAGCTAAACAACACAACGGATCAGCGACATTATCTAGGGACTTGTTGAGCTAATTTTAAATAAGAGACGAGATATTATCCACTCCATAAATTTCGTTATAAGCATACGATTTTTTTTATTAATTAACTTGCCTGTGAATTTGAATGATGGTATGGCGCTAACTTGGTTAAAGGTAATATACTTTTTATGGTTTATCAACATTGACAACATGGCTGGCGTAATAGTACTCGCTTTGATAACACAGGAAACTGCATTAATTAAACAGTACGATACTGTGTTGAATTAAAAGGTAATATCTCTCTTACCAGGTTAACACGTTCCCTGCGCCATCATTTTCAAAGAACTTTCAGCTGGTACTTTGGAGACCAAAAATATCTCGTAACTAACCTACCTTTTCTTGCGTTAGGGATCTAATCAGTCTCCTAAAAATACAGTTTTCAAGTTTCCAAAGGCATCGACATGTCCCCTAACACAAGGAGTGAAAATAATTATACTACTGTCCGTTAGGGACTTAATCCATCAATATTTTTATGTCCTTGAATTCACCTTTAAGTAGAAAGCAAATATGTATATTTGTCTTACTCATATTAAAAGAACTTTACACGTTAGAGCCTCCCGCAAGAAGTGAAACTACACGATTATAGTCAACGCACAATACGAAAGTCCTGCTTGAGATCTGATAGATTTGGTAATGCAGCGAATGTGTTAATGTTTTTCGTTTATAGACTATATATTCAATAACCATCAGGTGAGAAACAGTCAAGCGCTAACCTGTTAGAGATATAATCGTTTTACTTTAGTATTTGGCTGAGCATAGCAAGATTTTAAGGAATAAGTCTGAGGTGATAACGCGCTAACTCTGATAAAAATAAGTAAGTAACAGCCCATTAACGTCCCATTGTTGGGCACAGGCGTCCTCACTCCGAGGAGAGTACGATGTGACGGGAATCCGACACGACCGGAGAGAGATCAGGCGCGGGATCGACGGATTAACGTGCTCTTTGAGGCACGGGGGTGGAGCACACCGCCAACTGCCGAACTTATTATTGAGAAACTCTTAATAGAAAACTCAATATTGATTTTTGAATTGGTCCGACCCGGGACTCGAACCCACGACCTCATGTCTGTAGTTGAACATGCTAATCACTAGACCATTGAGGCAGTTGATATAAATAAAGTAGTAACTAAATACGACCGTATACACCCAATTTAAAAAAGTATATTAAAAAGCACAATATAAAAATTATAAAAGAAGTCCTAAAGCCCTATTAGTTTTAGTTAAAGGAATAATTTACAAAAAAATATATAAAAGTCAATCTCTATGCCATCTACTACGAATTTTTTTCACTCAAAGACTTTACGACAACATATATAATATATCTGTAACTATATCACGTCGGCTTTTAATAGATGACGCTGTAAAAAAATATCTAATATCTATAATTACTACAAAAAACTGTATTAAACCTGTATACAAATTTATAAATGTATTTGAACTTATTTTGAATTTTAATACAATCGATTGGAACTTAGAACTTAATGTATATAGCGAGATGGTGAACTAATAAAGTAGGAATTGAAAAATACTGTAGAATTTAAACTCAATTGTTAGAGTAATATGAATAAATTTGATGATTTATCAAAATATTAATATTTTCATTCTTCAATTTACCGTAAAGCAAGAGGGATCTTCGTGGGTCTGAGATGCTTCATCGACATAATTTAACTTTTTCTTATTATCTCTAATGGCGATTCCGCGGTACCCATAACTTACCAAGAGCTTTTTGTCAGTAAATTACAATTACTTCTACTATTATAAGATTACATTTATTTCGTAGACTATCCTTTTGCAATATATCTGAATTCATGCTTTTAGCTAGCACTCTCTCAATATATCTTGTTTATATTTTGAATCGTGTCAGTTTAAAAACAATATTTGTTTAATTATGAACACAACTTTAATTATATTTTTTTCAATTTATAGTGAATGACACTCGATATTATTACAGTTTTTAATAGGAATTTAAATAAATTTGTTAATGGTTTATATAATTTGCGAAAATAAATGTAGTAATGTATATCTTAAAATTATTTATAATTTAAAATTTTTGTACAACTATAAATTATATAATTTAACAAATAATATGAAACAGATTACTAAATAGGGCGTAATTTTACTTAACTAAAAATCTATAAATAATATTGTCGTAATCACCTTAACGTTACAATATTTAAAATGCAAATTGACTCACTTTATGTATACACTTGAGGTAATCTTTCTGATAGTCATCTGTCTATAGGAAGTCATTTAGTTTTATATGGTAGTAAACTAGTATTAAAAGGGATAAGTTATAACCTAGTAATGGTTATTCAGCAAAGTATCTTATTGGAATGCAATGGGTATGAGGTATTTTTCCACTAAAACCCTCTTGGTGGTTTTCCTCTACATGTAAAGGAGAGTCTTATAAACCTCCGGCTAAGTTGTGCTCCTTGGACTCCTCTTTCTTGTTAGGAATTCATCTCATAACGGCATTTTAGAACCGCAATATCCTTCCGTCTTCCCGGAGACGAACTAGTATTACATGAACGGTAGAAACCCTATCTGTTCCCAGCACCGAGATCTGACTTTCAGGGATTATGGTTTGTTTCTTTTAATAGGCCGGAACCGGTCTTTTCCGTCTACGGGGGAGCCTTTCCCGCTGCCACTCTGCTTTCTCCTTCTTTACTGTGACGCTTTTATAGAAGAAGACCACTGCCCTCTAAATAGCCTCCTTCGCCATCATTTTTACCAAAACGACTGGTGGTCATCCCCAATCGAGAACGTTTAAAGGTGCATGCAGGACACTCTCTAATAGAGTGTTCACCAATCTTTTCTAATCCGCATTGCAAATGAGTGGAATGCCCTAACAGCTTCCGTATTCCCAGTCTCCTATAATCCGAATATTTCTTAAGTCAAGGTGAATAGGTACCTTCTAGGCTAGCGCGGTTTACCCTAGGCTAGGTCAACACTTACCACATAAAAAAGACTATCATCATTTGCCACGAGGCGAGATGTTATTTTTGCATCAACCTCGTAATAAAAATACCTTTTAAAAATATAACTCAATATCTACTACTCTACTATTCATGTAATGAAACAAACAAAGCGTTATAGAGAAGTTAATTACGGTACCCTCGGGTAACTCAAGCTTCTTATTAAGGGGTAAATATTTGTAGAGTGAAGTTAAGAGGGAAACAGTGTGTGATTATAAGTTGTAATAAAGCCTACTTTATGGAAAGGGTTCCCTGGTCGGCTGCAGTTTGCATGTATTATAATTTACATTTGTAGCGTAAAAACAGCCTGGTTTTTTATGATAACATTAGAGGCATACCAGGCATATTTTAGACTTTTTCTGATATTTTTAAGAACGCTAATTTTTCAATATAAATTTCGCCTTTAAACATTGTAAACCCCTAATTTAAAAGCTAGACGAGTACGTAAACAGGCCCTTATAATGAGTTCTCTGAGTGCTATGATTGACCGCCTCTACGAAAGTCCAGACATTCAATTGCTTTCGCACCCTCTTGCCGGACTTTTAAACATCTTTGCCAATCTTAGTGACTGTGTGTGCCGAAAATAAATAAAAACGTATATATGTGTACGATAAAATTATTCAGTGTGTATAAATGTATTTAAACATTAGGTGATATGTATAATTTTCAAACTTTTCAATATATTTTTCTTGCTCTAAATATTTGTTTAATCAATTTAAGACCCATGAGTGACAAGCACTTATATATTTATCAATATTTGAGGCAATGCTGAGTTAAGAACTGTTATAAGGCTGTAGATGATGCCTTTATTAGTAATTTTGAAGAGTTTTTATTTGACTGTCAAGAGACCAAATATATCACGCTTAAGCTTACACCGTTTTGAAGGCTTTTAGGCGGAATTATTCAATTGCCTATTTCATTAGTAAAGGTTACGAGTTCCATTCATAGTAGTTTTTCAACTTACTTTCAAGTAAAATATGTACTCAATAAGAGATAATTAATCATTTTATTACAATCGACACTGTTACACGCCTTAGATTTTTGCCTTGAGTAAACATATAGATAGACATCGACCGCTGCGACAGTCGTCGTGCGATCGGACGCTGCCGACCGTCGTCGTTAAACATTAACCGCGATTTGCATTCAACCATTTATAAAACATGGCTACATGTGGGTGCTGGGGCCTCACCTGTCTGATTGTCTATTTCAGCAGCAGCAAACGTTTAAGCCTAGGTCCAAGCCTCACAGGAGGCGCATTTAGAGCAACGTTTCCCCCACGACCTTCTACGGGCCCGCCCCTCTCGGTTACGCTGTCAAAGCCAGTAGGGCTAACAGCAACTACACACTTCGAAAAAAAAGCCGCTGGGGCATTCTGCTGGCGGCATTCGACATAGTCTGTGGCTACGAAGTGGTTCGATCTTCTTTTTCTTTATTTTCATTTGGTATAATGAGTTGTTGATAGTGTGTGATTTTATTCCAATTGAAGTTTGCAAATGAATTATATTTTTATTGTGATTAACAAACTTTTATTATTTAATTGTATTTCACTTCTGTACGCTAAATATGTATATAATAAGTTTAAATACTACAATATAACAATTTTAATGTAAAACAAACATAGTTTCTTTTATAATTCCTTATTTTCAATGCTATACCAATATACGATTGTATTGATCATGTCGGTTTTTCATTTAACCACATTTTTTGAACAATGCAATGAATACAAAGCAGTACGAAACTCTGAATTTTAAACAAGGTCAAGCGATATTTCCGGCCGGAATGGCTTTTTTGTCTGTATCAAGTTCGTGCATGGAGTTGAACAATAATTTATGGGATGTTTCTGACAAGTACTCTCTCTCTCTATTTAGCTATTTCAGAAAATATATATTTTGCAAAAATATTCGATTTTCACTGAACTATGATTTTAATTTTCAATAAGAGCATAATACAAAATACATACTTTTTACCAAAAAGCTTTTGTCGGGCTCGCTGACGCAATGCTGAAAGTTTCTAGCTGCTTTCACATTGCTAATTCACATTGCTAGCAGTGGTACAGGATTTGATTTCTGGCAGGACAAATTTAGGAAATGGTATTTTCTAAATTGTCTAGGAGGAGGCTTCGGTTGTGACTAGTCACCGCCGTACCGGCAAAGATTTGTCAAGTAAAATATTAACATACCGGTACAATATTTTGTACAAATCAAAAGAGGTACATCAACCTCTTCCAAGGTTAAAGCTCTTTCATTGTGGACTGTATCATCATTTACCTTCCGGTGAGATCAGTCAAGCGTTAGCCTTAAAGTTTTTGAAAAAAGGAATCTTAAATTAATAACATAACTGTGATAATATATTTGAAATCTACCAATAATTAGGGGAATAATATAAGATAAGCCCTGTAGGCATTAATAGGCTGTTGTTTACCTTTATCTAACTCAAAACAATAAACTTAACAAAATAAAACAGTTTTATCTTAAAAATGTGTCGCTTAAAAGCAAGTTACACAAAGAAGTGTCTTTCTCTAAAACATGGAGTAATTTACATTCAAAGGGAATCCCTAAATAATGGGTTGCTTCTGAAACAATGATCGTTTTCATTAACCCTAATAGTTTGTAATAGACTATTCATAAAGACCCAGTAATTTGTTTTAAAAGCTTATGATTCAGGCGGATGTAATATCAAGAGTGTTTAAAGTAATTTTCAAAGATACTTGTGCCATTTTATTTATATAATACCTATACATAGCATAACGGACGTTAATGAAGAGGTGAATTTCATTACTTTAGTTTATATTGAATTGAATAAACTAAATGTAAATACTATACTAAGTGCCTCATTGGTTTAGTGATTAGCATGTTTGATTATAGATATGAGATCATGGGCTCGAGTCCCGGGTCGGGCCAATTTAAAAATCAATATTGAGGTTTCTATTAATATTTGCCCGAAGTTGGGAAGATGTCGGTGTGATCCACTCCCGTGCCACGGAGAGCACGTTAAGCCGTCGGTCCTGCGCTTGATCTCTCTCCGGTCGTGTCGGTTTTCCGTCAGTTCGGTCTATGAGAGTGAAAGAATAGAGAGCGCACTTATGTACTATGCCTGCCAATCCACAATAGAGCAGTGTGGTGGGTCTATGCTCTAAAAATCCTCTCCCCTACGTGTGAGGAGGCCTGTGCTCTGCAGTGGGACGTTAATGGGCTGCTACTTACCTTTACCTTTAATACTATATGATATTAATGATGTTGATAAAAAAAGTACCCAATAATTTGTAACAGAAACTGGTTGCTGATTTGGATTGGACAGAGGTTGGATGTAATAGAAAGTAGCATTAAATAAACACCCGTAACTTTTAACTATTTTATCGTATCCTATAGTCATTCTTTTAATATTAACATTCGTTTTACAGTAAGAAAAGTGTTCACGATAGGACTAGCAAAATTTGTAGCTAGCTTGTACAATTGAGACTATGGAATAGTTAGTAAGACATTACTGCAGGTGAAACCGCAGGGCATTGCTAGTTACACATAATTGGCTACATTTGTGAGTATATTGAATTATTATTTATGAAACAGAACCACTCATGTTTTTTATCTTTGTATCTACATGTGTACTGCAAATTGTGTGAGTACACTGGGACCCCATTTAACTGCTAGGGAACTTTTAAATGTTCTGTTTTAATGGAATAAAGTGCAGTAAATTATTACGCATTAAAGGGTAAGGCTAATAACGCCAACTGCTTCGCTTATTACGGTTGACGAAATTAATAGAGGATATAGGGGTGCACTGGCACAATATCGACATCGTTTTCATACATACAAATTTTTGATAAATTCTATTTACCCACGTAACTTACGCTCTCATAGGAAAATCTGGTCTTAGTAAGAGGCTACATCGTCAAAGGAATATGTTTGAAGAACTTTAAATCCACGCGATGATTCAGGACTGATCCTATTTTGCTGCTATTTTTAAATAAATAAATGAATTTTCAGAATAATTCAGACAAAAAAGACACTGAGTAGCTGAAATAAAATAACAAAAACAAAAAAAAATTCTGCATTACATTCTGCATAAACTGGAATGTCGCAGACTTATCGTTTTGACAGTTTGTAGTTGTTCTCATTTCTTCCTTATATTTAGAAACCGTCTGAATTTCCAAGTCCCTTTCTTTCTTTAATGAAAGAAGGTTGTGCCCAGCCGTTGACGTTAATAGGCTGTTGCTTATTCTTTTACATTTCACGTGGGTAGGTGGTTCCATTACAGGAAAATTTGAGAAATATCTAACACGCTTACTATTACGGTAATGATAAAATTGATCAGCGCGTGAATTATAACTAAAGGCAAAAGTTTTAGAAAACATTGCATTTAAAAGTGATAAAAATTGGTTTTGGGAGCAAAAAAAATATTAATTTTAATACTAAATTGAAAATAGATTAACGAAAAAGTTATACAACACGAAGATATTTTTCTAATTGCATATAAATTCTAAGTGCTATATATGTATGTCAACTTATTTATTAACACTGCCAACCTACTCTTTCCTTTCTATGACGGTGTCCCCATACGTTGGGCTATCTGGAAGAGATCGCTAAGTAGCGATAAGACCGCCCATTGTACACTAAAATTACTTAAGTTAAACCATTGTTTCTCTTGTTGTGTTCAATAAAGCATAGATTATGCTTTATTGAACACCACAAGATAGATAGATAGATAGATAGGTATCTATCTATCTAAATTGGATTAACCAGTGAAATGGACCAGCATATCTCCGAGCAGCGTTGTTGATTTATGTTTTTAAACCGAAAGGTTTATACATGTTTGGAGCAATCCAATGGACGAGGAGGCTATAAGCTGTCATTTTAATTAAAAATCATTTTAACCGCTTCTAAAAATATTTTTTCTTCTTCTTAAGGTGCCTCCTGCCGGAGGTTTAACTATTATTAGTGTAATTTGAATTTTTGATGAAGCCGCGCGGGACCAGAATTTGGTCCTTAGAATAAACCACATCCGAAAAATATTAAATCATGAGGTTCGCCTACTTGCTGGTGGTCTTTTCCCTTATATCTTCCTCTATATAATGAGCTGATGCAATTAGTACTTTTTATTTTATTCTACTTCATATTTCTCTCCAATTACTAGACGTTGGGGGTGAAAACTTCTCTTGATCTTAAGCGCGGTTAAATAGTTCGGCGGCGCTTGTAACACCAGCCTATCCTCGAATATTACGGAGCTTTGATTTTTCCAGCTATTTTGTCCATAATATTCAGCTGAAACAGGTCAAATCTGTCATGACTGCTTTTACAGTTACTAAAATTAAACGAAAATATCGATACTGTGGCTCACATTATATCGATATGGTTTGTAAACTAAGTTTGTCATAACGTCTCTATGTTTATTTTAAAGGCCGTGTAGTAGAGGCTTTACCAACTCTCACTCGGTACTAATGCAGGCTCGCTTCGGGCTGTGTCGCTAGTCTGGCGCAAAACTCATTAAAATTACCACACCCACAAAAGGATACGCAATGTTCACGTTCCATTCCTGCCCTTGATGAAAATGAAAACGTACCCTCCGCTCTTTGAAACTACGATAAACAAATTTTGAAATACCTAGTGCATGCTTGGTAAATTAAGTCTGGCTTCGACATAACGCGTTTATAATTATCTATGACATAAAACAATCTATGGGGAAAATGCTTAAATGTAATATAGAGGTTTCATTTATATATACGGTTACTTTAACAACTCTTGGGATATTTTATAGCGTACTAGCTGTTCCCCGATGTGTTACCTGGCTGGCTTGTGGGTTCCGTTGGAAGTATAACATAAAAACATGTTATTGTTAGTGCAAGTTTACGTCGTGTATGATGAATGCCAAATCAAATGGTGAATGGTAAGGGAAATCTCTCGAAAAAATTCGCTTATATCTGGACCCGGCAGGAATGTAGAGAAACCCGTTCTTAGTGAAATACTACGCCGCGAGAGGATATATGCCGAATTTCTAGTGACTTTGGTGAATATTTCGGGTGATCTGGCAATAAGTGCTCCTTTTTGGCTTATATGTGCGGATCCTGTGAGAACATGAGGAAAGTCGTACTTAGTGTTTACATTGTCTACTTTAAAAGTAACCTATGACCTTTCTCAGTGTTTAAGCTATTTTTATGCTGAATTTCATTTAAATCGGCTCAGTGGTTTAGCCGTAAAAGCGCAACAGAAACACATTTCATTTCACCTTTATTTTAAATGCGGAATATTAGTAAGACTATATTCTTTTATTTACGGAGTGGGTATATGTAGTTTCAAATTAAAAGCGTTACATTAGAGTTATATGCGGTATTATTATAAAAGAGATCAATTTTTATAATTATTGTCTGTCTCTCTGTTTTTGTTTGTTCAAATATAACTGATGTTTTAATTTGGACTAATTTTATTTTAGAAAAAAAGATTTTTAGAATTACGCGAGGAGCACTGCCTGGAATAGTTATTTATATAATATACCATGAACAGGTAATGCGCCAACTTGATCATAAGTAGCCAAAAAAGGCTAGGACAGTTAATAAACCATGCTTCTCTAATTTATTCATGTTAAAATCTATACGAAAGAAGTAAATACTCGTCTACATAATTAAGTAAAGTTATCACAGTTTAAGTGATGATAAGATATCAGTGACTACTGTTAAAACTTGGTCTGTTTCTTAACAATATCAATGACGTACGATAACATAAACAAGATCTCGTTTATTAGGTATTAAACATTTTCTAATCTAGCTAGCTTATCAAAATCACATCATTAAATATCTACACAACTGCGTTGTCCTTCAAATCAAATCAAAATATCTTTATTCAAGTAGGCATATTACAGCACTTTTGAATCGTCAAATAATATATTTTTGCCAGAATGTCGAAATTCTAATGATGGTACCCAAGAACGACTTAAAATCTTAAGTTATGGAGGTTCCTTCGCGCCCTAATCTGAGAAGAGCCCACAACAAACTCAGTTGGCTATTATGTATTTTTTTAAGCATCATTATTACAATATCATATTAGCTTAATATATTTCAATTCAAATTAGAGCAATTCGTTAATTCCCACTCGTTTCTATCGTCTAAGTAATCTTGCAACTAATAATACGGTTTTTCTATCAACTTTTAGCTTTCTATCAGCATCGGGTCCAACTCTATCTTTTCTCTCAACTTATAATACATTTTAGGTTATATACTCTTACAGTTACAAAAGTTTATGAAGATCGATTCAATAGTTGTTTTAGAGATATAATAATCTTCTAATAAAACGTGACCTTTTATTATAACAAATAACCTATTGTTTGGAATTAATTTAAACTATTGATCGCGTCGGCGTACAGACAATTCAGCTGTAAGTACACAAAACATGAAATACAATAGAAAAGTTTATTGCGTTACCCACGAGTAAGTCAGGTTTCTCGTTAAGGAGTAAATATTTGCAGAGCGAGAAGCAACGTGTGAGCACAAGTAAATAATGAAGCCTACAATTTGTAACGGGATGGATGTTTGCAGACAACCGGCGAAAGTAATTAAGAGCTTAGCAAGAGCTATAAAATAAGAGAACTTTATCAAAAACTTAGCGTGCTGTAGCGATATGAACTAACTTGCTTTAAACTTGCAGGTACTCGCTTTGCTCGATGTCCCGTTTTCGACTCCCGAGATGGGACTGGTACAGTTATAATCTAACATTACGAAACGTGGCATGTATTATTTTCGTCGCACTATTGCTATGTAGAAACCATACAGAAGTAAATTACCTAGTATCTTAAACTGTCACTAACCATAAGGTAAAACTGGCTGCGTTCGATAACGTGAATAAAAGTATGGCTAATATAAATAGTAATTCCCTAGTGAACTCCTTTAGGGTGTAATTTTATCCCATCATTAAAGATTATTTGAAAAAAAAAAAGATTATTTTAACATTAGAGATAAGAGAAGTAATTTCAATGCAAAAAGTGGTTTATAGTCAATTGACGCGTTGTGTTACTTATTTTAGCTAAATTTTTTAATAAATATGGTAAATAACAGCCTATTTACGTCCCAGTGCTGGGCACAGGCCTCCTCACTCATAGAAGAGAGGATTAATAGAGCCACCACGCTGCTCCACTGCGGGTTGGCAGGCATAGTACGCAAATTCACTCTCCATTCCTTCACTCTCATAGTACGATGTGATGGGAATCCGACACTATCAGAGAGAGATCAGGTGCAGAACTGAGGGCTTAACGTGCTACTCAACTTCGGGCAAATATTGAAAAAATCTTAATAGAAAACTCAATATCCAATTTTGAATTAGCCCAACCTGGGACTCAAACCCAGGACCTTTTATCTGTGACCTGCTAACCATTAGACCAATGAAAACACCTGATACTAAAGACTTTATCAGAGAGCTTTAAAAATCTTCCTTTTAACATTCGTTGCACGTGCCTTGCAAACTACCATTATGACGGAAATATAAAATGTACACGAACTCACGAAATAAAATTAGTTAATAATTATAAATAACCAATATGAAATTTATATCGTTACACATGATTATCGCGTCATTTTACACGGCTTCGTACTGGAACGCATTTTATTTGCTTGGCAGCATGTTTTTCCAGGTCTGTTGGTAAGATTTTCCATGAGTCCTACACAAATTAGAAAATACATTTTCCTAAATTGTACTGCCGGAAATTGGAACCAGGACAACCAAAACCTGGCGTACCAAATACCAGTACGGCACAATAACGTCCTTAATCTTCTTTTGCGACACTTATTCCGCTAAAAAAAGGGAATTGACAATGAGCAGGAGGTGCCTGATGCTCCTGCTATTCGTCAGAGAAGGTTAGGTGTTATAAGAAGACGCGTATGTTCGCGTCTTCATCACAGACTTGAATGCGTAAACAAGCCGCTAGTGCTTCAATTTAAGTTGACGAGCGTCCGTTGGGCTTATCAGTGAATTTCACAGTCTTGACTTGTTGTGACTGGTTGTGAGCGTAAAAACATTTTGCAGTGAAAAAAGGAACAATTATGCCAGCGAGGCCGTCGTAATTTTATTACTTTTGATGGCTTCACTACTGGCCAAGCTGCCTGACGTCCTCGACAATGTATGCGCAATAGAACATGTTAATTATGTCCCGAATGATGCTTTGGCACTGTCACGAACCTCATTAATTGTTCAGCAATCGTAGGGCAAATTTATATTCCCGTTCGAGGCCATTAACGACAGATGTGTGAAGATATAAATTTCCTATTGGTTAGTTATGATAAATAACCCGTTTAATTACTTTACAGCGTATAATTCCATATTAAACTCAATAAGGATATTTAATTTGGAATTATGTTTTTACATACAGGAAGATTTTACACGTCTTTTGCGCAGGACTTTGATTTTCACACAATAAAACAAATATAACTTCGGACAGAGTAACACTCCGATTATGTTTCACACGTAAGCTGATTGCTCATTTATTCTACTACCCTATTTATAGTATTTTCATCAATGTATCAAATGAATAGTTAATATTTAGACAGTTCATATTCAGATGATTAATTGGTGGAATAATTCATTATTATATTATTTAACAATTATCCGAATATAAATCAAATAATTAAATGGACATACACAATATCTTCTAATAATTATGCGCCAACTACGTCACGTCCGTCGGCCGCCTATTGGGTACTCGTTAACACGTCTTAAACGATAGCCTATTAAACTTTACTATATAATAAAACTAGTATTTTATTATTCAATATTTTATCATGTCACAAAAAATTAGGTTTAAAATTTTCGTTGTACCTGTACTAACTTTAAAGATGTCGGAGTCGGAGAATTTTGAAATTAAAATACTATTTAAAAGTATAAGTAGATGAGGGAAAAAGGTATATACATATATGGATGGTTTGTAGACGTTGTGACCAAATAAAGTAGACAGAGCCGTTCAATGAGTCCTCTCAGTGTTTCAATTGACCGCCTCTTTCATCTCCACGACCATTCAATTGCCTTTGTACCCTTTACTCTCTCTTTTTAGCTATTTCAAACAGCTGAGTCTGTTTTATCCGCGCTCTGAATATAAAATTTGAGATCGACATTACGTATTTTGAATTACTCCTTGTTTTTAGGTCAACAGAGTATATCATATATTTATTATATCGTTGCTTTGGAAATAAAGTAGCACAATTTAAAACAATGTTATGTTACAGGTATTGTAATGTCGCTATAGTGATATATTGTGCCATTGCACTTTCTCTAAGTCAAAAAGTTTCGTTCTTCTCTTCATTTTCATGACATCCAGAAGTTTAGCAGCTTCAGGATTTACGTAATACATAATAAAATGACAAAATATTAACCTCATAAGTTTGACAAAGAGAATTCAGAATTGCCTGAGCAGGATTCGATGACATGGTTTTTTTAAGTTATGTTAAAACAAATTATGTAAAAAATACTGACTAATATAAAAATGAATGCACAAAAACCGGCCTTTTTGCTAAGTAGTGTAACTTCGCGTTTAAAAAAAAGCTAGAAGTAACGTACAACACAGCCAATAAAATGATTATTTTATTGTTTATCTTTTACTTTATTTTATTTAATTTTACTCAATAGTGCAATGAACTTAAATACATACATTATATAATAATAACCAAAAATTTGTATAAGCTTTTTATAAAGGTTGTTTTCCCACAATATATTCGTGTTGTGGAAACTATAGTTTATTGTTTAAAACATTTAACAACGATATTTTTGTGAAAATAGCTGTTTAAAATTTTGTATTTCAATTAAAGGGTAAATATAACAGATTTATAATAGAACACTTAGAAATAGCTTTTAAATGTAAATAACCGTAGGTTTTCATTTAATATGAATAATGCAGCCTTCATTCCTTAATAGCCACTTGTTTTTGATAATTCTTTATAATACAAAAGGAATATATTAACCTACATTAATATATTTTTTAAAGAAAATATATTTTAGCGTTAACTTAGAAGTCTTGATCGAAGGACACACATTATAAAATATTTTATGATAAATAAGTTCGTTAGAAAAAGGCAACATTAAATACGGTCCATGTTTACAAAGTAAATGAGTTACCAACTCATAAAAATTATATGAGTGTTCGTAATTTAGGGTAAGTGGCACGAACGGAGTGCTTGAACTTTATTAAATACGGAAGCGAAATTACCGCAGTGCAATATGTAATTAATTTGAGAAGGGGTTCGGGCGAGTCGGTTATTTTTGAAACGTAAGCACGGGGTAGTTTTAATTGGTTAAATGTACCAATTATATTAAATGTATTAATTGGGTTCAATTTTTTGATAATTTATATAAAAATAATAAAAGCTATGGAAACATTCTAAATAAATATTTTCGATATAGTGTAGTACTTAAAGAATTTTGGCTATTCTGGTGAAGAAATGGCAAAAACGAAAATAAATTATACACTTTATTATACGCCTTTTAAACACAATGACAAATTATGAATGCACAGAGCTTTAGCGCTTGACTGTGAGCTCACCTGATGGTAAGTGATGGTACAGTCTAAGATGGAAGCGAGCTAATGGCCGGGGTAAGGGGCGATATACCATATACGATTTCTACAAACCATCGTACCAGAACAGAAATCTCTTTGATTTGGCGGTACGTCTTTGCTTGTAGGGTGGTAACTAGCCACGGCCTAAGCATCCCACCAGATCAGACTCAGACAAATTAGAAAATACAATTTTCTAAGTTCGCCCTACTGGGGATCGAACCCGGGGCCTCGGCTAGCAAGGCGAGTACTGCGCCAGCGAGGCCGTCATCAATCACTCTTGATGCATGTGACGAGTGATGCTTATACAAACAAATGTTCAAAAATGTGGTCTTATCGCTTGTTAGCTATTTCTTCCAGATAACCTTAAGGAAGAGGAGATTGTGCAAAAGCAGAATAATATAATAAAGTACATATATAATACAATACATAACTAATATATATATATATACATACAAACTAACACATTGATTAACAATGTTATCTTTGTAAGGTTTATTTTAATCTAAAGTCTTATTATTACACGATCGCTTTTGGGAAAGTCTGTGTAGAAAAAGTTTTCGAAGAGCGCATCGTGCAGAATAACAAGATATATTCTGAAAAATAACCTTATAGGCTGGTAATGTTATTAGCTTACCGAATTATAAATTTATGTAAATTGACGACGAGTGATGTGATTTGAGATCAATTGGCGGTAAAACAAATTTAGGAAATTATCTTTTACAATTTTTCCAGATCTGGTTTGGTGGAAGGTCGTGCTACGATGCTGTGTAGAGCAAGTATCAATTAGATGATCACAAACATAAAATGAAGAATTTAATCCAAAGATTTTAATATAAAAATGTGGCTTCATTACTACTTGACAGGATAACTAGAATGTGTTTTGATGGACATGGACAATATTAAACGTGCATGCGTACAAAGTACACAGGTCAGAAGTGAAACTTCTTTGGAAAACCAACTTTGAAGTCTGAATTTAATGAATTTATTTGTCAAAAAAAAATGAAAAGTAATACGAATAATTTATTTAAATCTCAAACTACAAATTTTAAATAAAAATGCCGCGTGTTTTTTATCAATATAACAAATTGTTAATTAAGTTAAAAAATTATAAAAGAGAATTTCCATTTTACGAAAAATAGGATATTAAATTATTAAAGTGACGAGTGGCAAATTAAAATGCCATATGGAATTTGTAAATTTTAAAACTATCTAACCTTTAAACGAAGGTTATCCGACTGCACAGGATACATAAATTAAACACGTACATGTACAAATATAGTCACTTTAATCCATAGTACTTTAAATTATCGACACCAGTTATGTTATACTATATACTTTATCACAATTTACTATACAAATAGTTCACCGATTTACGACACACAATAAACACTTTACTGAGCCACTGATACAACTCAAAATGAATCTCCGCTGTGACGCGATTTAACACGAAGACTTTTTCCCGCAGAAACGTTTTACCGGCGCTGATTTCATGATCAATGCTGCCACCTGTTTCCGCCGGAAAGTATGCGAACACACGAATTAGCATAAAAACGCTGTATATCTTCGTGACGCTAATCACACGTTTCATCCGTTAAATATTTACTCTTTATGTCATAACCAGGAAAACTTTTCATCGATATGAGTACATCACTCAGTTTGGGTTAGAGGGTAGATATTTTCAGGAGCTCGAATTATTCCTCCCTAACGTTCCACTCTGATCTATGTAGCTAGTCTGGCACAAAACTCATTAAAATTACTACGCTCACAATAGGATTCGCGTCATTCCCGTTCCTGCCCTTGATGTATACAAATATCCCTTTGCTCCCGGAAATTGCGACAAATTTGTACTACCTAAAATACACCTGCAAGCTTTCATCAAAATAAACTTCATACAAATAATCTGAAAAAGTTACGTTGACTCCAATTTAAGCTTACGAATTGGCAAGTGTGTTCTTTAAACTTTTTAATTACTGTTTCCACTTTTTCTATTATCCAATTAGTATTGAACTACTTATTTATTTATATCCTTCCTATTTTTAAGTACAAATTACAATTATTTTTTATTTTATTTATCACTTATTGCACACAAAATGAAAAGTTACAAAATATTAAAAAAGATAAAAACAAAAAATAAGGTAAAAATGTGTACAAAGGCGGCCTTATCGCTTGGAGCGATCTCCTCCAGACAACCTTTGAATTTTAGAAGCTTACTATATATTTATGGGGTAAGTAGAAAATCATAAAACATAATCCAAAATAAAAAAAACGAAGAACTTATAGATATTTTATTGATAATATAACAACAAAATACATACACATACATATACTAGGGGCATAAATATATACATATAGCTATAAATATATATATATATATATATATATATATATAAATATATATATAACATAGTAATATACTAATATATATAATATAACATACTCATACATTATTATACATTACTAAGATAATATTCTTTCAAACGGCGCTTGAAAATATACAGATTCTCAGATTGCCTAATACTTCGTGGCAAAGCATTCCATAAGCTGATGGTTTTTTGAGTGAAAGAGTTTGTGTAACACATTGTGCGACAATAGGGAGTGTAAAGCTTTAGATCGTCTTGAGATCGCAACCGATCATCTCTCTCAGCAAGAGAAAATCGTTCTCTCAAGTAAGATGGAGCGTGCGGATTATACAGTACCGAATAGAGAAGAGTAAGTGCATGGAGATTTCTGCGTGAACGGACTGATAACCACTTCAGCTGAGCACGATATTGAGAAACATGATCGAACTTTCGCAAACCAAAGATAAATCGTATACACAAGTTTAGAAGTCGTTCAAGTTTGTTAAGCATAGTTTCAGATAAATCCAAGTAGCAGACATCGGCGTAATCCAAAAGAGGCAAAATGAGAGAATGAACCAAGATAATTTTTGTCTTAATCGGTAGTAAATTTTTCCATCTTTTGAGAGATCCAATGGTAGCAAAAATCTTTCGACTCAGTTCCGTAACTTGAGGCACCCAAGTTAATGTACTGTCTATAATTAAACCAAGATTTTTAACGGTTTTACTGATTGGTAGAACAGTGTCATCTAAAACAATAGGTGCCACCGTACTAAGGTGGAGTCTCGATAACAATTTATCATTACCCAATACGGAGATATTTGATTTACTTGGATTTATCTGTAAACCATAGGACTTGCACCATCTAGATATATTATCTAACTCGGTATTTACGGTCTCAATAGCCTCATTAAGTCCATCAACTGTTCCCGTCACGTAGATCTGTAAATCGTCAGCATATAGGTGATAAGAACAAGAGATAGCAGAAGATAAAGTATTAATGAAAATAGTAAAAAGAAGCGGAGAAAGAACACCACCCTGTGGAACACCACAAGTAAGAGTAGAGAATGTAGATAATTTTCTATTGAGGCTCACACATTGCTGACGTCCACAGAGGTACGCACGGAACCAGCTAATAACTATAGGTGACATATTAATCGATTCTAACACAGCTAGTAGCAGGTCGAAATCGATCGTATTAAAGGCGTTACTGAAGTCGAGAAGAGCTATTACAGTTAGGAGTTTTTTATCGACAGCGTAACGTACATCATCGCAGACCTTCACGAGAGCTGTGACTGTGCTATGACCCTCACGAAATCCTGATTGGTATGAACTTAAAATATTGTTAGCAGATAGATAAGTGCTAATTTGACGATGAACAACACGTTCCAGGACCTTAGACAAGAAAGGGAGTATGGAAATCGGCCTAAAGTCAGTAGGATGCACAGGATTCTTGGTTTTGGGTATAGGAACTACATATGCGGTGCACCAAGATGATGGAAACGTACCGGAAGAAAGGGAAAAATTAAATAAGTGGCAGAGCACTGGAAGTGTGTTGTCCAGCGTCAGAACAACCATGTTTCTACTAATTCCATCACATCCGATCGCATCGGACTTAATGGCTAAAATATGTTTCCTTATTTGATCTGAAGTAATATTACTAAATTGAAAGGTCTGGCTATTCAGAGTCGGTAGCGATTTCAAGTGATTCATCGTTTTGATTTTAACTTCACTATCTAAAGTACATGTGGTAACGAAGTACTTGTTCAGTATATCTAAGTCAATGTCTGGAATATTATCCCTTTGTGCACGACCGATTCCTAGGGAGGTCAAAAACCTCCAGGTCTTTGATGAATTACCATGGCTGACAGATGCGTGAATATAAGCGCGTTGTGCATCGCGACACAATCTGGAGCAGCGATTCCGAAGCTTCTTGTACTTCGCCAGATTTGCATCGGAGGGATTTATCTTATACTTATGCTTAGCTGCATTGCGCTTTACCATAAGTTTTTTAATATCATCAGTAAGCCATGGTCCCGGTAGATGTTTGATTTTCACGGGTCTCAAAGGTGCATAAATATCAAACAGTCTCACCAAAAGTGAATTAAATATGTCTATTTTCTTGTCAATAGTCGGAGCCTGAAATATTATGTCCCAATCTATATTATTAAGGTCAGTCTTAATATTATTATAGTTTAAGTTCCGAAAACTACGTCGCATAACTATAGTTGGTTTGACTTTTGGAGGTCGGATCTTGTAGGACAAATACAAATACCACAAAAATTAAATCGTGATAAGAAAATGCTTCTCCGTGGAACTGTCCGAATACATCAACATGGTTAGGGGAGGAAACAATCATTAAGTCTAAAAGTGATGAAATACATTTAGGAAAGAAATGTGTGGCACTAGTTGGCATGAGTGATAGAATCAAACTTTATTATTATTTTTCGCAAAATAAATATTTTATTATAAATAAATTTTGAAAGGTTACGTAATCGTTTTCTCGATATAAAAGTTCAAAGAAGCTAGATGGCGTGGAAATTGACATATTTTTTTTTTACATATTTGATTTTATAGTAATTATTATCTAAACTAATAATAATATTTTAATTTATTTGAGAATAATTCAGTGTAATAGTAAATAGTCTATAAATTTCCAATTAAAAACATAACAGAGAAAGTAGGACAATAACTAATATGGACCGAAAAACAACAGGATGAAATAAAAAAAAAGGAGTCGTCAATATATTATACTTGTAATGTGATTTTTATAGTTAGATACATCACGCTGTAAGTAAGTAAGTAAGTAGCAGCCCATTAACGTCTCACTGCAGGGCACAGGCCTGCTCACTACAAGGAGTGAGGGTTTTTAGAACATAGACCTACCATGCTGCTCCACTGCGGCCTGCATAACACACAAGTGCACTCTCTATTCCTTCACTCTCAGTGTCCGATGTGACGGGAATCCGACACGACCGGAGAGAGATCAGGCGCAGGACCGACGGCTTAACGTGCTCTCCGAAGCACGGAGGTGGATCACACCGCCAACTTCCCAACTTCGGGCAAATATTGAGAAAATCTTAATAGAAAACTCAATTACGATTTCGAATTGGCCCGGCTCGGGCCAATGGACTCAAACCCAGGACCTCATGTCTGTAGTCGAACATGCTAACCACTAGACCAATGAGGCAGTTACATCACACTGATACACTGCTATTTTATTTGTATATAAACGTCAAAATTCTTTCCAGGATTAGCACGTTTCCACACGCTTTTTTTATCGTAAAACGCAATGATATTTTTTTATTGTATGAAAATGGAAGCTTTAAAATATTTTTTATGAAAATGTTTAATGAACCGTTGAAACGCAGCTCACAACGTTTTTCCTCATCGCACTAAAAGGTAATGTTTTATACGTACAGGAATTGTTATATGTTAAAAAGCTATACAAAAATATTCCGCAATTCATCCACAAATAGCTCGCCTAGGCCACTCAAAGGGACCACTGCCGTGACGTTTACGAGTATATAGTTTGCACTGAGACCGACACTGGCTTCGTTATCATAATAGAGGATCGCAAAGCGTCCCGAATAAAAGCTGTGCTACGTTTTAAGTTCTAAATATATCCTATTTATCTATTGCACTACAGTCCACTAAAAGGACATTTTAATCAAACAAATTTAGTACGTATACGGGTGGAATAAGGCTTCTTTTTGCAAGTACTTCCTATTTGTAAGACTGAAATGAAAAATCAATTGAATAACACGTGTAATTCATGTTAATTTAAACACAAAATTGTCTCTACATATGTCCGTTAAAGACTTTGAAACAATCAAACTGGCGTGCCATGACCCGATTTCGTCAAGAAGGTTGTTTTAAACCAGTAAACTCAATTACTCACTCACTCTTAGACCCTAAAAAATATTCGCGATTTATTTGAAATATCGCAAAGTGTCCTTTCTTATATCAATATATACGACAACTAATACCGATACTTCCCATATTCTGAAATCGAATACAACAGTTGTTATTGGAAAACAAATAATCGTAAGTGCAGATAAAACCAAATTATATAAACCTTTTATTGACTACATTTAGCTGGTTGGAGCGCGTTTAGATAAATCACCAGCTAGTCACTAAGGATGGTTCTTCGTTCAACTCTTAGTGAAAACTGACCATCAGCGTGCAGCTCTTAAAGTTATTCCCCACTCTAAAATTGTCATTTTATTTTAAATGTAATTTTGCTACTAAATGTTTATATTATAGTCCCGTCAGGGCAAATTTACGTAGTTGTATCCTAATTTGTCTAGGTTAGAATTGTTGGGAGTTTACTATCAATATTTAACTGCTGCTTAACAAAAACATCAAAAGGCAGGTTATGTCTAACCGGTTTATCCTACTCCTGTAGCCGGCTTCATTTGGAGGAGCCCACATGGGATGCCACAATGAACCTCTGGTCCTTCCATTCAAAAATGACGAGGGCTCCGCTGGGTTTTCGAGAGTATTCAGGTACTACTGGCGTGTATCACACTCCTGTCTGTCTCCCAGGCGTAAATGCCTTTGTCAGAGACAAAAAAGAAGTTGCCTCTAACCGGGTAAGAGCGTCATTATTTAAGACAATATTATCACATTATCAGATAAAATTCCAGTCGATGGCCGTTCTGTGGACATAAAAAATGTCTCAAAATTTTTATTATATCAAAACATCATTTCGTCTATCGATTTATATTCCGCTAGCTGGCTTACTCTGGAAATCCATTCAGAGAAATGAAAGATGGAATTTTAACGTTTCGCTCTCTTCAAAATCAAGGGCTCCAGTAAATGTTGTTGATGAAATAAATGTAGAGAATTTAATAATTTGATAGAATACATAGATCGAATTTGTAAATTCAGTCAGAATGGGATAAAGGTGAAACGGATTTCAAGTGTAAACCAGTTTACCGCACACTTACAAAGCCTTTTTTGAAATAAAAGAAAATGTAATCCCCGTCAGGTCCCCGTCACGTCCAGTCAACTCCAATTCCAATGCTACTCGTATATCGTGGATGCCTATTTTCTCAATTTTTTAAAACAAGAAATCCTGTCAGTTCTTTAGAATACAAAGCTTACGAGCCTTGCTTACCCTTATCCCTTTGACAAATATTACAGGATTTAATGATCTATGGTTTACCTATTGTAATATTTTATTAAATCTTGGCGAATATTTTGTACAATATGATTTTATATTGCACTACATCGATATTAATTTTTTGTTATTAGAGTGTTTTACTTATATTTTATATTTTTTATATTTCATTATATATGTAACGATTTTTTATCTCATAATTAATACTAGCCGAACCCACAACTTCGTCTGCGTGGAATGTTTTTTGGGTAGCATTTTTTAATTAACACCCCCGCAACCCCCCTTGCGGGTGGAATTTCGTAAAATCCGTTCTTAGCTGACCTCTACTCGGTAAAAGGAATATTTATACCAAATATCAAGTCTCTACGCCTTATGGTTCCAGAGATATCGTGATGAGTCTATAGATACCTGGATGTCTGTTATATATACGTAGATATAGTGAAGAGTAATTTACTTAATAAATTTGAAACAAATATTTTCCCTTACTTTTAAATTTAGTGATGTACTTCTAAAAGTCGCTATAATAAAAGAAAATTTTAAAGAAAAGGATCATAATGTAGATAACTATTTATTCGTGCTTTTTGCTTTTTGACAGTCTTGCTGATGCATATTTATATATGTTGGAGTGCAAGAGTCTGTGGATCGCTGGGCCGTGTGTCTGTGGAACGCTGGCGCCATCTTTGTATCGGCGTGGAAGCAGAGTCAATAAGTGGCAGTCCGGCCCGTCTCTCGGCAGTTCTCGAGCGGCGGTCCGCCGGAGTGGACGACTATTGAATCTGTGGCGTTCCTAGCTATTATTCTTAATAAGTTTGTGTAAACTGATATCGGGAACATTAAGTGATTGAACATTATAACTCGAGTTAATTAATAAAGTGATTGATTGCACCAACATTACCCATGAACGCCCACAGAATAAGAAATTAAATAATGGATCCAATTAATAACGATGTCGGCGGAGAACCCTGTGCTTTATGCTCCTCAGTTCTCTCATATTCTCCGACAAATATATAAATAAATACAGGCGTTTCAAACTAGCCCGTAATGCATCACAGTAATGGTCAATGGTGGATCCCTAATTAGGAGTCTATTTTTGATTTGAATTTAGTAAATTACGCGCTTCTAAATAACGACACCATAAGAGATAAATTACCTCTTACTGGTTTAGTGTATTGCCAACTTAGAATGTGCAGTTGCTTACAATCAGACGATATCACGCACAAATTCTCAGTTGTGTTATACATAAAATTAAAAGAAAGCTTACATTTTTTTAAACCTTATATGATGATACTGTCCGAGAAGGAAGTAATTTAACCTGGTGAGAGGAAATTCATCTCTTATGGCATTACCTTGCTTAGCGGAATTTCTTTGCTGATAGGGTGGAAGCAAGGCAAACCCTTTCCACAGTCCAGAATCGATCCCGGGATATCTGCAAGCGATCAAGCACTGACACCATTGCGCCAGTGAGAACTTTAAAGAATTAAATGCAATAAACATGCTTAAAAGTGTTAAAGAAAACATATCAGTGAAAATGCGAGACATCTTCACATATGTGTTAATAAAAATTACATTTTTAAAACTAAAATTAGACACACAGGTTTTAAACTAAAATAAATATCGAAGAAATAGTAAAACATTTTACAACAAGTGATAAAACACGTGTAATGTAATTAAAAACTACTGCAATGCGTTATTAATGGCCGATATTACAGGTCATCGCTCATCGCTTCTGCTCAACATGATGGCATCAATACGGAATGATTATTTCACCGAAATTTTTTATCCGAAATCAACGATATAATTCTGAAGTAAGTTGAATCGATGGGACACATTTTAGCATTTCAAGTAACTAAAACACTATTATATTGCTTAAATTCTAGGCATTTCTCGTAGTCCTAGAAACTACGTATAAATAAATAATTAATATAAGCAGCATCAAAATCAAAGCCAAGCAAAGATTACCGGTAAAAAATCAATATACAAAAATTTTGCGAATAGTTTTTGGAGCGTATGAATTACTTAATTTGCTAATAAGGAAAAATTTATTATCCGAAAAGCAAGCCGAAAATGTTTGAATTATAATATCCTTCGCCGCATCTGTTCGTTTTAAATAAGTGAACTGATTTTCATGCGGTTATCATCAATAGATAGAGGAATTCTTGAAGAAGGTTTACGTACTCGTATATAATTAACAAGGTTTTTTGTGAGTTGGAAGAAATATAAAGATAATGGTTGCAAGTTGCAGAAATAATCAAGACGCTTGGCAGCATTCATCGCAAACGCCTCGTACTCGTTAGGAGATATAACGAAACAAAGTATGACACTGGCACTAATTCTTCTTCTATGCAGCTACAAAAAAATCTACAGTGATATACGACATAATACGACAGAAAAAATATGTAAAGCAGACGTAGATAGTATGTTTTACTAACTCACGAAGCCAGGGCGGGTCGATAGTTAATAATATATTTAATTTAAAAATTTAATACAAAAATTGCTGCATTCTTGCTTCAATTCCAGTAAGTTTTCCTTTTATTGATCTATATCTCAAATGGTCAAGCAATCCAAGCAGAAAACACATCAATTTATAACCTATCAGAGCATGTAATGTATTTGAACATTTTCACAGAAACTGTCGCAGTGCTTTATCAATGTCCGACATTAGAGGTCATCGCTCATTGCACAAACGGCCTCTGCGATGCGGGTTTTAATATTTTCATTTTAAAAAAAATGTGTCAAAACATAATGCAAGTATATATTTTTTATAATTGAGGTTACTCGCGTATGATTTCATTGGATGGTAAGTGACGACATAATCTTAAATAGAAACGCGCTCACATGGTAAAAAGTATCTATGTTGGTTTCTACATACAAGTAACATCGTACCAGAACTCAAATTTTATAACTATTTTTCAAAATAGAAGCTTACACTTGTATCTTTCATGATAATACGGTCTAAGACGGAAGTGCCCTAACCAGGTGAGACGTAAGTACCTCTTTTGCACACAGCAAACTGGAACGCAATGTTTTTTTGCATGCTTTGAAGAATAGTAATTAGATAAGTCCTTCAGAACTGTTTCGTAAGAAAGAAAGTATACTGTTTAGTAAAATCAATTTTTTTTATTGTTAAAAAGGGTTTCAAGCAATCAATGAACGTTTTAAATGTTGTCGAATAGAAATATAGGAATTAAGTTTATTTAATATAGAAAAGGATGTAAGAGAGAAATTAAGATAGTAGTAGTTTAGAAAACGCTTTAAAAATGTCGAAATAAAATAGTCCTAAAAGTACCACTACAAGATAAAGGCACTTATGATAATGAATGAGTGTGTTTGTGTGTGTGTGTGAGTGTGTGCACGCGCGTGTGTGTTGTGTGTGTGTGTGAGAGAGAGAGAGAGAGAGAACAAGCGCGTCTATGTGTGTATGTACGTATAGAATTTCCTTGTGCTACTTGGATGAAATAGAAAAACGATCTAAAACATTATGATGAATATAAGACTGTGTGTTTATACATCTAAAACACCAGTATACATTCATACATCAACAAAATAATATTATAAACATAATAAAATGATACTTAAATAAGCTCGGAAAATTCAATTTATGCTTACGATATCGAATGTACGATGTAATATGATAAATTCGTAATTTTCTATTAGGCTTTCATTTCATTTTTCTTTGAAGTTTATATTCCTATTGATTTAACATTACAATATACACCTATACTTTTTGTTGGTGTTTAATACCTATACTAATCTTAATAAAGCTACAAAAGCTCCGCTCGCCTCTATAATATATAAACATCAAAACTAACTTTATTGGATTTTGGTGTAGAAATAGTTTATGGATAGAGGAGACTTTCTTAAAGGGCGGAGGGGGAAGCATGGTCGCTCACGTGGATGAATAGCCATGTGATTTTTTGATAACAGTAATGAGTTCAATTCCTAGACAAGCACAAGTAACTTTTCCTTATAAAACTGATGTTCTGCCTGTTATAAAACAATTAAAATTCATCGTGGTGTAAAGGAGAACATTTAAAGGAAACCTGCATTTATTTAGAGTAATTTTGGAATATGTGTAGCCCTCCAACAGTTAGTGGAATATCGTGGCGGGTCTTTGCTCTAAAGCCATTACTTCCATAATCAAGGAGGCCTGTACTCAGCAGTGAGAAATTAAAATAATTTTACTTACTTTACAATTAAAAAAGTGAATTTTGAATGACTCTTTTAAATTATAGGTTTATGTGAAACACTTTACTCGGAAAGTACAGGCAAATATGTAGTGGAAGGAAGGGCAAAAAAGATATATTAAGTTAAAAAGTAAAAAAAAACAACGAAATATGTCAGTCATATCTATTCTTATCTTTGGCTAATGATTATAATACTTTATTTTACTTTTTTATCAATCTAATAACCACCGATTTATTACGTAAATAAACTCTGCATAACTTTTGGTTATAAAAAAATACTTTATGTAGGAATATAAGTTGATTTTATTTTGCCAGTAAAGTAAGAAACATAATTCCAATAAAATAGAGTATTAAAGAGTGATCGTAAAAATTTTCTTCTTATTTTCGTCTATAGGTCTAATCCGTTATATATTTAATCGTATAAAAATCGGTTTGCCGAGTTATTTGGACAAAATATATACAATTTTATGCTCGTTGTAGTGTAAATTAGATTTCTGAAGACTTGTTAGTGCGCACGACTGAATCGTCTCTACGTAGGTGACCGTAAGTAATGGAAAGGTTAAATTTGCACCGAGGCCTTCGACATATTTCTTGGCACATGCTACATTTGATAATGAGAATTTTACACGAGGTATCTCGTACATTTCCAGCCAAATTTACGATATTGAAAAGGGTTTCATGGACAAGGTGTATGGTTTTACTATATATAATATAAACTACTGACCCGCCTGGGTTCGCACAGGTAATAGAACGTATTATGTTTACACGTATTTTCTGACATAGGCTTGAATCGGCTTGATGCAACGAATTATTTTAATAGATGTATACATAGATAAATACTTTGTTGTACCCAAAAAGTAATATAAAAAATTACAGAAACACAATATTTACGTAATTACTTAGCTTTAAATCACTTAACAGGCAACATTTGGGTAAAGTAAACTCAAGATACAGGCAAAAGGAATTTTCATAAAATAAAATAAATATATGTCGGAGTGCGGTAGTCTCTGGAACGCTGTTGCCATCTATCTATCGGCGTGGGACAGAGTCATGTGTAGTGAGCCGGCAGCGAACGCGTTAGCTCTCCGGTGACGGTCCGCCAGAGCGGTCGACTATTGAAACTGCCGCGTTCCTAGTTATTTTTATTAATGAGTTTGTGTAAATTGATATCGGGAACATTAAGTGATTGGACATTATAATCTGAGTTAATTAATAAAGTGTTTGATTGCACCAGCATTACCCACCAATGCCCACAGTATGGAGATTGATGTGATTTATGATTGATTGATATGATTATGGATGCCATTAATGAAGATATCGGCGGAGAACCTAACCCCCCTATGCTTCATGCTCTCCTTCTTTCTTATTCTCCGACATAAATGAGAATTTTTTTCTATCATGTATTTTTATTGTTTGTTTATAAACTATTATATTAGATTACGATCTAGTTATATAGAATGTGGGCAACTGAGGACGGAGCGGCTAATGTATTTAAGTGCATCCGTCTGAATAACTTCTAATTTACCGCATTGTACGAAACCATGTTTTAGAATATGGAATGGTTATAATGAGCTGTTTTTAAAAGATATACATATCTATCTATTTATACCTTGACAAACTATATACAAAATTTATTGAGGAAAACCGTAGAAACATCAGTTCGGAAGATTTTCATTTTATCACCAACATAGAGACGGATAAACAGACAAGGCGAAGGATTTTCTTTTGTAATATGCAGTAATAATATGAAATAACGAGGATTGGAATAACTTATATTTGTATGTTGACTATTTTATAATTATTAAAGATGATGAAGATAATTTTTTTAATGTCTAACCGTACTTGAAATATGTCATTCATATATTATATATATATGTCATTCATATTGATGCTTTTTACTCACCAGTTATATTGAATCAATATAACTGGTGAGTAAAAAGCATTGAATGAACTTTCGGGCCAAATGTTCCCATTAATAGGAGGAGCATCCGAACATCGTTTTGCTTTCAAATACATAGATAGCATCGTTTCAACTGCAAACAGTTAGGTAGAACTCCAAAGTCTAAGTTCCCTCGGGCAAAATCCATAAGAGTATTTTGCCACATGATCGCTTTCACGATTTGCCAAGAAAATAAAGTCGAACAAGAAAACTACTCTTCCGACCGCAACTTGGTTGGTAAAAGGAGATATCCCGATTGCGTTCCCTGTATTTTAACTTTTCTGGTGAATATAAAGCAGTCTGTACAAAGCGAGATATTTAAGATACTACGTGCTTTTAAGCAACTTTAGATTTTGTTTTTAAGACCCTATTTTCACGATTATAAATTTTCGTGAGACTTATAAATATTTATTTATTCAAACAGTTATACTCTCAGCAAAATATTCTACCATTAACTAGACTTTCCTCTCGACATCGCTGGATAACGGTGTCTGAATACATTGGAAACTAGTCCCGAATTATTTTAGATAAAATGGACAAAAGTACTTTGTTGATATTAAATGTAATTTTAAATTTAACTATAATTAATCTTACATCCATACAAGTAGCCAGTTCATAACCAGATATATCATCTTCTGAAAGATGTACATTCTATAAAATATATGCCAAAGCTGTTGTTTTAGATTATATTTCTAAAATTTTTAATAAACGGTGATAAATATGTGTTTTAATCTCTTTAACCAATATACTAATATATGCAGATAGAAAAAGACCAAAATTTGCAGACCTTGACAAGAAATTCATAAAAATATTACACATATGTTATATACGTAGGTATATATAAGTTTATCTACATTTGTACAATATACTTTTGTCTATTCAAAATGTATTAAAATTGGCATCTTCCTGACCGCATTATAGCGAGGGTGACCATCTTCACCGATCTATCTAACTATCACGATTGCATAAATATAAACCGGCTTATATATTTAACGTGACAATAATAAAAAGATCACAATCATACAGATACAACTATTAAGCGAATGAAGAATACAAAAAAAATTAAGTAATAAGAAAATAGCAATTAGCCTAAAACATATTCCTAATTAATAAATGTTAAGTATTACGGTATGGGACAATATGAAATCACGAAATTAATAGTATTAAAATTACAAGTACTTTGGCAGATACTACTGGCGCAATACATCGAGTAATCGGTTCAGCATCAAAAGCCCAAGATCATTTCTTGAAAAAGAAAATGAAAAAAAATTATACGTAATAGACATCAAATGAGAAAAATAGACAGCAAAGCTATCCTATACCATTCTGCTACATTAAAATGCATTAAAATTGTAACCTTTCTTTGTATAGGTAACTTTTTAAAATATTTACATGTCACTGAAAAGTTGAAGGGATGAACCGATTTTTATATATATTTTTTTGGTTAATTACAGGAAAATAAAAAAATAGTGCGTGCGTACAAAGTACACATGTCAGAAGTGTAACTTCTGTGGCAAACTTTTAGGATTTTTAAGTCTTGTTTATATTTATACAAGTGTAAAACTTTAGATTGCCGAGACTTAGATGAAGGGAAAAAGATATGTTAGGAATCTAATAAATTTAATTGTTTTTATGAAATTAAATGTCGAAAATTAATATAAATAGTTTATTGAAATCTCAAATGACGAATTGTAAATAAAAATTGCAGAGAAAAGAGAATTTAAGAAATATCTTATGAATAGTATATTAAATTATTAAATGACGAATGGCAAATTAAAATGCCGCATGTAAGTTGTAAATATTAAAACTACCTTCAAACTAAGTAGGATCAGAAACGCTGCACATTTTCGTAACGCTAATCACGCGTTTCATGCGTAAAATTTTTACCCTCATGCGCATTAAGATGTTTCACTTCAAAATAGTTATCATTCAGAAATCAAACCCCACTGTTCACGCCGGCCGTGACCCTGGCATTAGAGGTTACCAAGTATCACCAGGGCCCATCGTGGTGAAGGTAGCCTCGATCACTGTAGACGGCGGGAGGAGAAATTATACGAGAGATTCCAGAGGGTTCGAACAGATTTGAATGATTTTGCACCTACCTGGTCTCCAGGCGCCGATCTCCTCGACGGCGACGAGCCCTGGCAGATGAATGAAACGTGGGTCGTGTATTTGTAAGTGTGTGAGTGAAATTTGTCTGTAACTTGCTAAAGCGTCCCGGAGAGCTGCTGTGGACGACGCTGGTTCTCTCTTCCACTCCAAAAACACAAGAACATCAGGAAAATCCAACTGCAACCACCGCGTGGGCGGAAATAACCTACCCGCGCTCTGCCCGCCGCACTTCGTCGTGGGGCAATGATAGGGCTTCGAAACGCGACGTATAACCATCGGCACCAAACCAAAACGCGTGAATTACCGCACTTTCCCGACAAATCAAGGCACAAACCCACGAGACCGGCTTCTTTTCGCCCGTTCGATAAGCCTCGCTGTTGACACATCGGCTCGGCTTCTAATGACCACAGACTATCTATAATCTATAGACTATATTGCTCTATACTCATAGAGCAGCGCAGAGGCGCCCTCTTGCGCCCAGTTGGCGCGAAAACCTACATTTCCACGGAATAGGAAACAAGGCGACTTTACCAGGCACAGCGACTATTATTAAAAAGAAAATTGTTGCAAATAAAATACAGTAAAATGTTTAAACGCGCAAATATCTTCAGTCTCAACATGAAAAATGCTGAAGGAGGAAAGAAAAATAAACCCCCGCAAACTGACACAAACAGAGCACGCCATCAGTCGTAGGGCAAATAAATGAAAATATTATAACTCACAGTCGTACTGCGGGCAGTTGTTCCGCGCAATGAGCGATGCCTCTAATATCGGACGTTGACAAAGCGCTCAGCGGCACCCATGAAAACGTTCAAATACATCATCGCTTCTGACAGCACGCTTCTGCAGACTATGAATTGCCACATTTTATTTCAACCGCGCTACAGCAGCGATTCTTTGATATTTTATTAATGTAAGCGCTTTCGAGAAAGAGCTACAGTTTTAAGTTATCTATATAGCTTTTATTTATTTATAATCGAAAATCTAGAGCATCTTAATTGAGAATGTATATGACGGAAGTGACGTTTGTACTTATTGCTGGGGTGGTTGGATAGTCAAATGTAAAGAGACTGCAATAACTCGTTAACGACACGATCCGAGATCGCAGTAGGGGTGCTATAAAGATGGCCGAGATCGTGGGTTCGGTAAGTAACTCGGCGGAGCTTTTGCGCTCGCCACCCCTCTCGGTTACGCTGTAAAAGCCAGTAGGGTTACACACTTAAAAAAAAAAAAGATATGGTACCCAGTTCTTACTGACTGCTTCAGGCATTGCCCGTTGCTTTGTGATAACCAGTGATGCTATAATAAATCCACCAGACTTCTGCCTTTGTCATATTGGCAAACTCATTATAGTTTATTTATTGTATGGCGTTATTGATTACTGTCATATACTAGTTTCATTAATATACCCCTTCTAATACACATTTAAATAATTAATTAATTTATGTGTATATTTCTTTTCTTATTTCTTTATATATAAAAGAGACATCCAGGTATGTATTGACTTATCACGATATCTCTGCAACCATAAAGCGTAGAGACTTGAAATTTAGTAGGTTCATTCCTTTTGCCAACTAGAGATCAGCTATGGACGTATTTTGGGAAATTCCACCCTCCAGGGGGGGGGGGGGCGTTAATTATAAAAAAAATAATTTTCACATTTAAACCCTTCATCTTTTATGGTATGTAAAACATGGTCAGTTTTTTTTAACGTTATAAAAAACTGTCAAAAGTAAATTTTAGGAAATTCCACCCTCAAAGGGCAGAGCGGGTATATATTTTATTTGTAAATCAATTTGCCTATATTAATGAAAATGCTAATATATGAATAAAAAAGAGGTGTCCTTAATCTTAGATAGATAAATACTTTATTGCACAGCCTGGAAAGACGATCTTATTTCATAAGCTATCTCTTAACAGACATCCTTTGGGTACAGAAAACTGTAAGTGAAAGAAAGGAACTAATTAGACATTCCTTAATATGACTGTAAGTACATATATAAAATAAAATATACAAAATAGAATTATATATATATTAGTAGCTCAAAATGACGTTCGGCCTCAGCGCCAAGAAACAAAAAGCGTTCTTTTAAGTAATTAGGAACAAGCGGAATGAAAAGAATAGACTAAAGGAGGGAAAGGACATGTAAATCACGGCGTTGCCTATGGAAAGCCATTTAAATAATTTTAGTATATTATTGTTAAAATAACACACATTATATAGTATACTTTTATATTTTTGTTATTCATCTTGCTTGGAAAGGAAGAGTCAAATAAATTATGAGATTTTAAAGAGATTTCTTGTGAATGGAGATTTCGGTTGTGACAGGTTATAAGAAGTGTCAGCATAATTAAGAATTGATATCAGAAGTGTTTGCGCTAGAGCAAAAAGCAACGCGTAAAGAACCGGTGGCTGTAAAAAAAATTCTACTTACCTCACTTACCTGCGGTGACCACGACAGAGGGTGATCAAAAATGATGCCTTAATGTTTTACACTATTACTACACTAACAAATTCTTATAAAAAATCACAGCTAATACTCTGTGTATGGTATGCCTATGCTCGTCTTCTGTTTGTGTGTGTATGTGTATGTGTATCTGAGTGTGTCTGCGTGGGCGTGATATTATTATATTGAGGACTTCAAACCAGTTAAATTGTTCACTCCATTTTAAATAGATTCAAATTAAACACTATAAAATAGTTTGAATATTAACGGTTTGACTGCAAGTGATCATACACTCAAGCATCTGCGTCACGCATAATGTATATGTAGCTCATGTTTTTCGCTACATAAAAAAATGTACTCTACGTAAAATAAAATTTTACCTATTTTAAGGTATTACTGATATATATATCCATAAAACTTCGGCGTGAGTTTGCTAATAAACAAAAATCACTCCCATCAAAGCGTTATGTGGATGTAAAAATATAATGCCAAGTTGTGACGTTGAGTGATGCGTTCTCTCGCGTCTCCTATTGTCAGTCAAATAAAAGAGATTTCACAATATGAATTATTTTAATTCCAACCGAAAGTGCCTCCGTGAATAGAGATGATTGTGAATCGTTTGTGTCGTAGTAAAATATTCATACAGATTTGAATGAACACTGAACGTATTACAGGGAAGGTTAATCGCTGTGACTTTCTTACTGTAATGTTAAGTATATATTATGCGTGTGCGAATTTCTACGTGGCCTTGATTTTGTTTGGTGACACAGTCTTATTAACTCGGAAATCTATCAATAGAAAACCTTGGTGTGTGCCATATACAAAACACAATAAATGACTTATTTTCATTAGCAATTGTACTTACAAAAAAAAAAACTAGATGTGTTCAATAAACTACGAGATAGAAGTGAAAATTTCATCACGTCGAATTTATTATACAAAATAAGGTGATAAATCCCATATTCATAGAGTAATAAAAATTTAACAATATATATATAGAACTATTTGTAAAGAAATTATTGTAAATAATGTTTTGTTAATTCATCCATACGACTCTATTAGCGATATTATACGCCCCTAAGACCATGTGTGCTACAATCACTGCTGCTTTTATTGTGCCACAACATATAATCCTAATAACTAATTTTTTTTCTTCTTATTCGTTCACTCTTGGCAGTGGTCATGGTTATCAGTTACGCTCTAATGCACGCTTCGAGATAGTCCTCCAACAGCCTCTGTCAACGGCACTGCGTGAACACTCTGATATAGTAAGCTGAGTCACGGCTTTTATTGAACCTGTCCATTTCGTTGGGGATCGACCACGCGACCGCCTCCCTTTTACACGGCCTTGAATCACCAGGTGTTCGATGGTTGCTTCCTTTCTGGCAATGTGGCCATAGAACTTAAAAATTCGCAGTTAGACAAGACATGACAGTCTCTGTTTAATCTTAAGTTCTCTGAGTATGGAAGAGTAAGCGCGAAAAACTGTCCAACTTAGAAGTCGTCACCAATATCAACACCACCAATAACTAATTATAATACAGGATAATTTTAAAACTTTAATATAATAGACGAGCCGTCCAGCGCGATTTCGTCTAAAAAAGGTAAGTAGCAACCCATTAACGTCCCACTGCTGGGCACAGGCCTCCTCACTCATATGAGAGAGGCTTTTTAGAGCATATAAGTATAATGCTGTTAAACATGATTTATATACATATTTCCATTAAACATTAAACTCAATACATTAATACTTTCTTAAGGCTTTACTAATACACTTAACATCAAACTACAACTGTCGTACTCTCCGAACAAGCTTCGCCAGCTTCCCAACGCGACGTCATCATTCGCGCCGCTTAACTTAGTCAATATAAAAACTAATATCATAACGCAAACATATTTTGACTTGTTCCACATTCTATTAAGGCAGTTAATGGAATATTTCTTTACAGTATACTTATTATTTATTTAAGATCTCGCAAAATTATCTTTATTGTACTTGTATCGACGATCATCATTAATAAATTATAATAAGGAATATAAATACTTTTAATTGTATAACGAAACTGGCGAACGTAGCCAAAAACTATAAGTCAAAAAGGCATTTCATTAAAATCGTTCTTTAAATAAACATCGAATCACAACATATATGATGCTATATTGTGGATTCAAAAAACCATTTCATAAACGATAGATATTTATTTATTAGGTTTCCAATAAAACTTATTACTAGGTACATGGTGAAAAAAATATTTACATTGACACAACATACATTCATACATAGCATCACGCCTCAATCCCATAGGGGTAGGCAGAGACAACATCCTTCCACTTGCCACGATCCTTGTATATCTCCTTCGCTTCTTTCATTCGCATTAAACCTTTCATACAAGTTCGTCGGTTTAGAGTACACTTGACCTGGCCGTTATTTAAAATGTCCTGGATTTGGTCCAGGAACGTTCGCCTTGGTCTTCTCCTTCCAACTTTCGCATTCACTCTTGACTCATAAATCCTTTTTGTCAGTCTCCTTTCATTCATTCTCTCTACATGCCCAAACCATCTAAGCATACCTTTCTCAATTTTAGTCACTACGTCTTCTTTTATACCACAACGTTCTCTTATCACACTATTTCTTACTCTGTCACTCAGTTTTAATCCACTCATGCTTCTCAACGCTCTCATCTCTACCGCATTTATTTTACTTTTTTGATTCTTCTGCCATACCCAACTTTCACTACCGTACATAAGTGTTTGCACCAACACTCCTGCATGCACTGCCAGTCTGGCCTTTTGAGACACCATCTGGCTATTCATAAAGGCGTGCAGAGCACCATTTACCATATTCCCTGCATTTACTCTCCTTTCAATATCACTTTCACGTGTTGCATCTGTTGTAAATTTATATCCCAAGTATACAAACTCTTTCACCTCTTACACTAGTTCCCCATCTAGCAAAATATTGCCATTCAGCATAGATTCATCTCGTTCAAAAAGCATAACTTTCGTTTTGTTTACATTCACTTTCATTCCTTTCCCTTTCAAAGCTTCATTCATAATATTTAGCATCTCCTGTAGCTCATTAGCGGGTGACGCAAGTATTACTTGATCATCAGCGTAGAGTAAAAATTTGATTAGTAATTCATTCATTCTTAACCCATACATACTTTCTTAAATCTGTCAAACATTTGTCCATAAATAGGTTGAAAAGCCATGGTGACGCAACACATCCTTGTCGAAAACACCTCTTTCGACAGGAAACCACTCCGTGTACGCTCCGTTTATTCTGACACAGGCACTAGAACCCNCCCCGTTTATTCTGACACAAGCACTAGAACCCACATAGAGAGACTTCAATGCTTGAATCAGATAACCGCTCACCCCATACGTAGATAACGTTGACCTCAGCTCATTCCTCACCACCAAATTAAAGGAAACAACGACATGATTTAAAACAAAAAAGTGCATATGCAGACTTCTATTACAAAGTGAAAAATTATAAAAAATTAAAAATAAAATTATAATATTATGACGATAATAATATAAAAAGAAAATGTATTAAGTTATTACAACTAAACTAAACTAAGTACAAGCTTGCTTATAAATATTGATATTTTAATATTGTAAATTATAAATTGAATTATTTCGTATTGCGATTCGGTGTTAGCACATGTCGTCGGTGTTAGCCAAGAATTTTTCTAGTATTGCTGAAGTGGAAATAATCTCGCGAAGAAGCAGTTTATTACGTTCGCAATATCGCTACGAAGCGAGGCGGGATTCGATTGCCACTGCTGTGTATGCCACAAATTGATTTCTAAATAATTTGTCTATGTCAGAAATTCACACAACTGGTGGAATTTATTGCTAAAATACTACTACTGTAATATATATTTTAGGATATAAAAGTAATTCCTTGGTTAAAAATTAAAGAAATGCTCCAATGACATATTTGCGTAACGAGTACAAAAGCGTTACATACCTGTTTAAATATACTAGTGTTCGCTTAGTAGTTGAATTTCGACTACAATTAATTGAAATTATAGGTTTGAACATTTTTAAGATTTTGTTATGAAAGCCTATATTCAAAAAGTATACTATTATTACTCCAGCGTCTACCGGTTTATCAGACTATGCTCAAAAAATGATGCAATAAATTATTTATATAAAATTGAGTCCTATTTCCTCATGTCATTGCATCAAGCGTGCACTGCTGGACCACGTTCTTTATGAAAGAAAATCAACTTAGTTGCCAAGAACATCAGTAATTTTAAGAAAACTAAACTATCTTAGTAACTTTTCTAATGTAACCTCCTTAGTATTTTTGGCAATATAAACTTTTTTAAGTGTTTGACAGATCTGTCCATGTAAACTCTATAAATGTGTGTGTGTTGTGTTTTCATTGATTTAATGTAGTTATATGCACAATGATAATATATTTTTAAAATTGGCATTATAAAAAATATGAGCATTGTGCAATCCGTCTCTATATAAACTATACGTGTGGTAAATTGCTCCTCATACTCCTTCGTCCGTGCAATTTTCGTAATAAGAGGTATTGAATTTTTGCTTTACGTATTAGAATTTAAATTATACTATATTTCATTATAAAGTTAACATTATTAAATTGCTAAAATGTTACTTTCTCTTTGCAAGAAACAACAACACAGCGCGAATTGCAATACATGTGAATTTGTTGGATAATTTAATATTGCATTTTTTTCCTTTGCAAATTATTAGTATTATTCATTTGCAAAGATGCTTTAAAATTCTCTCTAACCAGGACTACTTTTTGATACTTCATTTATGCGGTAGTGCAAATACTTGCTTCGGTGGAAAATGTTTTAAATTGTAATCCCTGTCTTAAAGGCTCACTAAAATATTTATCTCACAAACCAAAACCCAGCCATTATTTGCATGACTTTGCTAGACCGCCATATTTTTTTTTGTTTGAGTACTTGATTCTTTAGCAGGCGTCAGGGGTTCAATCCTGAACAAATTTAGGAAATTGTCTTTTCTAATTAACTTTGCTCTGGATTAGTAAGAAGCTTTGGCCGTGGCAAATTACTAACCTTCGAGAAAAAGAACAAATTTACGTTACAATGTTATATAGAAACAAACTATCTGTGGATAGGTTAGCGTGCTCTAATCTTAGACAGTATTATCACTTAATATCAGATAAGGTCAAAGACAAGCAGTTTCTAATCAGCAATAAAAAAATTACGTTTATCCTTATCAGCAACTGTTTTAAACTACTTTGTATGCGTTTTCCAGTTCAATTTCCACTCCTATACAAGAAATGCCTTCAAATACAAATTGAATGTGTTAGCGGCTATAAAACATATAACTGATACCGAAACCATTACGCTATTTGAACCAAAATGAATTGCGAAACGTTCGTGCGTCAGTATTTAGACTCAAATAAAAAACTAACATACGTTCTATCCATGTGTTAGGTGTATGTACCAATAAATGAAAAGCTATCACTAAAATTCAATCAGTATGGGTCCGTTTGGTTTTCATTGCGTTCATCTAGAACGTAATGAATTAATAACTCTGTATACAAAACGGTTTACGCACTTTATGCGATATTATTCAATTTTCACGTTATTTTAACTGGCAATCTAGTAATGGCACAAAAATTTGGGAGTATATTGAATTGAATTTTATCTACATCTCTTAATTCGTTGCATTATTCACTTATCGATATGAACAAATATTTGACGGCCTCGCTGGCGCAGTGGTGCGGGTATTCGCTTTGCTAGCGGAGGTCCCGGGTTCGATCCCCGGTAGGACGAATTTAGGAAATTGTATTTTCTAATTTGTCTGAGTCTGGACTGGTGGGAGGCTTCGGCCGTGGCTAGTTACCACCCTACCAGCAAAAACGTACCGCCAAACAAAGAGATTTGTGTTCCGGTACGATGCTGTGTAGAAACCGTAAGGGGTATATCGCCTCTTAACAGATTAGCGCGCTTCCATCTTAGACTGTATCATCACTTACCATCAGGTGAGATCACAGTCAAGCGCTAATCTGTCAGCAATAAAAAAAAAGTGCGTGCGTACAACGTACACATGTCAGAAGTGAAACTTCTTTTAATTCTTGCTTGTATTTATACCAATCTAAAAGTTTAGATTTTCGAGACTTGGAGTGAGGGAAAAAGGAATATATGCTAGAAATTTAATTGCCATTGCAATATGTAAATTGTCGAAAGTAAATACAAATAAGTTATTGAAATCTCACATGACAAATTGTAAATAAACATTCCACGTGCTTTTGTCAATATTAGAAATTATGTAGGAAATTTCGACTTTTTTATATCTATAAACTAAATAAAACTACATATACATATTACATCAGTTACATACGAGGATAAAAATTAAAAAATAAATATATATAAGATGTGTGCTCCTACAATGCTGACAATACTACCTCTTTGGATAGCTAAGCAGTCCAAGGTAAGCGCCAGCTCTGGGGTCATTTGTGCAATCTAGCAACCGCTTAGATAGATTAAAAATATTTTTGGTTCAGAGCCCTGCGGTCCCATATTTTCCACGCCAAATGGCAGAAATATGTAACGTTTTGTAATAGACCCATATTTCTGCAATTTTTTAATTTCGGCATCGGTCGCCACAATACCAGGCAACTTTGAAGATAATTTTAAACGTAAAGGTGCCATGGTATCAATCATGGTCGCATCCCATACCAGGCACCATTCCTCCAGTCGTCGCTTCAACCGATGGACGTCCACTGCTGGACATAGGTCTCACGTATTGACGTCTACAAGGCCCGATCTTGCGCCGCCTGGCTCCAGCGGCTACCGACGACCCTCTTTATATCACCACCTTGTGGGGGTCTGCCAACACTGCGGCGTCCGGTGCGGGGTCGCCACTCCAGCACCTTCGGCCCCCAACGTTCATCGGTCCTTCGGACTATGTGCCCTGCCCATTGCCACTTCAAGTTCGCGATTCGTAAAACTATGTCGGTGACTTTGGTTCTACTACGGATGTCTTCATTTCTAATTCGATTACGTAGAGAAACTCCGAGCATAGCCCTCTCTGTCGCACGCTGAGTGACTCTGTAAATTAAAGTAATTCCGTCAGGTCTCTTACCATCGCTACGTACAATACCGTTTGAGCCGGTACGTTAGCAGCGGCAAGAGCTCCACGAATAATATCATTCAACGCTGCTTGTCCTGAAAGGCGACCGGTGCTGCGCTGACAATATAGACCGTGGTGTCCTAAGCGGTCAACTTGGACTCCACAAGGACAGCAATGAAGATGGACCAATGGCAAACCTAAAGGAATACGATTTTGAAATTAGAATTTATGAAATATTTTTATTTTATATATTATGAAAAATAGTATATTAAATTATTAAATGATGAGTGGCTAATTAAACTGCAGCATGTTATTTGTAAATATTAAAACTACCTAACCATCAAACGAGTTAGCATAAAAAACGCTGCACACCTTTGTGATGCTTATCACGCGTTTACTCCGTACAGATTTTGCCCTCATGCGCCGACAGAAGTTTCACTTCAATAAATTAAAACTTCTTGAATGAGCCTCCTTGACTTAATTACTGAATGAACAGCTTCGGACAGAAGATCTTTAAATATATCAGTGTAAACGAGGCTGTCTCATCTGTTAATTTATTATAACATATATTATTTTAGTAAATGAGATTGTAAGCAATAAGTGTCAAAATATTTATTCCTTTTGAAGGGAAACCAGAGCCATGGTTCTCGCTTAGAGAAATTGCGGATTCGTATCCTGGGTAGGTATCGTTTAGTTACTCCTTATAAAGATAAAAATTAAATGTTATTAGCACATGAGTGTGCCACCATCTTGTCATCATCACTCATTATTAGGTGGAATCACAGTAAAGCGTATCAGCGATAAACAAAATTCAATAAAGCAATAACTTTGGTGGATGATTGCCTAGATGTCCTTGGTATTGGTATGAAGTGGAAACGATTTCGTAGTGGAGATGCAGTTTATTACGTTTGCAATATAGCCACGGAGCGCACTATTCAATTGCCGCTGGTCTCTTCAGATCAAATTTATTTCTAAATAATTCGCCTTTTCAATCGAGCCATTGAAAATAATGACGATAACTTGCGGTTACAGCCCTGTTGAATACACTTTTTCATTCGCTTTTTTATTGAAATGCCTTTTTTACTATATCATAAACATCTGTAGATACAATAAATAAATCTATTAGGCAACCAAAACAGTTTTTGCGGCTTTAATTTATTGAAGTGAAACTTCTTTAGGTGCATGAGGGTAAATCTCGTAAGATTTACCCTCGTGCACCTAAAGAATACGGATACGGATGTGCGCCATGGATATGTGTAGCGATTTTATGCTATGTCGTTTGAAGGTTAGGTAGTTTTAATATTTACAAATAACACGTGGTGCTTTAATTTGCCACTGTCATTTAATAATTTAATATACTATTTTTCTTAAAATATAAAATAAAATATTTCAAAAAAAGGAAATTTAATTAATAAAAAATCACTTGGCATTTTATTTACAGCTCATATTTATAGTACACTAGCTGAAACTGCGACTTCGTCCGCGTGAAATGTTTTTTCGGTAGCTTTGTTATTAATTTAGGCAAATTGTTTTACAAATCAAAATATCTTTAATCTAGTAGGCCTATTATAGCACTTTTGAACCGTCAAATATATATTTTTTCCACGCAATAATTCTAATGTACTTCTGAAGATCATATTAAAGAACGACTTAAAATATAAAGTTACAAGGGCTCCTTCGCGCCCTAAGAAGAAACCCACCACAAACTCAGTCGGGTATTTTGTTTTTTTTTTTGTTACCTATTTGCTGTGTATTGCTGCAAAGAGCTTATAGTCCCTTTTCAGGCTCTAGATTATCCGTGTACCAAATTTCATTTATATTTGTTGAGTAGTTATGGTGTGAAAGCCCGACAGAGTTACCTTCGCATTTATAATATTAAACCTATTAGTAAATAGTGTTACTTAACACCATATTTCTTACTGCACTACGATCTTAAGAACTTTCCTCATAGATGATTGTGTTTATGAGGCAGTGGCATTTAATGAATCGCGAAGGAATTTATATGGAATGGTACTTGATCAAGCACGAAATGTAAATAATTAAACATTTTAGTACACTGTAAAGAGTTTTGGATTAAAAATGTACTGAGATGTATCAATAGTTAATACCCCCGCAACCCCCCTTGCGAGTCGAATTTAGTAAAATCCGTTCTAAGCCTACCTCTTCTCGGCAAAAGGCACATTCCTACTAAATTTCAAGTCTCTACGCCTTACGGTTCCAGAGATATCGTGATGAGCCAATAGTTAACACCCCCGCAACCCCTCTTGCGGGTGGAATTTCGTACAATCCGTTCTTAGCTGACCTCTACACGGCAATAATAAAACATCCTACCAAATATCTCTCATATATAGATAATAATAATCTATCATTCGAAGTAAATAAGACGGAAACTATTTTACTTCTATTTTACTTTTCAAGTATAATTGTAAAACGGTGTTCTCCATAATCCTTCCAGATTTACATTTTTATCCAGACTTGCTAAAGTATTATTGTATTTTGAATTTATAATCGTAGTTGATTTGCTAATTCAGGATTATTTTAATTAAAAAAAAAACACCATGGCAATAGTCCAAGTAAATCAACGGCTTTGTCAAGTCAAAGATAGATATAACGTGTCAATAACATTTTTTTAGAAGAAAGACTATAATAAACTTTTTTCACAATAAATTTACACTACAAAAACTATGATTTTATTACACATAAGAAATAGTTTTAGAGCAAATATTTCGTTTCAAAAACTCCATAAACATTCAGCCTATTGTGACAAATCTTATGGAAATTATTGTGTAATTCAATTCTATGAACGTGGCGCAATGCCATTGATAAAAAGTATACCGAGTTATTCTAGCATACAGTTAACCTTTGTTAATTTGCTAAACGCATTAAAGATTCTATTTGATTAATAGCTAGTGACGTGAATGGGCAATGAACAGCCATTTGTCGTCAATTGTGCTACACGTAGCTATTGGTCAAGCGCCCTCGGCATTGTGCAGCGAACAGAACATGTTAATTATCTCCGGAGTCATGTTCTGGCAATGTCACCAGGCCCACTAATTGTTCTGTTTATAACAGATTTATGGAAGCTATTCAGCTTGCTTAAACGTATTCATAAAATAACCTGACTAAATCTTTTGATTATACAAAGAAGTATTGCCCTGCCCTATAACACTTTTCTTCAGAAATAACTTCATAATCAGTTTTAGCCGTAAATTTAAGAAGTTGAGACATATATGTGCTGCATGTTTAATATGTAATTTCTCTTCAAAATTACTAAAGCAGTTTTGTTTCTATTGCTTGACTGTAATCTCACCTGATGTTAAGTGACGATACAGTTTTAATGGAAGCGTAGATAGATAGACAAATACACTATCCTGATAACTAATAGCCTAGTGAGAGGTGATTTACCTTTTATGGTTTTTACACAGCATCTTACTGGAACACAATCTCTTGCTTGGCGACATAATTTTGCTTATATGGTGCTAATTAGCACTGGCCGAAACCTTTCATCAGTTTTCTAAATTCGCCCCACGATGGAACCCAGGGCTTTAGCAAGCATAGCAACTATTCACACCATTACGCTGGGATTGCCGTCTAAATATATAAAATCTGTAGTACAAAAATATTACAATATAATTTAACATAACCGATACTAGCTTTTAGAAGACAAGGTACGCTTAGTATATATAACTTCCGTCGATCTTTGCAGGACGACCTTATAATATAATTAAAGTAGTAGTTTTTTAACTACTAAAGTAACGCTTTAAAGGATTGACCCTATAATCTTTGCTAGAAAACCAAGTTACTTCTACTGTTGATTTATTAAGTCCAGTAGTTTTATACCATTTTTAAATATGCTAATGGAACATAAGATTTTACAATTGAACAACTGAAGTCATATTTTAGACCCTATTAGATTGAAAAATCTGTATACTTTCCTTTGACATACTTACACTAAATACTGGAAATACTGGAAATAATAATGTTTCTTAATGAAAATTTCTGTTACTCTTAACTTGAATAAAATACTTATACAATTGTCAACAACTCTTGTATTATTCGTGTTAAGGCATTCTATTATCGTTCCATCTTGAAGAGGGAAGAAATTTCATGCACCCCATTCTTGATATCCCAAGGCCAAAACAATTAATATTTAATAATTACCCAACCCTTCCTTAGAAGTCGTTTATTGGTATTGTTATTACCTCCTCCGTTTACTATATACCTAAATATACAATTAAAGCTTTAGTTCGATAAACAGAAAAGCTATTATTAATGTAAGATAATAGAAATTTTACTTAATAAGTATTTTCTTTAACATCTTTATTTGTATAATTATTCTCTGCAAGTTTTCTTGTTAGTTCACGTTTTAATAAATATTGGATAAATATCGCGGAAAATACAGGAAATTGTATTTTTTAATATTTCTAGCTCTGGACTAGTGGGGGGCTTCGGCCCTAGCTAGTAAGCATCATAACTACTAAGAAATGTTCACAAGACCAATATTTGCTTGCGTATTGATAAATTTTGAATAACTTTGTTATATATGTAAACAGACAACAGGAATGACTAGATTAATGCGAAAATAATTCAATTTCAATATCATAAACAACATGTATTCCGATTTACAAAAAGTACTTTAAGAATCAGTTATAACAGTAAATTATGTCTAAAAAACACACTGGAAAAAGGAGTAAAATTCGGACAATAGACCAGTTTATACACTACTATCTTATCTTATTAAAATCAGGTTTTAAATGCAGATTTTTGTAAAAAAAAAAAAAGGAAAGAAGCTCTTGATATACCAAAATTCACTAAGAAAAATAATTTTAGGTTTAAATTTTTACTAAATATAAGCTCTTAATATTAGCATCCTTTGGTATTAATAGTTCTCGAGAGGACGTACCTCATAATATTTTAAACTGGGTTTTTACAAAACGCTTATATGCACCAAAGCTTTTAGCTTCACATCAACATGATTATCTTGATTAAAATATTTTAAGGTAAGCGCTGAATGTAATTTAAGCAACTAAGAGCGTAGTTTCTAAAATAATATTCTGAAAACTGAGTACAATGAGCTGAGTATAAATGAATTAACACCAGTGTAATTTTAAAAGATCATCTTACTGTTTGTGTGATGCCCAATGGCATGCCTCTTGACAAGAAGCCGGGTGTCTATACCCGGCTTCTTGTTAAGAGTCACTGATTCGTTATCCTGGGCAAGCACTACTAAAGTTGTTTAAAGTTTATCATTGAACATTTCGAAACGTTCTTTGAGGAAACTGTACGCTTTTTTGTAGCATTGTAGTGAGTCTACCTAAAAAGTCTCCTTCCTAGAAGTAAGATGTATTTCCAAAATTGAGACGTAAGTAAGCGGGCTCATCTTGCTGTCTGTCAAGTTTTTTTATTGTAAGGAAATACAATTTTTATTACGAATTTGTACTAATAATATACCATTGTGCTTCCTTCAATTGGAATAAGTGAATTTGAGATTTACCATCCAATTGGCAAGCAAATCGATATTTTATATAAAAATACATAATATACAAATTTATGAGACCCAACGTAATTTTTAACCAATATAAATCCGACGTAAATCAATCTGTTCATTGCGTTCGCATAACTAATTAATTGACTGCATTTAGATATATCTTGGTTTTATCATCTATCAAAACATTACCATTCATTGTATATTCATCTCTTTTAAAGAGCATAACTTTCGTTTTGTTTACAGTCACTTTCATTCCTTTCCCTTTCAAAGCTTCATTCATAATATTTACCATCTCCTGTAGCTCATTAGCGGATGACTCAAGTATTACTTGATCATCAGCATAGAGTAAACATTTGATGAGTAATTCATTCATTCTTAACCCATACATACTTTCTTTTAAATCTGTCAAACAGTTATCCATGAAAAGGTTGAACAGCCATGGTGACGCAACACATCCCTGTCGAACACTTCTTTCGACAGGAAACCACTCCGTGTACGCCCCGTTGATTCTGACACAAGCACTAGAACCCTCATAGAGAGACTTCAAAGCATGAATCAGATTACCGCTCACCCCATACGTAGCTAACGTTGACCATAGCTCCTTCCTCATAACTCGATCATAGGCCTTTTCTAAATCTACGAACGCGCAATATTATAACGTTTTATAGATATACTGTTAAAATATAGGGCATCTAATATAGTGAAGATTGTAATAGTTTCTAATGCTCAATTTCTAGAATGTAACCTGATCTAGTAAATCTGTTTGTTAAAAATTTATCTTAGAGTAACACCTGATCGGCTTGAAATTTATCACTTTGAACGGATTTCATTGGACTAGAAAAGATCCGAGAGACACCGCCGGGCACAGCTAGTTTTATAAATATGTAATATCAATTTTGCCATAATCCTAAAAAATATTTGTAACATCATATATTTTCTTATCTGCAACTTTTGCATATTTTATTATGAAACGAGTTTAAAAAAATAATTTCATATTTTAACTTCCAAGAGATTTTTACACATTTGAATATAATTCAGTATACAGCGAAATTTTCGGACTCCCAAATTTAATAATTTTAATTAACTAATGACATTCATTAAAAAGACGAAAGAAGTTTAATCATATTAAGCATGAAATATAATTTTGGAAGATATGAATGCACTGCGTCTGAGATATATAAGGTGGAAAACAAAGTAACATTTTTAAAAGCAGCACATATATTATTATTTGTCTGCATAGAGAATCTGTACAAAGATATGTTCATAATTGGGATAATTTTGAGGATGAATGATACATAAAAAACTAAAAGTGCGTGCGTACAACGTACACATGTCAGAAGTGAAACTTCTTTGGCAAACAAATTTTTAGATCTTGTTTATATTTATACAAATCTAAAATTTTAGATTTTCGAGACTTAGAGGCAGAGAAAAGAAGGATATGTTAGGAATTTAATGAATTTCATTGTCATTAAAATATTAAGTAAATTAATATAAATAATTTATTTAAATCCCAAATGACGAATTGTAAATAAAAATGCCTCGTGTTTTTTGTCAATATTAGAATTTATTAATTAAATTTAAATTCGAATTTAAAAAAGAGTATTTATGAAATTTTTATTTGATATTTTATGAAAAATAGCAATTGGCAAATTAAAGTGCCACATGATATTTGTAAATATTAAAACTACCCGATTTTCAAACGAATTAGCATAAAAAACGCTACATATCTTCGTGACTTTAATCACGCGATTTATCCGTAAAATTTACCTTCTTGTGTCTAAAGAAGTTTCACTTCAATAAAATAAAACATTAATATTATTGTAAATGTAATATTTTTTATTAAAGTATCTTGTGATGAAGAGTTGTAAAATAGTCAGTATAGTTAATGATACTAAAGTAGCTAATAAAATTAATCTGTTAAAGACAATCTATCACACATTTTTAAATTTGGTTTAATTTGATAAAGACACCTAGTCCAATGTAATTGAAATATGTATTTTCTTACTTATATATTTTTTTCGTTAGGAAACATTAATACCTTTTCATTAGAGTATCTTATTTTAAAGACGAATCGAGGAAAATTTAACCATGCAATGAATTTCGTTCTAATTGAAAAGAAAAGAAAAGTTTAATAACTATTCGTTGGATAATAATATCTTGGTATTTCAAGCACTCGATCTAGGCGGGCTCTGAAATGTTCGTACAGTTTCTACCAACTTCTTTAACTTACGCTTCGATGGCAAATTTAATAACTTATTCCCTTTTCATTCGGTACGAACAGCCATTATATCTTACCAGAAGTATTGCCTTTTAATAATAAGGCCTTTACGACAACATTTCAATTTATATTTTCATTTTGCTTGAATGTAATCTCACCTGATGGTAAGTTATGACATAGCCCAGAGTCACACAGGGGGTTCTTGAGCCAATGAAGCGGTAAAAATCTATTACATATTTGTCTAAAAGTGCTGATTTTGTACCCCTTCTAGCAGTAAAACACTTTCCTAATCTGTATCACTTACCATAAAATGAGATCACATTCAGACCTTAAGTAAAAAGGTTTTTTGAATGATTATGATAGAGCTAATAATAATGACTACGGATAATACTGAAATGAATTAGTAACTTAAAAGTTTTGCTTCATATATAGAAGATCCCAAAATACTAAAATATCTTTTTTAACTTTTTAGCAGTTGTATTGGTATTACGAATGCTTATACAAATTATTTTACGTCAGGTGACGACTTCGCTGGCGCAGTGGTGCGAATATTCGCTTTGCTAGCAGAGCCCCCGGGTTCGATCCCCGGTAGGGCCAATTTGAAAGTTCAAAGTTACACGGCGTACGATGGAGAGGGCTATGCTTAGAGTTTCTCTACGCGATTAAATCAGAAATGAGAAGATCCATAGAAGAACCAAAGTCATCGCCATTCGGCCGTGGCTAGTTACCATCCTACTAGCACAGACGTAACGCCAAAACAGACAGATTTTTGTTCCGGTACGATGTTGTGTAGAAACCGTAAGGGGTACACGGCGTCTTACCCAGATTAGCGCGTTTCCATCTTAGACTATATCATCACTTAGCGTCAGATGAGACTACTGTCAGAAATAAAAAAGGCGATCCATATACTTTACTGGTAGGTTAGTCTTTAGAAACAGATTTAAGGATAAAGTAATTCCGTAAGTTATAAAAGATATATTAACGTTGTAAAATTCATTGAAATTAAAAGGAACTTGTCAAAGAGTACGGCGTCGAACAGTAAAATGATTTCAAAATATGCGCAGTCAATTTCACGGCTGCTGCCTTGGCCTGGCCGCATTTTGCGCCAGACTGAATTATTACCCACTTGCCGTCCACCAGCTTGATAACAATTTGTCATCTGAAAGCCATGAAAGAATTGTCCACGCATCTTTATTAATATAAAGACTTTCTCATTTAATTTATTAAAATCGCAAAAGAATCAAAAACGGTCCATACATGATATGGATAGGTAAAGTAAAAGTAAGTAAGTAAGTAGCAGCCCATTAACGTCCCACTGCTGGGCACAGGCCTCCTCCCTCATATGAGAGAGGGTTTTTAGAGCATAGACCCACCACGCTGCTCCACTGCGGATTGGCAGGCATAGTACACAAGTGCACTCTCTATTCCTTCACTCTCATAGTCCGGTGTGACGGAAATCCGACACGACCGGAGAGAGATCAGGCGCAGGACCGACGGCTTAACGTGCTCTCCGAGGCACGGGGGTGGATCACACCGCCAACTTCCCAACTTCGGGCAAATATTGAGAAAATCTTAATAGAAAACTCAATATTGATTTTTGAATTGGCCCGACCCGGGACTCGAACCCAGGACCTCATGTCTGTAGTCGAACATGCTAACCACTAGACCAATGAGGCAGTCATGATGGATAGGTGAAGCGTGCTAATTGTTAACACGTAGTACGTTATCGTAACATATTTATACATTTAACTGCCTCATTGGTCTAGTGGTTAACTTGTTCCTGGATAGGCCAATTTAAAAATGGATATTGAGTTTTCTATTAAGATTTTCTCAATACGTGCCCGAATTTGGGAAGTTGACAGTGTGATCCGCCCTCATGCCTCGGAGAGCTCGTTAAGCGGCCGACCCTGCGCCTGTTCTGTCCGGTCGTGTCGGATTACCGTCACATCAGACTATGAGAGTGAAGAAATAGAGAGTGGACTTGTGTACTATGCCTGCCATCCCGCAGTGGAGCAGCGTGGTGGGTCTATGCTCTAAAAACCCTCTCTCATATGAGTGAGGAGGCCTGTGCCCAGCAGTGGGACGTTAATGGGCGGACTTACTTTTTACTTAAAGAAGACGATCCATTTCATCTGTACACTTTTATGAGAATGGAAATATTAAAGATTTAATTTAAAGAAGTTCGATTTGTGTATAATAATAAAATGTCTGCTAATTGGCAACATAAGTGTGAAAGTTTATACGGATGCTATTATTTAATGTTTATTTCTCCGTCACTGAAAATGGCTGCATATATTTAAATGAAGTTTGTCATCAAAAGAGTTTACGATTTAGAATATACGATACTTTACCCCACTGAACTCTCATAGTCCGATGTGCAGGTAATCCGACACAACCGCAAAGAGATTGGGCGCAGGACCGACGGCTTAACGTGCTCTCCGAGGCACGGGGGTGGATCACACCGCCAACTACCCAACTTTAGGCAAATATTGAGAAAATCTTAATAGAAAACTCAATATCGATTTCAAATTAACCCGACTCAGGACTCGAACCCAGGACGTCATGTCTGTAGTCGAACATGTTAACCACTAGACCAATGAGGCAGTCCGTCTTCTTTTATTATGTGAAATTTCTTGAAACAATTGCGGTTATAACTTTATAAACAAATTCTTAGCAGGGGTAAGCACAAAACTCAGTTATTACAAATGGAAATAAAACTACTTTACTTCCACAGTTTAACAAGGGTTATTAACCTCGTATGTAGGGCGGGGAACGCCCTCCAACTTTACACTCTATTATTAATGACAATCCCTTGCCCCGCCTTTCCTTAAGCTAGTGTAATGCAAATTTCGCAATATTTTGTTTACACAAACGCCGACACGACGCGATAACAAACTACGTAATTTTACGAGCTGACTTCGCTATACGTAACCATGTTGTAACCACATAGTGGTTTGTGAAAATCATTAAATTGAATTGTTATACTATTGTTTCTGATTTTACTATTCGATTTGGCATAGCCCGCAAAATACATGTCGAGTCGAGTAACATTAGTTGAAAAGCGTTTCGGAAATCACAACTCTTGGTTAAAGCTTTGTAATAAAATTAGTGCATACATTTATTCGAGGTTTTGAATAAATTTACCTTTTACATGTAAAGGGTCTGTTCAATACATATAAAATGATATATTTCAATGATACAATATAAAATATAAAACCTATTATTATAAAAATGCAATTTGTACAGGAATCTCTTTTGAGCTTTTTAATTCCACCGTCTAGCTTCTATGACCGGACAACTCGCAGAAAAGATAAATTCCATCCACCCTGGATGCGTGGCCTTCAGGCACAGTTCGATTTTATTGATTTTTTCTTCCCGTGCACGTGCAAGATGTGGAACGAACTACCAGGAACGGTGTTTCTTCAAGGTTATAATTAAGAGACGCCTATTAGGCAATTAACCGGCTAACTCGTTTGCCTACCAAGGCAATATAAAAAAGGAAGAGTCCTTTTTTAAGAAAAAGCAATCCATTAACATCTCAATACTGGATACAGGCATCCTCATACAAAGGAAAACTGTTTTTAGACCATAGACTCACCGCACAGCTCCACTGAAAATTGGTTGGTTGATTCTTCATATCATATCATCCCAGAATTGCTTCCGGGATACACAGCTCTCTTCACGATGTTTCAGGACAATAATGAATTTTAAAACATAATTACACACGTGTGTTTTTTGAAGATTTCAAAGAGACATACAACAAACGCCATAACAAAAAATCTATGAATGTATATATTATAAATGGTTTCAAAAATGTTATCATAACACTTGGTCAAGTACATTAAATTATAATCTGTTCATTTACTCAAAGTTCCGAACATATTTGGCTCTCACACGTTAAGATTTTCTTCAACACTATATAAAATAATTCTATATTAAAAATTCGCTAAAATTTTCTATATACATGTTTAAAAAAGTACCGTCATAAACATTTACTTTCCTAGTATAATACGGACAACCAACTAGAGAGACGTGTAAAGGCCTCATCTATAAATGATTAAGTTATATATATTAATCTTTTAAGTTTTTGATATGAAATAAATGACTTGAACGCATATTTAAATTCTCTTGAAAAAGTAGAAGAATTAGAACAATAAGAGAATCAAACTCATTAAACTGAAGCACTTTTTAAGCTAGCAAAAATTATGAAATTAGATTTTTTAAACTAATAGAACTTCCTCACTTGCTTGTTTAACGTCTCTATCATCATGCAACGAACGAATTATTAAAGAATGAATACGAAAACGCGAGAATTGTTTATTCGTTGTTTAAAAACAAAATTCCTAAAGTTGTTTCGTTCATTATAAAAACGCGTCGATGCAGTCTATTCCGTTGCACGCGATAAGTTAACTTTTACGACCCCTATTATCCTATGTGGTTAACAACAATGAAGTCATTTGCATACATAGAATATAATTGAGGGTTGGCGGTCGATAGACACGCTTGGCTATACTTGTATTATGAAACCAGAGGGCCAATTCGAGATTGCATTACAATGAAGTATCCTAAACGTTTATATAACTCCCAATTTCACATTCAAAATCATTTGCAAAAAGGAAATTTAAATCAATGCATAGAGCATGAAGAGTCAATTATAAACTCCTAATTTTCTACAATGAAGTAAGTATTACTGTACTACCTTGTGTCTAATAATATGTTTTGAAACATCATGTTTTAATGCTTTACTATAGGAAAAGGTTATGACTTAGCTTAATAAATAGAGTATTATTTTATCAAAATTCCAACAACATCAGTGTATAAATGAAGGTTGACTTTACGCAGGGGCCGTAAAAATTTATAATTAAATTACGGTTTTTATCGATAGCCTTTATTCAAATGTATTTTAAACTAAATTTATTTGTTTAGGTTTTAGTTTTCAATTGCCAATAATGACCTTTTTCTTCATTCACTTAAATTTAAGTACACTTGTTTTGCAGCGGATTTTACAGCGGAATCTTTTGAAAACTGACGTAAAAGTTTCAAATTTTGTCATAAGTCTAAGCTTAATAGCGATAAGTGCTAAATTGAAATTATTTTTTTTCTTTTTCAAATTCCTAAATTACTTCCATAAAATTACAGTCTATAAATAACCTTAAATAGACTGGAAAATATTAAAATTCTTAAAGCAAAAACTGTCAGATTCCAAATTAGCTACAACAATATTCTGACTAACATAAAGAAATTCAACGTCCTAAGTTATAAATTAAAAGAATACTGCAAAACATGTATTTAAGTTATTTACTTAATGCTTTTTGAAATTTCTACTAAGCTACAGAGAAAATGACACGCCATAACTATAGAAAATTGAAAAATACTGCAATGCTACATTGTTACGTACAATGAGACAACACAATTGGAATGAAAACCAAGTACGAACACGTCGCGTGTATATTTTGTACCTTTATTCGTATGCTTTTATCTAGGCACCATATAAAATAATGTTAGTCATGTAATATATACGATATGCGGTTTACTTGATTAACAAGAACTATGATAATCTGTATATTAATACGTTGAGCAAAAATTTTATAAATGTTTTTACGAAAATTACGCGGATAAAGGTGTATGGAATTTTCCACAGATTAAAAAAAAACAGGAACACAAACGCAGATAGAGTATATAATATCCGTAGTTGTCAATCGTTGACAATTATGTCAAACGCCATAAGGTGCCATAAGGTAAAGTTTTTGTAATATCTGATGTTTCTACGTAACTTTGTGAATTTTTCTTTCATTCGAACCTTTTGATTAAATACAACACAAAAAGAATTTAGCAATCGGTGAAAGATTTTATCAAAAAACATCGTTTACTGAGAACTTTTTATTGAAATAAAATTATCATAATATTTATATCAAAACTTAATGAACAACATTTAATTTTATATATTTTGTTTTGTTGTATTCATAAATTAGACAAATTTCGAGAGTAGTCTTAACGAAATCTGTGATTATAGAACTAAGAGTCTTTGACAATAGAAATTTAATAATGTTCAAATTTATAATTTAAATGAATTTTGGTTTTTGACTTTACCGACCACTAGTTTAAATAATTATATATATTCAATTAAAATGTTTATCTTAGATAGCTATTTATTTCAAATTTTATTTCAAGTTCTTATTAACAATTTGAAGCAGTGGGCTTTAATTATAAACTACAGGGAAAAGGTATATTTGAAATTACTATCGCCATTTAGTACGAACTTCTTAAAAGTACAATTACATATAAAGGAAACTTAATTCTTTTACGTGAGTTTTTAATAGACGGCGCTACACAATATTTCGTAAATAGGATTTAAATTATTAATGAATTATTATAAAAAAAGGATATTTGAACATAAGTGGTTAAATTAAGAGTATCATGAAGAACATAAGTTAAATTACTATACACAAATAACTAATTAAAATAATTTCACTCTAAGTTTTGCCTCGTAAAGCAACCTGAGGGTCTACAAGATAAGAATGTAATATGGTGATGATGATGACGTATTAGTATAAAAAATGTGAAAGAGATTATATTTTAAAATGCAGGTATAACAATAATACAATAACGCTCTTTGTACCTACACTAAGGCTTACACGTAGTGGAAAATGGTTTAATGTAATTCCTTGTTAAACAAATAAATCGGTTTTCTGTACTAATAATGTCGCCCTATAACCACAAGAAAGAAAATCAATTTGTTGTAACTGAATTTAGCCACCCGATGTCCGAATGTCGTTGTCTTCAAATACCGGACGACCTCTTTGTCGAGGCTTTATTTTATTATCTCCGTATTTGTAGATATAATAAAAATAAATTTTGTATTATAACTATAGGCTATAGGTTGACTGCAGTAATAATGCAGAACTTTATATAATTATTTATCTATATAAGAACGACTTGTACACTCGAAAGCGGTTGGCCTGGTATAGTTTTCGAAGTTTTGGGAAAGTTGAAACGATGAAAATATATCGAGAAATTATGAAAAAAAAAAAATTAAAAGAAACTTTCATTTTCCTATAAAAAGGTTTTTTACCTGTCAAACTTTTGTTGTTCTTTCATGTCGATACGATAGTTAGGTTTCGAATTAATAATATAGAATTAAATGACATATATCTACAATAATGAAATTACGGCGTACTTTAAAAATAGTGTCACTAGGTCTCAATAATTACAGTGAGCTTATTGTATTTGTTGGATTACTAATATAGGCAGATGATAATCTGTTTATTGATGTCTATCTTTATATATATATATATAGTTACGAAGTTCACCTTTTTATTTCTTCCTTCTCCTTAACCCGTATCCTCATATCATGTATGACATCGTAAACAGAAATATTTAAAGTGCTGTAGCCCTGATTTGGCAGCGAGATCTGGCTCTTTTACCATTAACTTTACTGGTGATTACAAGCTATTCCCTGTTAGTCCTTGCAATGTGACTGAAGTACTCAATTATTTTCTTTGGGCATTTGATGGACAACCTGGATGTAATCTTCAGGTACTTGGGGATATAGATGTTTTGCTCCGATGAGATATATATATATATTTCTATATATCATTTATTCTCTGTCGATTAGAGCTATTTATCACTCCCACGCTTTTTATCTTCTAAGTAGTCCTTCAAATTATGAAACGATTTCTCAATTAGCTTCCGTTAGATTAAAGATTTAAATTTATTAAGAGTTTATTATAGAAATGTATACAGTTGCCCTTGACTTTATTCTATATTTACAGAATTATTTAGTAATTCTAAAATCCTTCTGAAAATGAATATTAAAAAAAGATACAAATGTTACAACCAACACATTCTTTACTCAGTTCCAAGATTTGTACAGTAGGAAAAAGGGCATGGTCTTTTATTCAAGCTAATGCTCCACATTTGTTACTATGACACATTATAGGAACTACTGGCGACGTACGCTTTTGTAGGAAAATAGTAATGGTAAGAAAATAAATTCCGGTAATACATATACAAATTTTTGGAACGAAATCGAGAACGGAAAATGAAATTAAAAATTTCCATAAAAATTAGATGTCACAATTGTTTTATAATTTAATCAAACGTTTATATTTTTCTCTAAAGAAAGGCAGAATGAAATGTTAGTCTTAAAAACGTTGATATAATTAAGCTCAGAACAAATAATGTTTGCTGAAAGCTTATCTCATTGCACGCTAAATTCTCATTAGGTAGTAATTTCTCGAACAGCTATTATCAAAGAGATATGGCGTAGATTTTCCAGGACTGTTTTACTTTTTGTATATATAACTTATATTTACTGAATTATTTTAGATTGCCTCATTGTTCTAGTGGTTAGCATGTTCGACTACAGACACTACTACGAAATCGATATTTAGTTTTCTATTAAGATTTTCTCAATGTTTTTGCCCGAAGTTGGGAAATTGGCCACATGATCTCCCCCGTGCCTCGGAGAGCACGTTAAGCCGTCGATCCTGCGTCTGATTTCTCCCCAATCGTGTCGAATTCCCGTCACATTGTACTATGAGACTGAAGGAATAGAATGCTCCACTGCCAATCCGCTGTGGAGCAGCGTGGTGGGTCTATGCTCTTAAAACCCTCTCTCATATGAGTGAGAGGAGGCGTCAATGGGCTGCTACAACCAATTTTAGAAATAACTACTAATATAATGAAAACGTTAGCATTTTATAACAGTACAATAGAAAGTTTTATATGACCAAGGCTTATAAAATTGCAAGGCGCTATTTCCTCGGTTCCTGTTAACAAGCTATGTAACGCATGCGTGATTACGTGCAAGCCTTTATCGTCATTTATGAATCATAATATTGTATGCCTATAATTAGAAACAAAAGCACTATAAGTACTATATTAAAGAAAAAGATACTTTAAAAAATATAATGAATAAAACAATGGATTTATATTTAACTAGCGATGCCCCACGTAGATATCAATGTCGTGACAGTGAAATGTTTACTAAGTCTGACTATAGATATTTATTTTCTATAGATTGTTATTTTCGTTAACATAAAAGTTTTATTTCACTTAATTCTTAATTACTCCCTTTCAGATTATTACATACACAATGTACAGATTTTACTTCACATTCTTGATTTCAAGGAGGTAATGAAAGAATTGTTTAAATCGCTCCAGTAATTTTTATCTTGATAAAAATAAAAACAGTATAGGTATATTTGGTATCCCCGCCTTTATTTTTAAATATTAATACGTTCTATAACATTGTAAAATATTTTTTTGACCTATCATCAATAGTTTCCCCAGCGCACGCGATGACAGATTTTTTGTGACTTATTTTTCCACACCTTGGATAACATTAATGCATTTTTACAAAGTAGTATCACTTATGTGGGTTAGTAAAAATGCAGCTTTCTATTGGTGTAAATATTTTTGATATCGGTCCAGTAGTTTTTGTGTGAAAACGTTACAAACGGTCATACATACATACAAAAACACAAATTTTTCCTGTTCATAATATTATTTGACATAATCTTTAATAATAACTCCTTGAAATATGATAATATAGACTACTTATTTTATGATTGGTAGAATGGTTAACATGTTCGACTACAGACATATGGTCCTGGGTTCGACTCCCAGGTCGGGACAATTCAAAAATTTATATTGAGTTTTCTACTAAGATTTTCTAAATATTTGCTGGAAATAGCGAAGTTGGTGGTATACCATGGTTATCTTAACCCTTAGATATTCATAGAATTTTGGATCATACGTAACCTTTGCTTTTTCAATCAAAAACAGCTAACGAAACCGATACAACACATTTTTTTGTCCACTACACATTAATTTAAAAGCACACATTAATTTAAAAGCTTCTATCTTAGACTGTATCATCACTTACCATCAGGTATGATCATAGTCAAGCGCTAACCTGGCAGCAATAAAAAATATTATTGCCTCATTGGTCTAGTGGTTACCATGTTCGACTACAGACATGAGATCCTGTGTTCGAGTCTCGGGTCGGGCCAATTCGAAATCTATATTGAGTTTTCTATTAAGATTTTCTCAATATTTGCCAGAAATTGGGAAGCTGGCGGTGTGATCGACACCCGTGCCTCGGAGAGCACGTTAAGCCGTCGGTCCTGCGCTTGATCGCTCACCAGTAGTATCGGATTGCCGTCACATCGGACTATGAGAGTGAAGGAATAGAGAGTGTACTTGAGTACTATGCCTGCCAATCCGCAGTGGAGCAGCGTGGTGGGTCAAAGCTCTAAAACCTTCTCTCCTAGTAGTGAGGACGCCTGTGCCCAGCAGTGTGGCGTTAATGGGCTGCTACTTACTCACTTATAAAATTGGTTTTTCAATTCTAACCACATAAGTTTTCACTTGCCAAAATAAAAAAGCCGAAGAGAAGTAATAGCCAAAAGTCAGACCGACAAAGTTAACTTCAAATTTATATCAGACTGATAAAATGAGGGATAAGAGAATATAGTTTCGAAATTGTATTATGAATTATGCATATATGAGATATGTAATAATACAACGTCATGATGTTCAATACGTGATTCTGTTTATTTTTGCTAGAATATGGCAGCCAGAACGCAGTCATTACTCAAGATAACAATAATGTTTATCATTCATTCGTCACCATTATGTTAAGATGAATATATTTCTAGTGGGGTACGTTTTATATCCTAACCTCCTAGTCCTCAAACATTGTTGCATTAATATTGGATTTGAGAGAGAGATAGAGAGAAAATGTGACCTTACACTGTCATGCACTATGAATTTCCCCAAATTCCCACGTGATCGGGGAGTAGGCGAACTACACCGTTGAAAAAGCACTTATCATGTACATCTGCTACTTTCCGTATGTATTATTGTATATGGGTTATAAAGTAATTTATTCAGTTACCAGTTCTATTGTTAGTTTAAGGTTTAGACACGGCCTTTAAAAAATATTGAGAGTTTTTCATAAAAAAATTCTAGTCAGTTTGAATATTGGAAGATGAAGGTTTAATGCCTCTTTACGTGAAAGAGGATCTAAACATTAAGCTTTAATAGTGTAGCAATACCATCGCATTGTACTATGATAATGAGTGTATAAGTTATATAATATAACAAGCATATAATATCACTCTTGTAGTTCTTTAATGAGTTCGCCGTTAGCGAACTTTCACAATGGCGAACTCATTGTATCTGGACCTGAGATTCGGAGGGAGGTTGAGAGTTTCTATGGACAGTTATACACATCGACCAGCAAGCCTATTGATAGTTTGGCTAAAGATCCCCGAGCCAAACTGACCCGGCATTATACCCAAGATATCCCGGACGTCAGCTTGTACGAGATTAATATGGGTTGGTTCAAACAGATGAAGAACAGCAAAGCACCGGATGATGACGGAATCACAACGGAACTCCTAAAGGCGGTTGGAAAACTCATTCTTTAAGTCCTTCAGCGAATGATCAATTCCGTCATCCTGGAAGGCACGGTCCCAAAGGCATGGCATAGGAGTGTGGTAGTTTTGTTTTTCAATAAAGGTGACAACACCTTATTGAATAATTATAGACCTATCACGCTGCTAAATCATGTCTATAAACTGTTCTCGAGGGTCATTACGAATCGTCTCGCTCGCAAGTTTGACGACTTTTAGCCTCCCGAGCAAGCCGGATTCCGAAAAGGCGTTAGTACCATAGACCACATCTTTACGCTGCGGCAGATTATACAGAAGACCAAGGAGTATAATCAGCTACTTTGTTTGACGTTCGTGGACTATGAGAAAGATTTTCAATTCGGTGGAAACATTGGCCGTATTGAAGTCTTTGCAAAAATGGTGAATTGACCATTGTTACATACACGTTGAAGTGCTTGTACGAAAACGCCACCATGTCAGTCCGTATACAGGACCAAAGCACAATATCTATCCAACTGCAGCGTGGAGTGCGACAGGGAGATGTTATCTCCCTGGAACGGTCTAGGCATCAACATCAATAGCGAGTACATCACTCATCTACGGTTTGCCGACGACGTGATCATTATGGCAGAGACTCTGGAAGATCTCAATGTAATGCTCGATGACCTCAGCAGAGCTTCTCAACAGGAGGGCCTAAAAATGAACACGGATAAGACAAAAGTTATGTCAAATATCCATGTTCCGCTCCACCCAGTCATCGTTCAGACCTCAGCACTCGAAATTGTAGACGAGTACACATACCTGGAACACATAGTTCAGCTAGGTAGGTCCAATTTCGACAAAGAGGTGAACTGCCGAATCCAACTCGGTTGGGCAGCATTCGGGAAATTACGGCAGATCTTTTCGTCCAATATTCCGCAGTGTCTGAACACGAAGCTCTTCGACCAATGCGTGTTGCCAGTGATGACCTACGGCTCCGAAAAGTGGTCGCTAAGTATGGGCCTCATACGAAAGCTCAGAGTCAATCAGCGAGCGATGGAGAGTACTATGCTCTATGCTCGGAGTTTCTCTACGCGATCAAATCAGATATGAGGAGATAGCAGAACCAAAGTCACCGACATAGCCCTTCGAATCGCGAACCAAAAGTGGCAAAGTGCGGGGCACATAGTCCGATGGACTGATGGACGTTGGAGCCCGAAGGTGGACCAACGACAAAAAGATGGTCGCTGGTAGCTGCTGGAGCCAGGCGACGCAAGATCGGGCCTTGTCGACATCATTACGTGAGACCTACATCCAGCAGTGGACGACCATCAGTTGAAGCGACGAGTTCTTTAAATTTTGTTTTTATTGTGTAGAGGTAGCCTGTAATCCCACCAAGTAATGAAGCAGCCAGAGATCGAAAAGCACACAGGCTACTTTTTAATACGAAAAAAGAGTTGTAAAGGACGGAATATCGTCATTTGTAGAGCTACAAGCCTAAACTTTATTTTTTAAACAATAGATTCGATATAAATAAATATGATACTCAAAGATAAACTTTAGTGTGCAAAATAACAATCCCTTCCAATATTACAAATACGAACGTTTGCCTGTATGAAATTGTAAATTAAATAATTTAATAAGCTCTTTGTAGGGAAACACTGTAAATAACTTCTTAAAATATGTATACGTAAGTGTCTTAGTTGTGAAATAATCAGCCAAAATTATTAAAAACCAGCAAAGCAAATGACATTTCGTTACGACTCTATGAATAAAATCTGTACATTGCATCCTTCTATATTATCACTTAATGTGTTGAGGTGATGATGACATCGTAAATATATATAACCAACAGTTTTACTCCTAGCAATGCTGAGGTTTTCACGTTATTAGAACATTACTGTTCACATTATGACCTATTTCAATAGAATGAAACTATAAACATTTAGATCAAACTAGATTAACACCGCGTAAATGAAATAAATCCGCGCCGATGTGGATAATCGCGTCATCCGCTTGAAAAGTATAGATGATCCGCGCGGACGCGGCAACGCGGAGCGGCGATCGCGTGCATCCGCAACACTGAACTTTGCGAGCTAACTTTATATGGATTAGGATTGTATATATTTTATTTCACTGTCATCTATACAAAAACTATCTCTAAATATTCCTACTTACAGCCAAGTTATTTGTTTTACAAACCTTCTATGCTTAAACGATATTAAGAGATAATTATTGTGCTTTTTAAATAAGGAAAACCTCTCAGTTTTTAGGTATTTTCCGATTATTGTTTATGATAGGTTAGCGCTGGTGGTAAATGATGATAGTCTAAGGTGAAAGTTCGCTGACCTGGTAAAAGCTAATTTCCCTTTTATGGAGTACGATCTCATGCTCATCGTGGCCAAAGCCTTTTACCCTATTTTTTATAAGGCCTGAAAACCCACCTTCGTCGTCGGTGAATGGAAGAATTAACTTTCCTTCTCTTTCAGCGAGATGACGGTCAACGACCACGACTCACACAAGAAGGCCATTCTCACCCAGCATCTTTCAATGGAGAGCAACGCGCCTACAACTATTTCCTGCGCCAACCAGCGCCACCAGAAGGGGACTCTGAGGTCCCCAGGCTGCACATTCTGCTTAAAGTGTGGTGCGCTGAATGAACAACGGCACCTCACTCATGGCACGCTGGTTAGAACCTGCAACAATCTGAAAGTCAGCGACTCATATCCCCTGGTCAGAGATTGTTCCAGGTGAGGGCGGATCGCCTTCACAATGGCCATGCCATGCTATTGGGGATCTGAGATCTACTCTCCACCTTTCAATTAAAGCCCGGACCTCATCGTTATCAGGCTGCAGGTCGCGTGTCCTCGCAGCAACGTAGCCTCGTAAGGAAGTAAGGAATAAATATTAAAAAAATCTGCTATCTCAATATAAAAAAAAAATTAGGAATTGAATTATATTAGATTAGATATTTGCTGTCGAAGTACGAAGCTTTAGGCAACAGTCATTATAAACAATTAACATAGCATTGTAAATATTTAATATTTTCGATTGCAGAATTTATTAGCTTTACAATAAATCAGCGATGTGACACAAATGTAGGCTGGAACGAGCATCCGACACAGTACGCTTTGTTGGACGAAATCAAAAACAAACTACCGTATTCAGTACATCACCGGTATATTTGTTTGTTTCGCTGGCGTACATTCAAAACTACATGTGTCCTCAATGCCTAAATAAAGTTCAAACATAGAAACTTGTGATGTTTCTCAACTTTTAGGTTTATATACTTTTACGTTTCTATTTCGGTCTATGCCTGATATTTTTTCAATACTAGCTTGTATAAGTGTTGTTTAAAATATGGTCGTGTTACTTTAAAGTTTATATAACAGGTGCCTTTTCTATAGCTTATAGGTTAGTGCGTGACTGTGATCACACCTAATGGTAAGTGATGATACAATATAAGGTGGAAGTGCGCTAATTTATTAAGAGGCAATTTACCTGTTGTTGTTTCTACAAAGCATCGTATTGGAACACAAATCTCTTTGCTTGGCAATACATATTTGCTAATAGGATAATAACTACCAGACTTAGATAAGTTAGACAATGCAATTTACGAAATTCGCCCTACCTGGGAGCAACCCGGAGCCTCTGTTAGCAAAGCGAGTAATTGCACCACTGCGCCAGTTAGGACGTCAAAAGTGCCTTTGTGTGAGTTAATACTAACTATGTCATAAACTTATTAACACAGTATTCTTATATTTTCAAGTTATTGTTAAAAACTTGTGTACTTTGTAACTTGACTAACTCTCGACTGATGGAAGACTTCGCTCGTGGCTAGGTACCGTCATATACCAGCAAAGACGTGAATTTACATTCCCATAAGGTTTATGCAGAAACCATGATAGGTAAAATGATCTCTTATAAGATTAAAGCGCCTTCATCTTAGATTGTATCATAACTTACAATCAGATTTGATCAAACACTAAGCCGTAGCCGTTAACAGTACAAACAAAAGAGGAACGTTTCCTTAAATGCACCCGCAGGTAATTCTGCTAATTTCTGTTAAAAGAAATAAGTTATTTTTGTAGCAATTACTTTGTTGATTAAAAGTCATCTTTTTTGTAACCATAAGTTTTATTTAGCTATATGACTCACTCAAGGTGTCACAATAAAAAAATCTTGGATTAGCTTAAAAGAAAGGCGAGTAATACACGCGATCAGCCGTTTCAACCAATGTGACCATAATTTTGAAATCAAACATATCCACATGACGGTAAATATTTTGACATATGAAAAAAACATTGAATAAAATCAGTAGTCAAGTAACAAATAGACGACTTCTTACATATTAAAGTATCATATTTGCTGCATAATTTTTTTTTGTAATTTAAATTTTAACATATTAATTGAAGTTTTACGATCTCATAATTTAAAGATATACAAATATATTAGGTTTGCAGGTATAATAATAGAAAAATGTACACAAATGCCAGATGTCTTTACATGTCTTAAATACACAAATAAAGATGTACATTTTCATTAATTTAGGCAAATTGTTCTACAAAAAAGAAACATACATATAACACCCTCGCAACCTACCTTGCGGGTGGAATATCGCAAAACTCATTCTTAGCTGACCTCTACTCGACAAAAGGAATAAAGTAAGTGTTTATAACCACACAACAACTTATTAAGAAAACCATATACCGTATATTTTGCTCTATACTCATAGAGTAATAACATTATGATACTGTATATATTAATGACAGTAGACAATTATATAATGTATTAATATGTTGCTGTAACATATTGACGATCGCTCCGTTAGTGTAGTAATGTAGTTGCCTAATTTTGGTTTTGAATTACTTGTGGAAGTCCAGGGAAGGTTTAAAAGATGAGAAAAAACTTGAAATTGACATTGACAACCAACACTTTCTAATCCCAACTATATTTGAAGGACTTTGACGTAAAGGTCGAGCTGTTTTCATAACGAATACTTTTTGTTCCGGTTAAGTTTGGAGCACATTTTTTACTAAAGTTCAAACATTCTGCAATTATCTTTCAGCTTTTTTGTTTATAGATTCTGAGGCGGTACGAAGTATGCGGGCTCAGCTAGTTTAATTATATAGTTCGACAATATGATGATATTTAACCGTTTCGTTTGCGTAAAAATTTAAGTGTTGGCTTCGCTAGTTGATATTCCGTGTTCCATCTCCGCCACACCAATTTTAATTTGTATACTCTAGATAAACGTAATTATAATTTATCCCAATAAATTTCAGTTTATATATGGTAACCTGTTCAACTCACCTGAGGTAACAATTAGTTGGTCATGCGAAGCCCCGATCCATCACCCATTTGCGCCACTGGCTATGGCCACTCGGTTTCTACTCTAAGGCAATTTCCGGGGCCCTTATCTAGCTTAGACTGTATTTACTTCGGTTGTTTAACAGAATTAATCCAGTTGACAAGAATCTTTCCCAATTTAGACAAGGCCGATTCCGCGTCCCATTTGTTTTCAATTTGGGGCCTACTTTGAAGTTTGTATCTGATAAAGGTTGATTATTATAACTTCAGTTGAACCTTAACAAAGCAAAATTGTTTTACTTCCTAAAGAGATTTGTTATAACTTCAGTGTGTTTTTGAAATGTAAAAGATTTTACTTCGCTATATATAGACATCAAACAGTTAAGAACTTTAGTGTTTGAAAATTGAAAACAAAAGAATAATGCGTAACTTAATAATGAATTGTAAGAATATAAATCTGTGTTTGTTATGGGCTCTTCTCAGGGCAGGGCACGAAGGAACCCTGGTAACATTAGATTTTAAGTTTCTCTTTCTCTCTCTCTTTCTCTCTTATTCTCCGACATATATATAATATTGTCAATGCGTCGTGAATAACTTAAAAGAAGACGAAACGCCGAAAAATTCTGTGTCGTGGTGTTAATAATGTACCGAAGCACGTCAACACACCCAATAGCATTGGAATAAAAATATCCCATTATTATTAAATTCCTCTCATGAATATGATCTGAGCCGAAACTCCTATATCGTGCACATAATTCTTTAATAAGCCTTTTGAAATACTACGGCGTCGTTCATATTTTCCACACAATTTATGGCAAATTTCCAACGAGCAACCGGCTCGTTTAATTATTTTCTCTTGTTTGCACAAGATTAAGATTGTGCAGATATGAATAATATATTGCTAATGGAAAATATTGTAAGTGGCCTGTACAATGTTGAGCATAAATTTACTTTAAACAAGAAACGAGCTTGCACGTTATTTTTTCGGTTCGTTAGGCGACTGTGCCAGTGCATTTAGTTTAAATTGACCTAAAATCTTTTTCCTTGTACATTCATTATCATTATGTTGTAATCCTTCAATAATATTATATTTCTACACTTATTATGTAACGTCGTATAAATAATTTTAAAACATTTCAATTTTAAGTGTTACTAAAGCAGGCAACGTTTCTAGATATTAAATTCTCATACTGTATTAACATCGTATCTTTTTGGGAAATTTTAAGTGAGGATTACCCAAGAAATTCATAAAAAGTTATTGAAGATTACATGTTTTTTACAAATAATAAATTATTTTGCAGCAGTTTCTTGATCGATTATAACGGAACTTTCACATGAAAGTCTATTGTATCCCACATATAGTATTTTTTTTATTTCATTCTTCTTGAGCAATATTTATTTCAAATGTCCCAAGAACACCAGTGTAAAGCACCAATCATTGTTTTCCAGCACCAATCACCTTTGACCGACTATCCCAAATATACATTAATTTACCGATCATGACACATTTACAATGAAAATTGTAATTATGTTGATGTTATGCACGATAAAAAAGATGTATTTAAGGATTTAGGAAAATTCCTTATTCTTTTTAGTTACGTATTAAATACATTGTATTCTATATAAAATAACCCTAATATAATCTTCTAATATATTGTAGCTATGTATATGTCTTAGTAATTAGTAGAAACTTGACTGATGTTTGTGTATTTAGTTGTGTTGTAGTTTTTAATGTATATAATAATTGTTTGTTTCACAAATAATAAATAAATAAATTTACAATTACCACACCGAAGCTTTTCCATATTATATCAAACATAGTAATGGAACAAACAGTCTACAAAAGAGTTCAATTGATCCCGTCCCTATGGGTTTGGAATTAAAACCGTATTTTACATTTATACAAAAAGTTAGACTATTTGATTCGAAGACCAATCCCAGTCAACCGCGTCCCAGCCATTGAACTTTGGTAATAGAAAACAATAACAACGTAAACGACTTTGAAACATTCATCGAAATGGAAAGTTGGGTCGTACAGGACGCGAATGGGATGCAGCAGGTGCTTTACATGAGACAAATAGTTGAACAACACTTAAAAATCTATTTTATCTTGTCATTCTTTTTGTTTGTACTGAATGAGACTAAGTTTCAATTTATAGTGTGAGTAGAAGACATTTCGCAGTTCCTTTTCAAATTGAAAGTTCTTTTACATCACCTCAAATTTCTTTGATAATCTATCGTATGTCGCATTATAGCCACATTAAAGGATAATGTGAAAGGCGCTCAGCAAAGCAGTCCACGCCAATATGTCGGCAACAAAGCCTAGCATCAGCGTTTCACTTGCATCATGATTTCACAAAAACACGCTCAATGAATCGACTTATCGAATCCTAACTTTACAAGAAAAAGTTTTAAAGTCACTTTTTGTGCTAATTATATGATTTTTTTTAATAATGTCAAAGCACCTAAAATTACATCATTATTTGTTAATTTGATGCACAGCTTTAAGTTTAGAATAAATGTAAATTATGTCACGAAATAATGTAGAAATAATCACCTAATTTTAGACATATTTAATTTAGTTCAACCTAATTTTTACAAGGTGAAAAGAATTTAAATAGCTCTTAGATTTTTCGGCCGCGTTTTAATGGCCAACGTATGTAACTCGCGCTATTTAACGGAAATAACCGTCGTCTGCACCGCCCCGCGCGAACGTTTTTGCGTCGATTGCCTCGCAGGTCGAATGATGCTAAATTGGTTCTTAGGACCTAAATGTTAGTGAAAGATTACCAAATATTATGATTTATATATTTGCTGATAGTTAAACTATTAAATGTTATCTTTTGTTTATTAAATTAAAACTCTGGTTTAGCATCACGTTAAACTAAACTTTGAAATAATTAAAAAAGTCCGTCTTGTATTTGTAGACACAAATCTTGAAAATTAAAACAGATCTCAATGGTTTTTCATTATAATTCACAGTACTTATATAATGAAAACCACAAATGATCACTAATAAAAAATCACATTTTATAAAATACTACAAAAAAACTTAACGACCTACGACGCGACACACGCGCCGTTAGTAACGGAACTTATTATTTTTTATTTTTTTTATCCTGTCTGTGTTATTTTGTTACGATAGTTTCCGAGAAGTTAATAGGTAATACACACTATGACTTAAAAGAAAGAGATGCTTATATTTCTGATTGCCGGAGATGAGACAGAACTATCGCATCATATCAAGTAGTAGTTCACATGGGCTATCTAAAGGATAAATAACACTACAATATAAAATATATCTTATTGAGTCCCACTGCACAGCCTTCCATACTTATAAGAGAGGATTTACAGATCACGGGCTTGAAGGCTATACCACCCCAGAAAGACTTCAGGCACAAGTAGATTTATTTCATCGAAAAGCACAATGATGGATTGGTCAGAACAATCAAGCACATAAGCGCCACTTTCTTAAGGGAAATATAGTGTTAAATGCCCAGGATTTGAACCCGCGACTTCTCTAAATAAGAACTCACATGTCACCACTAGGCTATCATAGCTTACCTTATATTTTCGAAAATTTATCTCCCAACGTCGTCACAATATTCTCAAAAAGCACTTTCATGTAACAGATGAGTCTTGCGTCTTAACTAACAAACGTAGAATATTATAAAATGTCGCAATAAAGTAAATAAGTAGACAAATGTACTTATATCGCTTTATCCCGTGCCTTTTTGTGCTTTAAGCGTGAACTTTAAGGCTCAATATTGGATGTGTAAACATCATATAATGCTCAAGCGGTGCTCGTGAGAAATATTATGAAAACAAATTCGAGTTGAGCACGTTCGTTCTCAGTAATAAATAAGAGCAAAAGTGGGTACTACACTGAGGAAGTCAGCCGCAAAATGGCCCTGTTTGAACTTTTATTACCGAGTTAGTATGGATATAAGACATGGAGGTAAATTTTAATTTTGAAGCCTTTAACATAGCAGATAGTTTTTATGGTTACTTGTTTTTCTATATGTTGGAGTGAAATAGTCTGTGGATCGCTGGTCCGTGTGCAATAGTCTGTCAAACGCTGGCGCCATCTGTCTATCGGCGTGGGGCAGAGTCAATAAGTCAGTCCGGCGCGTCTCTTCGTAGTTTTTCGGGTGATGGCCCGCCGGTGCGGTCGACTTTTGAAATTGTCGTGTTCCTATCTATAATTATTAATGAGTTAGTGTAAATTGATATCGGGAACATTAAGTGATTGAACATTATAATCTGAGTTAATTAATAAAGTGTTTGATTGCACCAACATTACCCAACGAACACCCACAGTATGGAATTATGGATGCCACTAATGACGATGTCGGCGGAGAACTCTATGCCCCTATGCTTTATGCTCTCATTCTCTTTTATTCTCCGACTAATACAAATAAATAAACTCGTCACTTATGTATAAACTGGCTGTTGCTGGCGCGTCACCAATCAACTAGTTACCAATCCTACTGAGACATGTGGGGATCGAAAACGAAAGCACGTACGCTTAGTCATATACACCCATATAGAAATATTAATATTATACTAGCTAGCTTTATTCGCGCTACGTCATCTGCGTACTTTAAATATAATATATATATATATATATAGTCTATTTGAGGCATATGTAACTTTGTTGACAGGATACTCATACTTGTGCATCAATAAAAATAAAACGTATCCTATGTTCTCAGATGGAAAAATCTCCCAAAAACTGTGAGAGGCAATTTTTAAATGTGTCAATATACAATAATAGGTCTTAATAAGGTAGATTTTAATTAGGAAAAACTCAAACAAATTCGACTGCTTTTTAGAGTGATTGTTATCGCTGGCAGGGTTTGATTGTAATCTCACCTGATGGCAATTAATGACTCGAGTAATCGTTTTACTAGAAGAAATACCCGAATGGCGAATTTAGGAAATTACATGTTTTAAATTGTCTGAGTCTGGACTGTTGCGAGGCTTTAGCCTTTGTACCCCCGCACAAACAAAGACGTACCGCCAAACAAAGAGATGTTCCGGCACGATGCTTTATAGAAACCATAAGAAGTAAATTGCCTCTTAACAAATTAACATGCTTCGGTCTTAGATTGTATCATCACTTACCATCAAGTGTGATCACAGACAAAAGCTAACCTGTCAACAATAAAAAAGGTAATATATCTCTTACGGTTTCTACACATCATCGTACAGGAACTCAAATTTTATTGCTTGGCGACACGTGTTTGCTGGTAGAGGGGTAGGTAGCTAAAACTACAATTTCCTATCGGGAATCAAATACAGGACCTCTGGTATCGATGCGAGCACTCGCATTATTGCGCCAGCGGGGCCGAAAAACCACATTTGTACACTAAAACTGAATAAATGATTCATTTTTCCTGAATTTTGTAAGGAAAATTGCGTGATTAAATCAAATTACTTCGTTTTAATTTTGCGAAAGATTTCCTCTGTTTTCTTATATCTGCTGTCAGTGTTATTGAAACATCAACAGCCTCATTAAGAAAATAAGGAATACCAGGAGGAAAAATTCATACACGTCACGTGTTCCAGATCGTTATAATAAACGAAACGGAACAAGAAATATGTTAAACAAGCAATCGTTAAAAAAAGTGTCTGCGATATCTTTGGGAGTCCTATTTGAGAACCATACGAAATTTTAGTGCGTTCATTTAATATATTTGTCATACTTCTTATTCAATAAATAATATTGTGTTTTATTTGTAATACCGTTTGAAATTATTATTTTAAGTACAAATATACATGTATTAAGTTGACTGTTTACTCTCTTGTTCCAAGAAGTTACAGTTGGAATCCAGCACTTCAAAGTTTCTATTATAAAAAGAAACTTACGTGCTTATTTCTTCTTTAAAATTATTCAGAGTACTTTTCAACGAAGGAAAATATCGTAGGAAATCCACCAAATACCGGGCATTATTCATCTAGCACATATGTAGTATTTTACTCGCATACGAGCAGGGTATAGGGTAGGTAGGTCTATGCCCTAAAAATGATGTGCCCAGCAGTGGAACATTAATAGAGTGCCACTTAGCTTTTTTATACATGTGTATTATAAAGTCAGTAAGGCATTTACATCGCTATTTTTTTTACCTACACGAGTATCGTAGTTCTTTTAAAACTCATTCGCATCATATTATTCTTTCTATAGACAAAAGTAAATAGTTTATTGTCGCAGCATCCATGAGGAAGGATTTATGAGTCAAGAGTGAATGGGCACGTTGGAAGGCGAACGTTCCAAAACCAAATCCAGGACATTTTAAATAAGTGCCACGTCAAGAGTACTCTAAACCGTCGAGCTTGTATGAAAGGTTTAATGAGAATGAAAAAGCTAAAAGTAGATATGCTAGGATCGTGGCAAGTGGAAGGACGGGGTCTCTGCCTACCCCTATGGGAATGAGGGGTGATGCTATGTATGTATGTCATAATGCATATTTTGTATAATAAATAAAAGTATAATATAATAAATTGGCTCTGATGATTTTCTATAATTTCGATTCAAATCTAGTTATTTTACGATTATTACCATTGTAACGTCGTATCGAATTTTGTTAATGTAACACCAAATCAATATTTTTTTAATCGTTAATGATTCGAAAGAAAATAAAACAAAAATGAGGTACTTAGTAAGTTAACAAATCTTGTGAAATATATCCTTTGATCAATAAGGCGACGCTTTAGAAAATAGGCTCTCCAGACTGTTTACGTGATCCTATTCACTATCTTCGCGAATTTCGTTGCTTCACATTCACGATAAGGATCAAAGGCAGTCGTTGTTTCCGAATTGATACTTAAAACCTTTACAATAAACTGGTTGTCATATTGAGCATAAAAAGATACTCCATTATTGTGTAATTCAAGCTCTTTTCCCCCTCAAGATGGAGTAATTTTTTTCCTTAAATTTGTTATATAAATATATGTCTTACGTTCTGAATTGTGGAATATATAATCGCTGAAGGTGTTAAGTTATTTTGTTTCACTGAGGTATAATAATGGATTACTTAGTTTTAAGCGTTCTTATTGAACATTCAGTGAATAATCAGTGAATTGATATGATTCAGTTTGAATATAGCAATTACGTCGACAACATCATAAAACAATATTGTTGATAGTTTTATTTTGGATTCGTTATACGATATCATGGAGTAATATTTTACAAAAATATCTTTTCTTATATAGCTATATACAAACAAATGAACTTTAAGTTTATATATTTTTCAGCCTTACTGTTCCCGGTATGTTCAAGATGACAAACGATTATAATGGGATTTTAGTTGGCAAACAACTGATATTATGGGCATGACAAAGCCTCCTTGTAAGTGTATAAATGATAACAGATTAACCTAAGGAGAAGGTCTATTAAAACATACTAAGTCCTCAACTTAATGAAAGACTACTAAAAAAAACAGACAGCATTAGAATCAACGTAAAAAAAGTTAACGAAAAACGAATTTTACATTATTTATTAGCCGGCAGCAATATAAAATATATATTAACAAAAACCATTTATCAACCCTACATGCGTACGAGGAAATTCATCAACAAAGGCCCAATTGTAGGAAGACCGAAAAAAACCGCCCGTCATTTACAGATGAGGGAGTGGGCAGACAGCTGTCTTGTTGTCGGATGATGACCGGGGGCACTTAATTAATAGTTTACGGCCTGATAATATCTATATCGTATCTGTTTAGCACATCGGTATAACTCCTGACCCGATAGGAAAGGTCGCAAGTTCACTAGGAAAACTTTTTAATTGTTTTTAATGAAAACTTCTTATGGCACGCTTTGAACTTTATTTTGTAGGTATTAAATGACAACACTAAGTAACGCTTATTGGACTGAAGTCGGCTCGTTAACTGTGGGAGCGAGTAATAGTAAAGGTAAAAAAGGTAAGTAGCAGCCCATTATCGTCCCACTGCTGGGCACAGGCCTCCTCTCACTCATAGGAGAGAGAGAGGGTTTTTAGAGCATAGACCCACCACGCTGCTCCACTGCGCATTGGCAGGCATAGTACACAAGTGCTCTCTCTATTCCCTTACTCTCATAGTCCGATGTGACGGGAATCCGACACGACCGGAGAGAGATCAGGCGCAGGACCGACGGCTTAACGTGCTCTCCGAGGCACGGGGGTGGATCACACCGCCAACTTCCCAACTTCGGGCAAATATTGAGAAAATCTTAATAGAAAACTCAATATTGATGTATGTCTGTAGTCGAACATGCTAACCACTAGAGAAATGTGGCAGTTACGGGGATATAATCCCTGCAAATTCCCAACAGGATAAATACTAATAATATCTTAACGTGCTTTCCGAGGCACGGGGGTGGAACACACCCCCAGCTTATAGTAATATTAATATAACTTATTGTAATTTTTGACTGCCTCATTGGTCTAATGGTTAGCATGTTCGACTACAGACATGAGGTCCTGGGTTCGAGTCCCGGGTCGGGGCAATTCAAAAATCAATATTGAGTTTTCTATTAAGATTTTCTCAATATTTGCCCGAAGTTAGGAAGTTGGTGGTGTGATCCACCCCCGTGCCTCGGAGAGTACGTTAAGCCGTCGGTCCTGCGCCTGACCTCTCTCCGGTCGTGTCGGATTCCCTTCACATCGGACTATGAGAGTGAAGGAATAGAGAGTGCACTTGTGTACTATGCCTGCCAATCCGCATTGGAGCAGCGTGGTGAGACTATGCTCTAAATACCCTCGCTCCTCGGAGTGAGGAGGCCTATGCCCAGCAGTGGGACGTTAAAGGGCTGCTACTTACTTTACTTACTTATAGTAATATTTATATAGAACATTTCTTTTCATTTACCCTTTTTTGTTAGTATGTGAATAAAACACATTGCAAGAAAAAACCAAACGTAGTTCGTGGTTCTGCGATCTTTTGTTATCGCGCAATGCCCGGGGAGACTTAATTAATAGTATATACTGAGGACAGACATCCCTCGCTTAGTTCTCGCTTTGGTAGTTAGAAAGTAAACACGCATATGAAAAAGGTTGTTTGAAGGGGTAAAATTTACAGAATTTCCATTCATTCATAATATATTGAAAAGAAATAATGACTAGGATGACATTTTTTTTCAGCATAAAGAACTTTTATTCTCAGTTTATTTTAGGGAGATGTAGGCTAACTAAATATTTAGGTTTCTATAACAAAGTTTCAGGAGACGTTTCAAAGATTAATAAATTCAATTCTATATATATATATATATATATATATATATATATATATATATATATATATATATATATAAAAGAGATATCCAGGTATCTATGATGAATCCATCATGATATCTCTGGAATCATAAGGCGTAGAGACTTGAAATTTGGTAAGAATATTTCTTTTGGCGAGTAGAGGTCAGCTAAGAACAGATATTACGAAATTCCACCCGCAAGAGGGGTTGCGGGGAGTGTTAATAAAAAAAACAAATTATCACATTTTAAAAAATCAAAACTCACATTTACAAACTATATCTTTTATAGTATGTAAAATTTGGTCAGAAATCTTTTTTTGACATAATGGAATTATCAAAAATAAATTTTAGGAAACTCCACCCTCAAAGGGCAGTGCGGGTATGTTTCTTATTTGTAAAACAATTTGTCTAAATTAATGAATATACTACCAAATAAACATTCCACGCAAACGTAGTCGCAGGTTCAGCTAGTCCTTTATTAAATGAAAATTCATTGGAAAATCGAACTATAATTTCAAAGATAATTTAAACCATAAAAATGCTACTGAATTGCTTGAATTTAAATTAAATACATTTATATCCAATTGTAATGGTGATGATAAAAAGGATACCCGTCTGAGATTGTTGTAGGCTCTTCTCAGGAAACGGCGTCTTCGCATTTTATATATCATCATCAATCAATTATGAGAGAATGATGCGAGATGTAAGAAAGCGTTTATTGACAATTCAATTTGAAATTGAATTTTGTAGATAATGAAATAACCATATCTGTAAATAAAATGACATCAGTCAACAAGATTAGTACTCTTTTAAAACATTTTCTCTCTTCCCTGTTTATACAGAGTATTTCTTAATGTAAAACAAGCTTTTACACTTCCATGAAGCTACTACCGTGATGATTACCCTAGGGCAGTATCCATCACGACACCGTCCTCATTTATTATTTATCAGTTGCGGTACTAATGTAATGTGTTAGCCCCGAATACTTAAGGAATTGATAAGGTTGACGCCGTATTAAATAAATTTTTATTTTTCTACTGGTACTGTGACTCATTACACGCTTCAAAATTAAAAAAATAATAATTGTGGTACATCAATATCCAAGGTATTGTATTATTGAGTTACAAATCATGTGAGAATCATGTATAAAGAATTTAAAAATCAGTTAATGAAAATATGCGTATATATTATATTACAGTATATACAATAGAAATTATTACTCTATTTTTTTATTTAGATTAAAATATATTAATATTAGGCATATTCGATATAACTAATTATTAATGGTATTTCGTTACTTATTTTAGTTCCATATTGAATCCAATTTAGAAAATATATCGTATTTTTAGAATTGTACCCCACACTTTCATATATATATATATATATATATATATATATATATATATATATATAGTTGGCAACTCAGCACATCGCTAGTATAAATCGCTAGTATGGTTGATCATAGAAAGGTAAAAGTTATGGATTGTACGTATTTTTGAATGCTGTACCATTAGTGCACTCTCTATTCCTTCACTCTATTGTCCGATGTGACAGGAATCCGACACGACCAGAGAGAGATCAGACGCACGGTCTACGGCTTAACGTGCTCTTCGAGGTACAGGGGTGGAGTACACCGCCAACTTCCCAACTTCGGGTGAATATTGAGAAAATCTTAATTGAAAACTCAATATTGATTTTTGAATTGGCCCGAACCTGGACTCGAACATGCTTACCACGAGACCAATGAGGCACACTGTATCTTAAAAATTATAAAACTCTTTATTTATTTATTTATTATCATAAAATCTACATCATCTTAACTAATAAAACATGTAGAAAAAGAGATTAACAACTCTTATGCCAATTACAGATTCTTCTTTTGTTTACAGTATTATTAACAGTCACAGCTGCGTGTGCGTGTGTATGTGTACGTACGTGTATGTGTGTGTGTGCGTGCCTGTGCGTGTTTGTGTGTGTGTGTGTGTGTGTCTGTGTGTGTGCTATTATATTTTAGATTCTTCTTCTCTTGTTCGAAAATATAGTAGGCTCCTTAACATGTTAATTGGAAAGGGAGTTAACCTGAACTGAATATTGCTAGTATGAGTTACATCTTATATATAAAATTCTCGTGTCACAATGTTACCACACTCTTTCGAAACAGCATGACCGATTTTTTATGAAATTTCATATGTATATTCAGTAGGTGTGAGAATCAATTATTATCTATTTTTCTTACCCCTAAGTGATAATGGTTGTCCACCACGATGATGTGCAGCGTTTTTTATGCTAATTCGTTTAATGATTAGGTAGTTTTCATATTGACAAACAACACGTGGCATTTGAATTTGCCACTCGTCATTTAACATACTATTTTTAATAAAGTATAAAATAAAAATGTTTCTATATTAATACTTTTCTAAATTTTAAATTCAAAAATAAAATTTAATTATTAATTTCTAATATTGTTAAGGAACACGTGGCATTTTAATTGCAATTCGTTATTTGAGATTTCAATGAATTATTTTTATTAATTTTCGACACTTTTGATATTTTAATGACAACTACATTCATTAAATTCATTGTGTAATTTGTACACACGCTCTTTTAACTTGTTTCATAATGTAGCATTAAAAATACATACAACCCTAAAGTTTCAACCCTCTATCACCAACCTCTATTTTTTTTGTAGCGACAATAGTTATTATATTGCAAAAGTACATTTGTTGGACTAGTTAGTCAATAATAAAATTATATAATATACGTATAGTACGTTCTATCGTCTGGCACGTCTTATGGACTGATGAATATGGTATATTTCGGAATTAAAGAACAAAAGATTAATTACTAAGTTCCGGTTCATTTTGTTTAACCCTTGTACGTAGCATCTGTTGTCCGACCCTGCGTTCTTTCAAACTGTCTGTCGTAATGTGCCATTAGAGGTGGATGATGCAGGTACCGACCCTTATCTCCCATATTTGCACATACACGTAGGGGTGACATAACTTTAAAAGTATTATTTTTTCACAAATAATAAAGTTCATATACGGCGCAGAGAATGTACTGGAACAATCTGTACTTTGTTTCTTCTAGTTATTTTCCTCGTAAAGAAATTTTATATCATTGCATGCATTTGTATTTAATAGAAATATATGGCAAGTTTTAGACTTAATATACTTGAAACTTTCTATTCTTTAAAAATGTAATGACCTTAAAACTTGGAATAATAAAATACTTTGTCATACTCCACAAAGAAGAAAAAGGGGTTATTTAACAATTAATGAAATGCCTTGCGTATTTTTATTTTAGGCATTTTGATTGATATAACTAAAACACTTTCAAACCAAATGTTCTAGGCAAGACGTAGTATTAGATCAAAAACCAATAATTCATAACATATATCGAAAATACTAATTTCGAATAAAATAAAAATAATCATAGCTATATAATTCTATGACAAAGTTTAGCAAATTTCAAGTTAATTCTTGTTTTACTGTGTGAGTGGTCTTTGTTTTCATTGTTGGTACTATTTTAATTGACAAAATTGGTCAGCTCAACTTTTTCAAAGTCACTAACTGCTCTTAATTAGGCTGCTTTATCCATCTTTATATATCTATGTATAAAAAAATAATTATAATCCGATTTTCTTATAGAGATACTAGCCAAACCCGCGACTTCGTCTGCGTGGAATGTTTTTTTGGTAGCATTTTAATTAATGTAGGCAAATTGTTTTACAAATAAAAAACATACCCGCACTGCCCGTTAAGGGTGGAATTTCCTAAAATTTACTTTTGATAGTTTGCATTATCTTAAAAAACAATTTCTGACCAAGTTTTACATACCATAAAAGATATAGTTTGTGAATGTATAGTCTTGAATATTTGAAAGAACATTTGAATTTTTTCAATTAAAACCCCCACAACCCCCCTTACGGATGGAATTTCGTAAAATTCGTTCTCAACTGACCTCTACTCGGCAAATGGTATGTTCCTACCAAATGTAAAGTCCCTACGCCTCATGGTTCCAGAGATATCGTGATGAGTCAATAGATACCTGGATATCTCTTATATATATATATATATTGATGTAAAAGAGGTTTTAAAGGTTATGCCACTTTCTTTGCATAATATTTGCAAAGTTTGTCCTAAAAACTGGGCCGTAAGTAGGGGACGAAGGGACTGCACCATCTGTAATGGCCATACCCGCATCGTGGATATGCAAATGACTATTTAAATAAATTCCCTTGCATGTATCATTTCAGCGCTTCAAAATGTAAACATGTTAATTTTGTTGTTCCATTCTCGCTATTGAGTTAACATTTCTGGAGAATCATATCATATATTACTCATTTTATCATGTGCATATGTATATGAGGGGCATAATATATATATGGTAGAGTACGTGATGTCCCACACCTCTCTCACTTTACAAATTGAACGGTTCGGTGAAGGCACACATTACTTATGAATGCACCACGGTGTGGGTTAATTACGTATCTATATACGTTGCGTAATATACTGTTCAACTACCTTATTGGTGTACTGGTCAGCATGTGCCACGTGATCATGAGGTTCTGAGTTGGAATCCCGGCTCTCACCAGTTTAAACGTTAGTATTAATATTTGGTTTTCTATTAAGATATTATCAGTATATATCCTAAGTTGGGAATTTGCGGGGGTTACATCCCCGTAACTGCCACAATGCTCTAGTGGTTAGCATGTTCGACTTTAGACATGAGGTCCCGGGTCGGACCAATTCAAATATCAATATTGAGTTTTCTATTAAGATTTTCTCAATATTTCCCAGAAGTTGGGAAGTTGGCGGTGTGATCTACCCTGATCGCGCCTGATCTCTCTCTGGTTGGTTCGGATTCCCGTCACATGAGACTATTGGAATGAAGGAGTAGATAGTGCACCTATGTATCATGCCTGCCAATCCGTAGTGGAGCAGCGTGGTGGGTCTATGCTCTAAAAACCCTCTCTCCTATGAGTGAGGAGGCGTGTGCCCAGCAGTGGGACGTTAATGGGCTGCTATTTATTTATATCCCCGTGTCTCGAAAACCACATTAAGCCGTCGGTCCTGCTTCTGATCTCTCTCCGGTAGTGTCGGATATGCCCTCTTATCTGACTATGAGAGTGTAGGAACAGAATGTTTGCGCTATCAATCATGCACTCAAACATCTCATACACAAATGGCTTATCACTGCATGAAATAAGGCGCCGTGGCCGAATTTCTATTAGAGGGCACGTTAAGCAAATTATAAATTATAATAGTAAATTGATTTATCAGAGGCAACGGTTATAATATAAAGTTTTTCACTGGGTAAGTTTTTAGAGGAAAAGAACGATTACCAGATAGCTGTGACATTTTGAGTATTTTTAATATTTTAACAATAATGTCGTCTATAACGAGTGGTAAATATCCCATTAAAAAATATGTTATCCCTAACGTGATTACAAAACATGTTCAGAATCATTTCGAATGTACTACTAACCTAACCTAAATAAAGCCCTGAAAAGGTAGCGTGTTACCTTTGCGATATCAGCTATCTTTCCTTTAAGGTCACCTAAAATAGAACCAGCCATTTTAGAAAAGATATAAATACCGTATATACAAATTCTAATCAAAAATATCAATATTCAAGTAGACCTTTACAGCACTTTTGAATCGTCAAATATCGTTTTATCATATATTATTTAAATGTGCGACTGATCGACTGAACGACTTACAATCTAAAGTTACGTGGGTTCCTTCGCGTCCTGTTCTGAGAAGAGCCCACATCAAGCTCAGTCGGGTATACGTTTTTTGTCACCATCATTACAATATATGAATATCATTAATTTATTGTATACCGAATAAAACAATTCATTCACTCCCATGCTATTTTATGTCCTAAATAATCCTTCATATTGTAGAAAGTTTTCTCAATTAGTTTTAATTTAATAAAATATATAAATATACTAAGAAACTTCGTCATAACTTCTTCTGAGAGTTTTTTATAGAAACTTATACAGTTACCCTGGAATAACTTGTCAATTTTATGTAGCTTATTAGATTTTACAGCAAATTTATTTTTATTTCTTAAGTTATATGAGGTGCATTCTCTTTTTTTCGTCAAAGAGTTTAAATTTTTATGGAAGTACAAGTGTTCCAATCTAGACGACTCTTTTGGACACATATTATAAATCGCACGAGCAGCCCTTTTCTGCAGTACAAATATTGCACCTATATCAGGAGCATTACTCCAAAATAAATTCCATATGACATAATGCTGTAAAAATAACTGAAATAGACCAGTCTAGAAGTTTCAACGTCCTTTAGACGGCGAATTTTTATATACTTTCATATAAATTAAACGAAAAGCTATTAATTTGAAAATATAAACATTCACTCCAATTTTATTTATCTATGTGTAATAGATGAAAGGAAAGGGACAAACGAATACTGTAAATAGCATCTTACATGTTATACCTTACACTATTGTGGCTGGCACGTATGAGATGTCGTTAGGGAAAGGATATAATTCCACTCGAGAAAGGAATGCACTATCCATTCACCTGCATTGTAGTAGACATGTATTGAGGATCTGTAATTTAGCACCACAATACATTTACACTGCTGTTCGGAATAGTTGATAAAATTACTAATACGACTAATTCTGGTGTAAGCTTTAACATTATTTTATTGTTTAAAACTAAAAGTTATTTTTTTATATTCATTTGTTTTCTACATATATATTTTGAAAGAAAAAATCAACCAATGACATTGACAGAGTGATTTTTTCGAAGTGAATATGACTTTGTGACGCTAATACAAATAAAACTATTTTGGATCCTGCTGTCATTGAGTCCTTAAAAATTATAGATTAGTAAAAAAAGTAAAGTAAGTTGGGCACAGGCCGTCCCACTGCTGGGCACAGGCCTCCTCACTCCGAGGAGCGAGGGCTTTTAGAGCATAGACCCACTACGCTGCTCCACTGCGGATTGGCAGGCTATAGTATTGAAGTAAATCTTCTTTAGGCGCGTGAGGGTAACATTTTACGGATAAAACGCATGATTAGCGTCACAAAGATGTGCAGCGTTTTTTAAGCTAATTCTTTTGAGCGTTAGGTAATTTCAATATTTACAAACGTCATTTAATATACTATTTTTCATAAAATATAAGACAAATATATTTCACAAATTCTCTTTTCTAAATTTTAAATTCAAAAACAAAATTTATTTAATAATTTCTAATATTGGACAAAAAACACGTGACATTTTTATATACGATTCGCCATAGAATTCAATAAATTAGTTGTATTAATTTTCAACACTTTTAATATATTAATGACAGTTAAATTCATAACATATCTTCCTTATCTTTGCTGTTTTTTGTCCAAGTATAAATTTATGGAATTCTTTACCAAATATCATACGTCACTCACAATCATTAGCCATCTTTGAATCACGCCTCAAAGAGTTCTATTTAACTGAACACTGCTGTGTATAACACGTTTATATCTTCTCCTTTTCTTTATATTGTTTTTTTTTTATTTCATATCTTTCGTGTATATATACTTTCAATATGTATCTATACATATATTGATATTTATGTCTATAATTTATATATTATATGTAGTTATTTCATTAACAAAAATCTTAGTTATAAACAAAAAAGAATTTTTAAACATTATATTTAAGTTTCTAGCGCTTTTCTGCCCTATTCAAAATAAAAAAAAAAACAAAGTATCTTTATTCAAGTAAGCATATTACAGCACTTTTGAATCATCAAATAATATATATATATGTCGGAGGGCAGATATCTGTGGAACGCTGGCGCCATGTATCGGCGTCGACAGAGTCAATGGTGGCAGCCCGGCGGGAGTCACTCGACAGTTGTCGAGTAGCGCTCGATCGGAACAGTCAACTGTTGAAACTGTCGCGTTCCTAGCTATTAGTGTTAATGAGTTTGTGTAAATTGATATCGGGAACATTAAGTGATTGAACATTATAAACCGAGTTAATTAATACAGTGTTTGATTGCACCAACAATACCCATGAACGCCCACAGAATAAGAAATTAAATAATGGATCTAATTAATAACGATGTCGGCGGAGAACCCTACGCCCCTGTGTTTTATGTTTCTCCGTTCTCTTTTATTCTCCGACATATATATATATATATATATATATATATATATATATATATATATATTCTTTTCCACACTCTAATTCTAATGTACGTCTGAAGATGATGCGACTTAAAATGTAAAGTTACGAGGGCTTTTCGCTCCCTGATCCAAGAAGAGCCCACAACAAACTCAGTCGGGTAAATTAGAGCAGTTCGTTAACTCCCACGCGTTTCTATCGTCTAAGTAATCTTGCAAGTTATAATACGATTTTTGTATCCATTTTCTTTTAAAAAAGACTTTGAATTTATTAATTGACATCTTTAAAACGTCTTGTAGGAGTTTATTATAGAAACGTATACAGTATTATTTATTTTAGTCATCTCTTATCTCATCCTCTTAACATAATAATGTTGCCGGGAAGAGATTGCTTGTAGCAATAAGACCGCCTTCGCTCGCTATAATTATAGTAATAAGTGTCTTTGTTTATGTCTTCTTATTTTTATCTTGTGTGCAATAAAGTGCTTTCTCTCTCTCTCCTTTTCCCTCTCTCTGTCTCGGAAATCTAAAGTTTTAGATTTGTATAAATATAAACAAGACTTAAAAATTAATTTGCCTAAGAAGTTTCACTTCTGATATATGTACTTTGACAAGTATATAACTCTCCCATACGTTTGTATGTGACAGAATTCCTCTTTAACACTTTTCGTTTAACTTTTCGTATATATATTCAGGTGAAAGCAGAAATGCTAGAGATTGAGAATTCGATACGTATTTCCCCGCATTTCCAAGAAAACTCCGTGTATTTCCTATCAGGCAAAGCTGGTCTAATATATTTTATAAAAATATTGTGTCCATAGTATTCGTTATCAAAGTCATCCGAAATAGCTTGAGTAATTATTTGGTACAGCTGAAAATATATCATGAAGTATTTTGCATCCTCCAGCCCCCATTTGTAATCGCGATACGAAGTTTTTGAAGTAAAATATATAACCGTCCACATTATTATGGCGTATGGGCTATAGAGTTTTCAAGCGGCTCCTTGAAGTTTCGACGTGATACAACGAATGGTATTTAACCGAAGCCGTTAACGGACGGCTTTAGACTGTTAGATGATCCTTAAGTGATATAGCCATGATAATGGTACCATTCGGATTTTCCGCCGGTCATTAGTGTAGACGAGCGAGGGATGAGCCGAGTACGTTTTAGTTAGAATGTACTTCTACAAACTTACCATAATTGTTTCAAGTGACAATAATCTTATTTGTTGGATCATAAAATTTAAGTCTTCTGCTATATAGTACATAATCTGATGTTCCCACTTTATTATTCATAACTAGCTGAATACGCGATTTCGTCTGCGTGGAATGTTTTTTGGTAGCATTTTCATTAATTTAGGCAATTTTTTTTATAAATAAGAAACATACCACACCGCCCTTTGAGGATGAAATTTCCTAAAATTTACTTTTGATAGATTTCATTATGTCAAAAAAAATCTGACCAAGTTTTACATACCATAAAAGGTATAGTTTGTAAATGTGAAGTTTAAATTGTTTTTTAATGTGAAAATTTGAATTTTTTTAATTAACACCCCCGCAACCCCCTTGCGGGTGGAATTTGGTAAAATCCACTCTTAGTCGACCTTTACTCGGCAAAAGGGATATTCCTGCCATACTCCAAGTCTCTACACCTTATGATTCCAGAGATATCGTGATGAGTCTATAGATACCTGGATATCTGTTATTTATATGTAGATATTATGAAGAGAAATTTACATAATAAATTTGAAACAAATATTGTCCCTTACTTTTAAATTTGTACTTCTAAAACTCGCTATAGTAAAAGAAAATTTTAAAGAAAAGGATCATAATGTAGATAACGACTGCTTCGTGCTTTCCATGCCTTATTGACAGTCTTGCTGATGTACGAATACTCGTTTCTCCGAAGTCGTAGGTTGGAGTTCTGAAAGTTTTACCAGAAAAGACGTGCCGCCAAGCAAAGAATTAGTGTTGCAGTAGAAACCAAACCCTATTTATAGATTAGTGCATTCCGTACAAATCCATCATAGTTCGTCAGGTAAGATTAAAGTCAACCTCTAACCTGTCAACAATTAAAAAAATTGAGAGTGCGGGCGTACAAAGTACACAAGTCAGAAGTGAAACATTTTTGGCAAACGAATTTATTTCCGAAACTTAGACTTAACTTCTTAGGGAAAAAGAAAGATATGTTAGGAATCTAATGAATTTAATCGTGATTAAAATGTTAATGTCGAAAATTAATACAAATAATTTATTGCAATCTCAAATGACGAGTTGTAAATAAAAATGTCACGTGTTTTTTGTCAATATTAGTAAAATTTAATGAAACTTTGTTTTTGAATTTAACATTTAGCAGAGAATTTAGGAAATATTTTTATTTTATTATTTATGAAAAATAGTATTTTTAAATATAAAATTTAAACGCCACATGTTATTTGTAAATATTAAACCTACCTAAAGAATTATCATAAAAACGCTGCACATCTTCGTGACGCTAATCATGCGTTTCATCCGTATAAATTTTATCCTCATGCGCTGAAAGAAGTTTCACATCAAAAATAAAAACCACGAAAATTTAAGTTTAAAACAATTAATTATAAATACAGTCATTATAAAGAGAAATTGCCTGTTAAACATAATGTAAATATTTTTCCAACTTCTTAAATTTCACTGTCAAATGCTATAACTGACTACGATGATATTTTTGACGGAAAGGAAAGTGTTACAGGGAATGACAATATATAATCTTTGTATAACCAAAAGATTTAGTTAGAAAACTGAATTTTACCATAAAGTAAACAATGCAAATAATTAATGTGGAAAATTTAATGAAGTAATTTTATATAGGTTGTTAATTGCGTTTAAAATAATTATTCAAATTATAACGTCAACTCACGCTATAAGTGTCAAGCATCACGCGATGCTTGTAAGCTGAAAAAATAAACTTAAGGACGTTCTTGCGATATGTATGTAGATAAGATATATTCACTACAAAGTAACAAAGGAATAATGTTCTCATTTTGTTTAAAAAAATGTACGTGATAATATATATTAATAAAAAAGTAAGTTGTTGTATAAAGATTGATAAAAAAATTCAAATCAATTCCAACGCCCTCTTAAACTTTTATTTTATATTATATTTGTCACTAACATAGTTCTAAGTTATTTTATACTAACAGTTTGGGCCAAATGTTGCTTTGAGTAAAATAAAAATTGATTATTAATAATTTGTTATTTAAGCGAGTTCCTAAAACTATTAAAAAAGAAACTTTGACTTAATTATGTAAGCTTTTATTAGACCGCATAATATGTTTTACAGTTTAATATTTGAAATATAGTAGTAGTATTAAGAATCAACCACTAATATTTAAAAATCGTGTTTGAACTTGAGTACAGGAAAAAAGCGCATTTTATTAACGACTGAAAATTTGAACAAGATTTATAGCGTAAATTAATATGAGGAATCAAAAAAATAATTGGTTACATTACTTTTCAGAGACTTCATTTCAATGAGCGTTTCTTTATGAAAATATATAATGATAACTGAATATACAATCTAAGATGGTAATACGGCAAATTGCTACAGCAAGTAAACATTTTTTTCCGTTTGAAATAAGTGTTCTCTGAAAAATATTTTTCTATATTGTTACCAGATGCTTCTATCTTTCGTGGTAATATTATTTAATTAGATAATGAAACGCGTTGTTTTATTCCCATGATAAAAATAACTGGCTGATGAAAAGAAAAAGTGCTGTGTTTCTCGCCAGATCCCTTAGTAGATAATATTGTTTCTTAGGGCGTGCGAACTTGGCCTCGCCTTTGCTTTGTTAAGATAATCTCAGTGTGGCTCCCCTGAGACGTCAACAAAGAAAATTGGATGGGCAGTCAGCCAATAGCTTTTAATCCTCAGGTCTTTTTGACCCTTCTTATCTAGTTGTATGTTATAATCGCGTTCTTTGAGTCGCTATGTGAATAGACTGTGTAATCCTTGTCATTAACAACGTGCTGACTGCATGTCTCTACGTCTAACGTAATTATTTTTAGCGAAAGATGATTTCGCATGTGTTAATACCATTATCTATACATAAATCAACACTTGAAAAGTATAGACTCCAAAGGCGCTTTCAATTTCAGCTGACTCCCATGCGTTTGTATATTAGTGACGTGACATCAGTCAAGCAATGGACTCAGATGATGAAAGTTTAATGAAAAACATCAAATAATCTTGTTGAAAAGTATCAAAGAGAAATTTAGAGATTACACTAACATATAATTCTAGTGATTTCCATAACGTTTACCCTAAGTCACAACAAAATCGAATGTCGAAAGATTGTTTTTACAAATTACTTGAATTAGTTAAAAGTAACATTCAGCGACATTAAACTGTTTTATAAAAATACTATATCCGCGATAAATTTACATAATACTTTATTGAAAAAGGTCAATCATCATGACAAAATAAAAAAAAAATATTTAAATCAATAATTACCTGCTGATTTTTCTCACCAGTAGTTTTCTTTTTAAAAACCTCCACAAATTTCTCACAGATACATTCCCAAGCATTTTTTGTTTCCGTGCAATTATCCTGTGTTTTTAACTTTTGGAGTACCATATAGCAGGAGTATGAGACGTTGGGACCGGAAGATGCAAGAGTGGCGACCCCGGGCGGCGCAGTGTAGGTAGACAAGGTGGAAAGACGATATAAAGAGGGTCGCCGGTAGCCGCTGGAGCCAGGCAGACCTTGTGGGCATCATCACGTGAGACCTATGTCCAGCAGTTGACGTCCATCCGTTGAAGGGACGACGACGATAGCAGGAGTATTTCAATTTCATTTATAAAATCTTCCACCGTTATATTCTCCATTTTATTTTTATGTATGTATGATCTCTATCTACTTTTGCACATTTTACTTCTACTTAAGGCTGTCTGGAACAAATCGCTGATTAGTGATAAGACTGCCTTTTTGTATATTTGCTCGAGTAAACTTTAATCATAATGTGTAACTCTGTTTCTTTTAAGGTGTACATTAAAGAGTACTATTATTATTATTTTATAGTAAACATATAAGTAAATGAAAATTCCTTGAAATGAACTCCGTCGTCTATTAAATGCACTATTCAACACCATAATGAACACGTGGTATTCGTGTCGTTGCCTTCCTGCTGTCGAGCGTTCGCTGTACCGGCGCCGCGCGACAGTCGGTGCTCAGTACGACTAACGCACTGGGGCACCGCATCGGTCCGACACGAAACGCAAAATTTTAGGCTCCTTTAGTCCTTTTGCATAGTCATTTTACAAATCTGTAATTCCCTTTACAAATTAAAATAATAAATTATAATAATTTGCTGCCTCATTAGTCTAGTATTTAGCATGTACGACTACAGACATGAGGTCCTGGGTTTGAGACCCGGGTTGGGCCAATTCGAAATCGATATTGAGTCTTCTATTAAGATTTTCTCAACGTTTGCCCGAAGTTGGGAATTTGGCGGTATGAGCCACCCCCGTGCCTCGGAGAGCTCGTTAAGCCGTCAATCCTGCGCCTGATCTCTTTCCGGTCGTGTCGGATTGCCATCACGTACACTTGTGTACTATGCCTGCCAAACCACAGTGGAGCAGTGTGGTGGGTCTATGCTCTAAAAACCTTCTCTCATATGAGTGAGGAGGCCTGTGGAGGACGCTTATTCATTAATTAAGCTGCTCTCGGATTATTTAGCTTGTTTAACTCTTCACTAACTATTCATCAATATTTGAAATCTAGACCACTTAGACTGGACCAATTTACTACTACTAAAATATTCCTTTATTATTAAGAAGAATATCTAGATACGTTTACTGATATTCACAAATTTAAATATTATCTCAAATAAATTCATTAAAAGTGATAACAATGAATTCAATTATTACATTTCGTATTCAATTGTAATGCAAATTACAGTTTTATAATGAGTAGATTATAATAAATAAGGTTAAATATAGTGAATTAAAACTGCATTTTGTTTACCATTGCATTATTACATTTCCTGTTATTCGTATTACATACGTAGGAAGTTTTAGATTGGGAAGCAAAAAACTATTATAATATACAATTTTGTAAAAATCTACAATATATTTCTTATGGCCTTCGCGAGGTACTTTGTGTAAGTTTGTATAAGTGTTGTAGGCTCTTTACTTAACTCACATTAAAACAATGCGTTAAAATACTTATATATAAGATTAATTCGAAACAAGATTGTAGTATAGAGTTTAATATGGACCAAAAACAAACACTTTTTGCTAACTTATTTCTTGGAGCTCCCAATGAGAAGCGATCCAAAGTTAGACTTACTATTATACTTAAAGCAAAACTGTTATATTTAACTTCCAAACGGAATAAAAACAAAAATTAATTATGATTCAGAAATTAAAGCTGCGTGGCTGTTAATTGAAACGGTATAACGTTTAACTTATATTTTGTATAATGTGAAACGAACTATTAATAATTACCTTACTCTATTACATTAAAATTGTTGAAATGAAAAAAATACTACGATTCCTTTAGTATTCGATGTAACGCCTATAACATTTCTGATTAAAACGTTCTGTTGTACGTACATAAAAATATTGACTATAATTAAAAATAAACTTGTTATAAATTCTAGTAGGCTGCATAAAATTAACAACTCATTTAAGGGTAACTGTATACGTTTCTATAATAAACTCCCGCATGACGTTCTAGAGATGTTGTCTCATTCGACCTGAGGGGCGATCGACGCAAAAACGTCCGTGCGCAGCGGGGCAGACGACGGTTCAATCAAACAGAATAAAGCATTAGAAAAGTTATTTCAGGGAATATCAATTATTTGTTACATATTATCCACAGGATCAGTACTTTATGTGAAGAGTATTTTATAGAATGACACATAAATCAGTTTGTAAGTAATGAAATATTCATTAATAAATAAATATGACAAGATTATTTTTTTTATGAATAATTGTAAGTAAAGTTAAACCTCGCCGACCTCAATTTAAAAGTACATTTTAAAATAACAAGGAAATCTCCAACTATTATGTTGATGATGATACCATTCTAATTATTTATTACAGATTATTGATCATGCTATCTTTATTACTGAGCAACGAGTTAACAGTTATATCACCTCGATATTATCTGAATGATTATATTTCTGCTTAACAGGCTGTTTTACCATTATATCATAAAGTTTTGTTTGGCAAAGGATTATTTCAGAGAAAATAAAACTTATAACTTTTTTATTGCAAATAAAAGTGCTTATAGACCATTATTGTACATTGCCGTCGTCATCATAATATCTTTTTGAAAGAATTTTATTTGAATGCCTGCGGGAACATTATACTACAGTTGACGGAGCGTTTCTTTAATGTTCAGCTATTGACGTCGTTTGGTGAACGATTCTCGCAAAAATGAGATATTGTAATTTTCAATACCATCCAATACCTCCATTTATGACAATTGACTTTGAGGAATGTTTAAGCTACGCTTTTCAAAAATAATTTATTTTCAAAGTAAAATTAAAGACTGCGTGCGTTCTCCTAAATGATTGAATATATTAAATTATATCCAAGTTTCTCCTTGTTAAATTGATGATTGAATGACACCAAAATTATAATAGAAATATTATTAGGTCGATATCTAGCAAGAACTTTTTATGAAAGAAAAAACTTTTATGTGAGCTTTCAATAAGTGGCGCTGTACTGTATCCCTCATGAAATCTTTCTATACTCTTTCCTTCATGTTTGAAGATCGTGGTCCTGGCAGGACTCTAATTCCGAGCGGGTTCTTACTTTCCACCTGTTTCTATAGGGGGCCATCTTCGCTAGCGTATATAGTGTAGCATTTTAGCTAATCTTATAGGTTTACTTATGGTTCTGAGACATGGCCGCTGACTATGGGGCTCGTAAGGAGACTCAGAGTCACTCAGCAGGCAATGGAGAGGGCTATGCTTGGGGTTTCCCTACGTGATCAAATCAGAAATCAGGAGATCCGTAGGAGAACTGAAATGGCAATGGGCAGAGCACATAGTTCGCAGAACCGATGGACGTTGGGGCCCGAAGGTGCTAGAGAAGCGGCCTCGCACCGGAAAACGCAGCGTCGGCAGACCCCCCACCAGGTGGACCGATGATATCAGGTGGGTCGCTGGCAGCCGCTGGATACAAGCGGTGCAAGATCGGGCCCATTGGAATTCATTAAGAGAGACCTTTTTACAGCAGTGGACGTCCATCGGTTGAGACGACGATGACGGCGATAGATGAACGATTGGTCTCCAGATCGTTTTTCGTCTGTTTTACCCGTTAATATCAGCTTTTCCAATCTGCAGTCCTCCCGTCTCATGATGTGTCTAAAATAAGATAGAATTTGCTGATAATATAAAAATGAGAGCCTAACCGTGTAACAGAACTGCGACAGAATAGATGCGTTTGTGCGTTAGCTGTCCAAAGAATTCATAGCATACGCCTCCAACTCCATATCACGAACGCATCAATTCTTTGTATAATATTCGCGGATTGAAATTAAAAGAATTAGCAAATACTATTATTCAATATCAAGGTCAGGTATTATATTATTTTTAAACTATATTTTAACTTGAGTGGATGTTTAAAAAAGTATTTATCAACGAATGTAATTTGGAACATACAAAAACGGTGATGTGATATTAATGTGTCATAAATATGTGTAGCTGAGCCAGTTTTTGCTAAAAGCACCGTGCGATCTAATCTTGGGTTGTCTAAGTTTTCATTCAAATACTACACATTAGTGGAAATTTTTAAAATTACAGGCGAATCTGAAAAAAGTTGAAACCATGTCGAGGGAACGCTTCATACTTATATATAGCATCGAATCAGCTAAGTATAACAAAGCAGCAGTAAAAGTCACTATTAGTTAGCCTTTCATAGATTACTAAATAGTACGTTGATGAAAATTAAACGAACATGATTTGAATAAAACTTCTTTCGAAAAGATTCATTACTAAAAGATCACTCTCATTTGAATGTAGGCCAGTATTTAGACATTCATTTCAATTCGACTTCCCGAGCTTTGTTCAGTGGTTCTTTTTTCTTAAAGGATGTTCGGTGAATTGCAAATCTTTTCAGAAGGCTAAGGGGGCGGAGACTTTGTAAAAATTTAATGCATATTTCATGGGGCCGTCTCTGCTTTGTACAAGATCCAATAGTCTTTACTTATCTGGTAGAAGCATTTACATGTCTCTTTACTTCTAAACCTAGATAAGTCCGAAAAAAAAGAAATTAATTCATAAATAACGCTTCCTGTCCTGTGCGATTTTATATTTCTAAAAACTGTGAAAGCATTTTTTTTGTTTTAACAACGAATACATTGCAAATAAACATTCAAAAAATCATTCCGACTCAATTATTTTTTGGAAATAATGAAAAGGCAAATTATATTGTTAGAAATTAAAAAATAAAATAATTTTATAAACCACCGCCATGTATCTATATCTATACATATAATAAGAGATATCCAGGTATCTATTGACTCATCATGATATCTCTGGAACCATAAGACGCAGAGAATTGAAATTTGGTAAGAATATTACTTTTGCTGAGTAGATGTCACCTAATAATGGATTTTACGAAATTCCACCCGCAAGGGGAGTTGCGAGGGTGTTACAGGTATGTTTCTCATTGCTAAAACAATATGCCTAAATTAATGAAAATGCTACCCAAAAATCATCCGACGCAGACTAAGTCGTGGGTTCAGCTAGTATGTAAAAAATATAAAAATTCGATGAATATAAAATAATCTACTTCCTATTTTTTTTTTTATCTTAAAATTTTGAATGAGTTCTAAATTAGTCGGGGTAGAAACATAATTTTACGTGATTACTTATAACACCGTGTTTATTTGTAAAGATCTTATTTCTATAATTTATTATAAGCCCTGGTGTAATTACAAATTTGTCATTTTGATCGAATCATTTAAAATGATATGACCAAAATAATTGCCTTCCCCGTAGCAAAAGTTAACGAGTGTTATTAAACTCGCGAGAGCCAGCTCGTTTCGCGGGGAAAAAAAGCGTTTTGCTTTGAAAAATTTGCCGAAATAATGACGTAAAACTCATATGCGAGTGGTCGAGTACGAAATAAATATGCTCGGACCCCGGCACCGGTTTTATTAAGCCCGGCGTCAGTCTGGTATGTGCTCTAATGGTGCAATTTAAGACCGCGTGTGTGCAAAAATTCAGGCCATATACACTTACCCAGTGGAAAGTAAATTTTACAAAAAAAAATTGTAATTTTAAATTATAGATGCTGGCGTGACAACGATGTCCTGCTAAATCCTTTTAAAATGAAAGCTGAAAGGTTTACTTTTTTAGTGGACTAATTTTAAATGTTGTTTAACTGTTCTCGTTTAGTAGATTACCGTCACTTTGCGTATTATTTAATATATACTAGGTCCTTACATATAAATTAACGTTTTGTCTAACTGAAATATCTCCTCTTTGATTAAGAATTCCTAATTCAAATTTATAAAATCATTTATCTGGTACATTTGAGTTTTGTAAACAGTCATTCAATCGTTTTTTTCTAATATTTTTTCCATTGGCTTCGCTTATTACCGCACTATGGAAAACATGAAATATCGTTATATTTACCAGTACGAATTCTACCGTAGTATCAGTGTAGGAGAATGAATTAATGATGTGTACGGCCCTGGTGTCGTAATATAAAGCACGGTACGTTGTTGGTTTCAACGTTTTTGTCCTGGAAATTTCGACCTTCAGAGCCAATCCCGTGAAGAGCTGGAGACCGAAGTGGACAGTGGAAGGAAACTGACAAAACTGTATTATTCCACTCAACTGTATTGAAGCAAATCGGGAAAGTAAAAAAACTTGAACGATGGGTCCTCACGAATTGAGTGAATCGAACTTGCAAACACGCGGCGACCGCTGTGTTACTTTGCTCAACCGACACAATAATAATTTTAAATAGAATCATTACTTGTGACGAAAAATGTTTGTTGTACGATAATCGGAAGCTCTCGTCGCAATGGCTGAACCCTGAAGACTCAGCCAAATCCTGCCCTAATCGAAAATTGTCTCAGAAAAAGTTACTTCCGAGTGTTTGGTGGAGTAGCGCCGATGTCCTTCATTACAGCTTTCTAAAATCTGTTACTGCAGATATCTATTATCAGTAACTGCAAACCATGAAGGAGGTACTAGCTGCTTAACATCCGAGGTTGGTCAGCCGCTCTAGGCCACTGTTTCATTAACATATCGCAAGTCCACACACTGCACAACATACAACCACTATGGTAGATATACTACAATTTCGATTCTGCGACATCCACCGTACTCCTCGAACCTTGCTCCAACAGATTACCATTTTTTTACGAAAATCGGACCACTTCTTAAAAGGAAAACATTCAACTTCTATGCGGCAGTCCAAATCGCCTTCGAAGAGTTTATTGATTCTCGCCCCGTTGGTTTTTTTTAGTGAAGGCATCAATAAGTAGTTCATCTATGAGATGGCAAAGGATGCATAGATAACAACGACGCATACTTTGATTAATTAAATTCCGTACTACACACCAATTTCATATATAAGGATAAAATATTACATAAAAAACGTTTATATTTAAGTCCGCTGCAATCTTTTAAAACATCCGGTGCAGGGATATGGGGGGATCAGGAGCTACATTGGTAACAAACATTGCGGGAAACAGCTAGTACAATACTCCTGTATATAATGCAATTTAATCTTTAAAGATTTTTATGATATTATTTATATTTTTTTTCCAATGTAACTACACATCTACCATCGACTTTTATACCCTCAAAAAGTCGGCTCGTAGATAATAGTAACAAATATCTGTTTTTTATCACGAATTGGAAAGTGTTTTATTAAAAAAACCGCAGACCGTAACACTCAGCAATTGTACGAAAGTGGAAAGAGTTCGCGTGATTTATTATACAGATTATGACTTTTCATAATCTCATTCTTTCGAATCCAATGAAAAACTCGAAGGACCGCCGTGAGTTATGGTCTTGCGGGCCACTAAATCTAAATTTCGACAGAAGTGTGGGATATAAATCCATGAGATGTTATGCGTGACTCGCTCGCGTGCTTTTATGTACAATTTATTATAGGGGAAAAGGAAAAAATGACGCTCCGATGGGCAACGTCCAATTGCAAACCAAATTTCCAGCCACTAAAACAAATATTACATAATGCAACCATTTTTCATCTTCCTTTCCATTGCCATGTGGAATCTTCTGTAATACTCAGCAAAATGATGCGAGTACATAGCAATTGCCCTGAGTTCGATTGCTGGGAAAACAATTGTTGTGAATGCTTCGGCCATTTACCATTACGTAACATTACGTTTGGTTACAAATGGTTAAAAACAAATATAATATATATAAGTATCTTTTACTAAGAAAACATATTTTTCTTACTGGACTTAACAAGTACAATAAGTAGCAGCCCATTAAGGTCCCACTGCTGAGTACAGGCCACCTCACTCTTATGAGAGAGGGTTTCTTCAGCATAGACCCACCACGCTGCTCCACTGCCGATTCTATTCCTTCACTCTCACAGTCCGATGTGACGGAAATCCGACACGACCGGAGAGAGATCAGGCGCAGGAACGACGGCTTCATGTGCTCTCCGAGGCACCAGGGTGAATCACGCCGCCAACTGCCCAACTTCGGTCAAATATTGAGAAAACCTTAATAGAAAACTCAATATAGATTTTTGAATTGGCCCGACCCGGGACTCGAACCCAGAACCTCATGTTTCTAGTTAAATATGTTAACCACTAGAGTCTCAGTCAAATAACTTTAAATATTTACAAAGTACTTTATTAAAGCATATTACATATTACAGTTCTACATCATACCTTAAGAACTTCATATATCTAACAATAAAACGGTTCTGCTAAATGAAAATAAATGACTCTGCACTATAAATAAAGCACCAAATACCGATACACTTAGTAAGATTAAAACGTAGTTGACAATTACTTACATTCGATATCGCTGCAAAGCGAATATAATCCTACGAAACGAACAGTGCTGAGAGAGCGCTTCGATACACATTTTCGATTTACAATTCCAGCTTTACCCTTTTGTTATGGAATACCAACGTTAAGAGAAACTCTCTGCGACATCAGGTGTGGTGTTCGAAACAATCGGTTTTCATCAGTGCAAGTACTTTTTTTATTGTTTCTTTTGCTTATTTTCGTATGCTGTTTCTTTTAGAACAGATTTCAATCGCTCGTTTTTAAACTTATTCACTTTTACATATAATATCAACATAACGACACGTTAAAACACATCGCTGTTTTTAATATCAATTTTTTACGCAATACTTAAAAGTAAAATCATAATATAGACATTCGAGTAACCTTAACAAGCTCTTTTGGATTGTCGGAAGTTATCAAGAATGAGAATCGATATTGACATAAAGAATCTCTTTGTACATTAATTTTCATATATATGATATTTTGCCTATCAACTGAATAAAAATTTCGATCTCAATAAAAATTAAGTTATCCAGTTTAAATTTATTGCAATTAGAAATTTTTTTTTATTGCTGACAGATTAGCGCTTGACTGTGATCTCACCTGATGGTAAGTGATGATACAGTCTAAGATGGAAGCGCGCTAATCTGTTAAGAGGCGATACAGTTTCTTACAGTTTCTACACAGCATCGTACCGGAACACAAATCTCTTTGTTTGGCGGTACGTTTTTGCTGGTAGAGTGGTAACTAGCTACGGCCGAAGCCTCCCACCAGTCCAGACTCAGACAAATTAGAAAATACAATTTCCTAAATTCGTCCTACCGGGTATCGAACCAGGGACCTCCGCTAGCAAAGCGAATACTCGCACCACTGCGCCAGCGAGGCCGTCGATTACTTTCAGATAACAAGTTTTATTTATTGTTAACATGACTTATACTACATATTCAGATCATCTTACTCATGGTACAATTACTCGTCTCGTTAATGTAACCAGAGTATTATAAGTTTGGAATAAAATAAATAAAATTGTTTCGGTTTGGAGTCCATATAAATAATTACATTTAAATTTCCCTCTCAAAATAAAGTAAATGTACATTCGAAGACATAACACGCAATTCCATAGTTATATTAAAAAGAAATTTAAAATTAAATACAATTAAAATTAAAAATGTCAAATAAAAATAAACAATTCAATTTAAATTAATATTGAAAATTTCAATAAATTTTTGAAAATTTTTAACATTTTTAAATGATTGATTGATAAAGTAAATGATTGATTCCATTTTTCTTTGTAAAGTGCATGTTACAGTTACAAAAATACGGTTAAAAGAAAATACCTATCTAGAGTAGCGTGTTATTTTAAATTTTCAACCCACAATTTCTTATGATACATTGGAATTCATTATAGTCATTATTCTTTTAGAAAATCATAAAAGATCACTTAATACTATTTTATTCTGGACGAAACATCAAAGGGAGATAATATCGAGAGTGTCGGTCCGGTCTGATGAATCACTCCCGAGGGCGTCGCTTGAACGTCGCAGTTCTTTGAAAAAGATAACAAGCCTCAAAATAACATGAAGATTAATATGAGTAAAGAAACTGAGAATTATTTCCCATATCTCAATTCCATAATTCACTTAAACAGCATTACTTACGAATATATACAATTAACACGTTCGCTGCATTACGAGATCTATCAGATCTCGTGCAGGACTCTCGTATTGTGCGTTGATTATAATCGTGTTGTTTTACTCCTTACAGGAGGCTCTAACGTGTAAAGTTCTTTTAGTATGAGTAAGACAAATATACATATTTTCTTCCTACTTAAAGGTGAATTCAAGGACGTAAAAAATAATGATGGATTAGGTCCCTAACGCACAGTAGTATAATTATTTTCATTCCTTGCGTTAGGGGACATGTCAATTGTCTTGGGAGATTGAAAACTGTAATTTTAGGAGACTGATTAGATACGAGATCTTTTAGGTCTCCAAAGCACCAGGTGAAAGATCTTTGAAAATGATGGCGTAGAGAACGTGTTAATTAAGTATTTATTCGATAAAAAAGCGAGGGAACGAAGGAATTGCTATAATTTTAATCTCAACATTATATTTTAATGTCAATGGTATAAAAAAAGGATACTATACTGAGTTGGTGCGGGACTTTTCTCAGGCGCAAAAGATCCCTCGTAACTTTAGTCTTTACGTTGTTCTAAAGGACAATTATAAAAGACCTACTTGAATAATCCTTTTTGAATTTTATTTGCTTTACATATCGTTTATTAAAGACTAAAAGTTCAGTCTACAATATACAATTTAAGTGTCCGTTTCTAATATGTAAAAAACTAGAATAAAATATCTCCCTTCGTTTGATAGACCTAGAAACCACCGAACTTATATGACAAAAACCAGTTTTATTAGAAAATAAATGATTTAATGATGGTTTTAGACTATTAAATTCACTCAGACGTCAGTTATTGCCTATTTACTTGAAGCGGGAGGGAGGTTGAGAGTTTCTATGGGCAGTTATACACATCGACCTGCAAGCCTATTGATAGTTAGATAGGCTAAAGATCCTCGTGCCAAACTTACTCGACATTATACCAAAGATATCCCGGACGTCAGCTTGTATGAGATTAGTATGGCCCTTAAACAGATGAAGAACAGCAAGGCACCTGGTGATGACGGAATCACAGCGGAACTCCTGAAGGCGGGTGGAAAACCCATTCTAAAAGTCCTTCAGCGAATGTTCAATTCCGTCATCCTGGAAGGTACGGTGCCAAAGGCGTGGCATAGGAGCGTGGTAGTTCTGTTCTTCAAGAAAGGTGACAACACCTTATTGAAGAACTATAGACCTATTGCGCTGCTAAGTCATGTCTATAAGCTGTTCTCGAGGGTCATTACGAATCGTCTCGCTCGCAAGTTTGACGACTTCCAGCCCCCCGAACAAGCCGGATTCCGAAAAGGCTTTAGTACCATAGACCACATTTTTACGCTGCGGCAGATTATACAGAAGACCGAGGAGTATAATCGGCCACTTTGCTTGGCGTTCGTGGACTATGAGAAAGCCTTCGATTCGGTGGAAACATGGGCCGTGTTGAGATCTTTGCAGAGATGCCGAATTGACCACCGGTACATACACGTGTTGAAGTGTTTGTACGAAAACGCCACTATGTCAGTCCGTATACAGGACCAAAGCACAGAGTCTATCCAACTGCAGCGTGGAGTGCGACAGGGAGATGTTATCTCCCCGAAGCTCTTTACTGCGGCGTTGGAGGACCTGTTTAAGCTTATGGAGTGGAACGGACTGGGCATCAACATCAACGGCGAGTACATCACTCATCTACGGTTTGCCGACGACGTGGTCATTATGGCAGAGACTCTGGAAGATCTCAATGCAATGCTCGATGACCTCAGCAGAGCTTCTCGACAGGTGGGCCTAAAAATGAACATGGATAAGACGAAAGTTATGTCCAATATCCATGTTCCGCTCCACCCAGTCATCGTTGAGAACTCTACACTCGAAATTGTTGACGAGTATACATACCTGGGACACATAGTCCAGCTAGGTAGGTCCAATTTCGAGAAAGAGGTCAACCGCCGAATCCAACTCGGTTGGGCAGCGTTCGGGAAGTTCCGGAAGACTTTTTCGTCCAATATCCCTCAGTGCCTGAAGACCAAAGTCTTCGAACAGTGCGTGTTGCCAGTGATGACCTACGGTTCTGAGACGTGGTCGCTGACTATGGGCCTCATGCGGAAGCTCAGAGTCACTCAGCGTGCGATGGAGAGGGCTATGCTCGGAGTTTCTCTACGCGATCAAATCAGAAATGAGGAGATCCGTAGCAGAACCAAAGTCACCGACATAGCTCTACGAATCGCGAACCTGAAGTGGCAATGGGCGGGGCACATAGTCCGACGAACCGATGGACGTTGGGGTCGGAAAGTGCTGGAATGGCGACCCCGCACTGGACGACGCAGTGTAGGAAGACCCCCCACAAGGTGGACCGACGATATAAGGAGGATCGCCGGTAGCCGCTGGAGCCAGGCGGCACAAGATCGGGTCTTGTGGGCATCATTTCGTGAGACCTAAGTCCAGCAGTGGACGTCCATCGGTTGAAGCGACGACGACGACGACTTGAAGCGGATGCAACAGAGCATATTAAAACCTTGTAAGAACAGAAATCAAGTTCATATATATTCAATTATATGATTATGTTTACAGTTCTTTTATTATATCTATAGAGAAATAGGTATCTCAGGGACAAGTGTAACAATATATACAACACAGAGGACCTTGCAATTAGCTAGTAAGTTATATAAAGATTGCAAAATCTTTTATCTTTTATCAAAGGTTTTATCCTAAATGATAGTGTGTACTTGTGATCTAGTATATCGAAAAGATTCCAAATTGCAGGTCCGGCCTGATGAATCACCCCCGAGGGTGTTGCTTCAACGTCGTATTTGCTCTCTCAAAAAATACTGACGCTAGAACGTAACAGAATGATAAATGTGTATCTACTCAGAGCGATAAAGATGAAACTGTCGTTTTATTTATGGCTAAGCAACTTTTTTCCCTAATATCCAACATTGAAATATGTGTAAAATTATAATAAAACTTTAATTTTAAAAAATGCTTTGAATGTTCCATGCGACCTTTTTCGCATCAAACGCGTAACTATTAGTGTATAATATGATAATAAAACTTTACTAAGCCCAGTTAATGCATTTATAATTTATATCATCATATAATTACAATGTCTGACGGATAATTTTTGTAGCACAAATGAAGGCTTCTTTGAACCACAAATACGAGTCTTCCTCTTCTTCTTAGATAAAAGTGGAAAGGAAGAAAATAGTTTTACCTCACAAATCAATGCAATTGTTATAAGTGCTATTATTAGCGATGGTAAACATATTAAGAGTAAGTAGCAGATTATACTAGCAGATTAGAGACGTTACACCGATGGAAATTAAAATTTTTCTTATCTATTATATATAGCCAAGTTGTTTCCTTAATTTTAAGTGTAAGTGGAGATCATTTTGTGATGGATCTAAATAAAAAAAGAATTAAAAGTGCGTGCGTACAAAGTACACATGCCAGAGGTAAAACTTCTTTGGCAAACTTATTTTTAAATCATGTTAATATTTACACAAATCTAAAACTAGATTCCCGAGACTAGGGAGATTGAGAGAGGTAAAAAGGTAGGATATGTTAGAAATTTAATTAATTTAATTTTCATTGAAATATTAAGTGTCGAAAATTAATACAAATAATTTATTAAAATTTCAAATGACGAATTGTACATAAATTTTCTTGTCAATATTAGAAATTATTAATTAAATTCTATGAAAACATTATATTAAATAACGAATGGCAATTTAAAATACCACATAATATACATATTAAAACTACCTAACCTTAAAATGGATTAGCATAAAAACGCTGCTCAACTTCGTGACGCCAATCCGTGAAAAAATATCCTAATGCACCTAAAGTAGTTTCACTTCAAAAAAAAAGAAAGTTGTATTAAAATATAAATGATTTTTACCTATCGTGTTCAACTGTTCTAATTATCGAGCACTATCTACTTTTTTAAAACAAAATAGGTTAGATGTTTAAGAAAAGTACATAGACACAAACGTATAGTCAACTTTTAATCACATAGATCTAAAATCTAAAAGTTTCTTCAGGCTTTCTTGATTTTGGCTTTCGAGGTTAGAATAAACATGGCGTTGAAGAGGTATTTCAAAAATAGCGGTCGGGATAAAATCTCACTACACTTTTTACGTTACAAAAAAACACTAACATATATCATTATATATGTCGGAGGACAGGTGTCTGTGGAACGTTGGCGCCATCTATCGGCGTGGGACAGAGTCAATAGTGGCAGTCCGGCAGGAGTCTCTCCTATAGCTATTATTGTTAATGAGTTTGTGTAAATTGATATCGGGAACATTAAATGATTGAACATTATAATCTGAGTTAATTAATAAAGTGTTTGATTGCACCAACATTACCCACGAACGCCCACAGTATAAAAAATAAATTATGGATCCCGTTAATGACGATTTCGGCAGAGAACTTTACGCCCCTATGCTTTACGCTTCCTTCTCTCTTATTCTCCGACATATATATCAGTTTATTGTAATATATATTTTTGGGTTCGTATCTAAATATATATTTATTAGTATGTATTTTTATATGTATCTAAAATGGGAATCTATCTATCTCAGAAATGGGTAGTTAGCGTATAAAAGGTGTAGTACACTTTTATACACCACCTACCCATTTCCGTAACAAATTCGTCTAACCCTAAGGTTGTCTGGCAGAAATCGCTACTCAGCGATGAGGCCGCCTTTTTGTACCCTATGGTTAAGTTATTGTATCTATTTTAGATATTGTTTATGGTGTACAATAAAGTGTATTTTCTCTCTCTCTCTCTCTAACAGGATTTTTTGTGTATATTTTCATAATCACTTTGAACTAGAAGCGTCTACTTCCAAATAATTAAATACCAAAACCATTTTACTTATAGGTAACGACGGATTTTATAAAAATAGTTCCAATATTATTAAAAACTATAAAAGTTACTATTAAGTACTCATGACCTTAACGTAATTCAAACGTACCACTGCGGACGCTATAAATTTCGAAAGAAAGGCGCTAACGAATGAATTATAAAATGAACTTAAAAACAATTTCCTCAAAACACTTAGTCGTTTCCTTGAAATATGAACAAAAGTAATGGCAAAGCAAATGCTGTAACAATGTCACGAAATGGAGATTTCCTCATACTAAATTAATTAGAAGACCTCGAAAAGCAAGCGAAATGGACTCTTAACATGAAGAAATTAGACTTGCAATTTTCGTACGAATTAAGTTGACCTAAAATATTTGGACCCTTTTATTCAGGGTATAGTGCGTCGTGAATGCTAATAATGTAAGGGTTGCTTTTGAAATTTATAGAATAATTAAAGTTAATTCCCGACTCCAATAAATTGCACAATAGTATGAATTGTATTTCTATTTTGTCGTACGGCATCCGAAGTCGAAACAACTTTACATAAATCTTATTATTTTATAAGAGATCATAAAGCTGGTTTTTCTCAGACTTTACATGTAATAACTCGTTATAAATTAGATACTTTAATTTGCAATCATAATTGATAGTATTTAAAAATATATACGATAATATATTGACTAACAGTTATTTGAAAGCTCAAAACAAACGAAATAGAGATAATAATAAAGTATTCATTATTTCCGTAAATAGACCGTATAGAGATAGAGATTTGTTTATTTCCTCAACGATATTTACGTAATTAAGAACACTTCTATCAATTTTCTTTACTGTTGTGATAACTTAAATTGTGCATATTGCTTCATTAATAGACATCTGAGGTTCTCACGTAATTTGAACAAATTTAAGTTATAAAGGCAATTAGGACTATTTAATAGATTTTTTATCTTAGGATATATAATTAATTTTTATAATAGCCACGATTACTTAACACTGACAGAGCCCGCCTGTAGTCAGTCATTGGTGACTCGTAATTGGATTATGAATCGACCAAGTGATGACGATATCCTTACAAAAAAGTCTAAATAATTTGTACGTATTTGGTACTAGCTGACCCAGCAAACTTCGTAAGATTCTAAGGCGTAGAATCAATAAATAAAAAAGCTGAATGACAATTGCAGAATATTTCAGTCAAAACTCAGACGGAAAAAACCAGCGTAATAAAAAATAAACTCGACCTTCACGACCAGATTCCCGGCTTAGTCGGCAAAATATTATGGTTACTATCAGAAATTATTGGATATAAATGTCAAATGTCAAAAAGGGACGAACATCAACTGTTTGTGACAGGTAGGTATAGTTGCTCAGGGAAAGCGAAACTTGTTTTTTTACTATATTCCAGGCATTTTTTTTACCTGTACTTACCTTTAACACCTCCCCTGGACTTCCACAAATAATTCAAAACCAAAATTAGTCAAATTAGTCTAGCTGTTGTCGACTTTTAGCGAGACTAGCTGAATCCGCGACTTTGTCGGCGTGGAATGTTTTTTGGGTAGCATTATCATTAATTTAAGCAAAAAATAAGGAAGAATACTTATTACATCCCCGCAACTCCCCTTGCGGGTGGAATTTCCCAAAATCCGTTTTTAGCTGACCTCTACCCGGCAAAAGGAATATTTCTACCAAATTTTAAGACAACGCCTTATGGTTCCAGAGATATCGTGATGAGTCAATATATACCTGGATATCTCTTATTAATATTGTTCTTTCCTCTTAAATAATAGATAACCGACAGACAGCATTGTCAGTGTCTGGATGAATCAAGATACCGCATTCTAAGAAAGAATTCATTTCTCAACTCTCCCCTGCAATTAAAACGCACCCAAAAGGGTTGCATCGCTTTCAAAATTGCAAACACGTTCATTGTTTTAATCTACTCTGCAATCCAGAAGGATTATACAAAATGATAATATTTTCTAGTCAACCTTGAGCTCCCCTGTTCATTTTAAGACGAGAAGATAGTTTCGTAAGAAGGGGTCTCACTGCACTGGGCGTATTCAGTTTCCCGGAGCACGGTTTCGTTATACTTGATTGAAATATTAATTTCTTGCCTCGCCGTCATAACTGTAGAAATAATTTCCTTGCTTAAGTAGCTTCAGTGTAAAGAACTTGCCGCTTTATTCATCTTACAATTTTTCCAGACGGCTTCGCATTCAGAATGACTTAACAAAAACGTTCAATAAAATAGTTTTGTATTTATTTTGATACAAAGATTGCATGTATTTTAAAAAAGGTTTAATTAATGCATACATTTACAAATATTATTAAAGGCAAGGTACATTCTAAGTACGTTTAATAAACCCCTGAATTCATCTGGACTAGCCTTCTTTAGTTTGTAGGGTGTCATAAAGTTAACCTCTTGGCATTCAACTTGCATGAAATTAAATAATTTATAGGATTTTTAAAGTAAAGCTTTTTTAGGCAAATGAGGGTAAACTTTTTACGTTTGAACGCATGATTAGCGTCACGAGATGTGCAGCGTTATTTATGCCAATTCGTTTGAAGGTTAGGTAGTTTTGACATTTACAAATAACTATTTGTAATATACGAGGTGTGTTCAAAAAGTATCGCGAATTTTGAAATTTCGCGGGTAACGTATATTCGAATTTCGAATTTTTTGTGGCGTTATGTTGGTACTCATGTCTCTCACTTATGCCGACAAGCTCGGCCATTTTGAATGTTCATTTAATTGTTGACAGCTGCTTTGCTTGCACGTGTTTTGGATCGTCTTCGATTTTTACCTATTCAAAAAAATGGATCAAAGAACCTGTATCAAATTTTGTGTGAAAAACGAAATTAAGTGCGCGGATGCATTCCGAATGTTGACTGTGGCATACGGAGAAGCTACCTTGGACCGAAGCAACGTTTATCGGTGGTACAAAATGTTCTCAGAAGGCCGAGAAGATGTGAACGACGAAGAGCGTGCCGGACGCCCGAGCACTTCAACAACAGACGAAAAAATTAATGAAGTGGAGAAAATGGTATTGGCCAATCGTCGAATCACCGTTAGAGAAGTTGCTGAGGACCTAAACATATCGATTGGCTCGTGCCATTCGATTTTTATCAATGATTTGGGCATGAGACGGGTCGCCGCGAAATTCGTACCAAAATTGCTCAATTGTGACCAAAAACAGCATCGCATGAACATTGCTAATGAGATGTTAAACTCTGTCCGCGACGACCCAAATTTGCTCCAGAGGGTCATAACTGGTGACGAATCGTGGGTTTATGGTTATGACGTGGAAACCAAAGCTCAATCATCTCAATGGAAGCTGCCGCACGAACCAAGACCGAAAAAAGCGCGCCAAGTTCGATCGAATGTGAAAGTTTTGCTGACAGTTTTCTTTGATTGCAGGGGCGTGGTGCATCATGAGTTCTTGCCACAGGGAAGAACGGTCAATAAGGAATATTACCTGCAAGTTATGCGCAATTTGCGCGAAGCAATCCGCCAGAAACGCCCGGATTTGTGGAAGAACAAAAATTGGCTTTTGCACCACGATAACGCCCCTGCTCACACATCGTTGCTTGTGCGCGACTTTTTGGCCAAAAACAACACACTAATGATGCCGCAGCCACCGTATTCCCCAGATCTGGCCCCCTGTGACTTTTTCTTGTTCCCTAAACTGAAGAGGCCCATGAAAGGACGACGTTACTCTTCTCTTGACGAGATAAAGACGGCATCGAAGGAGGAGCTGAACAAGATAAAAAAAAATGATTTTTTGAAGTGCTTCGAAGATTGGAAAAACCGTTGGCACAAGTGTATAATATCTCATGGGGATTACTTTGAAGGGGACAAAATAGATATTCATGAATAAATAAATAATTTTTGAAAAAACACAAAATTCGCGATACTTTTTGAACACACAGCGTACTATTTTCATAAAATATAAAATAAGAATATTGCATTAATTCTCTTTTCTAACTTTGAAATTCAAAAAAAAAATTTAATTAATAATCTCTAATATTTATATAAAGCCCTGGCATTTTTATTTAGAATTCGTCATTTGAGATTTCAATAAATTATTTGTATTAATTTTCGACACTTAATATTTTAATGTCAATTAATTTCCTAACATATCTTCCTTTTTCCCTTCCTCTAAGTAAATATATAAGCATGACTTAAAAATTAACTTGCTTAAGAAGTTTCACTTCTGAAATGTTTACTTTGTACACACGCACTTTTAAGGGTTTCTTTAGATGTCTTTATATCGAAATTTAAAACGGAAGTCTAAAGGATCAGATTTCTGTGAAAAAGACAAAACATAAATCTAACTAAATGGCTCCTAAAGCTCCTTATTAAAATTACAACAATACACTTAAAGACATTTCTAAGAACTTTGCAAATGAAAACTACCGTTAAAAACTATCCAACTCTGAAAATAATATGTTTGCTACAGCTTGCGTACATTGTAAAGTTACCCTAACTATTAACATGGGGGCTCCTGAATAGCACTAACGAGAATTGTCATTATTTTAGTCTTAAAACTATCTCTATAAAAATGAAAAATTCATATAAATATTACAAATTTACAATTTCATATCTTTCTTTAATTTAAGATAAGTTATCATCCTCGCTGGTGCTGTAGTGCGAGTACTCGCTTTGCTAGCAGAGGTCCTGGGTGCGATCGGGGATCGAATTTAGACAACTGCGTTGTCTAATTTGTCAGTCTGGATTGGAAAGAGGCTTCGACTGTGGCTAGTTACCACCCTACCAGCAAAGACGTACCCCCAAGCAAAGAGATTTACGTTGCGGTATGATGCTGTTTGGAGACTATAAAAGGTAAATCACCCTTTACCAGATTAGCGTGCTTCGATCTTACATTGTATCATCACTTAGCATGAACTGTGATCACAGTCAAGTCTTATCCTATCAATATTAATTATTATATAATTATAAAATATATGTTTATATATATATATATATTTATTTATTTATGCCGCTATAATATGTGTGTATTTTGTAGTAATATTATCAATGAAATACTATAAGTTTTTTTTTATTTTGGATTATGTGTTATGATTTTTCACTTAACCTCGTCAATAACAACATAATCGTTAGCTTCCAAAGGTTGTTTGGAGTAGATCGCTCCAAGCGGTAAGGCCGCCTTTTTACGAAATTTTAAGGATGTGTATATTATATTATTTTTTTTATACGTTCTCTTATCGTTTTTTTTTTAAATAAATTCTCATTCAACTCGTTTATCTAATATGTTTTACAAAAGTTATATTTTACTGAACTTTTTAGTTTTCCTTTGTCTCATATGTTTGACACATCACGTCCTTTTGAATAATATAAATTTACTGACGATGATCCTAATCAAGTATTGGCCCTTAAAAAGGGCCCTTTATTTTTGCAAAAAATATAGAATTGTTCGCCTATTCTCTTTATAATCCGAAACATCTATGACATGAATAAATTATATAATAACAGCAATCATTAATATACACTATGATAAGTAAACGAAAACGCTATATCCAAAATTTTCCACTATGTAAACAAATTGTTCATTATCGCTTGTTTAATAATTCAAATCATCTATTTGTTTCGTTCACGCTACTGAAACATGGTATTAATATTTAAAACTGTTCCGCTTAGAGTACCGTTGTTTCAGGAACCTTTCGGTATTGCGGAAAAGGATGTAACCCCAATAGGATGGGAGGTTTCGACTGTAACGAAGGCCCTGAGGCATGCTCTATCTACTGTATAAAAGTATCGTCTAGTTGCGCGATCTAATGATGCTGCCTGAAAATATACCTGTGTAGAGACGTGTTCAGCCTTTGTTGTACGCTCTCAGAAAATCAAGTGGGGCTTGTGTGAGCCTCATCGCACCGCTATACAAAACAAGGAAAGGGGAGTTTTTAAGAACATTTAACATTGTCGGATTCAGTTATTTTGTTTACATTTATTATTTAGTGAACAAAATATTTATGGTAGATACCTAGCTTGATCAGTTAAGGATACAGTGGACGGCTTTAGCGTTAAACAGCAAACTCTTCCAGGCAACCTTTGATCCCTGTTATTTGAACTTTTGGGACTCATACTGTTATCAATGTAACAAAAGATAGAAAGGAAACTATTAGACTGAGGTGACCCTGTTTAATTTACAAAAGCATATCATAAAAATTTGTGTCTAGTCAAGCAATATTTATTACATATAACATGGGTCAAGTTCCCAGGATGGGTCCGGGGACTAACTGACAGACATGTAATATATATAATTGTTCCTTGAGTGTATTATATATTGTACTAGCTGAACCCGCGACTTCATGTCTGCGTGGAATATTTTTGTAGCATTTTCATTAATATAGGCAAATTCTTTTACAAATAAGATACCCCCACACTGACTTTTGAGGGTGGAATTTCCTAAAATTTACGTTTGATAGATTCCATTATGTCAAAAAAAATCTGACTAAGTTTTACATACCATTAAAGATATAGTTTGTAAATGTGAAGTTTGAATTTTAATTAAATGTGATTTTTTTAAATTAATATCCCCGTAAACCGCCTTGCGGGTAGAATTTCGTAAAATCCCTTCTTAACTGACCTCTACTCAGCAAAAGGAATATTCCTACCAAATTTCAAGTATCTACGCCTTATGGTTCCAGAGATATCATGATGAGTCTATAGATACCTGGATATCTCTTATATATATAGCGATTGTACATAAAATTTTACCGGTATATAATTCTAAGTAATTCTGAAACACTAAATAACAGCTCATGAACTGACTATTATAACGTAACTGTCTTTTACAAAAAATTATTCGTTTCTTGCTTGTGTTAGCAGCAGTGGCACTAGGCATTGAGTGAAAAGCAGCTTATAGCCGAGTCCAGGACCTTTTTGCCAATATGCATATACTTTGCGTTGTTATTTTCATGTAAAGTATTTTTTGTTAGGTAAATCAAGTTCTTTTATTATATATATATATATATCTCTGAACAAAGGAGATGACAAAACGATGAGCGTATACAATTGGGTTTAAGTGAATACTAGAGCAGAAAATTTTAGTGATGAATTTGTCTAGTCTGAAAACCTTATTATGTATTTCAAAGCAGTCCCTGTAGCCCTTAAATTTTATATACCGGAACGTTTTAAAATAATTTGATAAATTGTAGTAATTATTGTCATCGATACCTGAAATACATCAAAGAACACAACATAAAACAATCCTTAGAAAATATATCGCAAATTACTGTTCACATTTCATATTTAAAGTTTGTGGCACAGACGTCTTGTAAACATTATTAAAAATATTCATAGTAAAGTTATTGTGTGTTCCTATGCGCGCTATTCAATAGCAAACATTTGCTTACGAAGTTAGAGGGCGACTGATTGCGAAGAAGCGGAACTATGGCGATTTTAAAATCAAGTTGAAAATATAAAACAACAAACAAGAAGAAATTTTATAAACTTCTATAAAATTGAAAGTACTATGTAAAATTTATAAGTTTCAGTTTCTCCACTCTATTATATGTGTTGTGAATGAGACTGACCTGAAACACTGCGTAACTTATCATTCTAAATATTTACTTTATGAAAAAGAAAATCCGTCTGTCGCGACGGTCCTTAGCACTATTTTTATTATAATATATCTAAACACTGCTATAGTTACACATTGATCTTGTTCCGAAGTCTTCACAGCTGTTCTATTCGTATTAGCTTATATAAGTCAAATTTATGATATCACACTTTAATACAAGCCGATAATTTTAATGTATATAGTTGACGTAAACCCATTTCGAAATTATTCTATTTCCTATTATTTAGAAACAAGACTTAAAGTAGTATTTTTTTTAATACTTTAAAATATACATATAGTTTATTTTAAAGCAAATCCAAGGGATTTATGTTGTGACGCTGGCAATTAGAGTAAGTTCCAAGACTCATTTGCAGGTGGACGAAGTCACCTTTACTAATTGCATCTCATTTAAAAGTGCAGCTCTTGCAATTAACCTACATTCATTTGCATCGTTTTACCTATACGTAGTAATTATTGATAATTCACTCTTTTGAAGTGTACTGGATAGTTTAAAAAACGCCACACCACGATAAACTCAAATGGTGAAATAAAAAGGCAGCGTGTCATTTAAATGTATTCGTACCTTTTAATTAAAAAATACATAAAGACAATAAAATACTCAATTGTGAAGTTTTACCTTAGAATATGGTATCAGAGCTGTAGTTAGATAGACGTGAAACGTATAGATTTGATTTAAAACAAATATTAATAAAAACAATGAAGTACTTAAAACAAACTGATTGTTTTAATAAAAATATACAATTTTGGAAAATACTCGGAATATATCCACATGACCCCAAATGGAAATGGTACAAAATGTATTCGAATATATTCATATTCTTCTTCATATTTCTATACGATGGATTAATAACTGTGAATTTCTACTACCTTGACAGAGAGCTTGACCACTTCATTGAAGAAATGATATTTTACTTTACAGTTTTAGCTGTAATGTCCAAAGTGATAACTTATATGACAATGAAAGGAAAGATAATTGATATTTTAGAATTACTAGACAGCGACATGTTTCAACCAAATACTGAAAAAGGAATTGAAATAGTAAAAAATGCTAAGAATTTTAACACTAAATATTGGAAAATAGTGGCAGTGGTCTCATATTTCTCCAATTTGATTCACGTTTTATCACCATTTGTGGTACATTTATTTCTCCCTGTACCACTTGATCTACCTGTTTGCAGCTATGCTTTTCTAAATGATGATTTGAAGGAAAAATTTATTTACCCTATTTATTTCTATCAAAGTATAGGAATGCATGTCAATATGCTTTATAATCTAAACATTGATACATTCTTCTTAGGAATTATGATTTTTGTCATAGCTCAGTTGGAATTACTTAACGAAAAGCTAGGTAATGTTACCGAGAAAAATAAATCTACCATTGAAAAACAAGTAATATCATCCTACGTGGCAAATGAAAGATTTGTTATTAAAAGACTAAATCACGCTGTTATACATTACGATATATTAAGCAAGTAAGTATACGTTAAAGAGGCTAATGTCTTGTAAATTAATTAGTACAAATTATAAAACTCTTAACAACTGAAGTTTTAGTAAAGATGAATAAAATATAATAAAATTGCTTTAATTCAGATTGAGATAGAAACTGTTCCATAGAAATTTCATATCCAAAATAAAATAAAATCAAAATAAATTTAGTTTTTAATAAAGGTTGAAAACGAAATTAAAATAAAATAAAGAATGTAAATTTAGAAATTAATGCAAAATCAAAATTATGGTTAAAAGTAAAATAAATTAAATGTATGCGCCCATGTATTCTTTGTCAGACTACTAATTTATTATTTTAATTTGTTTCAGGTTTTGTGGTTTGATTGAAGAAGTGTTCAGTATTACTTTATTTGTACAATTTGGGATGGCATCTTGTATTATTTGCGTTTGTTTGTTCCGTTTTACTTTAGTAAGTATTGCATATTTTATGTAGTTTTTATTTTGTAATAATAAATGTATTACTAACTAAAAACATTAATTATGGAGAGAGATCTTACATTCATTTCTATTTTTTAACAGCCTGCTCCAGTGGCATATTATATGTTCCTTGCTACTTACATTTTTGTAATGATCATACAAATCATGGTACCTTGTTGGTTCGGATCTCGCATTATGGAAAAGGTACTTTCAAATTATATTAAATTTTGCTACGATAAACTACTGCTTTATTTATTTAAACATTTAAATTTCTACAGCTCAATTGGTTCTCCATTCGACGTCGCCGGAATATACATCTACATATTTATCATATATATATATATATACATACATATACATATACACATACATATATATATACACATTTTGTAAATCTATATATGTATGTTATAATATTATATATATGTCGGAGTTTAAGGGAGAAGAGCATAAAACAAAAGGGCGTAAGGTTCTCCGCCGACATCGTCATTAATGGCATCCATAATTCAATTTCCATACTGTGGGCGTTGGTGCAATCGAACACTTTATTAATTAACTGTAATTATTATGTTCCCGATATCAATTTACACAAACTCATTAATAATAATAGCTAGGAACGCGCGACAGTTTCAATAGTCACTATTGACTCTGCCCCATGCCGATAGACAGATGGCGCCAGCGTTCCACAGACTTATTCCATTCCCACATATATGAGTTTATTTATATATTTACTGTTATACATGTAGATATTAGTGTGTTTGGTTATTTTATTACCTACCTCCTATATTACTTTCAGCTTTTTTAACCCTAGATTGCCTGGAATAGATCGCTATTAAGCGATAAGACCGCCTATTGTACTTTTATATTGGAATTTATTCCGTTATATATTAATATTGTAGACATGGAATAAAATGTATAAATAAAAATTCATTTCCAAGAAATCTATTTTATAATTGAAATTTAATTTATAACAAGTCAATAATTCAATTTGGCTAGCGATTTTTGCTTAAAAAAAGACTCACAATTAAACTTCATTTTTATATATTTATAATTATTAATTTAAGGAATTCTTTTTATTCATGACAAAAATTTAATACCTCGGAAACTATTTTAGCGTCTGGAGCTTAGACTAGTGTGTAGTCAAAGCTCTATCTTATAATGAAGAACATAAGTTATTAACATAACTGTTTGGATTTAAACACGCTTTTCGTTAAGAAAACTCACAAATAAAGGTTTTGAAAATAAACTAAAAACAAATATAATAAGGATAAGTTGTCTTTTCAGAGTAGCCTTTTATCTCAAGCTATCTACTCTTGCGACTGGACGCCACGATCTCGACGCTTCAAGAGTAGTCTGAGACTCTTTGTTGAAAGAGCTAATTGTCCATTGTCCATTACAGGCTGGAAAATGTTTCCTCTCTCTCTGAATACCTTCACATCTGTAAGTGGTAATAAAGTGAATTCTTTATAATTATTTACAATATTCAATTTGTTATGACTACTGGAAACAATAGCAGTGATTTCTTTAACACCTACATTTTTCTATCATTTTATTCGTAATATGTATGATTAGTATGTTATTAGCTCCCGAATACAGATATAGATATTTGCTTTCCAAGAACGTTATGTTTAATTATTTTACAAACAAACAACAGTTTTATATAATTATAGTTTTTTGATAGCATATAGACTGTAAATTTATATATGCATATAAAATTTGATAATTTTGTTTCAGATAATGAATTCTGCTTATTCCTTCTTTACACTGTTAAGATCAAGGGTGGCTTAGAGCAACGAAAGGTTTCAATAAAGTTACTTAAGCAGTGATTGTTTTAATTAATAGAATAAGTAATACTCGTATTTCTTAACAATAACATCCTACTATTATTATTACGCACATTTCATGTTGACTAAAAAATTTTGTTTTTGAAAATATGCAATGTTCGCGATGTTTAATATGTTCTGTTTTGTTGTTTTAATAATTGAATGAAATGATTTTAATGAATTAAAATGCAATTATAATTAAAGGATAATGAGTCAAATTTTTGTGGGTTCCTTTTATTGGAAATAACATAACAAAATTACTTGACCCGACAATTGAAAAGAACTTTAAATTCAATTATCATTGTACATCAAATTTGAAAAATATAAAAGGAGACATAAAAAATATAATTTATATCAGCCAATAAAGAATTTTCGAATTGATTTATGTTAACAAATTTAATTTAACATGTAATAGCTGCTTATATTTTTTAATTATTTTGTTTTATTGATATACCTTTTGTCCCAATAAGATGTATTTTGCCTAAATATCCTAGAAGAAAACAGCAATCTTATCCAGCGACTAGATAAATAAGACGTCCAAACGTGACAAGGGTGCCTTTACGTTTTTATAGAACCTTTCAACCGATGGAATTGAGGTCATCTGATTAACATGGACAAACATTTTATCTATTAAAGAAAAGGAAATGAATATAGAACTATATATTAAATGTCTCATATATTCATATGTAGGTTCTATTAATTATAATTAAATAAATAACGTCTTTATATTTAGTGTGCTAAATATGGAAATTGTTGCCCATAAAATATTAATACCTATGGTGTTTTCTTTCTGACGAAGACAATATATTAGCTCATCTTGCTACAACAATAACTTGTCTCTGTGTCGGACTATTGACTACAGACTAACTCAATGATGGCCTAGCATCTAAATACTGAAGTAAACTTAAGCACATAACTTTTGCTGTAACACTGCTATCCAATAAGGATAACTCCCGATCAAAGCTCAGACTGGTTTCAAGATCATACAAACTGAAATCTATATATGTTCAGGTTGATTATAACAGCCAATTTACACATTTAAATAGGAGTTAACACTTACAATGATAAATAATAATATCATAATTTCATAATGCAAATTTTGAAACTTCTTAAGCTAACCTTGAATCCTTCCTCGCGTACTCCTAGAAACTATGCCACTTCGTGAAAACTATTTAATTAATTTTACATGTTAACTAAGTTTGAACCTAATTACCATCTATTTATACTGCCTATGTCGCGAAAGTCTTTGCTGAACGTGTCCCCGTTAGGTACAAGATAAACTTGGACTTACAGCCTTATTCCAATACAAACATTCATTTAACTTGAGCTTCAAGTCGCAGTTGAACTAGTTGAGTAGTTTAAAGCAATTTGAAATTCTCTAAATTCTGGCTTGGAATAGCTAATAGAGAATGCGAAAGTCCAATTCCTCTCGCAGTTAAGAAAAACCACCAAACGAAGACTTGCAAAACCCAAATTCGTTTGAGTGACTGGAATTAAATTCCATAGGTTAAAGCTTACCTCATAGACAATCTGTCCAAGTCTTATAAGTAGTGGTTGATTATAAAGCAAATTTAAATAAAAATGCGTTTTTATGTTAACATATTAGCGCTTGAATGTAATCTTACCTGATGGTTAGTGATGATGCAGTCTGAAGATGAAAGCACATAGGTTAGCACCTAAAATGAGATACTTTATCTCTTACGGTTACTACATCTTCTGCTACTTCTTGAAGTGTTATTGCAACTAGCGAAAGTTGGGCGAACACCTCTGCCTGTACCTATCTCTATAGAACTTGTTCTTCTCTCGAGATTTGAATGTTTAGACTACAGGTACGTTTTCTTTTTTACAGACAAGTAAGCAATTGACTTTTATCTCACTTATGATGATATAGTGTAGGATGGATACGTAAATCACATAGTAAAAGTTAATTTACTTCTTATGGTTAAGTTAATTCTTCTTACATAATCCAGGTGCTGGGAATTGGTCCCGGGACCTCTGCTATCGAAGCTAGTACAAGCACTATTGAACGAGCATGATTATAGTTATTGGAGCAATTTAGTAAGTTACAAACAACAATAAAAATCTTATGAAATATACGACTGCACAAAAATGTATTGTCCTTAATACTACAAGACTTTATGGAGCAAGTTAGTGTCTTTAAAGTTCCTTTACTAACGCAATAAATAATCCTTGGCAATAAAGGCTAAAATAAAAATGAATTTCGCAAAGAATATTTGCAACAAGGACCGTATTATTCAATGTCTCCCACTGGCGGTGCTGTGATATATGATTTAATAAAAGGGTTGCAAACCTCATTGCAACGGTTTTCATAGGCTCTATGAAATCGAGACTTGATTATTTACTTTTTGTTACAATAAATGTGACTCGTCGTGTAAATTTATTATAATAAAATTGCTATATTTAACGAAACGATCTCTCATATATTACTTTTCTTCCTATATATGTAATTTTTAGCCATTAAATTCAAATACATATTTTCAAATTTTTGTGAATAACACTTGATTTTAAAATATTAACACACAGCACCATCTATTCAAATCTCATGTAAAAGGTTTCTAGGTTTTTTTCTACATAATGGAGCTTAAGAAGGTAAATAACCTCAATGTTTGTACCTACAACCTGTAACTTCTTCTTATAATAGTTTTCGGAGTAAACATGTAAAAATTAGTTATTCATTACAAATATTTATAATTAAATTCAAACTTCACACAAAGGAAATTATTAAATAACATGAGTATCTATAATGTTTTTTGTTTTAAAGGCCTTTAAAGCCTTTTTTATTATCAAAATATACAATAAACTAGAGCTCGCAAGATTTGATGTTATTTATAATTAATTATTCATGCCTTCTCTATTTCAGGAACGATACGAAACATACTTTAATACATACATTCTCCCATACGACCTACTTATATCTGTTCATACATGTTATATGTATATGTATAGATATCTGTTTGTTATAGAAAATAGGTCAGATAAATTGCTATCTAATTATCAAGGCCGTATTTGGTTTTCCCGTTGTTTTCTCATTAAGCTGTGTAATCATTTTTGTTGCGATTGTGTTAAAGAATAATATTGTCTTTAATAAGTTGTTTATGTTGTACTAATTATTTCAACGTAAAATTTACAGCGACTGTTTATTGCAACGTAATGTTAAAGTTTTATGAAAGCTATAAATACAATTCAAATGAGCTAATTAGCCGTTTTTATTTATATTTTGGTAAAGTATTGAACCCAGGACTTTTAATTTGTTATTGAGTTTATTTACGATAACTTTAACACTATGTACAAATAGTGTAATGTATACATATTAAACGTAATAAACAGAAGTTTAAATAAATTACTAAAAAAGTGCGAGCGTACAAAGTACACATGCCACTCTAGATTTCCGAGACTTAGAGCAAGGGAAAATGGAAGATATGATAGGAATTTCATAAATTCAATTCAAAATATTAAGTGTAGAAATGTGTTTTTTGTCAATATTAGAAATTGTTAATTAAATTTTGTTTCGAATTTAAAATTTTGATAAGAGAATTTATGAAATATTTTTATTTTATATTTTAAAATAAAAAAATGTATATTAAATTATTATATGACGAGTGGCAAATTTAAATATCACATTTTATTTGTAAATATTAAAACTACCTAACCTTCAAACGAATTAGCATAAAAAAACGCTGCACATCTTTGTGACGTTAATCGCGCGCTTCATCCGTAAAAATTTTACCCTCACGCGCCTAAAGAAGTTGCACTTCTATAAACAGACTTTATTTTTGCACTAAAAAGTAATATTTCGTATTCTTTCGTGAACAACTTACGTTCCATTTAAAATTGTTATATTTTCTGATTCAAAATTGACTTTGAGAGGATAGGTGAGATATCTATTAAAACACACTCAATTACGTGTTTTCTTGTATAAAGGTGGTATGTGCTATCATATTCGAATTATAACGACCTAGTGTTCGTTCAGAAAATATTCCTCTTTACAGATATAAAGTTCATTACATACCGGGAGTAATTCCCAGCAATGGAACGTTAACCGACAGCGACTTACCCTATATTTATATTTCTTGACTGAAAATAATTGCATTTAATGATTCAATTATAAAACTAAACATAAAGAATTTGATTTGATTTTATTTGGACCAAATTCACCATCAAATCCATGGTAGCATTAATGTGGAAGTGTTAAAAGCAGTTTTGATTGTACTATTTCAATATTTTAATAAAAATAGGCGATATTTGTTAGGTTAGCCACTTTAGAATATAGCTGACAATCTCTTACCCCCTTTAATTTTTAATGGCCATTAAAAAGTTTGGCTTTTAACACGTTCGCAACCTTAAGTGAACTTATCACGGGCTACAGCACCATCACGTAGACACTCCTTGTTAACAGCAACTTCAACTATGCAACCGAGACTAAAACAACGAAGCTCATCTCTTATGATTTTGTAACAAAGCACTTAAACCCGCCTCATAAGTGTACTTTTGTTTATCAAATGTTTTGCAGCCCATGTTTTCGGGAAATTATACAACAAAACTACGACGTTTTCTTGTATTATTTAGATATATTTTTATATGACTTTATTTTCAATTGAGATATTATACAAAAATTAATTACGAGACATTTTACAATTTTGAAAGTTTATGAAAGGTAAGTGGTAACCTATTAATGGTGGTATTGCTGTGCACATGCCTCCTCACTCATACTTTTTCAGAGCATAAATCCACAACACCACGAGTTAGAAAGCCTTTTTTTCACGCTGGGAAATGCCTTTACGCACCTGGTTCAGACAAAATCTTAACGGGTGTTTGGGACTCGCTGGCAGTAAACTAGAATACAGCACTAAAACCCAGCGATACCCTCCCCATTCTTTAGTGGAGCATGAGAGGATCGGTTGACACAATCTACCCTGGTACTCCGGGATACTCCTGCTGAGAAACTTAGGAAGGGGGTGTAAGTAGCAGCCCATTAACGTCTCTCTGCTAGGCACAGGCCTCCTCACTCCGAGGAGCGAGGGTTTTTAGAGCATAGACCCACCACGATGCTTTACTCCGGATTGGCAGGCATAGTACAAAAGTGTACTCTACTCCTTCACTCTCGTGGTCCAATGTTACGGGCCGACGGCTTAACGTGCTCTCCAAGACACGGGGGTGGACGATACCGCCAACTTCCCAACTTCGGGCAAATATTGAGAAAATCTTAATAGAAAAGTCAATATTGATTTTTGAACTGGCCCGACCTAAGAGTTGAACCCAGGACCGCATGTCTGTAGTCGAACATGCTAACCACTAGACCAATGAGGCAGAGCAGGTACTGAGTGGGGGAAGCGCAAATCTACGCCACCTACCTCCCAACCTCCAGCGCCGGAGAAAAGTAACGTCTATAGAGTCCTCCCTGTGCCTCTCATGTGCCTCCTTCAGCCAAGTAATAGATTCGCAGAAGGAAGTGACTACCCTCCACTCCCTTTTGCTAGCATTGCGCCAACTATACCCTCCAACGAGAGGTCCTCTCCGACCAATGACGTCAAAAGATGCCGCTGGGGTATATTGGCAAGCCTGGAATAGCAGGCATGGAATTTATTATTTACAAAAATTAACAACCATATCACTTTCATGCACAAATCACTCGGTCATTGATAAATCACGACATGTGGCTTGTAAAGTTTGTTAAAAAATTTTGTTTGTATTATAACTTTGTATAGCATTTCAAATATATATCGATGGCTCCAACATACCTATAAATAATAAACTATAAAATCTAAATTTCGTTTACGTACTTAACGTACGTCGTATTGTTAAGTGGTTTTAAAAAACCTATTTGTTAAATTTAAGAAGGAAATTACTATAGTAAGATTAAAAATCATTTAGCTTGTATTGTAACTGTTTATTACAGAGTTAATTATTGCAATACTTAGTAAAACGATTTTTTGGCCTACCTATTTTCATAGATCTGTGGTCTCACCGTATACATTAACAATTGTCTATAGTTCTCCCTTCTACTTCTTCCGTGTAATGGCCACGCTCATTAGCACTATTCAAGAGCCCTCATAATAACGGTTAGCAAACTCGACAGTGTACACAAACTGTAACAAGAGATCCGGCAAGTTTTAGAACTGGATAGTTTTAATGGCAGTTTTCATTCTCAAAGTTCTTAAAACATTTTTAGAGTACAATTCTGTTTGAGTTTCATAACGAGCAACGTTGGATCATATTTTGAATACGTATATTGTTCGTAAACTTTTGTAAACTTGTGCGAACTTTTGAATACTTGCGTGTTAAGAGGGTGGTGTAATTTTTAATTTATTTACTTAAATCCTTTTTAAAAATATAACACTTCTAAAATAATAAAGTTAACATTAACCTGAAAACGGGCGGTTGATTCACGTGTTACTGTAAGATTAACATCATTCAATAGTAGTAGAGCTATAAGGCTAAAAAAGGTTCCTGGTGAGTTGCCAGGCTTTTCATACCTTTTATTAACTCAGACTGATAATAGAATATTTTTTGTTTTGTACATAAACGTAGTACTTCTCCGGCTGATCCACTAATGTTACATCATCCTAAAATTTAACATAGTCATTAGTATAATCTGATAAGTGTTATAAAGAAATAAATTCTTAATGGGGTTATTATGGAATTAAACATTAAATTTCTGTTCGATTTTATAAAAGTTTTAATTCTATTAAGTAATTTTCGATGCGAACAAGAAATTATGCATTTTATAATTTTTAAATCTTCACTTCGCTATCAAATCTAATCAAATTTATTTATTTGCTAAATAGAGGTAGGTAATAATAGTGTAAATAAATTGGAATAGTCTCCCTGTCTGCCATTCAATAGCTTGCAAATGTTAATATATGTCACTTATTTTTAGATGTCTTCTTCTTCAATGTCAATATTATTCTAAGATTATGGGGATGTCAAGTTATTGTTATAATGTCAAGATATGTTATTATTAAATCCTTATTCCTGTTTTTTCACCGTGTAGGCTCTAATGTCATAGAAACACTGATTCAACAAATATTGAACAAGTTTCCTTTTATTTTTGATAAATTTAATGATTTTATGTCGTCAGGTAATTTATTATATAAATCTATTGCCATGCAGTAACAGTTGCAGTTGCCATGCAGTATTTTAAACTGTAGTCAAATTATAGCGTAAGTAATAAAAAAAGACTTAATTAAGAGAACCACGTTTCGTTTATCAAGCACTACATCCCCAGTAATAGTAAGTATGTGTGTGTGTATAATTTCAGTAGATAATAGTATATAATATTTCGTATTATTAAGTTCATTTACGCATGAAACCTTTTATCGGCAAACAGTATACAAAAAAAGGTATATATAAAATATATTTGCAATGATAAAGTTAAAGAATACTTTTCTTCCCACTATCAAATACTGTGATGATCAATTGGTCTGGAAAAAACTACAGAATCCATCCATTGATTAAACAAAATAACCGATGATGCATTCAATACAAACCTCAAAGACTCGCTTCCAATATTCGCGCTGAAAGGGGAACGATGTAGTTGCGCCACAAAATGTTTGAACTGTTGTTGAAAACTTTTAGTCAAACGACTCTACTTAGAGACTTTCTTTCTATCTTGAACTGTTTCTTGAGGTCATGGCTCATGTCTTAAACATCATGTATAAATGAATGGAATTTTCTCAAAACCCTATGTCATTAAAAATTTTATTGCAATTTACACTATGGGTCCAAGCGAGTCGCTAAGAAACAAATTCAAGGCAGTTAACATAATGACAGTTCACTGCGTATATATATTACAAAACTTGTTGTACGTACATAAAAACATTGGCCCTTTTAATAAAAAGAGTGAATGTACATCATATAACTTACGAAACCAAAACAAACTTGTTATAAATTCTAGTAGGCTGCATAAGATTAACAACTCATTTAAGGGTAACTGTATACGTTTCTATAATAAACTCCCACAAGACGTTCTAAAGATGTCAATTAATAAATTCAAAGTCTTTGTTAAAAGAAAGTTGATAGAAAAATCGTATTATAAGTTGCAAGATTACCTAGACGATAGAAACGCGTGGGAGTAAAGGAATTGCTCTAATTGGAATGAAAATATAGTAAACTAATATGATATTGTAATGACAATGGTAACAATCATAAATTTTCTTTCTAAGTTTTAAATTCATAAACAAAATTTAGTGAATAGTTTCTAATATTGACAAAAAACACGAGGCATTTTTATTGACAATTCGCCATTTGAGATTTCGCTAAATTATTTGTATTAATTTATGACACTTTTAATATTTTAATGACAATTTAATTTATTAAATTCCTAACATATCTTCCTTTTTACCTTCCTCTAAATCTCGGAAATCTAGAGTTCTAGATTTTTATAAATATAAACAAGACTTAATAATTTGTTTGCCAAAGAAGTTTCACTTCTGTGAACTTTGTACGCACGCACTTTTAATGTTTTATAAAATGTTGATAAGACATCCCTTAATGGCGACTAGTCAAGAAATTCTTAATTTATAATAAACGAAAACAAAGTAAAAAATTGTAATAATTCGATTTCTTTACTAGAAAATTGTGACATGAATAGTATTTCTAAAGCTATAAGATGCATCGGACGATAAGACTGAATTCAATATTACACATATTTCATTTAGCAGCTTTGGGTATTTTTATGTCCATAGTCGTACTTCAAATTAAAAGGTTATTGAAAGAAAATGTATGTTAATTTTACCTTCGTATCATAAGACGCAACCAAAGCTTGAGTCCACTTTCCTATATAAAAATACGTGTATCGCATTATTCCGAATAATACGTGAATTTAAAGAAAAATATAACAATTATTTACCCTTAATCAAATTCCCACGTACTTTTAGCATTGCAGCTATTGTACAAGTTATAAGAATACATGAGTTATTGCGTATAGATGCGTGGGACGCGTAAGAGCCTGTCAACCTTAATAAAATTAAGATATAAATGAAAAAAGATACATATGTAATGTGCTATGTAAACTTTATTGTGTTCTCATTTTCTTGTGCGCTTTTAAATGAAAATATTCGTTACATTCACGCCACAGTATCTCTGTAATCGATAGTGTCATCGTGTTCCAGCGCTGATTAGCGGCTGCGGTCATTGGTACACGTTCCACTGGATTTGCTCCTTGCTTGCGGCTTTTTATGTACTAGTTAAAGCCTCTATGATGACAATTTCAACGTATTCTGATTTATAAAGACAGTATATAGTTATCTATTGAAATATATATACAAAAAGAACATTGATTCTACTTATGTCCGTTATATACTTTAAAACCATTTAACCAATGTGCTCTAAAGTGCTTTCACTAGAAAGGCAGTACATGGAGATGGTGTAAGACCTCGAAATTGTTCTAAAGATCTCTCTCTCTCTAATAAAGTTTCCTATTTACTAAAAAATCTTAAATTAGATAACCATCAATATTGTATATTACTTTACCTAAATGATCTTAATTTTTGGTGTGGTTTCATAATATAAGTTCGCCTGCGTTTAGGATTAAATTCAGAGCTAAATTGATATTAACGCCGCTGTGTTAAACGATGTCGAGGTGCCTTAGAAAAATGATTGTAAAAACACACAAGACAGTAGTATTAACACAGTCTCTTTTAAAAAAATTAGGCTTGATAGAAAACTCCATACTAGATAAAAAAAATACATACTTGCTATCATTATACATTTATACAATGCTTCTGTAAATGTGTATATGACCGAGCTCCTAAACCAATTATACTGAAATTTTGTTGGGTGATTTGTTAGACTCCAGAAAAGAAACATATCATATGTATATTGTTTTCATCGGGAAATACAAAGGTAAATTTATTTCAGAATGTTTCATCAGGAAATATGACGTAGGTAATACATATATTACCAGTCATAATAAATAGTGAAACATTAAATTTCTGCGCTCTTAATTACTATTACTGTTAGTTCAATGAGTATTCATTACGTAGAGCAATTAGCGCAGCGCCAATATAACGTTAGTAATTTTAATCGTCGACAATTCGGGGGTTGTCGCTAACGAGTGCGTTCGCAGGTGACGCTAAGCGATATGGCCGCGTTTAGTTTCTTGGCTTTACCAAATGGGATAATGGGCCACGACGTCACGATAAACTCATTTCGATTAAATCCTGTAAGGATATTACTCAATTGACAATCCAAAAACAGGAGAAAAAGAAAGGCTAACATGTTAAACGCTCCGATAATGGGCTTTCAAATCTAAACAAAATGCATTTATAATCTCTCGCGCAACTGTAGCCAAACACAGATAAATAGATAGCAAGATAGTTTTTTTTTCGCTGGAAGATGCATTTTCGCACCCCTGCCATGAGGCAGGGTGTGTGGGACCCTCCGGCAAGGCCAGAATACCCACTAAAACCCAGCTAAACCTCCTCACCCTGAATTGGGGTTGTCACAGGCGCCCTTGCGCATTCACCCTGGCACTCTCGGATGAAACCGACTGAGGATGTTAAAGTAGGAGGCGTTCGCAAGGACGCCTCCTGCCGCCAGCCTCCGAAGGAGAGCAGCATCTGCAGCAGCTTCACGTTCTCGCTCCATTACCTCCTTCAATGAAATAACGGCTTCGCAGAAAGAGGCAACTGCATTCCATTCTATCTCACTGTCAAGCATGATGCCTACTATACTTAGCAGTGAGAGATCCGCTCTGATGAGGGACACCAGAGGATACCGCTGTGGTCACCAAGCCGGACATTCTGCCACAGTGTAGGCCGCCGTATCGACAGGCGCACTACACTGATGACGGATGGAAGACTCTTCACGTCGTACTATCTGATGCAAGTACTTTCCGAACCTTCGTGTCCGGTCAGTACCTGCACCAGCCTAAAGGTAAGCGACGGCCTCGATGGCGCAGTGTTGCGAGTACTCGCCTTGCTGGCAGAGGTCCCGGGTTCGATCCTCGGTAGGACAAAGTAAGGAAATTTTAATTACTAATTTGTCTGTTTCTGGACTGGTGGGAGGCTTAGGCCGGGGCTTATTACCACCCTACCAACAAAGACGTACCGACAAAAAAAAGATTTGTGTTCCGGTACGATGCTGTATAGAAGCCGTAAGGAGTATATCGCCTCTTAACAGATTAGCGCGCTTACATCTTAGACTGTATTATCACTTATCATTAGGTGAGATCACAGTCAAGCGCTAAACTTTCAGCAATAAAAAAAATGCGATCCGTGCCGCCTAGCTTGCCATTGTTCGAGACGAGGACGATTTGCCTCCATCGTGACCACACCCGCGCTTAAAGAAAGATAGTATTCTTTGTCGACTATAAATATAGAAAAGAAAATTAATATTTTATTTATAACTTGATTAAATTAACTTTCTATTATTTAAAACTAATTATTTAGCCTACGTTTATAAACAAATGTGTCATTTTTTCAAGTTCTCTTAAATGTCTGTTACTGCAGAATCAGTTTCTTTACTTTCTATTAAATTTAGTTTAGTTAGTAAGAAGTATCATGTCGTTTAGAATCTACTGTGTTCATTTCTAGTAGATTGCTCTCTTGCATAAATTTCGAGAAATTCGTGTCTTATCTGTGCCTTTCATTTTTAAATATATATACTACTACTACATATTGCTAATATATATTATTTGAAATCGAAATCTACTCTGTATCGAAATCTAATCTGTATCTACACTTGGCATCTCCTAAATAAGAGTAATGATAAGCTCTTATTATTCTTATTTAAGAAATGTCAGAAATCGGTATAAATGACATAACTACATTACTTAGGTACTACTACATAATTATGGAATGTGTTTCGTCAAACATTTTCTAGATCTCTCACTCTTCGCGATCTTGAACATTTCTTACAAGTGTCATAAATGAATAAGCGGTCTTCATTATCTGGAAAACATAAAAAAAATCACTGTGTTCAGGTTGATACTTCATCACATATTCGTTCTTTATTTATTAAAAATAACGAATAAGTGTGTCAAAAAAATTTAAAACATATTTGTATTTTTAGACTATGCTTCAAAAAGCTTATCTGCATTTATGCTATATAAAAGCCAAATTGATTGATACGAACCTCTTCTTAAAATCTACATACGAGTATACAAGAGCTTTACTAGTTCTATGTAATCAAAATCAAAATATTCTTTATTTAAGTTGGCTCAAAAAGCGCTTTTGAATCGTCAGTAAATTGTCCGTTTATAACAAATCTACCATCGGTTCGGAAAGTCGAGTCAATTGAAAAAAAACCGGCAAGAAACTCAGCGGTTACTCTTTTAAAGACAGTTTTGTATATAAAATATTATATGCTCGTAATAAAACATTGTCACGAGTATATAGGTAATATAAAAGGTTTCATAAAATAAAAAATATCTTACATTGTATTTAGCTGTGTTTAACCACGAAAATGATAAAAATCTAAAGATAAATTTGTAATCTGCTTTTACACGAGAGACCATTTATTTTCATTTTATGTAAAAAAAAAAAAACAAGTCACTTACGCTTGTGAACGTTTCAAGAGATAGTGGAAACAGTTTTAAGCCGACCATTACAATGGGAGTGTTAGCGCGCTCTACAAAAATCTTGATACTTTTTTTGAATGGCTCCGTTCTGGGGATCCAATCGCTATTGTATGCCGCGAACACTAGCTCTTGACTCTGAAAGAATTCGGGTTGAACTTAACAGTTGACAGCTATAAAAGGAATTTCGTACACATACTTTTGCCCTACTTATCATTTATTTATAACTTATGAACTAACAACATAACCACATCTTGAAACTACAAATAAAACTAAATAAGGGTTATTAAATCACACATAATTATACTTACAACTAGCTACATCAAACACCTGAAAATTAATACGAAACACCTTAATACTTAAACAACTTAAATACTAATAGGTAACACAAAAAAAAGTATACTAAGGAACAAACAAAACAAACTGAATATTATAAAAAGGAAGAAAGTGCAACTGACTTTATGGCCTAGTCGATTTCGATATGATCGAATAGTAGCCAAGATTGATTCTGTAGGACCTGTGAGCAAGCAGTTAAACAGAATTTCAAGCAAAATCCACGGGAATTCTGTACATATTATAAATATCTATATATATTATATATAAAAGATAAGAATCCTTTCACCAATATTGCATTCAAACCCAAACCAATTACCATTAATTTAATGCCAGGATTACTTTCTCTAACTTGTAGATGTAGATGTAGATGGTCACTAAGTATATATCCGTTACAGACTTTGAAACCATTCAACCGATGTGTCTAGATCCGGTTTCATTAAAAACGCAGTATTCCAAATATGGCTTTAGACCACTAGACTCACTCGCTTACCAACATATCTCTAAATCTACTTTCAATTGACTTGAAGTTTAGCAAATTGACTTCTTTAAAAGGATGGATATTTCCATATTCCCACAGGATCGGCAACGACACAGGTGACACCATGGGCATTAAAATATTAGCTCCTCGATTGTCAGATAAAATAGAACTATCTTACTTACATCATGGGTTATTTGTGTTCCTAGCCAACTCGGTAAAAATATTTGCATAATCATCGCTGATAAGTATGTCACCATGAATGTGTAAGTTTCAGTTGTTAGAGGCTAAAATTATATAAACATAATGCATTGACTTGGTAAAGTGTTAAAAGTAAATATTTTATCATATTCAAAGATCTCACCAAAAGTAACCCACATAGTAATACACATATGATCATTGCACCCATGGCGTATTGAACGAACAAAGTGAAATTTATTATTTTTTGAAACTCACCGCAATATCTACAAAACATATGAAAGAATAACAAACTATTATACATTTCGTAATGTTAATATACATGTATTAAAAAATATTAAAGCCATTTCAATTATAACCGTATATTTTAAATTTTAGCTCAACAAACATTTTAAATGCCTTTCTTCTATGGTATAATATATTTGTATTGGAAATCAACTCATGCCAGTAAAGGTTGTTGGACGTGATAATACCAACAAAATTATTAGTTTATTTCGTATATATTATTTACCGATTTCTTCTTAGTTTTCCAAAAAAATATTACACTAATAGACATAAAAACTGCCTCATTGGTCAAGCGGTTAGCATGTTCGACTACAGACATGAGGTCCAGGGTCCAGGTTCGATACCTGGGAATTTTTTTTTTATTGCTGACAGATTAGCGCTTGACTGTGATCTCACCTGATGCTAAGTGATGATACAGTCTAAGATGGAAGCGCGCTAATCTGTTAAGAGGTGATATACCCCTTCGGGTCGGGCCAATTCTAAATCGAAATTAAGTTTTCTACTAAGATTTATCAATATTTGCCCGAAGTTGGAATAAATTTGGGGGTGTGATCTACCCCCGTGCCTCGGAGAGCACTTTAAGCCGGCGGTCCTTCGCCTGATCTCTCTCCGATCGAGTCGGATCGCCGTCACATTGGACTATGAGAGTGAAGGAATAGAGAGTGCACTTGTGTACTATGCTTGCCAATACGCAGTGGTTCAGCGTAGTGGGTCTATGCTCTCATAACATAAAAACCCTATTCAGAAAAGAGATTTTTTTACAACGAAACTTAAGATAATACTATGGCCAGGTAAAAAAATACTTTTCATAAAATCGGAATATGTATTAATAATTAAATTATAGGACATAAAAACCTTTTAATTTTTAATTTTAATTATAGAAAAACCTCTCTAAATATATAATTAAAAATTTGTTAAAAGACACGTACAAATAATGGTAAGTTTTATTAATAAACCCAGATTTTTTAAATGAATGAAATAACTTACTTCAATATGCTGTCGTAATGTCGTAGACACTCATTCAGATTCTCCATTTGTATTCTTTCTTTTACCATTTTTTTAAATTTTAAACTTTTATCTAATTTGAGATAATTAAATTTGTGATTTAATACTTTTATCTGACCGATAGCAAAAAACAAACAACCATTTATAAAAGTATCAACTGTAATATCGCACATCATTAGGCCATAAATTCCAAATGTTTGGTAGGCGTAGAAGTAGATAAAATATTCACTTTTGGTTTTCTCGTCCAAAAAGTAATAGTTCGAAGTAGGGAATTTTATGTTATAAGACTCTATTATTAAATTTACAAAGATAGGTACAATTGCATTGAATGAAAATGCAAAGTGTCCTACTAGAATAAGTGCATTTCTATACAAAACATAGTCTTTTATGCCTTTAGTCAAAATATCTCGGGTGGCATCATCTTTACCCTGGAATATTTCATCATCTAACATCTCTAATAAATCAACAATATTATTTCTTAAAACGAGTACCATTAATATCTTTGCTGTAATAGATATTACATTGAATAGAAATGTAACTTCTTGAATCAATAATTCAATCTTTGTAGGTGTCCAAAATAAGTTTATTGTAAGTAAAATATCAAATATCACCATGATTATGAACATGTATATGTACGAATAGTATTTGTATAATTTACTTGGATTATTTCCAGGCCATATACCGAGGAGTTTCCAACAAAATAAGGTTTTATTTAAGCTCTCTAATTGGCACGTCATCGCCATTGTTATTTCATGAGGACTCGATTGTGGCTTAAAGCAAATTGAAGGTGCTTTTATATTCTAGTTGGTCTGATAAATAATAAATTGCTATAATATACTATTGCATTTATTTTACATAAGCTGCGAAATTGTTAAGCTGAAGGTACATTAAATGTTTTTCTAGTGAATTAACTGGTAAATAACTTAACTTCGAATTACTTAACTAAATCTGAAGTAAGAAATAAGTTAATAGATGATTAAATGCTTTAATAGGAGATGATAAATGGACAATTTCAATACGATTATATCTCTACTGAGCTTTTGCTATGCAGATTAAGTACACTTATAGTGCCGAGTACACATACCTGGGACATATAGTCCAGCTAGGTAAGTCCAATTTCGAGAAGGAGGTAAACCGCAGAATCCAACTTGGTTGGGCAGCGTTCGGGAAGCTACGCCAGATATTTTCATTCTATATGCCTCAGTGCCTGAAGACCAAAGTCTTCGAACAATGCATGTTGCCATTGATGACCTACGGTTCTGAGACGTAGTCGCTGACTATGGACCTCATGTGGAAGCTCAGAGGCACTCAGCGTGCGATGGAAAGGGCTATGCTCGGAGTGTCTACGTGATCGAATCAGAAATGAAGAGATCCGTATTAGAACCAGAGTCACAGACATAGCCCTACGAAACGCGCACCTGACGTGGCAATGGGCGGGGCACATAGTCTAAAGGACCGATGGACGTTAGGGGCCGAAGGTGCTGGAGTGGCGACCTCGCACCGGACGGCGCCGTGTATGCACACTCCCCACAAGGTGGACCGATGATATAAAGAGGGTCGCCGGTAGACGCTGGAGCCAGGCGGCGCAAGATCAGGCATTGTGACCTATGTCCAGCAGTGGACGTCCATCGGTTGAAGTGACGACGACGATAGCGCCAAACCAAACTCCAGTTCAGTGTTGTATAAGGTTTGTTAAAAATAGTCTTATTTATTGTGATAGTAGCATCTAAATCATAATTTGCATCACCATACAACCTTCAGGTGCGATAGGAACACTTATTTACATGAATAAAGGACACTGTTACTTTTAAAAAGTGGTGTGAGGTTAAGACCACGCAAAAAAAAGTAAAAAATTTTGATTAAGGCGAGTTTAATAAAGCAAGTACTTTTGTCCTATGATCATAAAGTGATAATATTGAATAGAGAATCATTAAATTTAACAAAAAAGGTGATATATATAATTGTATATAAATTAACCTAGCAAATGTCCTGCTTAACGTTCGCCGAGCGTTGAGCAGTCGTTACATAGGTAAGCGTGACAACTCAGTGTCATTAAATTCCCATAAACAGATCGCCTAAAAAGTATTCACTTCTAAAGTTGTCACACAAAAATACAACCTCTTAAACACGTCGTCTCGTAATTAAAACATAACGTGTACTATTTTTTCTAACAACCAGCAAAATCTCTTAAATTTAAATTAATTTAGTTAACAAGTATAATGTGTCAAGTTACATTTTCCCTCAGTTTTAAAGCAAAGACATGTTTTCATATAAAGCGTACCCAGACTTATTCAGCTAATTTAGCATGTGTGCTATGTTTTAACACTGGTGCCATCTATTTACATTACACCTGTCACAAACATTTATCTACTTGAAATTAAATCCCACACTTAGAAACTTGGACTACGAATAACATATTTTGATAGTCTAGTATTCAGATTGCTCTCATTGCTGAGAAGTTAGCAGTTGACTATAGCCTCACTTGCTGCTAGGTGATGATACCGTCCAAGAATCTAATACGGTAGCGCACTAACCTTGTAAGAGATACTATACTTCCTATGGTTTGCCTAATTTTTTTTTTTGCTGATGGCACATCTTTGCTGGTTGAGTGGTAACTAACCAAAGCCAGATACAGACAAATTATAAAAATGTAAGGTAAGGCAATTAGCAGCCCATTAACGCCCGACTGCTGGGCACAAGGCTCCCCACTCATATGAGAGAGAGTTATTACAGCATAAATCCACCAGGCTGCTCCACTACGGATTGGCAGGCTTGGTACACAAGTGCACTCTCTATTTCCTCACTCTTATACTCTGATTGTGGCGGGAATCCGACACGATAGGGAGGTATCAGGCGCTGGACCGACGGCTTAACGTGTTCTTCGAGGCACGGGGTGGAGCACATCGCCAACTTCCCAACTTCGTGGAAATATTGAGAAAACTCAATATCGATTTTGAATTGGCCCGACCTGGAACTCGAGCCCAGGACCTCATGTATGTAGCCGATCACGCTGACCACTAGACCAATAAGGCAATGTATGCAGAAAAATGTATTTTCTTAAATTTATCCAACTGGAAATCGAGCGTAAGATGCTGCTAGCGAAGTGAGTACGCGCATCACTGCGCCAGCGAGGCTGTCAAAGTTACTATCAAATAATATATCAATTGTAAAATTTACAAAATTGTCAAAGAAGACCCACTAAGAACATAAATCAACGCAGTCATTGGCACATATTGTAATATATTCTTCAATAAAAGGGTGTCAGAGGAACTAGAAAGGTTTTATAAAAAGGATCCGATATGTCAAGAGTCTGAATTTATTATTCATTTGCTACGTCCTCATAAATCCAGGTGCCAATAGAAAATTTCCCCTACGTCACGACTTTCATGGGTTATACAATTTCTCTTTATGATTAATCCCAAGAGTTTTTGAAGATAATATTGAATAATTCCGATCGAAACTCTTTTGGCAAGGATTTAAAGATAATAGTATTTATTTTAAAGGAAAGCCTGTCTGAAGGGTTTTTAAGTATTAATTTGTAAACATAGTACACTTATTCTTTCTTTCAATAGATTATCAATTTAGTTAGTTTCATCTATAAATTTGTAGACGCCTGCAAACTTACAGTCGATCTTGGTGGTTTTATGCTTTTAAATCCCTTCCTGGCTTGTACCCAGCAGTGGGTATAATAGGTTATTAATCTGGTAATAATTTTAAGCCTTTTACAAAGTGCTCGGAAACTCGTAAGACATTTACTACAAATAAGCTGTAAAGATCCTCGTCATACAAATATCGTACTTATCTAATCAAAGGGAATTCATTTTTTCCGTTTTCTTTACACTAACGACCTTCTTTAAGCCTAAAATGTGATCAATATACAATTATACCAAATAATTTGTATAATTTGTAAAATGTATTTGTTAAATTTTCGACTAGTAGATTTATTAATCTTTAGATATGTAGTAATTTCAGTCGAAAGTTATTATAAAAGTCACTTCACGTTTGCTCATTAATCTAGTGAAGGACTGGAAAGATTTTTTTAAAAATGACATAATTTTACGTATAAAATTTATTTAGGATTAAAATTTTAAGCGTACATGTAATACAATGTGCGTGACTTAATTCTAGCCAATTAATTAAAAGTTTCTTTTTGGTTACTGATTAGTGTTGTCAGAGGAATTACGATATAAATTGTTTATAAAAATTCTAGTTATATAATTTCTCTAATGAACAATTCCACCCATTTAATCACTTATATCAAAATATTTTCAACAAAATTCGTTTTATTATATTTATATTAAAGTATACACTTTATTGAAATAGAAATAAGTACATTTTCAACGTACTCGTTAATAAACTAGAATACATTTTTCTATTACCTAAGTGCCTATTAAATAATTATTTCAACACCCGCAAGGTTCGTGCAATATACAATTTCATTTCTTACAAATTACATATCACATAAGCACTTTTATTTAAATGACAATTTAAAAAAGAAATTCTTTTCTACATCTAATTAAATTATGCTGGTCTTGAACGTTCTTAATGAGAGTAAAAAACGAGTAGGCAATCTACATAATAACAAAAAAACATATAAATATAATAGTTTAAAATAAATAGTAATTAATTGTGTCTAAGTAAATAAACTTTTGTATATCTACCTTGTGAAAATTACATATTACACATTTTTACTTTTTTAACAAACTGTTTAAAGGAAGTTATTTTATGTCTTTCACTTAAGTTTATACATTGAAAGGTACTTTTAAATTTAGTTAAATAAATATAGTTAAATAATATAAATTTTTAATTAAATATAGTCTTATCTTAACAAAAACATATCGTCATAAATTAAATATTCAAATGTTTATTCGTGCTATACACCTTTTTATTTCTAATAGACGACATATAAAATATTTTATTCAAGAAACTATTACACACCTTTATTTTCTACACTTAATCGTGTTGTTGGTCTTGTAAGTTCTTAATAAGAGTAAAAAATGAATAGGCGGTCTTCATAATCTGAAAGAATAACAATTAAAATATTATTTGATTTTGTAACAATATGTTAAAGCCGGACATGGGCCTCCTTGCCCCTTGGAGATATGGATAGGATAGTGAAATATGTTAACTAGTAAACTCCAGACTTTATTAGGGTATAAATATATAGGTTAACACATCATTTATGATCAAGTTGAGCCAAAAAACCTTTTTTTTATCACTAAAAAATTCTCGTGGAAACCCGATTGTCCAGAAATTTGTTATACCGATCTTATATCGAGAAAAATTGAGGGATACTCTCACGTCACTAGGCGAAGAGGTTGCAAGACCGCGATTGGATCTATAGAATCGGATCGAATCGGAAATGCAGTGTTGTGCCCGTTAAAGAAGCCAACCAGGTCCTATATCGAACCTACATCTTCTCCAAAGATGACTAGCCTGAAGCTCTCGGTTGGCACCAACTATCTCACGGGTCCTCTCTCTGTTCGGCAGCGGACATACATACGTACATAAATAGCATCACGCCTCATTCCCATAGGGTTAGACAGAGACCACGTCCTTCCACTTGTAAGGGCATCGGACCCTACATTCCCTGCGAAGGTTGACGACAGATGCGGTTCAGGGAGAGGTTGTTCTGGGGGCATCGGCTAATTATCTTGGGACGCTGTTGAGGGCATATCTCCAGGACAGGGAGGTCCTTTGGGAGAGCGGCGGAAGGCTGTTCCGATATCGAGTCTGCCGAGGCGTACCGCAGGGGTCGGTACTGGGGCCGATTCTATGGAACATTGGCTTCGATTGGCTCCTGCGATGTCGTCTACTCCCCGGAATGGGACTGCTATGTTACGCGGACGACACTCTTGTCTCGGCTCGAGGGAGGACATTCGCCGTAGCGGCTCTGCTCGCGGAAGTCGGAGCAGGTATGGTGGTTGAATGAATCCAGCTTCTGGGTCTGCAAGTTTCTATCACCAAGACGCAGGCGCTGCTTTTCCACGGACCTCGAAGAGGTTCCCCACGAGGGGCAGCAATAAGTATTTGTGGCGCCAGAGTAGTAGTGGAACTCCGCATGAAATATCTGGGCCTTTTACTGGAAGGCCGCTGAAGCCTCGTGGCACATTTAAAATCATTAGTCACACGACACATCGACGCAGCGGCTGCACTCGGTAGATTGCTAGGTCCTAGATCACCCTGCAGGAGATTATACGCCGGTATCGTCGCCAGTATGGCGTTGTACGGTGCACCCGTATGGGCGGATGCCTTAACCACATCAAATATCCTGTGCTTGCACAAAGCGTAATGGGCAATAGCGGTCAGGACAATACGAGGATACCATACAGTATCCTGGACGGCGGCGACCCTCCTGGCGGGCGATCCCCCGTGGGAGCTACGGGCAGAAGCATTAGCGGTCGTGAACCGGCACAAAGCGGCTGCAAGGGCAGATGGCCGGCGGCCTGATGCTGACGAGGTCCGAAGGATCAGAGCCCTGGCCGACCAGACTCTGGTCCAAAAATGGAGCGACAATCTCGGATCCCCAGTTCCGGGCATGGCCACTGTGGCAGCGATCCATCCTCACCTGGAACAATGGCTTTCACGCTCCCGTGCGTGCACGGGATGTTTTCCTACAGATTGGTGCAAGTTCTGACCGGACATGAGTGCTTCGGAAAGTTCCTGCACCAAATTGGCCGGGAGGAGTTACCCGCTTGTCATCAGTGTGGTGCAGCTATCGATTCAGCGCATCACACTATGGCAGATTGTACGGACTGGGGACCTCAGCGTCACCTCCTGGTGGCGTTGATCGGCGGCGATCTCACCTTGGGGAGCATTGTAGGCGCGATGCTCTCCAATGAGAGATGGTGGGCAGAAGTGGCTTTCTTTTGCGAGACGGTAGTTTCGCTGAAGGAAGCCCACGAGATAGAGAGACAAAGACAGAGAGCAGTGGATGCTCCCCCTCATCGCCGAAGGAGGCGAAATATAAGGCGGCGCATATTTGCGCATCTCCTCCCGCCTCCGTGAATCCTCCGTCGGACTCATCCGGGACACCGGGGTAGAATGCGAAAGCTGAACACCAGGTGCCTCACTAACGGATGAAGAGGGTTCCGCTGAGTTTTAGTGGGTATTGCGAGACCTTCCATCGCCGAGTCCCACACTCCTGACTGGTCATCGGTTAGGGTTAGTGCGTAAATAGCATTTCCTAGCGACAAAAAAAGCGGACCCTACATCGTTTACCCACAGGTCACCACTAAGGGGAGAGATGCTGATCTTGAAAATCCCCTGAACCCTAGCAGAACTCTCTTCATCCATTAATTCATATTTAAACATTAACCAAAGCCACTTCTACGAATACTAAATATATTTTTACTCATTTTTTATAAAACCGCATTATTGTAAAGCAATAACAACAGGTTGTTTTGGATATAGAAATAAAACAAATATTCACATACGATACAGAATGTCTAAAGGGATTTCAGTGAAGGGCAGTGAAGCAATATCCAGACAATTTTCTTACCGAAGTGAAGGTATCAAGGGATAGTGGGAATATCCGCCAACCGGTTATCACGATCTTAGTGTTCGCCCGTGTCATAAAAAGCTTAAGACTTCGTTTGAATCTCTCCGATCTGGGTATCCATTCACTACTGTAAGCTGCGAATACAAGATCTTGACTCTGTCGTAATAAAAACGTTAGATAAGAAATAAAAAACTAACATTTTTCAGGTTTTCATAAATTAACGATGTAAAATTTTTAGAAAATGAAAATCTTACTTCGTAACTAAGTTGAGTTCCAAGCCAGGCTGGTACGAATATTCTTAACATCATGGTAAAGAAATAACTAATAATAAACATTAAGTCTCCAATAGATGACAGCTGCAAATATTTATCATTTATTAATACAATGGAAACATACAATTGAAACAATCTAAATTTTTACGAAGATTAAGTTCGAAAATCCCTCCATTAATATGGTTCATTTGTAAAAATCTAAAATTTCAGATTTTCGAGATATATAGGGAAGGAAAAAGTAAGACATGTTTGGAATGTAATATGTTTAACTCTCATTAAAATATTAAGTGTAGAAAATTAATACAAATAATTTATTGAAATCACATTAGCAACATTCAAACAAATTAGCATGGAAAACGCTGCATATATTCGTGACGCTAATCACGAGTTTCATTCGATAAAATTTACCCTCTTGCGCCTAAAGAAGTTTCATTTCAAAAATAAGAAAAGTTATTATAAATTTTAATTATCATCAGTGTTGATAAAAGTATAAAATATTATAATTTACAATTAGTTGTTATGTAAAATATAATATTTACCGTAATAATGTGGAATATAAACAAGGTTTATATCCGATATTATTACGAATAAATTAAATTGTTTTCTTATAGACAGAACCTTACCAGAAGTAATTTGACCATAAGAACGCAAATTATTAAAGATGCCATCGCGAATTGCACAAACATTGTAAAGCCTGTAATATCTTGAATTGAGGCACAAAAACTGAAAGAAACTTAGGTAAAAAATGTATAACTTTGTTTTTTTATCCTATATTTCAAATAATTTCAGGGACCGAGCTTAGCATGGTAAGAAGAGTATATTATGCCTGTATACTGTGTCTATGCTCTAAAATCCCTCTCTCTTATGAGTGAGGAGGCCTGTGCCCAAAAGTAGGACGTTAATGGGCTACTTACCTTTATTTTATACATAAACATGATAACTTCTGAATAATTACGATGGGATAATATAAAAAGATTTCGCGCGATTTACACAAAAGCTTGACTTATTATATATCAAACCGTCCCTCAAGAAAATCTGTTCAGTGCTTAATGAGTTTATTGTGATCAGACATATGGAAGAATTTATTTTATAATATGTAATGGTTTTTACATAAATAATACGCGAAATATTATATCAGTTAGTCAATTTCATACCTTAGCAAAGTGTCGTAATGTTTTAAAAGCTTGTTAAGCCTTATTTGATCAGTTTCTTCTGTCAAATTATGAACAGGTTTATTTTTCAGATGTTTGAAATTTTTCAATTCATATTTTAACATTTTAATTTGCGATATTGCAAGCAACAATAAACCACCGATTAATGTATCGATATTAATGTTATACTGCATATGTCCGTAAATTCCAACTGACTGGTATGTATAGAAAAATGTAAAGTAACGTTGAACAACTGCATCGTCCAAGAAGTAATATTTGCATATCGGCAATTCGATGTTTGCATTGAATATCAAATGAAAGAATATTGGGACACAAATTTGTGAAAAATAAGCGAAGTGTGATATAATAGCGAACATTTTCCAATAAGTTTTATACATAGAAACGTGTTTTTCCACTATTTTCCTACTGCCCTCGTTGTCCCCCTTAAAAGCTTCGCAATCTAAAATATCTAATGCAGTAATAAGCTTGTTGCGTTTAAGAAGAATCGTAAAAACTTTTCCTGTCACAGCCACCTCAGTGCATAAAAAGTTGAACTCTGCAATAATTAGCTCAATGTCTCGTGGTGTATAAAATAGATTCAAAATCAAAAGCACATTATAAAAAATTAAAATAACACAAATTAACAATACTGAATAGTATTGATATAATTTGAATGAACGTTTATTTCGCCATATTCCAAAAATATTGCAAAACCATAAATTAGCATTAAAAGATTTGGATAACTTTAAATTAGCCATTGTAAGACCGTAAGTAACGTTTCTCAAGCCCTTCACACGTCTTTAATACCTTGATTTATAAACCCGAAGACAGTTTTATGAAATACATTCAATTAGGAATAATTTGAAAGTAATTTTCATATCCGTTATATATGATTAGTAGAGTCTTAACTATTTGAGTCATTTTTTTAATGACGTCGATTAAAAAAATGACACACTTAAATAAAACAGTTATTTCATTATCCAAATTAGAGCTATAAGTTTTCAATATTTTTAAAACGGGTTTACTTACTATCTTTCTCTCTTATTATATCAGTAGAAAATGGTACACTTGTTATAACCCCTGTGCCACAGATAAGGGCTTGTCATTCCAGAGCATGGCAGAGTAGATGACGCAGGTAGGGCCGACCGCTGAGTCATTTTGAATTCCTCAGTTTTGAATAACGTCAATATCTATGATTGGTTCCCTCACCCTGTGGCGGTGTTGATAGGCCATGGGTTTGTCTCGGTGAGCATTGGCGAACTCACGCTAGTGGTAGTGTATTGCTCTTCGAACCACAGCTTTGCCAAGTTCACACAATTTCTTATCGAGGACTGTTAGTCAATGTCGTACGGGTCATGCGGTCGTCGGTTCTTCTTCTCTCTTTGTCGAGTAGTACGGGCCCCGAGGCTTAGCCTCATTGCCCTGGCATTTACTCGGGCATCAATGATGGCCGGTATTCTATTATAGCCGTACAGGCTGGTTCCCTACAACGTAGTTAGCAGGTTGATCCAGATCACTCCAGTTTATAGTCCAGTTCGGGTGTCACCACTGCTGCTGTGTCGTCTTCGTCGTCATCACCTACGTCAGGAGATGGCGGCAATAGAAGCGCACGAGTTTGCCATTCTTTGGCTTTGACTGCCAATGCCGTGGAGGTGTGTATGCGGGGAGTTATCCGCTAAGCGAAACATACTCCGCGCAATCTGGCGGACGAACACCTCCACAATTGTTGTCCGGGAACGCCAAGCCATCGGGGGCCGATCAAAAAAACCCCAGATTGAGTTGGAGGATTGGCTGGCAGAGACCGGACTCGTGGTGTTATACCGGGATCCTGTGCACACGTGCATGCACTAGTTCGGCGGATCTATCGGAGATGTCACTTTGATGGGCGCTGCTCTAGCGTCACAAATTCCATGACTAGCAAGTTATTTTCTTATTTATAACAGGCCTGCGCTGGTCTGCATCACACCTGATGTTAAGTGTTAATGTTGATTTCGTTGATCAAAATTATTTTATATATTTCGTTCCCTGTCAAAATTCTGATCAAGTTCACATAGATTATATTTCAACTAGATAGTTTTTAACAACCATTAATAATCAAATTAAATTACATTTTTTGAAAGCAATTTGACATTTTTCGAATGTTATCTGTTTTGTTTTTAATAAAACTGTTGAGAGGAAATTTTTATACATTTTTCACTTACTTTTTAAAACGGTATATTTAAAGGTACTTATAAATAAATTATATTTTTCATACTGTATTTTTTAATTAAATAAATAGAAGTTTATTCGTGTTGTTAATATTTTTATTTCTAACAAACTACATATCAAATATTTTATTCGAGCAAGACATTCCGCACTTCTACTTTGTACGTTTAATCGTGTTGCCGGTCTTTTACGTTCCCAATAAGAGTAAAAAATGAATAGGCAGTCTTCATTATCTGAAAGAATATTAGTTAAAATATTACTTGTTTTGTAACAATTTATTAATGCCGAATATGAGCTTCTTTGCTCTTTAGAATAGACTTCCATGTGGATATTATTAAATTTAAACAACATTTCAAGAGGAGTCACTGTGCACATTCAATTACTATATTTTTATTGGTTGACACATAATTTTAAACCGGCAAGAGGCGAGACATCTTTATTTTGTAATCTCTGAAAAATCCTCGTAGATACCCGGTTTATGCTAAAAAGGTTATATATCGAACTTTTACCGAGTAAAATCGAAGGATACTCTTAATTCACTAGGTGGCTGCAAGACCGCGAATGACAAAGAATCGGAAACAGTGTTGTGCTCGTTAAAGCGGCCAACCCCCTCCTATATGGAACCTACATCTACTCCAATGATGACTAGCCTGAAGCTCTCGGTTTGCCACCAACTATCTCACGGGTGTTCTCTCTGATGGGCAGCGGATCCCACATCGTTTCCCCACAAGTCACCACTAAGTGGAGAGACGCTAATCTTGGAGATCCCCTAAGCCCCAGCGCAGCCCTCTTCATGTCATAATTAGTTCTTCGACATTAACCAAAGCAACTTGTATGAATATATTTTTGGTCAATTTTCATGAAACCGCATTATTGTAATGCAATTGGAATTGGTTACTGTAGATATAAATCAGACAGTTTTCTTACCGAAGTGAAGGTATCAAGGGATAGTGGGAATATCCGCCAGCCGGTTATCACGATCTTAGCGTTCGCCCGTGTCATAAAAAGCTTAAGACTTCGTTTGAATCTCTCCGATCTGGGTATCCATTCACTACTGTAAGCTGCGAAGACAAGACCTTGACTCTGTCGTAATAAAAACATTAGATAAGAAATAAAAAACAAACATTTTTCACGTTTTTATAACGTGACGATATTAAATATTTAGAAAAATTTTAATTTTACTTCGTAACTGAGTTGCGTTCCAAGCCAGGCCGGTACGAATATTTGTAAAATCATGGCCAAGAAATAACTAATAGCAAACATTAAGGCTCCAAGAGTAGACGGCTGTAAATATTTATTATTTATTAATACAATGATAATGAAACACTAGAACTATTTAACAAAGACAAAGAAATAGAAACATACAACATACACAATTTATTTTTTTACGAACATTAGGCTCAAATACTGGTATTAAATATTATAATATATGACATATACGGCGCCATCTGTCTATCGGCGTGGGGCAGAATCAATAAGTGAGCGGTAATCTGATTCAAGCATTGAAGTCTCTCTATGAGGCTTCTAGTGCTTGTGTCAGAATAAACGGGTCATACACAGAGTGGTTTCCTGTCGAAAGAGGTGTTCGACAGGGATGTGCTGCGTCACCATAGCTGTTCAACCTATTCATGGATAACTGTTTGACAGATTTAAAAGAAAGTATGTATGGGTTAAAAATGAATGAATTACTCATCAAATGTTTACTCTACGCCGATGATCAAGTAATACTTGCGTCATCCGCTAATGAGCTACAGGAGATGGTAAATATTATGAATGAAGCTTTGTAAGGGAAAGGAATGAAAGTGAATGTAAACGAAACGAAAATTATGCATTTTGAAAAAGATGAATCTATGATAACTGGCAATATTTTGATAGATGGGTACGAGTGGAAGAGGTGAAAGGATTTGTATAATTTTGATCTAAATTTACAAAAGATGGAACATGTGAAAGTGATATTGAAAAGAGAGTGAATGCAGGGAATATGGTAAATGGCGCCTTGCGCGCCTTAATGAATAGCCAGATGGTCTCTCAAAGGGCCAGACTGGCTGTGCATGCAGGAGTGTTGGTGCCAACACTTAAGTATGGTAGTGAAAGTTGGGTATGGCAGAAGAATCACAAAAGTAAAATAAATGCGGTAGAGATGAGAGCGTTGAGAAGCATGAGTGGATTAAAACTGAGTGACAGAGTAAGAAATAGTGTGATAAGAGAACGTTGTGGTATAAAAGAAGACGTAGTGACTAAAATTGAGAAAGGTATGCTTGGTTGAAGGTATGATGGTTCGGATATGTAGAGAGAATGAATGGAAGGAGACTGACAAAAAGGATATAAATCCTTTTTGTCAGTATTCACCGTATTCACTCTCGACTCATAAGAGTCGAGAGTGAATACGAAAGTTGGAAGTGGAAGACCAAGGCGAATCTCCCTGGACCAGGATATTTAGAATAAGGGCCAAGTCAAGAGTACCTCAAACCGACGAACCTGTATAAAAGGTTTAATGAAAATGAAAGAAGCGAAGGAGATATGCAAGGATCGTGGCAAGTGGAAGGACGTTGTCTCTGCCTACCCCTATGGGAATGAAGCGTGATGCTATGTATGTATGTAACATTAACTGATTGGACATTATAATCTGAGTTAATTAATAAAGTGTATGGAAACAGTATGGAAATTGGTGTTATTTATGATTAAATGATATGATTATTGATGCCATTAATGACGATTTCGGCGGAGAATCTTATGCCCTTATGCTTTATGCTCTCCTTCTCTCTTATTCTCCGACATATTTATGTCGGAGTGCAGTAGTATGTGGATCGCTGATCCGTGTGTAATAGTCTGTGGAAAGCTGGCGCCATCTTGCTGTCGGCGTGGGGCAGAGTCGTTAAATGGCAGTCTCTCGATAGTTTTTTTCGAGTGGCACTCGATCGGAACGGTCGACTTTTTGAAACTGTCGCATTCCTAGCTATTATTGTTAAGGAGTTTGTGTAAATTGATATCGGGAACATTAAGTGATTGAACGTTATAATCCGAGCTAATTAATAAAGTGTTTGATTGCATCAACATTATCCACGAACACCCACAGAATAAGAAATTAAATAATGGATCCAATTAATAACGATGTCGACGGAGAACCCTACGCCTCTGTGCTTTATGCTTCTCCGTTCTCTCTTATTCTCCGACATATATATAACATGTTGTCATTAATGAATGAAAATGTTTTATAACCGAAAGTAACTTACCAAAAGTAATTTGATTAAAAGAACACAAATTATAATAGATGCCATTGCGAATTGCACAAACATTGTAAAGCCTGTAATATCTTGAATCGTGGCACAAAAACTGAAAGAAACTTAGGTAAAAAAATGTATAATTTTATTTTTTTATCCTATATTTCAAATAATATCAGCGACCGAGCTTAGCATGGTAAGAAGAGTATATTATGCCTGTATACTGTGTCAATGCTCTAAAATCCCTCTCTCTTATGAGTGAGGAGGCCTGTGTCCAACAGTAGGACGTTAATGGGCTACTTACCTTTATTTTATACATAAACATGATAACTTCTGAATAATTACGATCGGATAATATAAAAAGATTGCGCGCGATTTACACAAAAGCTTGACTTATTATATACCAAACCGTCCCTCAAGAAAATCTGTTCAGTGCTTAATGAGTTTATTGTGATCAGACATATGGAAGACTTTATTTTATAATATGTAATGGTTTTAACATAAAAAATACGCGTCAATTTCATACCTTAGCAAAGTGTCTTAATGTTTTAAAAGCTTGTTAAGCCTTATTTGATCAGTTTCTTCTGTCAAATTATGAATAGGTTTATTTTTCAGATGTTTGAAATTATTCAATTCATATTTTAACATTTTAATTTGCGATATTGCGAGCAACAATAAACCACCAATTAATGTATCGATATTAATGTTATACTGCATATGTCCGTAAATTCCAACTGACTGGTATGTATAGAAAAATGTAAAGTAACGTTGAACAACTGCATCGTCCAAGAAGTAATATTTGCATATCGGCAATTCGATGTTTGCATTGAATATCAAATGAAAGAATATTGGGACACAAATTTGTGAAAAATAAGCGAAGTGTGATATAATAGCGAACATTTTCCAATAAGTTTTATACATAGAAACGTGTTTTTCCACTATTTTCCTACTGTCCTCGTTGTCCCCCTTAAAAGCTTCGCAATCTAAAATATCTAATGCAGTAATAAGCTTGTTGCGTTTAAGAAGAATCGTAAAAACTTTTCCTGTCACAGCCACCTCAGTGCATAAAAAGTTGAACTCTGCAATAATTAGCTCAATGTCTCGTGGTGTATAAAATAGATTCAAAATCAAAAGCACATTATAAAAAATTAAAATAACACAAATTAACAATACTGAATAGTATTGATATAATTTGAATGAACGTTTATTTCGCCATATTCCAAAAATATTGCAAAACCATAAATTAGCATTAAAAGATTTGGATAACTTTAAATTAGCCATTGTAAGACCGTAAGTAACGTTTCTCAAGCCCTTCACACGTCTTTAATACCTTGATTTATAAACCCGAAGACAGTTTTATGAAATACATTCAATTAGGAATAATTTGAAAGTAATTTTCATATCCGTTATATATGATTAGTAGAGTCTTAACTATTTGAGTCATTTTTTTAATGACGTCGATTAAAAAAATGACACACTTAAATAAAACAGTTATTTCATTATCCAAATTAGAGCTATAAGTTTTCAATATTTTTAAAACGGGTTTACTTACTATCTTTCTCTCTTATTATATCAGTAGAAAATGGTACACTTGTTATAACCACTGTGCCAATTCTAAGGACTTGTTATTCCAAAGCGTGGCAGAGTGGTTGACATGACATGGCAGGTAGGGGTGATCGCTGAGCCATTTTGAATAATGTCAATATCTATTACTGGTTCCCCCGCACTGTGGCGTATCGGTGAGATTGGCAACCTCACGCTTGTGGTAGTTTATTGATCTTCGAACCACAGCTTCGCCAAGTTCAATCAATTTCTTATCGAGGATTGTTAGTCAATGTCGCACGGGGGATCTTAACGCTAAGTCTTATCTGGGGTTCTTCTTCTCTCTATGTTGAGGAGTACGGGCCCCGAGGCTCAGCCTCATTGCCCTGGCAGTTACTTGAGCATCAATGATGGCCGGTATTCTCCAAGCCGTACGGGCTGGTTCTCTACAACGTAGTTAGCGGGTTGATCCAGATCACTCCAGTATATAGTCCAGTCCGGGTGTCGCCACTGCTGCTGTGCCGTCTTCGCCGTCATCACCTACGTTAGGAGATGTCGGCAATGGGAGCTCACAAGTCAGGGAACTCTCAGTGTTTGCCACTCTTTGGTTTTGGTTGCCAATGCCGTGGAGGTGTGTATGCAGGGACTTATCCGCTAAGCGAAACATACTAAACATACCATACAACATGCGGACGAACACCTCCACAATAGGTGTCCGGGAACGCAAAGTCATCGGGGGGGGGGGGGGGGGTTAANGGGGGGGGGGGGGGGGGGGGGCGATTAAACAATTCCCAGAGTGAGTTGGAGGATTGGCTGGCAGAGGCCGGACTCGTGGTGTTATACCGGGGTACTGCACACACATGCATACACTAGTTCCGCGGATCTATCGGAGATGTCACTTTGATGGGCGCTGCTCTAGCGTCAGAAATCCATGACTAACAAGTTATATTTCTATTTGTAACAGGCCTGCGTTGGTCGGCATCACACCTGATTTTAAGTGCTGATACTGTATTTAAAAATACCCGGATTGTAGGAGTCAGAAAACAAGGAAGTTGGTAAAGCATTCCACTCCTTATTGGTGCGATTCAGAAACGATTGGTTGAATCGCATCCGTGGAATGTCCACGACTTGCGGATGCTAATAGTTTCTGTGCCTTAATCGAAAATAAAATGGGTGACGAAGGAACGAGATCATACAGACCCTGCACACACTCTCCAAAATAAATTCTGTAGAATACTTAGACTTAATACATTAAAATTCTGTTATATATTTAGTTCTGTGTCAAAATTATGATCTAGTACACATAGATTCTATTTCACTTAGATAGTTTTTAACAACCATTCATATTAAAATTAAATTACATTTTCTAATTTCCTAATATGTTTTGTTTTTAATAAAACTATTGAGAGGAAATTATTATATATATTTCACTTTCTTTTTAAAAAGGTATATTTAAAGGTACTCATAAACAAAGGCTATTCTTCATACTGTATTTATTAAATAAATAGAATTAAATATAATATTTTTATTTCTTATAAACTACATATCAAATATTTTATTCGAGCAATTAATGCACACTTCTATTTTGTACGCTTAGTCGTGTTGCCGGTCTTGTACGTTCCTAATAAGAGTAAAAAATGAATAGGCAGTCTTCATAATCTGAAAGAATAGCAGTTAAAGTGTTATTTGTTTTGTAACAATCTATTATTTTTTGCTCCTTGGAATACTCTCCATGTGGATATAATTGAATTTAAACAATCTTTTAAGAGTAGTCACTGTTCACATTCAATTACTATATTTATATTGCTTGACACATTAATTTTTAACCGGCGAGAAGTTATTTTATTATTGCTAAAAAATCCTCATAGATACCCGGAATATTCCAGAGAGTTATTAACCGAACTTCTACTGAGTAAAATCGAGGGATATGTGGCTGCTAGATAGCGATTGACAAAGTATCGGAATCAGTGTTGTGCTTGTTACAGGATCCAACCCGGTCCTATATCGAACTTACATCTTCTACAAAGATGAGTAGCCTGAAGGTCCCGGTTTGTATGCAATTGGAACAGGTTATTGTGGATATAAAAGAAAATAAAACAGATATTCACGTACGATAAATATCTAAAGAGATTAGTGAACGGGCAATACCATTATCCAAACAGTTTTCTTACCGAAGTGAAGGTATCAAGGGATAGTGGGAATATCCGCCAGCCGGTTAACACGATCTTAGTGTTCGCCCGTGTCATGAAAAGCTTAAGACATCGTTTGAATCTCTCCGATCTGGGTATCCATTCACTACTGTAAGCTGCGAAGACAAGATCTTGACTCTGTCGTAATAAAAACATTAGATAAGAAATAAAAAACAAACATTTTTCACGTTTTTATAACGTGACGATATTAAATATTTAGAAAAATTTTAATTTTACTTCGTAACTGAGTTGAGTTCCAAGCCAGGCCGGTACGAATATTTGTAAAATGATGGCAAAGAAATAAGTAATAGTAAACATTATGGCTCCAACAGAAGAAGGCTGTAAATATTTTTTATTTATTAATACAACGATAATGAAACACTAGAACTAGAACAAGAACTATTTAACAAAGATGAAGTAATGAAACATACAACATTAATTTTTTACTAACATTAGGCTCGAAATATCCCCCCCCATTAATATGGTTATATTTCGCTTAATGTTATAAAAATATTAACCAAAAAAACCTATCATAAACATTAGGACCCCTATTATCTGCAGGCTGTATCTCATTTATTTTTAATTATTAGCAAAGATGATAATGGTATTAAATATTATCATATAATATAAAATATAATGTTATCAAGAATTAATTAAATTGTTTTCTAACTGAAAGAAACTTACCAAAAGTAATTTGATTAATAGAACACAAATTATAATAGATGCCATTGCGAATTGCACAAACATTGTAATGCCTATAATATCTTGAATCGCGGCACAAAAACTGAAAGAAAAGTTGTTAAAAAAGTATATATTTAATACAATATTTTTTCACTTAAAAAAAATAATACTATCCATCCTCTCTGCCCTAGGGTTTCCCTATACATTGATCTACATTGATGACACATTGATGATAGAGCATACCTATACAATGATCTTGATACTTCAAACATGTGGATTCGATTTAAATGTCTTAAAATATTATATTGCATTTCAATATAATTTATAAACCTTAACCAAAACGTCAACTAAAACTATTTATTTGTATCCATAAACATTATATAACGATCGGGTAATGTAGACACAGTGCACAAGACCAAATAAAATCAAGGACTTCATTGTTTATATTTCTAAGTTCACCTTTATACAATATGATATACATTTACTCTATATCCACATATGCCTGTAAAGTAAAATGTATGACTTTGCTATAAACGGTAACTTTTGAAGAGACTGAAAACACTTCTTGTAATTTGTAAATTAATAATAATAAATAATACTTATACACATTCCCGTAACCATTCTAATTTTACACACACACACACACAGACACACACACACACACACACACACACATCCAGATACACACACACACACACACACACACACACACACACACAAATATAGAAACTTCATAGAATTAAAAACTAATTAAGTTGACAGTAACATTGTATAGATTTTTTTCAAACAGTTTGCGAAGATTTGCCGTTGACATCTGCAACTCAGTTCTTTACTTTTGCAGTGTCGTCCTTGCCTATATTTTAGATACAATGTAACTTTACATAGATAGATAGATAAACACTCTATTGCATACTTTTAAATTACAAAAGTAACAATTAAAACTTAAAAACAGTAAATTTATATATATACAAAAGCATGCAACGGGCGGTCTTATTAATATGTAGTAATCTCTTCCAGGCAACCCCACTGAGAGATCCTGACTGAGAGGTTTGAGTTAGTGTTTAAATCCACTAAATAACTTATTACATAATATAATATAATTATATATAAACATGTATATAATACATTTAAATTAACATACATATATATATACATTCGAATACACATATTTATAAATGGATAACTGTAAAAACTAGCGCCCAGACAGCTAAAATATATACGCGTCTTTTAAAACTGCCCAATGTTTGACGGTTGCGAATTTCTACAAGAACTTTATTAATATATAAATTTTATTTAATTTCAATTTCATATTAGAAACGAATGCATATTCGCTTTTATCATTCGCCATGCTATGTTTTGTTATATCTCTAATTATTTAGGCTGCGTTTGATGACAGCTTCAACAATTATTATTTTATGCCAACTAATTACAAACCTTTCATAAATTACATACACAATCCTTTACTTTTTTTACTTAACATTAACCCTTTCAGTGTTTTTTTAAAGATACATATACATATATAAAATATAATAAAATTTAAAGAGTCAAGGAGTTACTTTCATACCTTAACAAAGTATCATAATGTTTTAATTGCTTGTTAAGCTTATTTATTTGATCACTTTCTTCTCTCAAATTACGAACACATTTATTTTCCAGATGTTTGAAATTTTTCAATTCATATTTTAACACTTTGACCTGAGATATTGTCATCAACAATAACCCACCTATTAATGTATCGATATTGACATTAAATTGTAGATGTCCGTACATTCCAACCGATTGGTATATATATAAAAATGTAAAGTAACGTTGAACAACTGCATCGTCTAAGAAATAATATTTGCATATCGGCAATTCAATGTTTGCATTGAATATCAAATGAAAGAATATTGGGACACAAATTTGTGAAAAATAAGAGAAGTGCGCTAAAATAGCGGATATTTTCCAGAAAGTATTATACATAGAAACGTGACTTTCCACTATTCTCCTACTACCCTCGATGTCTCCCTTAAAAGATTCGCAATCTAAGATATCTAATACAGTAATAAGCTTATTCCTTTTAAGAAGAATCGTAAAAACTTTTGCTGTCACAGCAACCTCAGTGCATAAAAAGTTGAACTCTGGAATAATTAGCTCAATATTTCGGGGCGTATAAAATAGATTCAAAATCAAAAGCGCGTTATATAGAAACAAATTAACGCATATAAATAATACTGAATAATATTTATATAATTTGTAAGTGCATTTGTTTCGCCATATTCCAAAAATATTGAAAAACTGGAAATTAACTTTAAAAGTTTTGGATAACTTAAAATTGGCCATTGTAGGACTGTAAGTGATGTTTCTTAAACCCTTCACACACCTTAAATACCTTGAGTTTTTATGAAATACGTTTATTTAGGAATAATTTGAAAGTAATTTTCATATATCCGTTATATGATTATTAGAGTCGTAACTATAGATTTGTGTCGGTGTTAGCGGTGTGATTAAAAAAATGACACACTTACATAAAACAATTATGTCATTACTCAAATTAGTGCTTGAAGTTCTCGATATATTTTAAATGGGTTAACTATCTCTCTCTGTGTTATTCTGTTAATAAAAATAGTTACGTACACTTGTAATAATTTCAGGTGTTCATTTCCGAGTTATTCGATCGATAAGAGTGCTATCATCAAGGCAGAAGATACACAAAATTAACCTTTTTTTAATTCCTACTATTGCTATACTCTCCTACTACTGAACAATTTTTTATTCACCCTTTTCAGACTTTTTTGTATTATTTCAATTGGATTGAGAAATAGTTTTGATATTTTCATTTCAAATTTCCTCACATTTCGGAGACAGTGTTATTTTATTACAGACAGAGTGTTATTTTATTACAGAACTTCCCTTTTAGTTTTTAAGGCGGATTTTTTAAATACAGACGTTAACAAAACGCAGCGAGTTTTCATCTTTAAATTCTTTATTACATTGTATAATTTTGGCATCTCTCGCTAATATTAAAAATGTAATATTCCAGCCACAACCACGTTATAAACTGAATATCCTTGCATAATGGAATAGGAGTTTTAATATCCCGAAAGCATTCACGCATCGCACAACGAAGTTGGCAGAGTGGAACCAGGAATGAAAAGCGCGGTTCAGCCGCATACCCACGGTAATGATGGCTGCAGGCCACGTCTCATTGTGCCTACACTGCGCCCGGAAAATTAAAGCAACTAAACTTAGAGGACATTTTACCATAGGCACAGTTGTTCACTTGAATTCCCACGTACTTTCTTCAAACTAGTATTATGCATGAGCTCTCTCTCCTATTTAGACGATTGTAATCATAGAAATTCTTGTTAATAAACTCATTGCGCATAAATCTAGAGAGTATATAAACATTTTAGTATGGAGGCTTCTTTTATTCATAATCTTACAATGAAACAAGGAGGCTTTTTTAATATTTATTTGTAACAGAATTATATTCGATCTTATATTGCTAAAGATAAAAACAAAACCAACTACATTATACAACATATTAACATAAAAAAGAGCATATTAACAATATTGGTCCAACATCCCAATAGAAGAATTGTCGCTAAGAAACAAATTCAAGGCAGTTAACATAATGACAGTTCACTGCGTATACATATTAGAAAACTTGTTGTACGTACACAAAAACATTGACTCTTTTAATAAAAAGAGTGAATGTATATCATATAACTTACGAAACAAAAACAAACTTGTTGTAAATTCTAGTAGGCTGCATAAGATTAACAACTCATTTAAGGGTAACTGTATACGTTTCTATAATAAACTCCCACAAGACGTTTTAGAAATGTCAATTAATAAATTCAAAGTCTTTGTTAAAAGAAAGTTGATCGAAAAATCGTATTATAAGTTGCAAGAGTACTTAGACGATAGAAACGCGTGGGAGTGAACGAACTGCTCTAATTTGAATTGAAATATATTAAACTAACATGATATTGTAATGATGATGATAACAAAAAAAACAGAAAACCCGACTGAGTTTGTTGTGGGCTCTTCTCGGATCAGGGCGCGAAGGAACCCTCGTAACTTTAGATTTTAAGTCGTTCTGGAGTATCATCATCAGATGTACATTAGAATTAGAGTGTGGAAGATTCAAAAGTGCTGTAATATGCCTACTTGAATAAAGACATTTTGATTTTGATTTGATTTGATTTGAAGAGCTGCGCAGTAGGAAGTAATGAATATATACATTAGAGGATTTAAAAAATCGACTCTTAATTACAATTTATAATATATACTAGTATGTATTCTACAAACAGAAATTATGTAATTCTAGCAATATTCCGCGGTTTTACCCTTATATCTACCGATCTCGTAGCACTAGAGTGCCTAATAAGTCAAAATATAGATTTTTTTTTGTTAACACAAAAGTTTTATCGCATTTGGTTTTCAATTACATCCTTTCAGATACATTATAATCTAATCGACATAATACTAGTTTACAGATTTTACTTCATAACGAATATGTATCTCACTAATAAATTTTTAAATTTACGTAGAATATCTGACATCAGTTAATTTTAAAATACTCTATAGATATTGAAAAATTCTTGATTTCAAGGAGGTAATAAGGATAAATGCAGGTTGGATGAAGTGGAGGCAGGTCTCGGGAACAATTGGGGATGCCAGAATGTCCCTCAAACTAAAGGGGAAAATTTATAAGACGATCGTAAGACCATCCTGTATGGATCAGAGTGCTGGGCCACCAAAGGGGAGAATGAAAGTAAATTGCATGCAGCGGAGATGCAAATATTGAGATGGATATGTGGAGTGACAAAAAAAGATAAGATTAGGAATGAGTATATTATATGATGGTAAGCGACAGGGCCGGGAGAGGGCGACCAAAAAATGTGTAGATGAACTGTGTGAAAGAGGATATGCGTGTAAGGGGTGTGAATGTAAAAATGACAGCGGATAAAGTGATGTGGCGAAAGGAAACATGTTGTGCCGACCACACCCAGTGGGATAAGGGCAAGAAAATAATGAATGAAAGAATTTTTAAATCGCACCAGTAATTTTTAGCTTGATTATTATAAATTGTCAAAAATAAATCAAAAATTCAAAATGCAAACCTATCTTCTATAATATTAGAGAAGAGATTTATTTCTAGAACTTCACTGTCTCAGATCTTCCCTGTACACAACATTTGACGTAGTTTTGTCTTGTGACAGCTAAATAATTTTATGTTTTGGATTTAGACTCAGGACACATTATTTTCTTTAGATTTACATTTTTGAATGAAAGGTCCGAATTTAATAATATGAAGAGTATTTTACAGGTATTGAAACGGGTGATAAGATAAGGAGGTATGATAATATGGTTTGAATTTTTCACTTCACCTTTTATTACCTTTTATCACTTTTATTACCTTTTAAAATGTAAAAAAGTAGTTGTAGTGGCATAACTACAGTGGTTGGACATATTTTTAGATTTGCATCAGGTACCAGTCCCCACATAATAAACTGCAGATAATTTATATTGTTACTGGTACGATATTTTTATAATGTATTGTAATGTGGAGAAAATAAATAATTCATTCATTTATCATCTCTCAATGATTATAAATTCCTACATAATTTGCCTTCCTTTATTTTGGCCCACTTCTCGAAATACCTTAGAGTTCAACAAAACAATGAAAGCTCAGGCTCTCGTTTAATAGACAAAAATTTATTGTTTGCACTACTATCCACAATTGCGCTCCTTCACTCTACGTATTTTTAAAAGAATACACTTTTTACGCCTCCATCCTGTTTTTTAATTAAGTGTAACTAAGAGGCTTCTTTGTTGAGCCTTCGCCTGTTAATTGCCGGCAGTCAGTCACTTGTCTTGAACAACGCCTTATTTACCTACTGGTGTTTATGAAATCTGTTGTAAGCAAAATTCGTTTTTAATATTAATTTGAGCTTCGGAGTGTTCAAGGTCGGTACTTAATCAAAACTTTTCGCCAACATAATAAGACTTATTTACTTTTATATAAAGCAAAAATAAAACAAAGTGAAACTTAACTTTGTTTATGCTAATTCGTTTGAAGGTTATATAGTTTTAACAATTAACATGTGGTATTTTAAATTGCCACTCATCATTTAATAATTTAATATACTATTTTTCATAAAATATATAATACAAACATTAAATAAATTCTCTTTTCTAAATTTTAAATTAAAAAACCAAATATAATTAATAATTTCTAATATTGACAAGAAATACATGTTCTTTTTATTTACAATTCGTCATTTAAGATTTCAATAAATTATTTGTATTATTTTCGACACTTTTAATATTTTAATAACAATTCGTCGTCGTCGCTTCAACCGATGGACGTCCACTGCTGGACATAGGTCTCACGTAATGACGTCCACAAAGCCCGGTCTTGTGCCGCCTGGCTCCAGTGGCTACCGGCGACCCTCTTTATGTCGTCGGTCCACCTTGTGGGGGGTCTCTCTACACTGCGCCGCCCGGTGCGGGGTCGCCACTCCAACACCTTCGGGCCCCAACGTCCATCGGTCCGTCGGACTATGTGCCCCGCCTATTGCCACTTCAGGTTCGTGATTCGTAGGGCTATGTCGGTGACTTTGGTTCTGCTACGGATCTCCTCGTTTCTGATTTGATCGCGTAGAGAAACTCCGAGCATAGCCCTCTCCATCGCACGCTGAGTGAGTCTGAGCTTTCGTAGAGTCAGGAACCACGTTTCGGAAGCGTAGGTCATCACTGGCAACACGCACTGTTCGAAGAGCTTTGCCTTGAGACACTGAGGGATATTGAACGAAAGGATCTGCCATAATTTCCCGCACGCTGCCCAACCGAGTTGGATTCGGCGGTTAACCTCTTTGTCGATATGGGACCTACCTAGCCGCACTATGTGTCCCAGGTATGTGTACTCATCTACAATTCCGAGTGCTGAGTTCTCAACGATGACTTAGTGGAGCGGTACATGGGTATTGGACATAACTTTTGTCTTATCCATGTTCATTTTAGGCCCACCTGTTGAGAAGTTCTGCTGAGGTCGTCGAGAATTATATTGAATCTCTGCCATAATGACCACGTCGTCGACAAAGCGTAGATGAGTGATGTACTCGCCATTGATGTTGATGCCCAGTCCGTTTCACTCTATAAGCAATGCCAATTAAATGCAATGACCTTAAATTCCTAACATATCTTCCTTTTTTACTCCCTCTAAGTTTCGGAAATCTAAAGTTTAGATTTGTATAAATGTAAACAAGACTTAAAAATTCATTCATTCAGACTTAAAGTCTCATTTCTGACATGAGTACCTACTTTGTACTAACGCACTTTTAACTTTTTTCACTAGTTTATTGTGTATAATTACAAAACCATGTTATTTACATCTTGTTACTAGTTTGGCTGGCGCAAATTTAGGTTTGGGTACTATATTTTCTTGGTAAATGATTTTGGTCATAATATTTTTTCAATCCTTTGCTTCTTCTTATCTGCGAAAGATTTTAACAGAATTTAACGGAATTTACATTACAGGTAAGTGACGTTACAGGGCATAGCTTAGCCTACTTAGTAATTCGAAAGTCGTATTGGAACAATAAATTTGAAACTCATAAATAATATCAAATAGATCCACAGAGAAACGAAGGCGGGTTTAGGAAGTTTTAGATGTTGTTTGTGTATGAATTTTAAACTTTAACCTAAAAATAAGTAAACCCTATTTAGTATGCATGAATAACAAGCGTGTCCCTGCCGTGATTGAAACTGAATCCTGCGGACACCGTTTGCTACTAATTTAATATTGTCTACAGCTGCTAGACGAATTGGTTATTAGACTATATTAAAATTAGAATTATTTATGAATAACACTTAAGTATATATAAAGTTTTAAAATTAAATCTTGTCAAAAATAACGATACATAATCTGCAGTAAGGTACATTTTTGAAGTGAATCTTATTTATGAGGGTAATATTTTTACGAATAAAACCCGTGATTAGCGTCACGAAGATGTGCAGCATTTTTATGTCAATTCGTTTAATATTAAATATTTACAAATAACATGTGGCATTTTAATTTGCTACTCTTCATTTTTCACTTCACATGATTTTCTTTCACATGATTCTTTTCCAAATAAAAAAGAATCATCGAAATCGGTTGGCGTGATCTTGTTCTTATTCGTCCTTTTGTCGCGCACATGCTTAATGTAAATTTAATACTTATCCGGTTTTCTCATGGATTCCATCATTAGAACCGGATTAAAAAAAATGGGACCCTACGACAAGCACCACCTTTTATATATAAAAAAAATCAGCAAGATCGGTTCACCCAGTCGGAAATTGTACCTGTGACAAAATCGCAAACCGAACGACAGTACGAATACGGGGAGGTGAGCGGGGAAGTGGGAGATGAGTCACATTCAAGCGAGATCCAATCTTTTAGTGACCGAATAGTAGTGATAATATAATGTTATCAAAATAAATAAACATAAAAAACCGTAAAGTAGTTTTGCATGAATGAGTAACAAACATCCATCCGGCCCACAATGTTATAATATTAGTAGGATAACAAGAAATAACTAACTGCACCTGCATTTTCAACATTGAACTATAAATAACTTGTTCTAGTGAAATAAAACTAATTAACAACATCTACGTGGAAAATTTACAGACAATAAATCCATTAAGCGCTGAGCGGACGCTGATTCTTCGCTCAAATGCTGGCAATATTTTATTGTTTTGCTCTAACTTTGGACGTAAATTTATTAACAATTCGTAGTCTTTCTTGCATTTAACTGTTTATTCTCTTTGTGTGAAAAAAGTTATTTAAAAGTTAAATTTTCGGTTTAGATTTACGCCATCAAATTACACCAAACACTTGTATTTAGTGTGTCTAAGTTCAAAACAAGTAGTGAGTATAAATTTTATTTGATAAACTGCGCTCATTAGTCTAGTGGTTAGCATGTTCTACTACAGACATGAGGTCCTGGGTTCGAGTCCCGGGTCGGGCCAATTCAAAAATCAATATTGAGTTTTCCATTAAGATTTTCTCAATATTTTCCCGAGTTGGGAAGTTGGCGGTGAGATCTACCTCCGTGCCTCGGAGAACACGTTAAGCCGTCGGTCGTGCGCCTGATCTCTCCCCGGCCGTGTCGGATTGCCGTCACATCGGACTATGAGAGTGAAAGAATGCAGAGTGCATTTATCGTGTACTATGCCTGCCAATCCGCAGTGGAGCAGTGTGGTGGGTCTATGCTCTAAAAACCCTCGCTCCTTATAGTGAGGAAGCCTGTGCCCAGCAGTAGGACGTTAACGGGCTGCTACTTACTTAATTACTTAATATGTGGTGTAGCCGTCCGTGGCCGGTAGCGCAGCAGGGCCCATAGATGGTGATGGGAGGGCCTAGACCACTGTCGACGGTGAGAGGAGAATTTGAAAATTCCACCTAGAGGGTCGAAACAGATGTGATCGGCACCTACCTCGTATCCCGTTCGCCGGTCTCCTCGAGCGGCGACGCCTCCTGACAGATGGCTGATCACGTGTAAGTGTGTTTGTGATTTGTGTAGTGTGCATGTATGTTTGGAATATAAGTTTGGAGTATAAGTTTGGAAGCAGAATTAAATCTTAATTGTGGTGGTACCTATACTAGACTAGACAAACTAAATTCGTACTACAGGGAATCGAACCCGGAACCTCTGCTAGCAAAGCGAGTATACGCACCACGGCGCCCGCGAGGCCGTCACAATAAAATCGATTAATTACCGAGTTGCAAATTGCAAATACACAGATGCTCTCCCTCTTGCTGCACTGTCATATCGCATTCTCCACACACTCTCAGGCTGTTGCCTGATTGAAGAGAGAATAGAAATATCACTGATACCTTTATATGAACACAGTAGAATATTCTGCTGGTAAATATTGTACTGTAAAACAGCATTACTTTTTAACCTAACGCCGCAAACGGAGGCAGGTTAGAATATATCGTCGGATTATGTAAGAAGGCTAATAAATGCATGAATGAAACACCAATCATTAAAATTTCAATATACTTGTATAATGTCTTTACTAATATTATAATTGCGAAAGTAGCTCTAGCTGTATCGTAATTGTTAGGGCAAGAACCTTAAAACGTAATTCTAAGTTTCTAACAATTTCACCATCAAGAGTATAAAATAGCAATCCTTACTTATATAAGATGCTAGAGTAGCTCTTCCTGTCTCACTGTCACACTTTTAGGACAGAGCTAGTGAACCAATTTAAATAAACTTTAAAATACCTTTGTGTCTTATTTGTAAAATAACTAGGCTAAATTATTAAAAATACTAGCTAAAGACATTATGCCATCCTGAGGAAGTCGCTGTATATTATATGTTAGACCAAATTGTAGACGTCTAGTTAACACAATAAAAAACATCATACATAATATTTAATAACATTTGATTGAAAAAAAAACTTGCCGTACATAAATTTTAAGATCTTACTGCAATTATATACTTTTGTGGATTTATCGAGTTATTACGTATGTATGTGCGTATGTATATATATAATAACATTAATCTAGCAAATTGTAACCATAGTTCTTTTCCACTTAAGTCTAAGTTAAGTGTATATAAAGTAAATCCGATCTGGCTTATGTAATAATAAACTTCAACAGTATATTTTCACCTAAGATGAAGCTGTGCATTTAGTAAATGTATCATTAAATTACGGCTGTACGATCGTATATTATGTACGGCAACTTTGTTATTGATATAATGTTATTAAATATTATGTTATACCTCACCTGTACCGCTCAGAAATAACGACATAGGGCTCATAGCTATTTCATGACAGTAACAGCCTTCTAAGCATTATTCACGTTGGTTCATTTCGCATGTTCATTTTGCATGCACCATGCACCCATGCACTTATAGTCTATATAGTGATAGAAAGATTTTAAAAAATCATTTTACATTAAACATTATCAATCTTGTGTTAAGAATGTATAATTTATCAATCATTTTTATTACCTACTTTGTCTTTCTCAGAGATATATAATAATAATTAGTTTTATTTTAATGAACTCTTAAGACTGTGTAGTTATTAATCAGACTTATAAAAGCTCTATCTTCCGAAGTGGTTTTAAACAGATATAATTTCTTCCAAACTATTTATTAAAAGTGCACAAATATTTAATACAATATATTATGCACTACATTACTTCGGAACACTCTATTTATTATTCACAACACTTTAATTATTTATCATTTTACTAATTTTAACACTCACTATTAAAAACATAACTGAACTCCCTCGTGTTTTTTTTTTTTTTNTCTGCCGAGGGGTGGGCCCGTAGAAGGGCCCTGCTGCGTCGTGGGGAAAACGTTGCTCTAAGGGCGCCTCCTGCGAGGCTCGGAACTAGGCTTAGAGCAACATTTGCTGCTGCCAAAAAGAACAATCGGACAAGTGCTTATTCTTGACGCCCATGGATCCGCGACTGGGAGCCGCGGCCGGGGTGCGTCAGATAGCGCGGACCTCGTCTTCGCCGGCGAAGTCGCTGTGTGTGTGTGTGATAGTGGATGGGGCGTTGTCAATAGTAGTCTGGTCGTCTGGATCGTCAAGGACGTGTTTGGGCCGCCTCTTCCTAGGCGGGATGTTTAGCCTAATCCCATAAGAGGCGGCATTCCTAATGAGAGGGTTGAGGTGACTGATGGGTAACTCCCTCGTGTGTTTTTACCAGAGTTTTTATATGGTGGGACGAACATTGGTAAAGATACACGAAAGAGCACGAAAGAGCGCTCCCGTTTCCTTTTAAACAATAATTGCAGTAAACTAATAATTGTACTACTTCCGCTTTAACACAATAAATCTCCCAATAAATTTATAATTGCAAACACTTTATACGTAAGAATGTTATAAACAGTGCTTATGTTTTACGCTAATATTTTTATAGTAAAAGCTTTTCACCGTGTTTCAACTAAATGTGCATTAAATATAATTTGATTAAAAGTCTCAAACAATATATTATACCATCCTAACCGGTATAGGGACGATGTTGTGGGCAGTAATCAGTTGGCAGTAAGCGGAGTTCTGCTGGATTAAGTTTCAATCACAGCGGCGGTCGGACGCTTGATTCATGCATACTAAACTACTACTGGCTTTTAAAAGTGCCCCTCTAGTCTTTCGCTTTTGTCTACGAATATTGAATTATGAAGGGCAATGCATATTTTAAAATATATTTTTCCAAATAATTTTAAAGCACATAAAAAATAAAGCAATTAAGTAACTGTCAAATGTCGGCATATTTTTAGATTAAAGCAGAAGGAGGATATATGTACTCAAGTCACTTGCACTCGTTTTTTATAAAGTTAACTGTACTGTGACTATATACTTTGGGAAAAAGCAAGTGTTAAGTTAACTAGTTAACTAAATCTAATCACTAAAGGATAAAACAGATGAATTTTAAACGAACAATGTAAATTCTATATTTATATGTAAGATTTTGTAAACTTTTACAGAGGACATGAATTTCATTCTGCTGCTCATGAAATAGGGTCACAACATCAAATTCTTGAACTAATATTTCCCGACATGTAAGCCTATTTTAAGTAAGATTTATTAATATCAACTGCCTCATTGGGTTAGTGGTTAGCATGTACGACTACAGACGTGTGGTCCTGGGTTCGAGAACCGGGTCGGGTCAATTCAAAAATCAATATTGAGTTTTCTATTAAGATTTTCTCAATAGTTGCCCGAAGTTGGGAAGTTAGCGGTGTGATCCTTCCCCGTGCCTCGGAGAGCACGTTAAGCCGTCGGGTCTGCGCCTGGTCTCTCGCCTTTCGTGTCGAATTCCCGTCACATGGGACTATGAGAGTGAAGTAATAGAGAGTGCACTTGTGTACTATACCTGCAAATCCGCAGTGGAGCAACGTGGTGAGTCTATACTCTGATATCCCTCGCTCCTCGGAGTGAGGAGGCCTGTGCCCAGCAGTGGGACGTTAATGGGCTGCTACTTACTATACCAAGAAAATATTAAAATTTATATTATTGTGTCGAAATAAATTTGAATATGTAATTACGTAGGTACTTTGTAAAAACATAGTATGGATCTCGGGCAGTGGATAGTCTAAGTCGGACTATAGATTTATTTTCGTTAACATAAAAGTTTTATTTCACTTAGTTTTTAATTAATTCCATTCAGATTATTAGATAAAGATATTCATAATCTAATATACAGATTTTACTTTATAACGAATATATATTTAACTAATAAATTTTTAAATTCGTAGAATGTCCGAAATTAGTGAATTTAAAAATACTCATTTATTGAATGAATTTTTAACTGGAATATTATAAATTGATGAAAATAAAAATTCAAAATGTAAAACTTTCTTCTATAACATTAGAGAAGAGATTTATTTGTAATACTTTATTGTCAGAACTTCTCTATATACATTATTTTCTATAGATTGAGATTTTCAAATTCGTTATATCTTTTGAAGGGAATGTCTGATTTAAATAATGTTTTACAGATATTGAAACGGAATTTTAATAGGATAAGGATCAATACAGATGTATGAATAATATGGTTTGATTATTGTCGGCACTTGTACTACCTTTTAAAATGCATAACTACACTAGTTGGACATATGGTATCGCGGACTTTTTTGTACATACGTTCTATAATATATTAGAACATTTTTTGTTCTCTTCAATAGAATTCGCAGCGTACGCGATAACCGATTATTTGTTTGGGTTTTGGTTTTGGGTGGACCTTGGATTATATTAATGAATTTTTTTAAGGATGTCTGTTTTTTTTTTTTTTAGAAAGTAATATANTGTCTGTTTTTTTTTTTTTTGAGAAAGTAATAAAGCCTATATCGCTTAGTGAATATGCAGCTTGCTATTAGTGAAAGAATATTTGAAATTTATCCAGTTGTTCTTGTGTGAAAACGTTACAAACATACATACATACATACAAGACTCATTCTCTTTATAATTTTAGGTTGGATTTAAAGAACATGATTTTTTGGATTAATACAGTTCTCTTTAATTAAAAACAGAAGAAAAAATTATAACAATAAATAATATTAAAAAATGCTTTCATGCCACACAACATTGAGCGTTATATATTAAATTATATATTAACATAAAACAACGACACTGGTAAACTAAAAGAGGAATCTTAAGAAAAGTTATATAAAACTAAAACAAAATTTAAACAAAACATTAAGAAAACTACGTTTTTTTCATAATAATTATATGTTCGAGTATTGTATTCTGGTTATTCAATCTTATATATTCTTAAGTTATTATTGTAATTTCCTTGTGATTATTTTAACCATCGTTCACTAAAAAACTGAGTGTGAATTATTGTAATTGTAAAATGTTCATTTAACAAATTTAAAGTAAAGAGGCGTCGTATGCTTAAACGTGAACGACGGCATTGCACATATTACTTAGAATTTCAAGTAAACACGATAGTATTTTTATGAGCTAAGTACTTAGCTAGTCACACGTTGAATATGTCCTGGTGATTGAGCGGAGTACGGCTAAGTGCAAGTCGCATTAGTGATGCGACGCCGGCGGATGTCCGCCTTGTTGCGACAACACTTAGCGCTTTCAACAACGCAAACGTTCTCATGTACTTTACATTTTACCCTTAAGGTAATAAACTGGAAAGGTAAAATTGAAGTCGGATCTACTATCTCAGTGATAATTAATTTATTTTGCGAAGCATTACAATATATTTAATACAATTGACCATGGTACCATTATATATAGACTTAAAATTAATACATACATACACGCCTCATTCCCATAGGGGTAGGCAGAGACAACGTCCTTCCACTTGCCACGATCCTTACACATCTTCGCTTCTTCCATTCTCATTAAACCTTTCATACAGGTTCCTCGGTTTAGATTACTCTTGACCTGGCCCTTATTTAAAATATCCTGGTTTTGATCCAGGAACGTTCGCCTTGGTCTTCCCCTTTGAACTTTCATATTCACTCTTGACTCATAAATCCGAATTTTGTCAGTCTCCTTTAATTCATTCTCTCTACATGCCCAAACCATCTAAGCATACCTTTCTCAATTTTAGTCATTACATCTTCTTTTATACCACAACGTTCTCTTATAACACTATTTCTTACTCTGTCACTCAGTTTTAATCCAGTCATACTTCTCAACGCCTCATCTCTACCGCATTTATTTTACTTTTGTGACTTAACATTAACATAAACAATAATAAAAGTAACTGAATCGCCAGACGATTAAGGCTGGCCAGCCAGCGTTACCTCTTTGGACAGCGATACTTGTACGCTGCCTTAGGGTCTCGGGTGACATCAACTAGGCGAAATGAAATTTATTAAAAAAAAACTTTTACCCTCAGGATCCCACGATCCCAATGTCTCCAAGCCAAAAGGCATAAATATGTATTCTATTTCCGGCTCTTGGTGTTTTCAACTAACGACGCCGCTGCTCCCGCCAATTTGGAGGTAGCGTCAATGTGAGATGATGCAAGCGTATCAACACATGTAGCAACCCACACCAACGACCTCCCTTTTCTCCAAGCTATCGACGACATACCATCAGGTCTCTTACTTCGCAATTCTATTCGGCACGAGAATAGCCGGCACGTTAATGGTGACAAGGGTTCTTCTAATGCTGACGTTGCCAGCGTGTCTCGGGAGACGAACAGCGCTACGAAGACAAAACATACCGTGCTGACCGAGTTGATTCACCCACTCACCACATTAAACTATCTCAGTTAAATATAAATTCTTTTATTTTCAAGCTGAATAAACAAAAAAAACCCTATTGTAATAAATTATTGAGAATTATAAAATAAACATATTTTTTGCTTGCTGTAATAGGTAATAGGGATAATTACTTACCACAATCGAGAGATGTCGTATAGGAAATTTTTGGGCATCTCATCGAATTTACGATAATTCAGCACGTTAATAATTATTTTTACGTCAAGGATCTGTACTACTACTTTTGAGCGTAGGAAAGGGATAACGTACCACACGATTTTTAGAACAATATGGCCATTAAAATATATATAATTATTAATTAATTAAATTAAAAAAGAAATCAGCTAGTTAGTCATTATTTTTGATGACCTGATTATCGTTACATGTTGGAAGGAGCGGATTCTTAGATCACACCTTCCATTTTGTAGGACAAATATGTCTAAGAATAATTTAGATAATTATCATCGGATATAACGAAAAAAACTGATATCAACATAATTTATCTCTGCTCATCAAAATGAAGCTACTTACGGAAAATTTGCTTGATCGTAATCAAGAGCAAGAATAGACCGTGGATCCAGGACTAAAATGAGTATTATCTCATTTTATTAGTCTGTCCGTTGGAACGTATATAACACAAATTCGGAAATTTAATTCTTCCGAGCAGAAATTGGGTCTGTAGACAAGATGGCATTCGACGTATGGTAACGCCAATCGTCGTCGTCGCTTCAACCGATGGACGTCCACTGCTGGACATAGGTCTCACGTAATGATGTACACAAGGCCCGCTCTTGCGCCGCCTGGCTTCAGTGGCTTCCGGCGACCCTCTTTATGTTGTCGGTCCACCTTGTGGGGAGTCTCCCTACACTGCGCCGTCCGGTGCGGGGTCGTCACTCCAGTACCTTCGGGCCCCAACGTCCATCGGTCCGTCGGACTACGTGCCCCGCCCATTGCCACTTTAGAACGCCAGTAAAATAATATTATGGGAATGACGTTTCATATCGATATGTCACGTGATCACATGAGAAAATTGTAGTGCTCTAGTCGATGGGCGTAGCGTTATCCTACTTAGAATGTGAATTTATTTAAACAAAACAAACACAATGTTTCTAATTCATTACGAAGAGCTGACATGTTTCTTCTACAAAAACTGTGCATTTTAAACATTATTACTAATAAATGTAATATTATTTAATATATATTACGACTATACTGGGAACATTGGGATCTGCTTAATTTTATCTTATTGAAAAAAAAAATCCTAATTTACATATCAAAAACAAAGTAATCTTTATTCAAGTAGGCTTTGTGAGCCCTTTTGTATCGCTGACTTTGTCCTTCAGTAATGAATCACAGTTTTGGAGGATTTTGCAGCAAATAAACGTGCCACGAAAACTACTAAGATAGTTAGGAATTTGGTGATTCAATTCCCTGGTTAGTCTTTTTGAAAATTTAAATTCTTTCTCTGTCAAAAAGATTTTGTATTTCATAAATTATTTCACAATTTTTTACACGACATTTAGTCCAGCCGTCGTTATGATGTTGGGATATAAGTTATATAATACTAAAAACTATATAAAAATAAATTAATAAAATTTAAGTTGTGTCTTGTTTTATTATATAAATGTTGTACATAGTATGTACACGTAAATTTATAAATATATTGTCAAAGTATATGAAGAAGTAATATGGGGATGAAAAAGTTAATACAGAGTCCGAACGCGTTGCGAGCATAGAGAAAAAGATGGACGGCCGTGAATTATATTCGGTCGCGAACTGTAGTAATGGACAGCAGTAAATATTGCACCAAGGGGAAATAAATTACACCACTTTTTCAGAAGCACAAAAAGTAGGTTCTCTCTTTGTTTTCTCTTTCTGAGGAACTCGGAAAAAGTTTAATATGTTACGCTGAACACTGATTATATAAGGGCTATAGTTGGGGAGATCCTGACGCTAACCTTTTTATTTATAATATACTTGCTGTTCCCGGCTATGTCGCTCTCGTAGTTCATAATTTCGTGGAAATATAACTATGGATAACGAAATGCCCAAGTCATTCTTCATCAAGTATGAATGGTCTATCATAACCTCTCTTAAACCTAACTGAACACACAGGAATGTTTTCTCAAAGTCGACACAGCAGCTTAAAATGACTTCAGTAACTGAATTCGCACATAGTGAAGAATTGAGTATATTTAAATTTTAATATTTAATTATAATAAATAAAATATACTTAATGCAGACAATAATGTAAGGATTAAATCCAATCGAAAGTCCAGAATAATTTAAAAAATTGTGCCTACTTTCAAATTTATTAATGGTGGCAGGCTTCGGCTGTAATTTTACCACCTTCCTATATGTGAAAAAGTGTATAATCCCTATCTATACATTTTATAAAAATAATCCAAAGTCTTTAAATTCGATTCCTTGAGAGACGCGTGGTGGATTAACTGTTGACTATTAATCCACCACCAGCCTTTAGGTACTCTGTTGTGTATTTGTGTTATAATAAATTGAAATAGTAATTCCCCATACCAAATTTGCGCTACAAAACAATATTCTGGAATAGTAGTTAATTTGTTATTTAGATATTACAAACATTTTCATTTCAATGAAGAGAACTTGAAGGTATGAAAATTACTTATCCAAAAAACAATTACGTATAAACTCGTTACTGAGGAATCCCCTGTTTGCATTTTGAGCGCAACATTTAATATAATTATTGTATTTATTCAAATGATAAAGCTCTCATTTGAATAATAGTTAAGAGGGTCCTAACAATCAAACATTAAGTATAGTATTAACCTCATTTCTATTCACTGTGAAATGTAAATTCTTACCCAGGATACCGAGTACTATATAGCCTTTAGTCTATGACTTAACTCAGTGAGCCAGTCGTTACAAACCCCGTTGATTAATTCCCATCTGTATAATTTGGGTCCATTGTCAAACCATCCCGTTACTTGGATTAACGTGTCAAGGGATTTAACTGTACCGTCGAGCAGATGGAAACTTTTGCAAAATAGTTCTATCCACCTAATGACTAAAATGTTTCGATAGAGTTCCTAATTATCTTAACAGTGTAATGAAATAATATACAAATCCTTTTGAGATTAACAGCTAGTTTCAAGAGGTATACATAGACCTAGTAATTTGACGTGTGAATTAGCACATAGATCGTCCATTCCATACTGCATCTTGCATTCTAGGATCTCCGTACATGGTGATTCAATCAACAAAAAAAATTGTTTCTAACAGGTAATACCACATCATATTCTTCCTTGAACAATCCAGAAGGAAGCTTATCTAACTATGAATTAAATTGTTTTGAATAATTACCCGTACAAGAAGCTGGTATGTGAAAAATGTTTTTATGCACATGCCCCGACCCATGGGTCAGAAGTGTGGGACTCGGCGAGCAAAAAGGCCTCGCTATACTTACTAAAACCCAGCGGAACCCTCTTTATCCATGAATGAGACGCCATCGGTTCAACTATCGCCCTTATCTCGGGTGGACTGAGGATTCACGAAGGCGAGAAGACTTACGCAAACAGACGCTGCCTCGTGCCCCGCTTCCTCCGGCAGTGTGAGGGAGTAGCTCTCTCTCGTCTCACAGAAGTGGGCCACGCCCGCCCAACATCTATCACTATAGAACATCGCACCTACAAAGCTCTCCTGTGACTGGTTACAGGGCTTAGTTCCTGAATATCTGATCCGACAAATTAGGAATTTTCCCTATTTGTCCACAGCATCAGGTACTACACGGGCCGTACCGACAGATACAGTAAATATATAAAAACATATCGTGAAAAAGGTAAGAAAAATGAATATTAATCTCTCCGAACAAATGAATAATACCAAATCATATAGAGACGTTAGAATTAAAAACATGTCATTTAATTATAAGTCATTTTCTGTATTCTTTAAACAATATTGGTACTACAGTCGCTTTTTTTCTTACACATTGTTAATAGGTAGAAAATATCGTGCCGAAAACAGTAAATAGCGGCATTTACAGTGAAGTAATTTACGTAAATATAACGCGAGTATCGAGGCTGTGAAAAACGTTAGGAATTATGAACGCTGTAAATACAGCGGGAGTGTTAACAATTTGATGAAGGAATGCGGCCAATTTATACCAACAGCTTTATTACTTGCTGGCTTGAGGATTGAAACGACGAATAATTTGTACCCACTTAACTTCACTTCTTTAATTTTATGTGAATTCTTATTAAGGAATACTGTTATATAAAATAGATTGTGAAAATAAAGGCTGTAAGTTCCTGGCTTTAAATTTATAAAGATATTAAAACACCCTTGTTTGTCTTTTTAGAAATTTACTAAATCGTATTTACAATTACGCGGTCGCATGTGTATGAAACTTGGCACTGGTATTAAATACATTTTTATAAAATACTAGCAATGCCCCGCGGTTTCACCCGCGTAGATACCGATCTCGTGGCAGTGGAAACTCCACTAAATCGCACTATGATTTGTTTTTGTTAACATAAAAGTTTTATTTCACTTGGTATTTATTATTCTCTCTTTCTTTATTTATTTCCTTTTTCTTCTTTCTTTCCTTCTTTCTGTCTATTGCCAACTTGCAACCTTATTGCGGATCTGTAATTAGATTTAAAAAAAAATCGGGATGTGAAAATAGGGGTTGATCGTATAAAATTGAAAATTGAGAGAGATATAAAATTTTTTATTCTGCCATGACAAATTAAAAATATTTGTTACCAAAAAAATTGGTTTTTATAATTAACAAATAAAAATAGGGTTTGATCGTAGAGGGGTTGCATGTATTTTTGTATGTGTCGTGAAAAAATGAAAACAAAAAATTTTGTCTGCAAAATAATAATAAATGTAGGGCGGCCCACCCTTAAGAAGTAAGTTAATGCAATTTTTTTTCAGTTTTTTGATTTTTTTTTGTAATATAAAATAATTCGTTTAAAAGATAAGGTAAATTTACTGTCTAAGCTTGATGAAATTTGCAAAATCCTAAAGAGCTTTAGCCAACAGACTCTTAGTTATGTTCAAACTTGAAATACATAATTATTAATAGCGACAGCTAGGCAACTAGTCAAAATTATGTAAAAATACTTAAATTTACTAATAGAATGTTACTCCGTTTCATATGAAAATAAATCACACATGTACATATGTAAGGTTATAATGTTTGCATGTAGGTAGGTTTTTAGAACACAAAAGGCTTTCAGACTTTTTTAGCAAGCGGCTGCTGGAAGAATTACTGCCATAGATTACAAAAAACTTGGAGGTGCGAAGGCATCTTATATATCTTGTATATTCGCAAATACGTGACTATTCATAACATTACTTATCATTTATGGCCGGGTTTTGAAACTGTATCAGATTAAAACGTATTGTATGTGGTACTTCCAAAATTAGTGTGATATTACATCATATTAGTTATAAATTGGACGTTTTGGTTAATGTCTTTAAAACTGCGAAATGCAAAAAGCCACCGAATAAAATATTTAGTATTATATTTCTATACAATAACATATTATCAGATTGTCTTTACAAAAAAAATTAAGAGTTAGGACTTGATAAACACTCCAAGCGATTCGAAAAAAGAAAATATTCGACATATTCTCTAACTCGCTTGATATTTTAAAGAAATGGAGAAGTGATATAAGACTGAATTGGAAATAACACACTGAATTTTTAATTCGATTGCTCGTAAATAACCAAGTTAGTGTAGATAAAGTGTCTAGTAAATTTAATGACTAGATTTGGATTATATAGTTTTCTAAATGCAGCACCTTCTTTTGAATTGAACCCTCAATATTTATTTAAGAATCATCGTCTATAATTCAAAAATCTTGAAAAATGTGGGAGGTAAATAAAATAATAGGTAACTAGCAGCCCATTAACGTCCCACTGGCTCAGGCCTCCTTGCTCATAGGGTAGAGGGTTGTTAGAGTATAGACCCACCACGCTGCTATACTGCGGGATGGCAAGCATAATATGCAAGTGTACTCTCTAGTCCGATGTGATGGGAATCCGAGACGGTCGGAGAGAGATCAGGCGCAGGACCGACGGCTTGAGATGCTTTCCGAGGTACGGGGGTGGATCACACCGCCAACTTCCCAACTTCGGGCAAATATTGAAAAAATGTTAATAGAAAACTCAATATCCATTTTTTAATTAGTCCCACTCGGAACTCGAACCGAGGATCTCATGTCTGTGGCCGAACATGCTAACCACTAGATCGTAATTTTTTTCGCCCTAAGCGCATACAGAGGAAAATGACGCCTAGTGACATGAAAAATTTTTGAGTGGACGCTCATTATCTTTCAATGTGGGCAAAAAATATCATACACAATTTTCATGACTAATATAATTGCAGTATAATCTTTGCCAAGGCTCGTTACGGACGCGAGTGGCCTGCATGCAAGCTTGCATTAAGTTCTATAAGGCATTAATGCACCAACGCGCGGGAGCGCATGACCACGCCTGCTCATGTGAAAAAGTTATAACGCCGGGTTGGAGCATACTAAATATTATCCTACATTGTTTGAAATCCTACGCTGACTCACACTAATTATTTCTTATGCATAAAAAGCTGGACTTTATGAGAATACGTGGGATCCCGCCTTTGTTTCTTCTCTGTCCGTATGTATATTGTTTTGCGATCCAACGACCCGGAGTATATTAACAATCAAGAATACAAAGCGATATGCAAGTAATATTTTTCCGTCGAATGGAAGAAATGTAAATTATTTTGTGCAGCGGAAATTCATTTATGAATGGCTGCTTACGAAGCAGTCATTTACATTTCAGAGATGTCAACATTTCATTCTTCAACTAGTCAATCGGATTAAAACTTAAAAATAAAACTTACTCACTTGATTATTCTTTTCAATTAAGGAAACCTACATATCCAATGATAAATTCTGGGGTATCTGTAGCCTAACAACAAGCAGTGGAGCAGCTTGGTGTGTCTATACTCTAATACCCTCTCTCCTATGAGCGAGAAAGCTTGTGCCCAGCAATGGCACCCTAATAGGCTATTACCCACCTTTTTACCTTAAAGCATTTTTTAAAATAAGAATAATATATTGAACAGTTTTTTGGTCATACACATTAAAATGAATTTTGCTATTATAAGGATAAAGCTTATCGTAATAGCTTAACGTAAAATTGAAATATCTTAACAAAATAATTGAGCCAGGCACCTATAAGTTTTATTCGTAACAATTTATATAACTAACAGTGATTAAAACATATCATTATAAGGTGAAGGGAACTTTCATGAGGAAACCTATATCATATGGTATCTTTATATGGAATTAGTGTTTAACAATCCGCTATGGAGCTACTTGGTGGGCCTTAGTTCAAAAATACTTTATGGGATATATTGGACTTATAAATTAGGCCTAAATTAATATAAATCGTCTTTATTATACTTCCTTTAATTTTGTAAAGATAATTATGAAAATTCAATCTGGATAATTATATATTTATTTTCAATTATCAACTTTTTTTAGCATTATTTTGCTATATTAAAATATTTGTGTAAATTATTAATTTTACATTTGAATGGAAATTACGAATTGAGCGCGCATTAGCATTTCTTGATTAAGATTGTTTTCCTCAGTCCCCATTCTGTTTTCTCATAAAAGTTCCAGTCATAAAATTTAATGGTTTTTTAGAACTTTTTCAGTGAAAGAACGCTTTTATTACGATACCTATCAGTTAATGTTATTACTTACGCGAAACTTTTATTTTCTTTATGTGAAAACTTCAAATAAAGTCAGCTTTCTCGAGAAAATAAAAAAAAAATACGTAGTCAATGAGTACATAGTTTTGCAAATAATATGTATTTAATTTTTAATCCTGCATATATTTTTGCACTTCAATTTTAATTAAACTCAGAAAAATAACGTGTGCAAAATCGAAACTAAAAGCGGATTATTAATTTCATATCAACATTTCGGAAGTTCACGAGAACAATTAGACGGAGAAAAATAAAAAAAATCGGTCTTCTGTGTCGTTTTATTTCTAGACATAAGTAAATAAATAAGCATCCAGCAAGGCTGATGTTAAATTAATGCCGTCGGTCACAGACATTTATAAGTATAACAAGATAAGTTCAAGTTGCCTTCTTATCACACAAATAAAGTAAAATTACTATCAGGATCTTTATGTTGTCTAATATTGTTCGAAACAATGACATTCATAGGGTGAACATAACATTATCTTTAAATTAGGAATCTGTTACTGCACTAATTCTTCTTCTTCTTTAGTTTATGGCTTTTATTGGAGCCAATGGGGCCCAATTATTTCGGCAACGACGTGTAGACAAGGAAAGACACGTATAGATTTTGGTTGGTATAATATGAACACCGCAATTAAATCTTCATTACTTAGAAATAGTCAGAATTTTTACAACTATATTACAAAACCATATATGTTAGTTAGTACATAGAAAAAAAGGAGGTAAAATTTTTACATATTATACTTTAAAAAGTAAAGAGAAGCTATTTTACAAATTAATCTTATTAACTGTAATAAAACTACATAGAAACTTACTGAAAGGAAACATACTTGCATTAGTAAACATCAATATTAACGGGACGAGGAATGTATGTCGGAAGAATTCCATAAAGAGAATACTGTAATTTAGGACATGAAAAAGGGATATGAGAAACAGTGCCTTCGTCTAATCCACTACTGCATTAATTAAGTGTTAAGTGGTGGAATAACTGCTAAATTGAATTTTTTATTGCTACATTAAGAGGCAAATGTGTTACTCTATGATGAAATGTGAACAAAACAAATATTGCATCAATTGATCGTGGTTGTATAGGTTTCCATATTTCATTTATTTTCGCTTCCAGGAACTTTACGTTTAAAAGTATTGAATTTAGAAGTCTGATTTTCTATTTAACTATATACAAAGTTATTTTATATACAGCTATTTAATATTTTATATTTTTATGTTTCACGCCAAAAATATATCTTTCATATGTTTTTGTGCGTCTAACTGGTATATTTTATCGAGGCCATCCCTATGTATGATACTCAAAGTGATATTGTAACGTAAAACGAGTTTTAATGGCCCTAAACTGTTATCTCATAACAGTATTTAAAAAATAAAATGACATTGACAGTTTTGTTATCTGTGCTCACTGCGGTGAGCCGTGAGGTAAATACTAAATTGTAATATATTTCATAACTCTTGTCCTCTGCCGGATATTGGTTTGATCGCTTTTAACATAAATCTAGAAAAAGTAATCATTTTGCATTAAATTACACGCCATAGCACACATTTCATAATTGTATTTTATGCTAAAAATGCGTTTTTTAATTAAACAAACGGGTAACGGAAGTGAGCGCATTGGTAACCTTACAGGATTCTTAAAGGCGCCAAATGTGGAAATTGAAACACCGACTGCTGCACTGTTTACTCAGGTAAAATACTAGCTTTAGAATGTTTACACTATTTAGATAGTACGTTAAGTTATTGAGTTATAAAATAAATACCCGAACCACGTGAATGAGTCATTAAACGGTCATGCTTATTACTTATGACCAAAGCAGAAATCGAAGGCGGATCTATCGATTTTATAATCATCTAATTTTATGTAATTACATCGAAAGTTATTTATCTATTGAAATTTGTGTTTGAATATTTATTAATTATAATGCGATGCGTTACCTGGTATTTTTTAAATTCTAATATTTTTATAATATTCATTATGCAAGGCAAAACATGGTAGAAAAAAGACAGTTACCCTATGTAGTTAGAATATATTTTATTTATGTAACCATTTCACATAATTTAGTTAAATACTAACAAGAACAGTGCCACATAAACATAGGCAACACTCCTGGAGTGGACTACTACTATTGTATACACCTTTAATACATAATGCAACCTATTCATAACTGTCAATGTTTATAATTTACAGGGTGGTAGTGTAGTTCACTTAACAGCAGAAGTTTTATCTCACGTATTTTCAACTAAGCAACTACTATGGCTTCCACTTTCAAATTCAATACAATTAGAAGTTGGTGTAAAAGCACAAAATGATGGAGTGGCAATGTTTGCTGGCTTACCAGGACATATAACATGTGCAACATTACATAGTTTGGCTGAAGTAACACCTTCTGGACACTTTGAACTTGATAGAGCACCATTATGGACTAAGAATGGAAAGAAATTGTTTTCAGCTGATAGGTAAACTTCTATACATTTGATTATTTTTTTAAATTCTTTATTGGTAGTTTTTCTATTATGTTTCATTTACAACTCTTTTTTTTTGGACGTAAAATATAAATACCACGTGAAGTACTCTAGACCCCTGAGCTATATAAGCCAAGGAGTCTGTGTCTACCTAGTAATTGCATAATACTATAAGTAAGAATTAACTTAATTATTTTTAATATACCAATAATGTGTGTATGTTTAAATGTGCATAGTTCAGTTACAATATTTTTTCTTACATTAAAATCAAGTGTGTAAAGAATTGTTTTGTGATTATATATGTTTGTGACTATATGTAAATATTCATACCAAATGTGATACTGAGACTGAGCTATATATAATTCTGTGGCTAAATCTGAAATTGTATAACTATATGTTTGTTTTGAAATGAAATTGTATAACTGTATAATTGTATGTTTATAAACATTCCACATTTTATTGTTAAAAATATATCTTGGTTGATGATTCCAAGATTAACAATTATTGTAAATATAAAAATATTCATTCATTATTTGTACATTCTAATGATTTTTTTGTATTACAAAATAAATGATAAAGTACACTAAGTTTCTGCTTCTCTATGTAATCTATTATGGCAATTAAAGTTTATGCAATTAAATATAGTCCTGATCATATTTGGCTTGGCAAACATAAAGTAAGATATTTCTCCTGTTATAACTAAACATCAAAATTTTGTGATAATTAACTTCAGTATGTATGTAGCAATTTTGCAGTGGGACCTTAAGCTAATAGTCTTTTAGAGATGTTTTGATCTCTATCACTCTAACCAGCTGAGATTCCTTCTCCTCCATTCAGAATATGATATACAGCAACATGATGTTACTATATATTTATTATTGATAAAACATTATATAATTAGCACTATTAAATTTTATTTAAAAAATATTTCCAGATATATGGATGTAATGGAGATATTCAAACCCGACATAATTTTAGCGATTGCAGATGGCCGCACATCTCTTAATGAAGGCCCCAAGAGGATATCCAAGTCCGTGGACCGGAGCTGTAGTATGCTTAAAACCTGTGTTGATCGTTATAAAACTTGCAAGGAGCTCCAAAGTAGTGCTCTTGTAGGTTTGTATGATAATTTGTACACATCATAATTTTGAAAACTTTTTAAAGTATTTTGAATATGTCAGATCACTTTTAACATTAGTTCACAATCAAAAACACAGTGTCATGTGAAGATCTTATTGAAATATAAAATTTGATTACTTTTGAATTCTCAAGTTATAACTATACATTACTTATTTATATGAGGTGGCATTGGTTCCTACTAATTTTTCTGTAGTACTAATTTTCAGATCATTGTATATATATGCATATGATTGATTAGTAAATGACTGAACAGAATCTGATGAATTTGATGTGTCCTGAACACATAAATAAAAAAAATTCAACAATTTAGATCAAATTATTAATTTTTATAACTATTATCTAAGCCAGGGGTTGGCAACCTGTAAGTCACTATGGCGCAGACCACAATAAATATGTATAAAAAAAAGCAAAAATAAGTTTTTATTTATAAAAGTATGCTGTATACTAGATAAAATAGAACCACAAAAATATGCTCATTATATTTGTGGCTCTTCTGTAAATAAAGGTGTCAACCCTTTATCTAAACTAATTGCATTGAAGTATAATAAAAAAAATATTCATTTAAAATTAATTTTTTAATTTTAATCACATCTTCTTGTTTTATTTTTTTGTTTATAGATAGTCTTGCTAGATAATGTAGTGATTTGCATCCTAAATTACTTTGGTTAATAGTAATGTCACTTTAATAACTTGTATATATATATTATACAATATTATTTTTAGGTGTGATAGTTGGTGCTGCATATTCAAAGAAATTAGAGGATAGTATAGAAAATGTTTTAAAACATGTTGATACATTGCATGGTATAACACTTCAAGGTATAACTGATGGAACAGATGAATCTATGGATGTAGATACTGAAAAATTATGTGAAGTTTTAGAAAAAGTTGGTGTAAGTTTTAAAGTACTTTTTATTTCCTTTATCTGGTATTGATTGTATATACCGTTTTAATAACTTGAACTTTGTTGGTTCTTTTTGGAGTCTTTGTTCACAATTATTTTAAACATCCCCAACATGTATGTTATTATAATAGCCAATAACTGTGTAGCTACATTTTGAATGATTTTGATATAGATTTTCTTACTGATAAAGTTTTCGTGCTTTATTTTCACTGTTCCCACCTTAAAGATACATAATACAATCCTCAAAATACTATTTAAACATTTTAAAACTGACAATGTTTTGCTTTTTAAAATAATTCAAAATTAAATAGCCATTAATACCTAACTTTTATGCATGACGAATAGACTCTTAATGACAAACAATCCTTTATAACAAATATGCTTGTTAAATTTATGTAACAACTGTTTAAGAAATAAGGTGCTGTATGTATTTTTGATTTGAGTTTGATTTCTCATCACATGATTTCACAGACAAATGATTACCTGTACAAAACATTGTTGATTTTCTTCATTACATTTGTTAAATCACTTAGTTGGGTTATTGTACATACTAGTAAGTGTCCATAATTTTGACTATAAAATACTTAGTTCAGAGAACTTGCAGGTTTAAACCGTGGGTAGGCACCACTAAGTTTCATTTAAAAATATTCTTGGTCGATAGTTCTTTACAAGGTTCATTATATGTTTTGTTGAAGGAAAACATTGTGAGGAAACCTTTATCTCTACTAACTCTGGATATTGCTTGCTAACTCCCAGTGGAGCAACATGGTGTGTCTATAACTAAACCCTCTCCTGTTAGTGTGGAAGTGTGTCCCCATCAGTGAAATGCTAAAAAACTGCTACTTAACTTTTACTATTATTATTTAAAACCCTAAAGTACTTAACTAAATTCCTAAATCACATCTATCTAGTTCAGACAATTTGATAGACAAATTTTCTCTTTAGATTGTTTATTTGCATAAATAAATCACCCTTTATTCAATTTCAAGTTTAAACAATTTCAGAAAGCATTTCCCAAAGATTTTGTTCATATATTTGAAGGATACTGGAACCCAAGTATAATAATGTCTGCTGTAGAGCACGGATGGGATGTGTTTGACGGATCTTATCCGGTGAAACTGACGAATGCAGGAGTTGCTCTGAGATTGATATTTGATGTTACCAAAGATGCTGATACTTTGTACCTGTTAGACATGGTGGATGAAAGGTAAGATGTATTATTTTTTGTTCTTTACAGGTCGGGGCTGTCCATTGTTTAAATGCGAATGTTTTTTTGTTCTATATCTGTCGAATTTGGCAACTTTCCGATCCCTCCACGTTCCCTCTACTGTTGATGTCAGCATATAGGGGTATATAAAAGCGCTTTCAAAAAAGGTGTCTTACGTGTTCTATTAATTAGTTTTTAAAATGACCGAATACAACTAACTGAATAAAATTTGATTTGCAGATACAAAGACGACTTCACACCAATCTTAGAGGGCTGTGAATGCCTAGCGTGTAGGAAACATACGCGTGCTTATATACGTCACTTGTTGAACACGAGAGAAATGTTGGCCTCCGTCTTATTAAGCATGTAAGTAATCATGTAAAAATTTAGAACAGTGAAAAAAGTGTACATATTTGAAAATATCTTGTACACAAATAAAAATACATACATACATAGTATCACGCCTCATTCCCATAGGAGTAGGCAGAGACAACATCCTTCCACTTGCCACGATCCTTGCATATCTTCTTCGCTTCTTTCATTCTCATTAAACCTTTCATACAAGTACGTCGGTTTAGAGTACTCTTGACCTGGCCGTTACTTAAAATCTCCTGGATTTGGTCCTGGAACGTTCGCCTTGGTCTTCCTAGATAATGTAGTACGTCATCATCGTTGTCTTTTGCATTCATTTGTTCGCTTTTCTACCCAACCACTCGGACCAAGCTTTCCTACTCATCCATTAAAATCTCCTAACATAATTATTCGCTCATTTGGTCCACATTCATTCAACGTAGCACTCCGACTTTCCCAAAACTCATCTATTTCTTTTTGGGCTTTATTGGACTTTCTCGTACCCATCTGGGTACGAGAGCATCGTCGGAGCATAAGCACCCAAGCCAATGATCCGAGTAAGTCCAACTTTTAGCTTGATCCAGATGAGTCTAGGACTCACATATTTTACTTCTTTCACACAATCATCATCAAATAAAAATAGGGTGATAATATTTTATTGTACACCATTCAAGAAACATAATCACAGACTTATTGCTACACAGCAATGTCTTCTACAAACTTTTGGTTTAGAGATATTGCTTAAATGTGATGGAGTAGGTGGTGTAGACTACATATGAATAAATATATTCTACACTAACTTAAATATTTCATATAAACTATGGTTTATAGATAATAAAATAAAATATTCGTCACTAGTCTAACACTTAGGCCGATCGCGCCTCTTTATCGCTTGTACCGCTAGCGCACTAGGCGTACTCGAAACGTGACAATTAATTAGTTATGCTTTTTCTTGTATGGAGCAGATGTTCATCGATTTATAAGATGTTTTTTTTAATGTGACAATCAAAAATTATTTGTTTCAGACATAATCTTTATCACTTCGATCAAATGTTCTACCATATTAGACAACACATCGCTTCAAACACATTCCCAATGTTCAAAGAACATATCATTAAGCAGTGTGAAATGTTAAAAACATTTCTCCCAAATCGATATAAGGGCTCAAACTTATCAAACGTACAGACCGAAACACCAAGCCCTCAACAGAAGAAGAAGAAACGCGTGAGTAACGATGTTTATAGAAATACTTATGTGGATAATAGTACTTAGATATATAGTAAGTATTGTAATAGTTGGATATAAATATTTGTATATTTTGTGAAAGTAGTTTATATTCAAAATTAGTTTTAATTTAAAGTATAATTAAACTAGAAGTAATTGAAGCCCTAAATCTGTATATTTCTATGGCCCCTGTGTATAAATTTGAATTTTACCTAATGTATATTTTTTATGAAAGCGTTACTATAAAACCTTTTTTTATATTTTATTGTTGAAATAAAATATTGTTTTTGATAACAAAAATCCCAAATAGTTGATACGCAACATTTACATTCCTATTATTAACACGTTTTTGTTTTGTCTGCTGGTGACATGTTATTTCTCTCATTCTAACAAGCGCGGTACTATCGTAAGGACACAGTGGAACAAAGTTACTACGCTGTTTTCGTTTTCGTCGATTTGTACGGCCGCGTTTGTCGCTCAATCACCTCATGGAAGCGTAACGGTATGCACTTGATGTTTCGATGACTCCTTTTTATATGTCCACATTAATGAACTGCTGGGGATCTTTTGGTAACCCCGTTCGGGTCAGGCGCAACTTTTTGTTACTTGAGCCGGAATGTTATTTTTAGTTTCTATTAATTTTATTTATTGTATATAAAGAGTCAACTTGCATTTTATACATCATGTTTGCTTTTCAAATTCAAAATCATATAACTGACAATATATAATACACTAATAAATAATTTATCTCTACTAACACTTTTCTCTTTATACATAGGGGCCTACTGTATATATTCTCTGTCACACTGTTTGTTCATAATTTACTCCAGATCTATTCAAAGGATTTTAAAAATTTCTTTTTCTATCTTGCTATCAACTAAGTTACTTAAGCATCAAAAAGGTAACGCCTCTTTAATTTACTGTAAGTCACATTTAAATGTACAGGTCAACTAGTAAAATATGTTAAATGACCTAATTGTCTTAACTAAAGGTACTATTACTATAGAATTTGATTAAACCAAGTCCTAACCATTTTCAATATATATATATTGCATATTTAATAAATTTAGTTATTTAAGTTGCAAGTACCACAATGTATAAGAATTATTAATCTCCTTTAGTATAGTTAAAACGGTACAAATATATGTTTTTAAGTTAACTTTGCTCAAATAAAAACCTTAACATTCCTACAAAATTTTGAAGTAAGAAATTACTAATGCTAAGCCACATTGATGTGATATTCCTTGAGCTTATTTCCAGAGAAATATTGATTATTTTGTAATATTTTTTTTAGTTGTAGATCGCCCATTTTCAAACAGCTTTTTGACATTTTCATACATTACTAGTTACATGTATATTGATAGAGAATACCTAAATTCATGAAGTTGTTTACTTATTTATTAGTTATTACAAATAAAAACAGGTTATTAAAAAAATATCCATTATAAAAAACAGTGGTTTCTCAGGAAAATATAAAAGAAACAACATATTGTAATGTCTATTGCTTAAGCATGTCATATAGTAATATGAACGAACCAAAAATTATACCGGCACACAAAATAAACAAAATTGTCTGTACACTGGGCGCCACCTATCTACGGACATGTTTTTCGACCCGCTGGATACGTATTTCAACTCAGTTTAGGCCGTCCAGTCTTCCATTTCGAGTAAATTGCAAAAAACTGCTACCGCCACTTCTTATCAAACTAGGTCCCATAAAACAATATGTCAAAGCTCTGAACAACGAGCAAATTCTGAAAACAATCACCATACTTGTCCAGGACTTTGACATATTGTTTTATGAAACTTAATTTGATGTGAAGTGTTGATAACAGATTTTTGCAATTTTTTTAAAATTCGTATTCGGCGCGTCGAAAAACATGCCCGTAGATAGGTGGCGCCCGGTGTACAGACGATTTTTGTTTTTTTGTGTGCCGTTGTTATCAATCTATATGCTCGCATTGATTTTCTTTCTATTTGCTTATCTTCTGTTTGATAAATACATATTTAATTTATAATTTACAAGAAATAACATTTTAAACTATGATAAAAATTGCTTCAACTATATATAGTTCACTAATCCATTTCAGTTAGCGAATTGGTATTTTAAAATTAACATTATTTTATATGTGTCAAAAGGCTGTTTAAAAAGGTAGATTTTTACAAATTGGAGAAACTAATTATTTGCTTATAACTTGTACCAAAACTTTGGCAATTAAAATCTTAAGGAACCCATATTAATTATGATTTTTTTCTTATTGCGATTTTTGTAAGTAAATATAAATTTTATGTAAAATACAATAATAACCGAAATGATAACATTAACTCACATAGAGGTGAAATAAGTTATAAAATGTGATTTTGTTTTTGTCCTGTACTATCGATGTCTTATCATAATAAATTATAGATATAAGATCTTCATCTTCGGCTAAAAAGCTAATTTTATATGTCATTTCGCGCAACTTTGATAAGTTATTTTGATTTTGCTCAAATGTCTAAATTGTGTAGTGTTCGAGTTCGAGTTCCGAATCGTGGCTATTGGAAATTAGTATTGGGGCTTTATTGATTTTTCTCAGATTATGTTTTATTTGTTATGCAATTAGACTATGAGAATAAAGGAATTGAAATTGAATATTCCTTTGCACATATACTTGTGCACTATAATTTGTCCTGTGCAAATTTTGAAATTCAGTCTAATAAACTTTATTATTTTTTATTTTGATACTACGAACTGACACTTATATATTTATTGGTATAGAATTTAAGTGTGACGAAATACAAGACAAACTTCATTGTAACTCAATAATGCATTATATAGCTTAGTATTACATTTGTTTTTGGGCAAGCCCAATAACTAAATCAATGGTGCTCAACAAGATGAAAAGACATGGATTATACATTGGTGTTTATGGGAGCTCCCTTTTCTTGTTGAAGTTTATTATTTATTTAATTTAAGTTATGTTGATATTTTTATTTAATTTTTATTATTGTGTGCTGTGACCTGACCAAAAATATAAGGCTGTTAAGCTTTTTGTACATTATTAAGCCTCACTTAGAAGATATAGAATTTGTTCCCATCATTTTGAAAGGCGCTCTTAAAGACATCAAGATTAGTTATATACCAAGTTTATATTTAAGTTTTGGGTTATAAATAAATTGTCATTTACTAATTTTAGATACTTATGATCTTTTTGCATACGTCTATAAAATAGAAGGTAATTCTGAAAAATAAATGATAATATAAAAATGGCTACTGGTTTTTTTTTAAGTAACGAAAACTGAAAACGATGTGAGTAGATTAAAAATAATATTTAGTTGATTGGATAATGACCTTAAAATGAAATACCTAACACTGCTATAAAAGTATTGCATTGTAAGACAAGATAATGATAATAAAAACGTGTGTTTTATTTATACTTATAAATTTAAATTTATTGCAGTTCTTTGTCATTCATTTGACATTAGTGCAAATGCAGGCTAGTCACTTAGAATATAACAACTAAAAAGTGCACGAATTGTATGAAATTGGTCCTTTAGGTAGGCAATTTCAAGTAACACGGTAGATAACAAAACCGGTTCTAACAAGTTTTCGCTTATAATAAATAGAACTAGCTATACATCAGATTTTAACCTGGCGAAGCCGTAGATCATAAATCACCTATGTACGTGTTCTAATTTAATAATTTCAGTATTAGAAGTTTTACTTTATTCATATTTTTTGTAATCATAAAAGCAAAAACATTTCTCATTTTTGTTTTAATTGTCGAAAGCACAAATCGTTTAAAAACCCAAATAATGGATACCCAACATCTCTCCTACATTCCTGTAATTTAGCGGAATATAAAAAAAATATACGTATATCAAACCTTTATTTTTTATGTTCCACTTAATATGCCGGTGTGTATATTTTTTCTTACACAGATGAAAAGTTAGTAGAGTTGATTTTTATTAAGAAATTCAATTAAAATAAGTGTGGTTGCTGGGTTATCGGTAAGAAAAGTGAGTTAGGCGCATGCGCGCGCAAGTGGTATCTAACCGGGACAAAACGAGGCACTTTTGTCTTTTACAGGAGCAAACTTTTTATCCCACAGTGAGAAACTCAGGGGTCTTTTTGTATGTAATTAGATAAGTTCGTGCTATATGGCGACTGAGTTGGGTTAACTTTTATGTACGCTCATATAGGGTTTTGTTAAATGAAATAAATAAATTAACACATTTTACATAATATTTTATTGACGATATTTACATAATATTTTAGTGACCACACTTATTGAGCTAGGCGTATCATATGAAATGTGCATCAAGTTATGTAATTGTATTACATTACAAATAGGTGTTCATTACAAACTAACATAGATTTAGAGGATTTGGCAGGATTTTCTTTTGCTTCAAATTTTATATTCCGAATACAGGCCTTCCTTTAACACCAATAAGAAACAAACAACACAACCACATAAAATATATAAAGGCAGGGCCGGATTTAGGGGAGGGCATCCGGGGCCTCTACCAAGAGGGGGCCCCCCACAAAAACTATAAAAAATGGAAATAAATATGCAGTGTCGAAATTTAGACTAAACAAAATGGAGGATTCCTCGCCATTGCATTACTAATCAATATATTCGGTAATCAAGGGTTTCTTTAAGTTCATGGACGTGATTGCATTGAAATTTATAAAATATTTTTATCTTTCGGTATCAACAACACAATAGATGGCTTGGGTGCGAAATTAATGTATATTCTGCGAATTAATGTTTATGTAATGTAAAATCTACTTGGATTAACAAATAAATTATTTAATTAAAATGTCAACTAAAAATGGTAATATTATTTCGAAAATAATTTGTGTTTAAAGGGGCTTCTCCTTGCCTTTTATGTCCCGGGGCCCTTCACACCTGTAAATTCGGCCCCTTATAAAGAAATATTGAAACTGTATTCCATTATACAACAGTATAAATATACATTTTTTTAATAAACTATCAAAAATCGTATTTATATAATTGAGATATAAAAATGAGTATATTTAAAGAACATCGATTTGGCGATTAAATTATGGATTTTCACTACAAATTGGCACATAAAATACAGCGACGTTAATAAATAGCCTAATGTAAACCTACATTAGAAATTTCATTTAAAACATTCATAATTCCAATAAATTAATAAATTCTTATCTATACAAAAAAAATCTCTAGTACATATTTTTAAAAATCTTCGGTACATTTTTCACACGTAAAATATTCAATTTGATTTAGATATGGATTTGCTCTTATGTGGTTCATTTTTAGTAAATTTCGCAAAAAGCGTTTTAAAACACTTAACTAAAAAATGGAATATAAAAATTTATAAATACTATCATAATTGCTCTCCGCACCGGACATAATCGCTTAGCTATAGTCAATAATATTACACGAATGGTCCTAAATTTATAAGCGAAATAATCAGACAGACAGGCGTGGGAAAACTAGTTTCCTATTAAATTAATTTGAAATGTGATATGCCTGTAACATATTTGATGCAATCTCATAGGGGACGGCAACCTTTTCTTATAGCAGGGCCAGAAATGTGCTGTATTATTGGTTTAGAGTCATAAATGTTATGAGGATGTTGATTTCTAGCCAAACATATTATATTATCATTGGTAGCCATGTTATCAGGAAATTTGTTTCTAGCCACAAATGTAACTAGAATACTTTTGTTTGGGCCACAATTGTTGGGACGACATTGGATTCGACTCATAAATGTTATAGGTATAATAGAATGGGTTACATTTCATTGTTTTTCCATTTTTAACCATGTTTATCGTTACTATCATTTACTGTAGTAGCTTATGGATTTCTGGTTGCCGGCCCCTGCTCAATTCAATAGTACATTCAAAGTACTATAGAAACAATTTGGCTCTAAATACATGATACTATAAAAACTTCACACAAAAAGCAATAATTTCATAATAAAAAGACAATAGTGATATTTTAGTGTAAAATTAAACATACATAGACGAAATTTTGAGTTCCACATAAACTGCGAAAAGAACTTTGTTCCTATGCTCCGCAATATGCACTGCCCTATATGTAACAACGTTCACTATAATGTTAGCGGCGTCATCAATGCACTGGTTTACACTATTTAAAAAAAATTATCACATGTCCTTCTTTTTCTTTTCACATTTAATGACATAATAATATATTTGCTTCCAGCTCTAGCACTATACAAAGTCATTTGTGCCGGGTGTGTTGAGAGGCTCTTGGCTCTGAAAAAAAAAATTTAACCTGTTATGAATACAAGAAATTAGCAAATACATACTTAGTTATAGTTACTAATAACTAATTGACATTAAATTTTCAACAGCTCGTTTTTCTTCCTAGGGAGAAAAATAGCGCATTCCCGGCTGCAAAGTTTTGTTGAAAATGCCCACTTTTTCTACCATAGTGCACGTTTTTTTCTTACAATGGGATGAAAATTTCTATCAATAATTTAATATCGCTTCGTATTTTAAGCGGCCCTTGACAAGCTGTTGCTAGGTTACCGGGGGAAAAAGGGGGTTTGCGCGACAGGGGCAAGAGACCGGGAAAGAACGAGACACTTTTGTACCCTTTACAGGGGCCGAAAAGCGAACGTTGCATTCCGCAGTAAGAAAGATTTTTATAACTTCCCGCTACGTTCTTTTAAGTTGAACATATAAAATCTGTATATTTTTCATTTCATGGTGAGATATGCGTCAAAAACATGTATACTCATAAAACATGTTTATAGATATTCATTTGAGATAAGAGAGATTGGTTGAGGTAAAAAAGAGCAACCTTAAATTTAACCTAGTTCGATAGAGTCAATAATAATTATTAATAAAGAAAAACCATATAAAACCAAACGTAAGACAAATAACTAATGAAAATATACGTGTTTCTCTATCATTACCAGTCTTTTTAAATTAATTAAGTCCTATCATAAGTATTACAAGTTAAAATACTACAAGTAATAAAGTCTAATCACATATCTTTTTTTAAGGATAGCAAAAATATTTAATAATACCCGCAAATTTTAAGAAATGAGCTTTTTATATGTTTTTGAATTTACTCCTTTTTTTTCTTTCTTCAAATCTCGTACAAGAATTGAGCTAAGATCAAATTATTTTGTATACAAATAATAAATAAGACAATAGCATGCGTTACTATTACAATCAACTTACCTAAATTAGAAGCCCTCGTATGATAACGCATGAAAAATAAATATCTCAGCAGTAAATTAATAAAAAATATGATCTATAAGTAGAACTATGCAGAGGAGAAAATGCTAAAACTAATATGATACTATTTACAATTTTACTTCTACCATCAAATACCAATTTTGGCAACTATTTTTTAATACTGATGCGGTAAAAATGTTGGCACAATTTATCGCCTTCTTAACAACTAACGAAAATATTCTCTATAAATTCCTTAAAATTTAACCTAATAAATATAATAATCAGACTAAATACATCGAATTTTAAAACGTCTTAGGCAGACCTTATTATATGCTAATGTTACCTAGTTAATTGTTTGCTTTTTACTATATACATTAGTTTTTGCCTATATGTAGATGTAGATGAGGGATTGTATAGTTTTATTGTATGTAAAATTAGTAGTGATATATTGAAAAATAATTTATAGATAGAACATTTGAAACTGATGCGTGACTATAGATAATTATTCCAAAAATTTTGAGGGTAGTTAGTAATTTGTCGACTTATCTCAAGCTGTTTTGTATGTTAAGTGTACACTCCATAGCTGTTAAAGCTCTCACCTCTTCTCCCACTGTACTGGGGTATAATTTGCTGCCAGGTGCGTATCCATTTTGTTCAAGAGCGAACTGGTTCTCTGTTGTCTTGCGGTACACAGGGTTATCGAAGTTCATAGAGGTGACATTACGATGCACGTAATGCCGGTACATGACTACTGCGATCTGTAAAACGACGAAAATAACATGTAGACCCTGTCTAGACTGTAAATGAGACGTGTAGAATAAATAATCCATTTTAATCACTTAAAAGATAACACTAACGCAATTGAATTAATGAATGAAATTTGTTTACCATATTAACTTATCAATCGAACGACGGAAATTGATTTTGCATGCTGTGTAATAAGATTAGGTATTGATACAAATAATAATTACGCACCTATCAAAACTGAATAACAATGTTATCATCATCTTTTACATACATATAGATTATTAAAAATGTAAATAATAATAATCATCTGTCTGCCGCCTGGTCCCCTGGCGGGGTGTATCCTCCGCCCGTCGTATTTATGTATTATTTTATATCTCTATATAAGTAATTATTATAAATTAACTAAATGTAATATAAATATTACGCAAATATTTATAATATTTGCGTAAACGGGCGTGAGTGTAAAACTATAATAATAATCATTTATTTATATAAGAACTACAGTCCAATCCTATGTTAGTCCTTGAAAACTTCTCTAAAACTTAAAAGTCCTCGAAATTAGTTTCACCACTTGAAGCGATCCTATCATATACCATAATTCAAAATTATTTATTTTATTCAATGGTTTACTTCCACGGTTTTTCCCCAAATACGTGTACTAGTATGTTAAAATAATTTTCTTTCGGTATGTTACTAATGGATTATTGTTTGTTTTCTCTTCATTTACTAGTTATGATTCATAATGATAAGGCACGTGTTTGAAAGATTGCCGTGGGAAAATCATTAACATTTCCATGTAACGTATGTTTTCAAGCACAAATATCATATATCTATAGATCTAGGTTTTTTTTTTTGATAAAAAAACGTAGTTTTTAGTGGTGAACGTGATTTTCACTTTATATTATATTTATTACCCGCAATTACGTTTGGTACTATTTTTAAGGGCAAACATTACCCTGTAGGAGTTTATACTCAAATACAATTGATAAGACCTTTTGGACGTCCTATGGTTACGGTTAATGCAAGCAACCACCTGAGAATTGTCATACCACATACATAGACAGTTCGACATTTGACAGATCTAAAAGACAGGAAAAACATAAACCTATTAAGAACTTCTCAACTAGGGCGTTTACCGGTGATTTTCTGTAGAGGAAAGCCCAATAATTTATAAGCTTCATTGGAATTCGTATCATAAAGGGTACTCGAACAAGCTCACCACTAGAACATTATCCATTTATATATTAATGAGAATGAAACTAGAGGCTTATAAAAACATCGCTAGACCGTTAAATTTTATACATGAATTACACATCGACCTCCTTATAAGTAAACGTTGACGGCTGACACACGAGACGAAAGTAACTGACGGTTAGCTCGAAACACGAGCGCAAGGACAACATTCGTGGCGAATGCAAACTGTTGTTTCGTCCACGTGTTGTGAATATTTTTTTAACTTTAACAAGTACAAATAGTAAAATCTTCCTTATTTGTTTAATAAATAAAAAAATAATTGTTTTTAATTCGTTTCTCTTTAATTGTACTCCTACTAGATCCTCCTAGATCTAGATGTTGTTTTCGTATTGTATCTAGAAAGACTATGTGAACACAACATCTGTTGATATTGACTGTGGAACAATATAATGAAAGTTCCATATGGAAATACCTTCAGCGTTTAAAGACTCCGTTACAATTATATTCACAATTTCATAATTCGATTGGTAGATAAGTAAAAGATCAGAATAGTTAAAGTGACTTGCGTTGCACGTTATTTTTATGATAGCCAATAAAAATGCGCTAGTGTTACGAAAAAGTGATATAATGTAATTTTATTGTTAAATATCACTTAGTTTTTTGGCTAAATTGTAATATTTTTCCGTTGTTTATCGCTTTACTTAAACAAAAACTGCTTTAGGCAAGGCTCCGAAGCCATACATGGTAATAGAATACGAACACTTGTTTGATTGAATAATGATTGGGATGGCTCATGTTTTTGTGGAAGATTTTAGTATATTGTTAAAGATATATGGAAATCATCCAATTGCCATAACAGAAATAATTGTAAATTGATATGATTCATCGACTTATCTATTGATGGTACTTTAACACCTAATATTGTAATTCAAGTAGGCTTTAGATATGATAATTCATTAGTCTTATTAATACATTTAGAATTACTTCTGACCATATCATATCATCTCATTAGCAAGTTGATATGAAATTTCACTGTCTAAGGTTTAGGAGTGCGGTAATTCAGTATTTTTTTTATTCTTTATGTCGAATGATTTTCTTTCAAGTGACTTTCAAAGCTTTTTAAATTTTTAGAACTCTTTGTTGTACATTAGACGTATCTAAATCATTCGTCGGTAAATTTGCCGATCTAATACACGGAGATGTAATATGTGGGTATATAATTTGGTTTCAACCCTAAATGCCTTATTTTAAATATATTTATTTTATTTTATAATTTTTTGAACCATACCACACATAAAAAGGAATCTTAAACTAAATCATTTAGTGTCGCACAATAGGCCGTCTTATCAAGTCAAGATTTTATAGTAAGATGGAGCGAAATATATAAAAAAAATCTCTTACCAGTGCAGCTAGTATTATTATTCCTGAGATTACTGCAACAACGATGCCCGCTACAACACTCGCGTCTCGTCCGCTACTAGAGATACCAGAACCAGCCTTGTTTGTTGTTTCAGGAACGTCTGAAATAAAAAAAGAGTGATCCTTTAATAAGGAAATAAAGATATAATAATCTTTAAAAACAATTTCTATCGCATTTACATTTTATTAAGACATACAAATATAAACATAAAAACTTTAACACATGGTAGAAAACGTGATGTACACATGGACCGTCACCATAGCAAGCGATCGATAGTGGCGAGAGGGTGTTAAAACGAAAAGCAATGCCGCAGTGTTCAAATACATTGAATTTTTTATTAATTTTTAATTATATGAATGATTCACGGGTAAATTATAATATAAGATAATAGTGAAAGAAGACTCATTAAAGATAAATTAAGTCAAGATTGTTATTTAACATTTTGATTTATGTTGTTAGCTTATTGTAAATAACATACATCATATATTATCACACCTACTTAAAACACCGTGCATATTTATTACATTCACTCAAAATATTCAACTAATCTATATAAATGCAATGAGGATATATCGATAGGCGTACTAACCACTAAATTCTATTTAGAGACAGTGTCAACGGAACGTGCCAACTGTCTGTTAGTTAACTAAAATATCTTCACCTAATTGAAAGGTTGGACCATTCGTTAAATACATTCAAAGATAGGAAAGGAAGTTTTTTAGTTAAATTAGTTTAAATGTATTCCAATATCACACCATAGCTTTCGTAGATGATAGAATGAAATGGCCCCATGCTTCTTTACAATTGCGTTCTTTCATTCAATATTATTATGCTAATGTTTTTATTAAAAGGCTATTATTAATATACACAACGGTAACAAAAAGCCCCTTTTAATTAACTTTATTGCCGCAAATTGAATGCTAATTTGGGAGAATTAATTTATTGTTAGTAAAAATCGTAATATAGAAAACCTTTGAATGTGTGAATATTGCTGGTGTTATTAGAAAGCGTCTGTGTGTCTTCCCATTTTTTTTTATCAATTACTATGAAATTTAATAAAATAGTGACAACAATACTTTACCCTCAGCGTTAAAGTTTTTGAGAACTTCAGGCAAATAAATACGGCTTAACGATTCATAACTATAATGAGATTCCTTTACAGGTTTCTCTGTTGTATCCGGTATCCTTTCCAAAGCGACGCCCTTTAGAAACAAGTCTATAAAAGGTTGATTCTTTTTTTTCAAATCTTCTTTTTCACTCTCCCAGTAAGCCTTCATTGGCTCAGCTTTAGTATCTACTTCAGCGGTGGTAACCTCTTCAGGTTCGTCGGGGATATCCTCACTAGTGGCTATTGCACGTCCCAACTTGAAGAGAAGGCTTAGCCCTTCCCTTTGTAACTTCTGCATATGTGTTAACCTTTCCTTTGATTAATTCCCTTTAATATTATCACTGTTAGCTAGGAGTTTGGCATGCCCTGTGAAACAGTCAATGAATCCCTTGTTGAAGACACACAGATATCGGAACGTTCACTATGTATGATTGGGTTAGTACAGAGCGATGGTTGTTACTGTCGCCTAATTCACTGATCACTTGATTATATATGTTATGGATTTAACTTTTATCTTATCTGATGCAATGAAAATGATTCAACCCATTTAGTGAAGCATGCCAAGGGTTCAAGTTTGAAGCACGACGAGGTCAACAATTCGCAAAATAATTGATTAATTGTTAACGCGTTTCTACATTAAATTTGCATTGCAAATTAACCTCGATTGCCACGACTTCGAACCGTCACCCGAGAATATGCAGGGTAGTTAGGAAAGGATTCGGCGAAAACGGGAATAGGCACTTTAAATACTCACTGGGCTTAGGCTTTTCCTCAATTACTACAGGTTTCTTTGAACCATTAGCAGATTTATGCACCTCCACATCAGGATTTAGTGTATCTGTAGATTTTATTATAAAACAACCTTATGAAACTGTTTCGCTTATTGATTACAACGGATCTTTCGCTTTGTTTTCTGTTATTGTATCTACTATCACTATTTAATTATATCACTGAATGCCGGCGCTAATAACATTTGGTACGTGTACACCCGGCGACGAGACGGAGTGAAATGAAATGACAAGCCAAAAACTCCACGCCGACCGAGCGCCATTCAAGTGACGTTCCCCATTCCGCCAGTCGGTTACATGTTTTAACTGCGCGCGATCCGGCGCTCTGTCTCAGTTTAACTGGACGTTGAACCGTATAGAATGTTGTTTTTCTTTCGAATACCATACACTAAACACTTTTACGTTAAAAAAATCAGTAAACAATATATTGGAGTTGGCTCCAATATAGTGTTTATTGTTTTTTTTAATAAGTAACCTTGTAAGGTTTTTTATTAAGTAAAGTTATTTATTAAGTAATTTTTTATTAACTTAACCAAGTAAATTGTAATTTTGGTTACATTTAAAGTAATAGAAGTTACGTTTTGTAGGTAATTCCATTGCAATGAAAAGCTTTAATGTATGTGAAGAAATAGAGTCTATTTTAAATTTCGAGGTCGAGCCCACCGACGCTGTATGCACGGAGCCGGATCGCGCGATGATTGACTAACAAAAGGTGGCGTGATGTTGTGACGTCACATCACCTTTTTTACAGAATTGAACCCTATTGGTTGAGAATTGTAAGCTGTAAAGCAATATAAGTATCAATTCCTTTTATTGTTTCAGTACTTTTCGTTTTGTATTACTGGAAAATAATAAAGATTATACGCTGTTTTGATGATTTATTGCTATTGATATGTTTCTGTAAAGGCGAAATTCTTCAGAGAACTCTGCGGGGAATAAAATAAACTAAAAACTCGTCAAAAATAACGAGATACAAGGTCAATATAAAAAGACATCGAAACTATTTGAACAGTAAAAAGGAAATATAATTTACAGTGTTCATTGCAGTCGAATGGTTTAATAAATGATATGAATGCGCTAGCAATCAATACTTTAATTCATTTACAATTACTATTAAGATAATATTTACGTTAGAGTATTAACGATAAGAATTATGGGTACATATGTTTCATACGGATGTATGGTTCCGTAGTTTGTTTTAATTGCCGATCTTTAATGAAACTTTTTTTTATCAGAAACGTCGAATACCATTTTTAAACTTTAATTGGATAATTGATAAACTTTCGTGTCCCATGTAATATCAGGGAGTAGATTTTTATATCAGTAAATCAAATCAAACAAATGCGGATAAGAGAGATGTGTCATATATTCGCATTTTTTTTATATATTCGTAATAATATTCACTTATATAAAAAAAATTGAAATACACAATTGTAATGTAAGAAATAAAAATAAATTTGTAATGCCATACCAACCGACAAATGGCATTTGGCATGCATTTTTAATAAGATAAGTTCTGGATTTTTGCCTACATCATTTTAAGAAATATGTCAAAAACATCCTTTTTCAAGAGGCATATTATAATGTTGAAGATTAAAAAATGTTATGGCTTAATTCCAGATCCACTCGAAAGCTATATTACACATTGTAAAACATCTATAAAAACTATATTTAAAGGAGTAACGACAGAATTTCGTTCCGGTTACTTCTCAGAGGAATAAACTTTCCGAACCGGTGGTAGATTTGTTACGAACGGATAGGCTACTAACGTTTCAGAAGTGTTTCAAGCTTACATGAATAAAGAATATTCCGATTTATTTTCCACCTTGATAAAAATCCAAATACAGATTATTTGAGCAAAAAATCAACATATAATATTGGAATCTGTTAGATATTATCTACTTAAACTTAGAAATTGAGAGATTGATAACTATTCGCAACTTGCGTAAGCCGGACTCTAATATGCACAGATATGTGAAATGGTTTTATCACCACTAATCAAATTAACACATATTTATGTTAAATCAATTTGAGAACTTCAATGCCTTGTTGTTTTATTAGGTATTTAGACGTAATATAATCTTTCAATTACATGTTAACAGTATGTGTTTGAACTTAGCATGTAATTTCAAATGTTCGTAAAAAATAATAACAACTGCCGAAAACAATTCCAAAGTATCGTGGAATTTAGTAGAATTTGACTAATCTGTATAATTAACTAAATAGAAAAAACATCGTACGATGTCTTCGTCATAGAATGACGTGGCGTTACGTGTACCAGCTGTTTAGGCGTAGTGGCGAGATCGACCGAACTATAGGTATTTATAATAGCTGTGCATAATAAGTGACGCCACACACTGTAATAAACATTCGCGACGTTGCAATGTCTACATTATTGTATTAAACTTATGTCTACTGGTCTTCCTTACCCTCCGGTTACGCCTTAAATACACCGCGATCAAAAAAAAATTGGTCTTCCCGAGAAATATTATCCTAAGATGTAATATAATATAGCATTTATTTGTAATATCCTTTTTTGTTATTCTTTTAGGCTAAGTATGGTGTTTAATCTGTTTGCAAACCTAATAAATAAATTATAAAAAAAATTGCTTAAAATATGTATGTACGATACGATAAAAATATTAATTTATACCAAATTTGGTTTTGGATTTACAACAACAACAACAACAACACAGTGTGAACAAGTGTCTTTCTTAATATACCTTTTTAAAAGTATGTACAAACAAAAGTAATTTATAAATACTAAAATTAGATATTACATTTGAAGGCTAAAGTTATCGCCTCATATTTATTTTATTTATGCACTTTATTGCACGTCTACAATAATAATATACAATGAATAAGCAAATCAAATCAAATCAAATCAAAAATATCTTTATTCAAGTAGGCATATTACAGCACTTTTGAATCGTCAAATTATATTTTTTTTCCACACTCTGATTCTAATATACATCTGATGACGGTACTCAAGATCGGCTTAAAATCTAAAGTTACGAGGGTTCCTTCGCGCCCTGATCCGAGAAGAACCCACAACAAACTCAGTCGGGTATTTTTTTTTTTTTACCATCATCATTACAATTAGTTTACTATATTTTAATTAAAATTAGAGCAATTTGTTCACTCCCAAGCTTAAATATAAGAGACATAAAAGTACAACAGGCGGTCTTATCGCTAAATAGCGATTTCTTCCAGACAACCGTGGGTTAATGATTGTGATTTGGCTGTGAATCTCATAAAATATACTAACAAAGAAAAGTGAACAGTTCGTTTACATTCTTTAAATAAAGGTGTTACAATGTATTTATTGGGCGACATCTAATTACCTATTGGGAGCGATTAAAATTGCGGATATCATCTAATCCCCGAAGGAAATGTAATATGAAATTCAATATTTCAAGTTCAATATATACATACAAATAATTTATTGAAATCTCAAATGGTGAATTGTTAATGAACATGCCTCGTGTTTTTTGTCAATATTAGAAATTATTCAATAAATTTTGTTTTTGAATTTAAAATTTAAAAAAGAGAATTTATGAAAAATGTTTATTTTATCTTTTATGAAAAACAGTATATTATTTTATAAAATGACGTGTGGCAAATTAAAATGCCACATGTTATTTGTAAATATTAAAACTACCTAAACTTCAAACGAGTTAGCATAAATAACGCTGCACATCTTCGTGACGCTAATCACGCGTTTCATCCGTAATAATTTTAACCTCATGGGCCTAAAGAAGTTTCACTTCAAGAATCGTGTTCAATTCTTCTACACTTTCGCTAATACTAATACTAGAGCAAATATATATTGTTTATATGTAGTAGTGTCAAATATGTCGTAACAAGTAGCATCATACAAATATATCTTCAGTGTGCGCCTTCACTACGATGAATAAACTATTTTGGGCGCTTATTATGTGGTTATCATATGACTCGTAAGCGTGGAATAAATTGAATCATATTTATCAGTACTATCAAATGGATTAATACTATACTCATTAAAAGTGTCTTGCATTCGAATCGTGGGCCAACAATGATAATTTTACTTAAAAAAACTTACATTCAAAATTCGTGAATGACGTGAATTGTAATGGAGCCTAAAGGTCTAAATTTCAAAATGTCTCATGTGAATTGTTCACGAAATTGAGTAAGAGAAATTTGGTTTGCATATATTTAAATGTGTCACCATAGTTACTTGTAAAGTATGGTTACGTAGGCAAGATTGCGCGGGGTATTTAGTAAATATTTTCACGGTCATAATTGTATGTTTATTCCATAGTTTCCGGGTCGCCTACGTTAATAAGCGTCCTCTCGATGCATTTAATTCACATTATTAAAACAGACCTTGTCAAATTACTTACCAAATCTTATATAGAAATATACTACGCCCGTTATAGAATTACTTAAAACTAGTCAACCGTAGTGTCCCAAAGCGGTTATATAAGGAAGGCAATAATTTGAAGATAATTTAACTGCTTTCCTAAGCCATTTAATACGTACTCCTTAATCTAATGAAATTTATGTAATGACATAGAAAAATAGCGCCAGGTAATATTCATAACTGGATAGTATACGACAGGAATTAAGTATCGCATTTTGAAGGCCTCGCTGGCTTAGTGTTGCGAATACTCGCTTTGTTAGCTGAGGTCCTGGTTTCGATCCCTGGTATGAGGTTTTAGGGTATAGGGGAATTAATGTATAAACAAGTAATTTACTCAAATAAAAGTAAAATAATTAACAGTCAGCAATTAGTTTTGTATGTTTAAAAGGAAATTATATAATTAAAAGTATGTAATGCAATAAATGGTTGACAAAAAAAACTGGTGAAACAACATATTCAATGTTAAAAATTATTTTTATATTTATTGCATGGTTACCAATCAACATTCATGGAACTCGAGTTCCTTTTATTCTTGTCGATGATGTACAGTATACGGATGATAAATTATACTTTAAAGCTTTCATCATGTAATTTACATTCATTTTCTGTGGTTCAAGTATACGTATACGTTTTTTAAAGACTAATGGAAATGATAAATAATTATTATTTAATTGTGAAATACACGTTACCACTGTAATGCAAGGTATATAATAATTACATAACATGATTAAGAAATTATTATTGCTTTGCGTAGAGCAAAGACCCATCACGCTGCTGCACTGCGGGTTGGCAAACTACACAAATATATGAGACACAGGTGTACTCTATTCTTTCACTCACATAGTCCTTGGGCACAATAATCCAATACGATCGGAGAGAGATCAAGTGCAGTACCGACGGCTTAAAATGCTCTCCAAGGCACAGGTGTGGAGGGCACCGCCAACTTCACTAACAATTCTTAACAGAAAACTCAGTATCGGTTTATAAATTTGTTCGACCCGGGACTCGCACTCAGGGACTCATGTCTGTAGCCGAACAAGCTGAACATTCGACCAATGAGGCAGTGTACAGATAATATTTTTGAAAGTCCCTCATATAAAGTTACATAAAAACGTTAAGGTAAGTAGCAGCCTATTAACGTCTTACTGTTGGGCACTGGCTTTCTCATTCATAGGACAGAGGGTATTTAGAGCACAGGCCCACCACACTGCTCCACCGCGAGTTGGCAAGCTACATATACTCCAGAATTTCTTCCCAGATGTGCAAGTTTCCTCACTATGTTTTTCTTCACCGAAAATCATAATGATGGATTGAAAAGAACAATCAAGAAGATAAGTTTCTATTTATAGAGGGAAACTTAGTAGTGCTTCTCTCGATTCGAAGTTGCGGCTTCTCTGAACTAGAATCCGCGCGTTTTACCACTAGGCTATCATGGCTTCAAACCTATACATTTCCTTCATTTCTTAGCAAAAGCATATTTGATTATATCCTTAAATTTGATAGGGTTTGATGCCATATCTTATACTACCCATTTCATATACCGTTAAAGCTGTGTTTTGGAGGATACGTAGTTCTCTTTACAAAAAGTTGTCAAAATTATACCAGCGGCTATATAACATTCGTATACATTATTACATATTAAATAAAAATTCCAAGGGTGGGAACGTGGATTATATTTAACAATTTCCTACTAAATTGTAATGTAAAGAACGTTTTTATATTGTAATTATCAAACAATCAACACAAGTCAAACAACGTGCCATTTAAAAAAAAATATAGAGTAAAAAATCTTAAGCGGAAGAATAATTTATCGTACTTTTAATTTAGAATACATTTGAATTATAATTAGTGAAAACTAAAATCTTCGTATTGTAATAATTGTTAAATTTTAAAACGAGTTTACCACATCCACTGGTATATGTTTAAAGTCGTATAATTTTTACCGTGAGCTGATGTGAGTATCATCAGAATACATCACAGTTAGGCCAACTTCGTTGCTTTGAATAAATAATCTCACAATTTAAAATGATAGTTAAGGACACAGCAGAATACAATATACTCTATATTTTTCTGTTTAGCTCATTTTCAAATCGGTAAAATCGTAGATTCAAAAGGTTGTGTTTAATTTTCAAATGGCACTAATGTAAGAGATTTCATCAAGCAAAGTTTTGATTCAAGTTACGATGCAATGAGCAGTGCGATTTCATGTTAGACTGTATCATCACTAACATCAAGTGAGATAACAATCAAACGCTAACCTACCAGCAAAGAAAAAAGCTATTTTAAATTTGTGTCACTACTACCAAATCAGCGAATTGTATACATAATACATTCAACCGTTTAATTATTGGCCCTTTTTATTCATTCATATAACATTTGAAATTTAAAATACAGCTATATTATATATTTTTTAGATAGAACTTGAATTATCAAGTACGTTTATTCAAGGTTACTATTAAGTAACCTTGAATAAACGTACCATACTCGTACATACTGGTATATTCCATTCAAAATAAGCTATACGTTGAAGTTGATGAATGATACAAGACAAACAAACAAATTAGTACGAGGACAACGTAAAAAATATCATGCTATGTGACATCATCACATGTTAGTTTCCGTCGTTTAGATAGAGTTGTAGAGGTCCCTTATTTAAATATGAATATAACATCATTGTTATATTAACATTTAAATAACCAATCGACATTACTGTCATAGTGTATTTTTATAAAGTACTACCTGACCTGGCTTACCTTGTTTTGCCATATAATAACAGTTATCGCTATTAAAAAATAGGGGTTGGTGATAGAAGGGGTGAAATCTAGGGTTGTATGTCTTTTTAATTCTACTTTAAAAAAAATGTCCAAAAAATAAAATATGTTTTTTGGGGTGAACCACCCTTAACACGTAGGAGTGTAAAATTGTCATAAACCTATTCTCATACCTACTGGATATACATATACAATTTCATCAAAATCGGTTAAGACGTTTTAGAGGAGTACAAACACTAGAATTGTGACACAAGAATTTTATATATTAGATATTTTCATTTTTTATGAATGGTAATAGAGTTTGTTAGTCTTCTCTAATAATTTAAAGGAAACGAATGAGCCAAATAAGATCAGATTTTAGTCTTGATAACGTATTCACCGAGTACAATATCTCCTATATTTTTAGTGAGGGATGAAAAGTACCTATTTGGTCTCTTTCTGCGGGATAAAAGTGCCTCATTCTCTCTCGAATACATACCATTAGCGCGCACGTGTCTTACTTTTCTTCCCGGTAACCTTGCAACGATTTGTTTATTGAAGTGTCAAAAGCACTAAAAGTATAAAACACAAGACGAAATCAAATTTTTAATTATTTATTGAATTGTCATCTCGATGAGGTCGAAAATTTCATCTCAATAAGTAAAAATGCAATACGAATGAAACAGGATGTCCTCATCTTATTTTTCTCCCTAAATGCGTTATATACTACAGGGAAACTTTGTAGCTATATTTAAATCATGCTGCAAATCTAATGTTCGCTTCTGAAATTTGTAGGTCTTGTACAATTTTGTCACTTATAAAAAAGTGAAAGGATTATATCAAGGATGACGCAATAAGGCTATTATAAGTTATTTAAAAAAAAACGTTAGTAATGTATCATTAGAATGCGTTAGGAAGAGATCAGTTAACACTCCCAATAATGCCTGTTTTTAAAATGTTTTAATGTATTTTTTGTACTTTAAAGATAATAAGAGAACAAAAGCGAATCCATTGAAAAGGGTATATCTGTACGTATAACGTAAAACCTAATTTATAGCACAACATGTCTATCAATAAGATAAAAAAAAAGGATAGAAGTCCTTTATATAATAAAATTTTGGTAATTGATATTACTAGAATTTGGAGATTGATAAATTTATTTATGACCATTATTAGTCAGCAAGTGTTATTCATTCACAAGTAGCACTTTAAGAGTTAATTCTTTTATTGCCTAGAATTAAGATTACGAATGTCAACTGTTCATCGTAATCTAATTTTTTTCATTTTATTTATCACGCTATTAATATGGTTATACAAAAAAATATTTCGTGAAATCAAACATCCCGACTTCCTATGTATTCTATTCGAAGAAATAGTAAATGCATACAAGTGATTGCAAATATTAAGAATTGACCACGTAATTGTATTGCAAATATGTACATATTCAAATGCAGTTCTTCACATTTCATTATGGAAACTTAATAAATAAACGTATATATATATAAACTATCTATATATAATAAACTGAAAACTATATAAATACACTGAAGTGTAGCTCTCTTATTTGGATAAATGTGACTTCGTTGTAATCGCGTTTTCCGTGTAATACGGTTTCGCCAAAACAGCTCAGCGTTTACAACTTGGTTGCGATATTTAACTCTTTTAGTGCTGAGGAAATTTTCGCATAACAGGTAAGCAGCAGCCCAATAACGTCCCACTGCTGGGCACAGGCCTCCTCGCTGATAGGAGAGAGGATTGTTAGAGCATAGACCCACCAAGCTTAGTCCAAGCACTCCGGGTTGGCAGGCATAATACACAAGTGACGGAAGTCCGACCCAACCGGAGAGATATTAGGCGCAGGACCGACGACTTGACGTGTTTGTACTCCGAGGCACGGGCGTGGATTACACCGCCAACTTCCCAACTTCGGGCAAATATTGAGAGAAACTTAAATAGAAAACATAATATCGATTTTTAATTGGCCCGACCCCAAGACGTCGTGGCTGTGGCAGAACATATTAACTACTAGACCTATGATGCAGTGAGTTTCGCATATGTTGTAAAAATTGCAGAAAGATTTTGGAAAAAAAAATATTCCATTTATTAAGTGTGCACAGAACCTTGACTATTTTCCTCAAACGTAAATGGATTTTCGCAATCTTTTTGTGTATAAAATAACAACCAAACTACTGGAATCATATCAAGCTACGCACTTTATGCGCATTCATAGAGCGACAATATATCGACGATACGCACGCTAAGGGTAAGTCTATCCCTACGTACAGATAGAATATTTTCGGGGGAAAACATGCAGCCAGATAAAAATCTCCCTAAGCGTGTTTAGTTTAGCGAAAGAAAACTCTTTATTTCCATTAGGATTTATTTTTCCAATATTTAAATACATACTCGTATATGTATATAAATCTAAAGTTATTTCTACCGATGTCCATTATTAACTTTGAAACCCAAACCAGTCTCAAACCAGGATTCATTAGAAAGGCAATAATGCGAGAATATAAGTTAAAAACAATATTTCTTAACTATTCGTCCGACTGTCTTGCAATTTGGCTAAGTGATTACTTGCATAATGCACAAGGTGAATTAGAAGTAAATACCACGGGATCTGGTACTACGAGTGATCTCACAGCGAATGGCTAATACAAAATACAACAAAAACAGTTCTTAATATTTTAAATACAATTTTATCATCATCTTACTGCAGAATTTTTGAGGATTTTAAAATGTCGCTTACATAACTATAAACGTTAAACATTATGTATGAAACACTTGTGTTATTTCGTTTTTATCTTGACAAAGTAGTGGAACGAAATATTAGTTTTTAGTGTTTGATAATTAACTCATATATTAGATGTTATGTGGTAATTTAAAATTGTTTCAAAGTTTAGGCATACACCTGAAGTTTATCATGCGATAATTGTTCTGGAATTTCACATATTTCATCGCTAGATCGTCTCCTATTACAAATTATCTTAAGTTGAGTCTCTGTAAAACATTATTATGCTTGTACGATTATTTAAATCATATTGTTTTTAAGTCCCAAATATTTTTTAATTACTTAGCAAAGATTATTCCCTGATAAGCCACAACTATAAGGAATTTAAGTTTAGTTGCAAGCATGTAGAACAAAACATTAAGGCAAATAATAATGTTGCTTTATAAACCATATATACAGATTTAAGCGCTTCACGTGGAAAAGCGTCTTAAAGATTAATAAAAATAGAAGCTAATAATAACACAAATATAAATGAATGTTGGCTTTGTAAGATAAATACGTTTCAAGTTTTAGTAAACAACAATCACAATATGTAACGATTTCGCTTCACAACTTTAAAAATGCCAAAGGCCTCCGTTGTATAAATCTAGCACCCGTTAAGCCGGAAGAAATTAGGACTGTAAATATTTATAATTAAGCTCAATAATCTTGCGATAAGTTATTTACAATGGGCAATTCCATTGTGAACGATAATAGGTAACGCTTTACTTTCATATGTCATGTTCAAAGAGAATGACTGATATTTTTTATTAGGTAAAAGTTTACGTAAGATTTATGTTTACATCTATGAATTCATCTTAAAAGAAATTATGGATAGATTTATAAGTAACCTCTTTGAAAGTGAGTTCAATACCACCTAAATTTTTTATTTGCAATTATTTATTAGCGATCTATTGTCGTTTATTGATAAACAGCCAAAGAAGCAACATCGACATAAAATTAAAAATTTTGTTTTTGTACACCATGCTTGATGGTTATTTTAAAGCAATATGTATATGATCTTTAAAATATATACTCAATTATCGAGTTCAAATGTTAGAGTGATTATGTTTTATGTATTATGCTATTACAATGATATAAAACGTACATAAAGTAATTTTATCACATTGTAATGAAACTACTGACGTCAATACAAAATTGAAACGACGGAAAAATCTTGTAAGCGGATATATTTAAAAATTTTTGTTCGTAAAAAACATTTTTACGCGACTACTGCTAAAACCCCATTCTAAACCTGTAAGACTAAAAAATTCTTTACTTTATTTATCCTATTCTAGACCACAAGGCATTCATGCCGTCGAATTATAATTCTTTTGCGGATATGATCTTTGTTTATTGGTACATGTCATCTAACAATGACTTTCTCGAGGGATAGACAACTTTATTGGTTAAGAACATATAATAGTCACCATAAAAATTGCCTTGACTTGAAATAAACCGTCAGTGATGGATAGCCAACTACAGGAACGCCTACAGGCGCTTGCATTCCTTGTCAGATAATTAAGTTACTGCTTTATTTGAATTATTACTAAAGAAATCTTGCTCCAGTATATTTTCTAGTTTATCTTACTGTTTCAAATTACTATGAAATAAATTTGCATAGCATCAACTGGTAGCTACGCAAGATCATCACGTATATATTATTATCTGAACCCGCGACTTCGTCTGCGTGGAATGTTTTTTGGTAGCATTTTCATTAATTTAGGTAAATTGTTTTACAAATAAGAAACATATCCGCAATACCGTTTGAGGGTGGAATTTTCTAAAAGTTACTTTTGATAAATTCCATTAAGTCAAAAAAAATTCTGACCCAGTTTTACATACCTTGAAAGATATAGTTTGTTAATGTGAAGTTTGAATTTTATTTAATGTGAAAATTTGATTTTTTTTTAATTAACACCGCCGCAACCCCCCCTGGGGGTTGAATTTCGTAAAATCCGTTCTTAGCTGACCTCTACTCGGCAAAAGCAATATTCCTACCAAATTTCAAGCCTCTATGGTTACAGAGATATCGCGATGAGTCAATAGATAATTGGATATCTCTTATATATGTATAGATGTTTAAAATGTATCCCTTTTAACATGCTCTCAGTAATTCTTCTAGATGCTTATACAGTGAAACCTGGGTGTTGTACAACTTATAGAAGCTTTTACACTTTAACTGGTTTCCCAAATAGACAGGTTAATATGACATCTATCTATATAGAGGTTTCTATTATCATAGATCGAAATGTTTATTGCACAAACCCTTAAATACTGATAAATGCCTTATTTATCAGTAGGTATGGAAGGTGTTAAACAAACATAACATAATTTGTCTAATTTTGATAAACTGTCTTAACTATTCGGGTTATTTAGCTACAAAGTCGCAATTATAGACATAAACATCGAAAAGATCAAACAAATTCAGTGTTAGTAACAAAGGTTTGTAACTCAGACTTAATTTGAGAAGGTAATTTCCCGCTAACAGAGATATTTAGACGCCAAAGTGCTGGAAATCACTGTATTTATGTTATAATGGAATCTTTGAACTCGATTTTTGAACACTTCATTGATTACTTCGCGTCAAATCATTGCAACCTTTGAAAAAATTATAATTTGATACGTCTTTTCGGTATATTTGCGAAATATCACAGAACTGTTAGGCGTTTTCGCTTAATAGTTTACTGTCCGACGTTTTATCTCCGTCAAACATCTATCGGAAAATTATCTCTCTGATACTGTCAAGTTGTCAAATCCATTCATCATTTTGGAATAAAATATAGTTTCATTTACAAATTTAATTAAAAATATTTAATATTGTATTTATGAAAGTTACAATGTATATAATGACAATGCATGTCTTTTTTTGTAAAAAGACGCAAAGCTTAGGGTTAATAAGTCAGATTGTTAATGCTTGAATGACGCAAGCTGTATATAAAATTGTTCTGTATGCACATAAGTAAAAGCAAAAACTTAATGGCTTTTTTTCCAGAGTTCTGTTGATAATCTTATATCTGTAGTTTAAACGGTCAATTAAACGCTTTATCCATGTTCATCAAATTCTCACTACAAACGTTGATTAGGGATAAAAAATTATACAATTCTTTAACATTTTTGTCGATTTTTACTAACATATACGAACTGCTCATATAAACGAGTGTACTGGGACTTTTATAAAGGCCATATTATAAAAAAAATATTTTTATGTGTCCTGTTTCCCGAAAATATAAAATATAACTACCACATTTGAATATGGAAATGTAAATGTTCTCTAATTTTAAAACTATATAAACAAAAATCAAAGACTAGTTCCAACAAAATTTTTACTATCATAGTTGCTCTCTTGGCAACAAGTCTCTTGAAATTGTAATTGCGTAATCGAAAAAACTTTAAAATTTGTGTTACATATTTATTACGCGTTATTAATTATATTCTAGATTTATGTGATGAAATATAATATAGAATTTTGAAAATTTATCTAATAAGGTAAACAGGGCATGAAGTCATCTAGGGAAGTTCCAGTACTAAAGGCTTGAGGGTTGAAAATGTATCTGCTGCTTCGGCGATATACTTAAGGTGTAATATATTTTTCAGTATATCAGCGGTTTCAACATAATAGGCAAGTTGCAATTTTAACGTCCCGGTGCCGGGCACAGGCGTTCTCACTCATAGGAGAGAGGGGTTTTAGAGCATAGTCCCACCACGCTGCTCCACTGCGGGTTGGCAGTTACAGTGGCACTAACATATGTGCATTCTCTATTCCTTTACTCTTATACTTCGAAATATCGGCAATGCAACTGGAGAGAGACCAGAGGCAAAACTGATGGCTCAACGTGCTCTCTGAGGCACGGAGGTGGAGCACACCGTGACTTCCCAACTTCGAGCAAATACTGAGAATTTATTAACAGATAATTCAATATCTATGTTGAGTTCAACCGACCCGGGCCTCAAATACTAATCTCAAACCTCATGTATGTAGTCGACCAAGCTGACCATTAGATCAATGAGGCATTGGAATTTTTATAACTACCGATTTAATATAACTTGTTCCCGATAATAACTAAAGAATTATAATTATTAGACGGTAATTTTTTAGTAGTTTTCAGCTGAACTATTTTGAAACGGGCGGCAATTTTTCTGTTGTTCGGTGAAGAAGTCGAGTTAGTAGCCTTCTTGTCTGCAAGAATTCATCGATACCACTTTTATATGGAACATTTTAGGAATCTCTACATTGCTTTAGCGAGATTTTAATCTACATCAAGGTGCCGTCTTCTCGAGGTCATACTAGTACAATACAACATGCAAACGTATTATGAACCTATTTGCTAATCAATAATCTATTGGCTTGCTTCTTTTTATAGTCATCAAACTAAGAATGACTGTACATACTAAGTCACTCCTTTTGTACCCATTAGTGGGAAATTATATGTAAAGGTGATATCATTTAGCGAATGCGTTCGCTTGCTCACAGTTTAAGAATTACCGATCTGCCGACGAGACGAAATGACGTCACATCTCCTTGAGGAATACAATCGAGTATTAAAGTAATTTTATTCGAGTTTAAAAATATTCCAATTAAATTGTAAATATTATAAAGTTGTCTTTTTTTATTCGAAACCTATGTGTCCAAATAGTCCGAGACACTATGGACGAATGCGAAAATTGAACAACCTGGTCACACATTCATTGGTAAAGAGGGTTCCACTGGATTTTAATGGGTATGGTATTGCAAGGTTTCCTCCTCCTCCTTGAGAAGTCACGGTCAGGGTTTGTGCCTAGAAGAATTTCCCAGCGAAATAAAAAATCAACTCCAAACGCATTAAAAAAAACCGTCTACTTATGTTATGACTCAATAAAGGAGTAATTTTTTAAGTAACCATGACCACTGTTTGATAATGTATCTCCTATTTCCAATAGTGATTGCGCCAAAATGGTTTGCTGTAAATCCTTTTGAGAAATACTATTGCATACTTTTTCTTCCGATATATACATATGAGATAGTCGTGGATAATTCAATATTATAATAAGAATAATAATAACATCTGAGACGACTGGCGTTCCGTGGCAGTTCGCCCGCAGCAAAGATGCAGAAGGCGGTGTTGCTGGACTCAGCTAGGATAGTCCGGTGGTTTCTTAGACTGTAACCTCGACCGCCGACCGTTTGCTCTCCCTGCCGGGGTTTATCCTCCGCTCGTTATATTTATTTATCTAATTGTTTATGTATGTCCATGTACTATTTGATATTTCTGTATTTAAGTAGTTATTATAAAATACCATTTATATTTGCGTAAACGGGCGAGAGTATAGAACTGAGACAATAATAATTCAGAAAGCCGATATTCTCAACACAGGCCGCATAAGCCGCAAAATTCTAACTCTCCTTAAATCACCTTCTTCGTTTCACTAAAAGCTAATAGATACTGTCACGCTTAGCTAAGGCCCGCTTGTCAATATTAGTTACCCCTCTAAATAATAATAATATTTATTTGTCAAATGTGGTCAATTGTAGGCATTACATAATACATATTTTTGTTTTAAAACATTCTATTCCTTTGGTGTACTTTGATGATCTTACTGGCCTAATAGAGTGAGAACTCGGGAGGACAATATTTATTAATTTGTCAAAATTTTGTATCATATTGTGATGAATCAAAATCACTTTGTATCCTATTGTGAAACCACTCAGAAATAGACTATTGAGCACGTTACCATCTTGGAAAATATCGCCATTTGTTATAAGTTAATCTATGGATCAAAGCTTGATAACAGTATCTATATATAATATACAAATATTCTCTGTCAAAGTATTTGATTTTGATGAAATCCTAAATTTCTCAACTGATTATCAGACTAATTTTTTCCGAGATCGTCAACTACGAATGTCTACGAATGTGGGTCAGCTAGTATATGTATATATTTCCATATTTTCGTATACAAGGTTGTCTGAAATAAATCGCTATTTAGCGAACACTACCACCTATTGTACTCTGTATAACTGTATTTACATATGCAAAGATGTGGACGAATAAAATTAATTAAAATATAAAGAAAATAGTAGTAATTCAGCTTTATCGTCCTCGTTCCCAATACTGTAATCGTAAATATAATCATTCTCAACCATTAGTGAAACGATGTTGAAAGATGTTATCTCACAGTTGTCTCATAATGATCTTGTAACAGTTTAGCTTCTCGCATTCCTCGAGGAGTACATATTATGAACCGTTCGGTACTTTAATCAGTCGTGAAGGATGCCAATGACAATTAATGACTTTTTTATTGACCCCACTCAATTGTCTACAGTTCGAGCAGTCAATATGTGTATCAAGAGCAACCTGCTTTAATTTATTTCTAACTGTCTGTAATAGCACAGTTTTAAATGATATCTGATAGATTTAACCAAAGTATAGTACGATTAAAACTTTATAAAATTAGTTACTAGTAATATTCTTTATACATATATTAGCTAGATGAAAGTTAGTAGACGCTATATACATATAACATAAAGTATTTTTTTAATTGAAAATAATAACGTTGACGAATGCATCTCATAAAAAGTAAAAATAAAATTCTTACAAATTAGAAGGCTACATAAAATTAGCAACCCATTTAACGGTAATTGCCTATGTCTCTATAACAAAATCCCAGAAGAGGTTTAGAAATTGCATTTAATATTATAGATTCAAATATATAATATATTCAAATCCTTAATTAAAAGAAAATTAATTTTACGGAAGGATTACTTAAGCCGAAAAGAAAGCACAGGGGTGAATGAATTGCTCTAAACTCTATAAAATAATTTAATTTTATATTGTAATGATGATGGTAAAAAAGATTTCGGACTGAGTTTGTTTTGGGCTCTTCTCAGGACAGGGCGCAAAGAACCCTCGTGACTTTATACGTGATTATACGTCGATCTTTAATTTCATTATGAGTCGCACATTGTAATTAATGTGTATGGAAAAACCTATATTTGACTATACAAAAGTACTGAAAAGGCCTACTTGAATAATTAATTTTAGAATTTGAATAGCTCAAGTGTCCGTTTGTTATCGATGATATTTGAAAAACCTATATATAACAAGATATTCATTCATATATAAAGAAAGTAGATACCGACAGAGTTTGTTATGAGTTCTTCTCTTACCAGGAGTCACAGTAAATAAAGATTTTACGTCTTTCTTCGTGTAAGACATTTATATTAATCAAATATGAATGAGAAGGCAGACTATTTAGTCTGCCTTCTACTACTATTTATTAAATTGTATATTGGAAATAAATGAAAACGACCGAAAACCTACTTTAATAAAACTATTTAATGGTACAATATCCGTGATAAATTAACGTACTTAGGAAAATAACTGATAGGTATATATAATGAATTTAAAATTCTTTATGAAATAACGCAAAAAATATGTAGGTAATATAAAAATATTTATATATTACTTGCGTTTTTGCTTTAATTATAATTTAATTAGTACTAAACATAAGAATAACTTAAAAATGTTATTAATAAAAACAATGTTCCTATACATGTAACCTAGGTACTTTGCTATGACTATTATATTTTTATATTTAATTTATGTGATATTATGATAATTTAAAACGATATGATCTTTGTAAATTACCTAAATATAGATGATTAAAAGATAAACTGCGACGGCGTCATACTTAATCTACCTATTTTTTAAATCTTAACGGAAATACCAGGCTACGATTCGCTATAGCCTGAAATATATAAATCCTCAAAGGGATTTGTCTAGCCCTTCTATTACGAACTTTAAAACTTATTAAATAGAAGCTTTTAAAACTTTATGCAAGCTTTCAATAGACAGGGTGCTACAAATTAAAAAAAATGTATTCGGACTTGATGGTAAGAATATTTTTTGTTAGCGATGGAACATTTGAACAAAATGTACAAAGTATAGGTACTGTGACATAATATTTAGTAGGATTTAAAAACATTTACGTTATGACAATCTTTTTACCAGTTATCGCATGGTCATTGCGAGGTTTCTTATATCTTTTTGTGATCATCGTGTTGCTGATATGTAGAAAGAAATCTTAACGAGGGGCATTTAATTAATGTGAGCTAATAATCTCCGATTTCTCCGACAGCGACATTTTTCTAAGTAACAGATCTAACTTTATTTATAACTAGCTGATCCGGCAAACTTCGTAACGCCTCAGAATCCATAAATAAAAAAGCGGAATGATAATTGCAGAATATTTTAACTTTAGTAATTAATTTTTCCAAAACTTAATCGGAACAAAAAGAAAAAAAATCATAAAAACTCGAACTATACGTCCAGATTCCTGCCAAAGTCCGTAAAAAAGATTGTAGTTGCGATCAGAAATTGTTAGTTGTCAATGTCAAAAAAAAATGAAAAATTTAATTTGATTTCTTAACGTCGGGACGAACAACAAATGTTTCACAGGTAGGAATAGTTTCTAAGGGAATATTTAGAATATTCCAAGATTTTTTTCCTATTTACTCACCTCATAAACCTCTGGACTTCCACAAATAATTGAAAACCAAAATTTTCCAAATCAGTCCAGCCAATTTCGTGTTTTAGCGAGACTAACGAACAACATTTATTTTTTATAAATAAAATAAAATTAGACTCTGTTTATAATTGAAGCCGAACGTGAAAACGAGAGCGCGGAACAAACGATAGTGAGGCTTCCGGGGTTCTTCACAACCAAGTTGTGGGGTACAGGCCTCGAGGCAATGCCTCATTACCCGGGCTTATTTTCTCACGCATCGTCGATGCCCGGTATTTGTGTCTGGCTGTCATTCTAACGGGCTAGTTCCCACCAGCTTACACCGGCGGAACCATCCAGGTCAATCAGAGTACTGTCACTGCCGTCGAGTCGTCAACGTTGTCATCTTCACCCACATCTGGTGGTGATGACAGCAGGAGCTCACGAGGTAGTGGGCGCCCAGTGCTTTCAGATCTAGGATGCGGGCTGGCAATGCCATGGAGGTGTGTGTGCGGGGACGGGTCCGCGTGGCGGAATATGCTACTCGCCAACTGCCGGACGAACACCACGGTGGGCATCTTGGTGTCACGATGAATGACATCATTCCTGACGTACCTTGGAGCTCCTACTATGAGACGTAGGTACTTATTCTGCTGGGTCTGCAGCCTCTTCTTCTGGTACCCTGAGCAGAAAAAGTACCAGGCAGGAGCCGCATACGTCAGTCTGGAACGGGTGGTTTTTGTTGGGAGACTTGAGGTAACGAGTGGATGCAACAACGACAGAGCCTCCGCCGCCTGACCCACGGCGTGTGTTACTGTCTCCGCCAAGCGCAGCCCGCGGTCGATGCGGCACCCCAAGTACCGTACCGAGGTCTGCCACTCCACGTCCTGCCCCCGGATGTTTAGCTGACCTGTCCAGCCAATCCGGCAGCAGATCCAGCAATCGTTGTAATTTAGTGACGGCGTGTTGTTTGGAGTATGACGATGCGATGTATGCGCTGTCATCGGCATACAGCGACAACAGCACATCCGTTTCCCTCTCGCTTTGAAGATGGTGGCGGAGGGTGGGGATATAGATAGAGAGGCGCGAACGGCCTATTTCCATATCAACAAAATTTTTCATAAATTTGTTTAAATCATATTTTTCAGTGTGTTTCGACTTATTTTGAAACTGGTGGATCGATTTTGATCGGACCTTCATAGACAGGTAGCTTCTCTTGTAACATAAGCTCCTTTTATTTAAAATAAATATTGGGTTCCGCGAAAGCAAGTTAATGTAGACGAAGTTACGTGGGTGAGCTAGTATATAATAAGCATATATTAACTGAATGTATTATAATTTTGGAGTTTAGTATTTTTTATTAGTTTCTACATTTTGAGGCTTCACATTTTTTGTCTCACAACGCCTTATAAAATCTAAATTATAATCATCCTTATTTCAGTAATGTATTCTTGAAATAAATATAACTTAAAATATTTATACTCAAGAAAAAAAAGAGATATCGGCGGTTAATTTATGAGAATTGTTATAAAATTCCACTTAGATATTCTTATGTTTAATAGTACTCACTGCCGTTTAATAGCATGTTGATAAAATTGGCTCTTTTTAAGTGCAAGATATATTCGTAATGCTTTTATTGTTGACAGGTTAGCACTTGGCTGTGATCTCACCTGAGGGTAAGTGACGATGCCGGTGAGTATTGTATATTTTATATAATGTTACCTTAATATAAAACCTAATTGTAATAACAATTAATAAAAACGGATTTCGCTAAGTTATATATTTTCGATATCATTTTTGAGTTACATATTGCTGATCAAATTGTCCCTGATAAAACTCCCTTATGAGAACTATTAAAAGCTTACTTTAGTTTAAAAACTGCAGTTTATTCACTTTTTAACAGTATTGATTTAAGTGTTTTACGATTTGGCCAGATCTCCTGAACAAATATTGGGCACAGTATCTTTACGCAAGAGACATTGTACACAAGGAACACACGTGCAATCTCTATTTCTTCACTCTCACAGTGCCGACGAAACATGATGTGTGTGCATGGAAGTGTAGTCCACCTCCACCTTTCCAATTTTGAGCAAATACTAAGAATTTCGTAACAGAAAACCTAATATAACTTGATCTGATCTGGGACTCGAAACCAGGACCTTTAGGCGTTCAAGACCACCGTCACATCACTTAGGCAGTAGTTGTCCGGGCTAGAAATGAAAGGTGTTAAACTGGTTTGAAATGAAAGATATGTAAAATCATACTTACTGTCTTCGACGCACATTTGGTTGTCAGGCAGAAGTCGTAAGCCGTTGGGGCAGGAGCAGGAGACCTTCGGAGAGTTGGGGCCTATCCTGGGCGCGGGCAGGCACAGGTGAGAACAGTGGCCGTTGACAGCTGCGCAGTAATTCACACCATCCGGTTGCCGATATGGATGGTACACGTGGATTACCATCGGATTTTGTAACTATTTGAAGGAAAACCAGTTATTTTTTTAATTTATGTGTATAATTTTTTTGTCTAATGTTAAAAAATATATAAATACATTAAAGCATTGCCGATTAAATTAACTTTATACGTGTGTACACAACTAAGCTTAGGAACACTTTATTATGTAATGAAAACACTAGTTGTTCCCCGTGGTGTCACTTGCGTAATTCTCATATTTTTCTTGGGAATAAGGGAGACCCTATAAATATATATCTCGTGATGAGTGATATAGTTTAGTAGTCTTTATACGTGTTACCTACACACATATATTATACTCTATAACTCGATCTAGCCGTATAAGTGTTTTAAATAAACAATTATACGGCTGGATCGAGTTATGTCATTTTTCGTGTATGTTCAAGTGGATTCAATAATATTTTTATATTGATATTTCGACACGATAAAAAACGAATTTTCTCTTATTTTTAACGGGAATTATGTGAGTGACACCGCTGATTAAAGCTTGTATATAACAATAAAATAAATACTTATAAAACTAACTTCTATATATTTATTTTGATTGATATGATTTGACTTTGTTTTTTTGTGATGCTGCAATGATTAGAAGCATTGATTCTTGATAAGTATTACGGGATCGAATCCGAGCACCACTAAATTCTCTTTAAAGCCCTATAGATCTAATTGTTAGTTAAAATCCATCATTGAAGTTTAAACTGTCCTATTACTATGGAGGAGACCCATACTCTGCTGTAAGACGTTAATAAGTTGCTACTAACATTGACATTAATTAACAAAAAGAGATAAATTAACAAAAATAAACGTGTCTTATTTAAATAAAATATTACTAAAAGAAGTCGTAATTACACGTAACTATGTAAAAATTATAAGGAAGTAATAATTTCTGATTTTATACAGTATTCAAGTATGATCTTTAACATTACAGTCATGTGGCCTTGAATGGTTACTTAACAACTACACCGAAGTCAGTTTTAAAGAATATTAGTTGTTTATGGTAAAAAATGTAATCCGCATTTAAAAACTTAAAACATATTTTGCTATCACATTTATGTATCCTTGATTATAAAATAGTCTTCCTATGGCTATATACTTCCTTTAGGCGTAAAAATAGCTTAGAAAAAAAGGGTTTCTTTTTATTTCTTAAGAGGTTAGTGCTCGGCTGTCATCTCACCTTATGATAAGTGATGATACAGTTAAAGTCGGAAGCTCATAAACCCTCGTAAGAGATAACTTACTTGTTAATGATTTCCACCTAGCATCATATGGGAACGTAAATGTTTTGCTTCGCAGCATGTCTTTAGTAATAGGGTGATAGACCACGGCCGAACCTTCCACTTGACCAGATCTGGACAAATTTGAAAATGCAATTTCTCTAATTTGCTCTGACAGGAACCTGCCTTGGGATCTCTTTTGTAAAAGAACTTTGACCATTACGTCCTACAGGTTTTCAAATCGTTTTTTATTGCTTATAGGTTAGCGTTTGTTTGTACTTACACCTAATGGTATTATCATACGGTCTAAGGTGGAAACACGCTAATCTAATAAGAGGCAATTTACCTCTTATGCTTTCTACACAGCATCGTAACGGAACACAAATCTGTTGTTTGGCGTAACGTCTTTTCTGGTAGGGTGGTAACTAACCACGGTGGAATTCGCCCTACCGAGGATCGAACCTGAGATCTCTGCTAGCAAAAGGATTATTTACGCCAACACACCAGTTCGTAGCCTTTATATTAAAATAAATGATAAGCTTCTTATTGGTTCTTGTTATTAGCGGGCGCAAAGGCACCAGTTTGAGTCATTCTTTAATATCTTCATCTGACTTACACAAAAAAGAAACGTGTGACTATTCAGAAGTACTGTAGTTAATTACGACACTTACAGGCCAATTAAAATTTCATAATTATGTTTTTGAAACAAAAGAAATATGTATATCGACTGCATTAACTTTAAAATCTATGTTTTATAACACACGCAATAAATAAAGTTGAAATAAATGAAATTTATTACAAAAACACATGATAAATTGCCAAAAATATAAGAGAGATTATCGGGACATAAATTTAAAGTAATAATTATTTTGCACTACGCAATATGCTTTCATAAATTACTAAAAATATCAGATAGCAATAATATATTATCTTTGATAAATTTATTGTATTTATCACACAATTGTAAACATGGATTGTATAACTTTCCATATTTATTATACGGTAAAAAGTAGTGCGTAGACAACAATACAACGCTCAAAGGCTAATGGATATGATTATGCCTTAATAAAAACTGAAATGTTCTAGAATATCACATTTAAATAACTTCTATAAATCCAAACTGATCAATCAAATCGGCAAAAATGATGCTGTGTTTGTTTGATTTTCAAATGGTTGTATTTTTATTGTGGCACTATTCCTCCAAACCTACGATATATAACTAGTATAGACGTGACATTAAATGGAGACTAGACAACCCATGTTTGGAGTTTTCTATTCCGATTCCTATTTTGTATTAAAATGTATTAATGTGCAATGCTATCTATAACATCCGCTTTTATTGCGAAATCCGTTCGTTTAGGTATTAGCACCAATAAACAGATTCTAAAAATGACCCTTTCGTAAATAATTGTTGTAGTTTGATAGCTATATAAATCAAATTTGGTGTATGACCAAAGTTTTACTAAAACATAATCCTTAGCCATTTACTATTTTTAACGTATATATAAATAGCTGTGTAACAGACTAAGGCATATGAATTCTATACTTAGATTTTATTGCATCAAAATAATAATAATTTTGAGGATTTTTAATCGCAGAATACATCTGAAGGTAATTATTATAAAAGGCCGAAAATCTATAAATAACTATAAAAAAAGGTAAGTAGCAGCTCCTTAACGCCCTGTTACATCCCTTAATTCTATATTAATAACGCTGACCTCCAACTATTGACTGCTATGTCTGTCAAGATGTAAACAATCAGTCAGCGCTATATTGCTATAAAAACCGTATCTCTTTTTCAAATAGTTAGTCGTTCTGGTAATTAGTCGAATTACTGTCCAAGACTACGAACCCGGTTTTTGCCTGCCGGTCTGGACTAGTGATGAGGCTAAGGTCCAGACCATATAGTTGCCGATAGACCTCTTGTTGATCGTCGCGAGTAGCGGTATAAAGTGATTCTAGTAAGGTCTCAAAGGTGTGAGAATTATAATATCATAAAAACATTTAATAAACTAAGTTTCTAGCCAGTGTAGTGTTTTTTTTTATAAACACTGAGGCTCCGAGACTAACAGTCCCACAGCTGGGCATATACCTCGCCATGGCAGAGAGCATATTTTTATAGCATAAACCAAACCATGTTACACCACTGCGAGTTGGCACGAATAGTACCCAAGCGGATGTGTAATACAAGTGCACTCTTTAATCCTTCAGTTTCATGCGGTTTCAACCGGCTTAATGTGCTTTCCGAGGCACGGGGGTGGAGCACACCACCAACTACACTAATTCGGACAAATAGAAAATTCAATATCCATTTTGAGAAATCGCCGGACCTGAGACTCGAATCCAGGACCTCATGTCAGACAATAAATCTATGAATACCTTGTCAATAGTTTTTGAAACTAATAATATAAATGTTTTACGATGAAATGAGGATAAAGTTGTAATCATATTCCATCCTAAAATTATCTATATACCAAAAGCCATTAGTTATTATTTTTTATTTATATTGTCAATTATCAAGTGTTACGTTATTATATGGACAATACTTTGTCTATGTAGTATCTATTCTTTGTCTTTGAGAATACTTATGTGCAAGCAATATCGTCTTATGTGCATTCCTGATTAAATTCGTAAACTATTAGCATATATAGATTAAGTGTAAATTTATTTTCCAAATTGATAATGCAATATTGTCCCCCTAAAATTGAAAAATCATTTCCCTTACATCGTCTATTACAATGTTTTCACAATATAAAGATTGTCACGCAAGATCCCGCATATCCAGTTCACTAGAATCAATCAGAATCTGTTCAGCAGTGCCGTATGAATACGTAACAGAAATCTGTTATATTTTGACCTAGTTTAATCTATAATATTAGTATAAATTTGGTACCGTATGTGTTGATGTGATGGCTTCGACATCTTTCCCGTTGAACTTGTTCGCGCGGTATACAGCAGTCTTGTCCCAGTCGGTCCAGTACACCCAGTCCTCAAACGTGGTAATAGAAAACGGATGCCGCAAGAAGTCCGTAGAATAGAGAATAACCCGCCGAGCCCCACCGTCGTAGTTGCACGAGGAAATTGTGTTCAATTTTGCATCGACCTGAGATTTAATTTGACTTATAAATAGAAAGAAACTCTTCTCAGGTCACCTATAGCACAATGCCGCAGTGAAATGCAAAACTGGTTTTCAATGAGAGTCTTAAACGAGTGATATCGCGACCGTGACTATAATTACATCTATCATTTACTGCTACATCTAAATTATATCTATTATGAATATATTATATACATTAATGAATTTATAGAAACCCAGCTACATTAATTAATTATTCTTATCGATTAGTTAGAAAATAATTCGTTATACTACCCAATACAATACACGCGGCCTAACAAAAACATCGAACCAATAAAATAATAATAAAACAAGTTCACGTTGAGGTTTTATGCACTGCTAGAAGAAAAATATCACCCCTGACTGACTTTTTTCCATATTATATTTATCCTCAGACTGTGAATGGACGCGAAAACGAATCAGCGAATCGAAAGAGATCAGCTCATCTACAATAGAATAGCTGTCAGTCACTGACAGCAGCTTATATGAAAATTGTCTCAACCAGGGAAGTATCACATTCTTACAGAACCTTAAAGAATAAGCAAAGCTATTTTGCAGCATTTCATATAATGAGTGAGATATCCGAGAGCCAAAAGGGGTGGAGTTGGAAACCCAATTTAAATAGCTGTAAATGTTTCTTTTTGACACAGTAATTTACTAGTTTTACAGCCAGCGATGAAACCTAAGATCTTTGTTAATGTGGCAATTATTTAAATAATATAAAAATTGCACATTGGTATTAACTAAAATTGTCTAATAATTGATATAGAATTACGCCAATCTAAAAACTAAATTTATACCAAGGTTTTCGCTATCACAAATCCAGACTGTAATGATAATTGCAACAAATTATCAGATACCTGTTTAATAATAATTAATGTTTCACTTAATTATGATACATGCAGTGATTATCTTTAATGAAATGCGGAAGACCGATCGATATCTCTGTATTGTGTTTGTATTTATAGCTTTATCGTTGTACAATATTAAACAGTATGGCCTGGTGGCTAGACTTATGATTTATTACAAATAGTGGTAAATTAATAGAAATCCCAATTTAAAGTACATTTTCAAACAAGTGTCTTATTTTGAAATATACTTTCAATCGAATATATAACGTTTGAATTTGATTGCAACCATTTATAACAATTTATCTATCTTGCCATACTTAGCTATTATTTATATATACTGGATCCTTGTCAATTATGGAAACTTGATCGAATCTTGAACTAGTACTTCATAAGTGAAAATTTATTATATAGTCTAATTGTAATTTGAAATTGAATGATTTTTTTGCTCTGTTAAAGAAAAAGTCGTTAAACTATATGAATATTGTTTTTGATGATATTATAAATCTTTCTAAACTTATTACATTTTAGAGGTTTTCTGCATCAACTATTTGCCAATAAAATTTATAAATAATTAATAACTTCAAATACTAAATACCATGTTTCTAACAATCTCCAATAAAGAAAACTGCTATATAGACTTTATTTAGAGAATAGTACGACAGAGTCGACAGAATAGTATAGTAATAAGTGTTTAAGAAAAGTTTTACGATACATGATTCAAGACTGCTTTTTTTAATACTAATTAGATATTGGTGTATACGTATATGTTTAGAGATGTCAATAATTTACAAATATCACTAAATATTGTTGTGATATGTCATCAAGGTCCAATCGTCCGTTTGGTTTGTAAAATTTATTTCAATATTGTCATAGATTAATTACAATCGGTTCAAAAAAACCAATAGGCAAAAAAAGTTTAACTATAAGCGAAATATATAACTAAATGTCTTACCCAATAAACACGTTTGCGAACAAGATCTAACGTAAGACCGTTGGGCCACTTCACGTCGTACGATACGATAGTCTGTCTATGTGAACCATCCATACCAGCACGCTCGATTTTCGGTATTTGACCCCAATCGGTCCAGTACATCCATCTGTGAAGGGTTAAAAATGAATAAAATTACATTATTTATAATAATTTACAGTATATATTTCGAGAGATACCATCGAGGGGATTGGGTCAGCAGCTTTATAATACGCTATTAACAAAGACGTTAAGTAAAGTTAGATGCTGCAACTATTATTGGTGAATAAATCATCTTAAACTGTGTTATCACATTCCATCAGGTAGCTTATACTATAATAGAAAGGACTGCGATTTCGTGATCTTCGAAATTGGTAATACAATGTTGGCAGTATTATATAGAGATGTCAGAGTTTATTATTTATGACATGATAACGTCTTCTTAATCCATGAATGTCGGCTACATGCACGAAAAAGCCTAACTGATTATCATTTTCCGCTTGAGCCGAGCGATTGAGAGGCGTGATCGGTCTAATTTCATTGATTATTATAACAACAATTTCTCATTAATGTTTTCTTACGCCGTTGTCACGTAAAACTATCGTCCTTAAACCGATTTTACATACAACAAATTAGTTTATGGGTTTTATATATTTTTCTACAATACTTTTAAAAATAGACAAAGTAATTTGATCTTTTAGGTTAATACTGTTATTGTCAAATATTTCTCTTAACAATAGAAAGATAAAATAGTTCAAAAATGTGTCATGCACTGGATAACAGTGCACCTTCACAGACAAATTTATCTTTATTACACAGCACGGACCATTTTACATAACCTACCCGTCAAGAGGGTTTAAGGCAATCGCGCGTGGTTCTTCCAATTTGTCCCGAATTAAGATCTTCCTCATGTTGCCTTGTAGATCTGATAGTTCGATGTGATTCTTGCCAGTATCAGTCCAATACAAATGGTTATAGATCCAATCTACAGCGAGTCCATCAGAAGTGATGAGCTGATCGCCTATGACGACTGTCCGTTGACTGCCTTCGTCAATGGGCGCCCTGTAAATAATAAAACAATAATTTGAACAATGCTGTAATAGTGTTCAATAAGCATAAGGGAGAGTGCGAGAATACACTTTATTGAACACGACAAACAATAATGTGGCGGAGTGCAGTAGTCTGTGATCGATCGATAGAACGCTGGCGCCATCTATCGATCGGCGTGTGACAATCCGGGGCGCGTCTCTCTAGTAGCCATTTATATAAGTCGAAACTAATCTTCTTTAGTTAAGAAGAAAAGTTATTTAAGCTCAATTAAAAGCTAATAGATGATATTGTGCTAGTTGATGATGATACTGTCCCATTATTTGAAGAAAATTCAATAGGAGTTGGAAAATATTCGCCCTCTAAGACTATGGAATTCACATTTTCGAGTGCGAGTCAATATAATTCTATATGCAGCAATGGGACTTATGATATCACAAATGTCTATCGGTATAAAGGTCAGGTTATGTTGTAAAACTAAAACTATTAACCAAACTCTTATGAGTTTTTGGTTATTTACACATTTCCAAAACTTAAAGTCCGGTTTAAAGTTTTATTTGACTCAAAAAACAAGGGTTTGCTATTCCCTTGCAGCTCGAATATTTTAAACTTGTTTTAACTTAAAAATTAAAATGATGAATATAAAGCAAACTTACTTATAAATTTTCTCCTCTATGACGTCACTCCAAAAGATCATGCCTGTTCTGAATACGTAATCCAAAGCGGTAGCTGATTTAGTGTCATTTACAATGGCTACCATTTCATGATGGTCGAGACTGATTTTTCTGATGTCGAACCGTCTAGCAAATAGTAGTGAAGGATGACCCTCGGTTGCCTTACAGCGAGTCCTGTCCCTTGGATCTCTCGCATAACCGGAATGACACTCGCATTTAAAAGTACCTTTTTCATTAATACAAATTTGCGAACAAGCACCCGGATCTAAGCATTCATCGATATCTGAAAAAATAAAATTATTATAAGACTTAGCTGAAGCACTTGTGGTAACTGTCGAAGTTACAAATTGGTTTTTAATTAATGCTCTTTCAATGATCAAAACAGTATCAAAAGCTTTTATCTATTTACAATTATTAAAGTTATGTCCATTAACCTGCTTTAAAGATTCTTATAACTAACTGAGAATTACGCAACATCAAATGCACTTCATATCAAACATAAGTAAGTACAGTGCAAAAGATAATTTTATCACTTATTGGAAAACTCAAAGATTATCAACCAATAATACTAGTGTAGATGTTGCCATATAACGTTAAATAATAATCCACCACTTCCGCTTTACGTCGTTCACATTCTCAAATCTACTCATTTGATTGGCACTGTTAACGGCATACAATATAGCCTCTTATACGCTTTGCCAAACGGATTAGAGGCCATTCATGTTAAATACCCACCAAACCACATCGGATCAGCTTTAGGATCCAATAATGTTAATTTCAGCCAAAGCAGAAACGTAGCGAATAATCTAGTTCAAAGCGTACGTAGACCGGGGATTTGTGAAGTTAATTATATTGCACTGTATGAGGGAAAATTATAATTTCTAACAAATCTAAAATTTTTATTTCAAGTACACTTTCACAGCACTTTTATTCATGAAACTTATTTTTTGAAAATTATTTTTTTCCCAAATCTGAACGAATTAAAATAAATTATTTCAATGCAAATTATATTAATAATTCTTTGTCTATATCAATTGTCTATAGACAGTAATGCCAATAATCTTTCACCGTTTATTTTTTTGTTCCCATTATTCTTTTCATGCCTGAATATAAAAGACCTTTATTTGATCCTACTGTACAAAACCTAAATCTTATCCTTAACAACCCCCCCTCCCCCCAAAGGCGAACATTCTTTGTTTTATAGTTCGCTATGAATCTCTACTGACATATAAAATTTATTTAATATTTAAGGAATGAAATCATCTATAAAGGCAGTACATATATCAGTTTGTATTTATCGTAATTTGTTATTTACCTTCACATGTTCTGTTGTCGGTAAGCTTGTATCCCTTTTCACAATCACAGTAATATCCAACAGGTGTATCAACGCATCGTTGAGTACATCCACCATTATTTTTGGCACATTCATTTTCTCCGCATCGGTCTCTAGGTTCATCCTCGAAGTTAGGACAGTCAGTATGCTTATCGCACACTTTGGATAGTGGTATGCACATTCCACCACCGCAATCGAATTCTGTCTTCTTATCACATATTGGTTTAGGTTTTGCTGTAAAGTTAAATAGATTTTGTTTACAATTCTGTCTTTTGTATGAGGAAGAAAGTACAATTTGCTGTTGGTGGCTTCGCTGACGCAATGGTGCGAATACTAATTAGCTAGCAGACGTGCTAGGCTCGATTCCCAGAAGGCCATATTTTGGATATTGCATTTTTTAACTTGTCTCAGTCTAAGACGTGCCGCCAAACAAATTATTTACGTTTAACTTTTACCAGGTTTCCAATTCCATCTTAGACTGTATGATCACTTACCACCAGATTAGATTGCAGTCAAGTCCTAATCTCTCAGCGATAAAAAATCAGTTCTGAAAAACTTTTATAAAAAATTTTACTTATCTCACAAAAGTTCCTATCATAACTATCTCTTAGTTTTTATGTGGTTTTACGAAAAAAAGGCGGTATGTTGAAAGAGAAGGTTGTTTTCTATGTGATAAAACAGACTCATATTATAGACAAAGAAATTCCAACGAGGCAATATATAAAATCGATATTATTCTACATGAATACTTACTGCAGTTAAGCTCGTCGCTGCCATCAGGACAGTCTTTGTCTCCATTACAGTAGAATGCTCCGGGAATACAGCTATGATCTTTACATTGGAACTGGTCTAGTCGGCAAGTATTATTGCCGTGACATATTTCTACAGCCTCGTCACCACCGTCAGGGCAATCACGATCTCCATCGCAGACCCAACCCTTGTGTACGCATGTCATACGGTCTTTACACTCAAATTCTGTGGCTATGCACGGTGAAATAACTTTTGGTGCTGTGGGACATTGCTGAAATTCAAAATTATAAATCATTTATATTATTTGTATTTTCTATATTGTTCTTGTTTATTTAAATTTTTTTTTGTTTTCAGGCATTCAAAGTTTTACTTTTATTATTCCATTTGTGCTATAGTTAATTGAATGCGTATTTAACATTTTGAACCCCATTGGTATGGTCTATTTTGATATTCTCTCTAAATTTCAATTGTAAATAGAAAATTCACAATAAAACCATTTTTTTTGTAATAAACCTAATTTAAAGTTTTTATTTTTAAAAACGTAAATAGAGCAAAATAATACCAAAAAATACAAATTAAAATTAAATTAGGGTAAAAGGTATGTCCTTTATAACGTATCACACAAACAATTGTCCAAGTTTCTATTATAAGCGATGAAAATAATAATTTTGACTATCTCAGAGACCCACTATTGCGATAATTAGAGACGCGATTATGAAAAAATACGAATGATAAATAAATGACATCATAACAAAAGTGCTTTCCTGTCAACATAAAAAGAAGAAAACTTACCATTTCATCACTTCCATCGGGGCAGTCGATATCTCCGTCGCACTTCCATCTTGCTGTTACACAATGACCATCCGCACATGAAAAGTGACTATGTGCTTGACAAGTGGGCGCTGGACATTTCACTTCATCACTGCCGTCGCCGCAATCGTCGTCACCATCACAGACCCACCGTTGCTGTATACATTTGCTGTTTCCGCAAGTGAACTCATCGGATCGACAGGTTTCATCTAGATACGGAGTTTGATGATTAATAAGGTTTTAAACAATTTAAAACTACTAATGCGATTTAGTTTCTCTTGTTATATTTCCTAAAAAAGTCACAGTGATTGCATTTATCTAGACAATATTTGATACTAACATGGGGTCTACCTAACCAACATTCTAATCAATAAGTAATCCATGAAATCTCCTAAAAACAGTGATATATTTCGAATAGCAATGGGACAGCTATATATTGTATTTGATTTTAAATTTTTAACTAAATTTACCTACTAATTTGCATGTAAACATGTATACTAATTATAATAACAAAAAATTACAAGTGCGTGTGTACAAAGTACACATGTCAGAAGTGAAACTTGTTCAGCAAACTAATTTTTAAGTTTATATTTCTACAAGTCTAAAACTTTACATTTACGAGATTTAGGGGAGGGGAAGATATGTTAGGAGTTTAATTGCCAATAATATATTAACAGTGTCGAAAATGAATACAAATAATTTATTGAATTAAATGACGAATTGTAAATAAAAATTCCACATGGTTTTTGTCAATATTAGAAATTATTATTATAATTTTGTCTTTGAATTTAAAATTTAGAACAGAGAATTTATGAGATGTTTAATGAAAATTAGTATATTAAATTATTAAATGAGCAGTGGCAAGTTAAAATGTCACATTATATATTGGCAAATATTGAAACTACTTAACCTTCAGACGATTTAGCATAAAAAACGCTGCACATCTTTGTCACGCTAATCACGCGTTTTATCCGTAAAAATTTTACCCTCATGCGTCTAAAGAAGTTTCACTTTAAAAATAAATTATAATATATTAATTTTATTACTGAGTACTGACTAAGAAATAAAATATTGATCGTTAAATGTGCATTCAAATGTTTTAAATTTTAACAATCAAGATAAAACGGAGATAAAACAACGATTTATATGAATACAATGTTAATCAGAACAGGTGATTGTGTATATAAGGACAAAACAATACTGTAAATGCATATGTGTAGTACATAAAATAATATAGTATATCACTAAAATAGTAAAAAATCCTAATAAAATTATGTGTAAGGAAAAAACTAATTTCGCGGACTGTACAAACTAAAAGAGTGCAGGCGTTATTAAAGCATTCCTCGGGCAAACTTTAAGTGGCCAAGTAATGAAAGAGAAAAATAAGAATTGTCTGAGAACAGTGTAATGAGAAATTGCGAAAATGTCGCAAAACATCTTGTCTTACAATACGGTAACCTGTGACCTTCTAGATATCTAGTCAATTACACTGAAGGGAATTAATTAATATTCTATAATCTGCGTTTGAGGTACTTCCATAATTAGCTTTCCATTCAAAGGAAAGCTCTCATTTCTATTATAAGATTCCTTAGTTAAAACATTTACTTTGAGTTTTAAGCATTAGGTGATTTCAATTTAAAAATATTAATAAAATAACTATAACGTCAACGAAATAATTAATATCATTATATAAAACGCTACATTTTATAAAATAGCGATTGCATTCAGAATACTTTTGCAACAATAAGATTTTACATCGGAAATTTATTTTAAAACTTGCCATCGAGTTGGAAATTTTCTGGAATATTTTCCAGCTGGAATATGTTCCTTACGTGACAACACTGACACAGATGGTTCTGTATAAGAAAATTAAAACGGCTTGCACGGAGTATTTTTAAATTGAACTTTACTATGTAAAGCAGGTCATTTGGATTCTTATAAAATTATATAAAGGGTTATATTTAGTCTGTTTAATACATGATAGAAATAAAGGTATTTTGACGTGACTATTATACGAAAGCGTTTAGTGATATTAAATACACTAATGCTACAATTAGTATAATACAACATTGCAAAGTTAATAGACGTATTACGTTACTACGTAAAACTAGTGTTAATTATTTTCCGAGAAAGAAGTTCCAAAGAAATATAAATGCAAAAGCGACAATTTTTAGAAAAATTTCCTCTATAATAGTTATCCATACCAATTATCATATACCATGCTGTGATATATAACAAAACAGTAAACAATAAATACATAAAATATATAAACAGTACCTATAAAGTGACGAAATACTAATTAACACAACTATTGCATATGCTTATTGAATAGACTATATGCAGTGCTACCCTGGTTGAGTAGGAAAAGTTATATCACTTCGAAAGCAAACAATTTTGAACGAACGAAGTAATATGAAAAAGGGAGCAGATTTAACACCCCACATTTTAACCCTCGTATCAATACCTCCCTTTTTACAAATAGATTTCGTAATAATTTCCTGGAATATGTATATGATACTTTACTTCCGTAAGGTTGAAAAAGCTCTACATAATTTTGTAAAATGCACCCTCCAAACTTGGAGCTTATGTGTTTGGTTTTTTTAAATATAACAAATAATAAAAATATGGTCATCGCCTACGGTATCTAGCACAAATTATTTGTTAATGTTTTAAAATCTGAAGAAGACATAGGGAGTCTAATAATTGGAATTAAATGATCCTAAAACTGAACAAAAACCAGAAATAAAAACTTTAGCTAAGTAAGTTAAATATTAGGCATGCAAAAGCAAAGAGAAAAAGCCAATATGTTAAAAAATAAGCTTAGTGAGATATGAGTTAGCACGAAACAAAACATAGATGTTGCCACAATGAGAGTGGATTAGTGTGTGTAATGAAAATACCCTTACTGCATGCTTTTTCATCGGACCCATCAGAGCAATCCACGTTGTCATCACACATCCAAGTCAGAGGCACGCATTCACCTCTTTTCCCCCTGCATGTGAATTCTTCAGGACCGCACGCCTCCACTTCTGTAGATATAAGCCATGCATGATCTTCAATAAAGCGATAATGTTTATGATATGATTAATCTCCCGTGAAAATGTTTTCGTCAAAATGATATCATTCATCATCTTCATCAAAATCAACAATTACATCATGTATTATATCAATTTGAGGATCTTTTATGATCGATATTGTCATCCTTTTAAGTAAGGTATTCAATGGGTTACCCGTATGGATATTTGTCAGTTCATTTGTCTGTTTGTTCTTCTTATTTGCACACATTAATTATTATTTATTTGAGCCTAGACACATTATATATTTTACATAGTGTTGTGAAACCACGACTTGATTGCCTATCAATAGCAAATAATTACGATGAAATGTTTCGTATGTTTATCCGCACGACTAAGCTAACCAATTAATAATATTGTATATATTACACAATTAAAATATAAAATCAACAGTTGCTAAAAAATATTAGCAAAACGTCCTACTTTATAACGCATTTAATCATGAAATAATTTCAATAGAACAAAAACAAGAAATAAATTAATCTAGCGTTAATTAAATTTTACAATCCATTTCACTTTGTATTACTACAAAAAATATATACCAAAAACGTTCTAGCGAGCGAAGTAGATGACCGAGCTCTTAAAGTAAATTTTATGATCCCTCAATTTTTAATTTGACTTCCGTTTTACTCTGTTTGTGGTGGCTCTTAAAACTTAATTGCATTATTCCTTTATGGAAGTTTTTGCTGCGAAAATAGGCTTGGAGTGAGCGCTCTCGAAAAAAGATGCTGATTTTTCATCACTTGAAGAGTCTTTTCAGAGTATAGCGAAACGCGAACGTTAATAGATAGCTTACTAGTTTAGGTTGTTGAAAAGATGTTGAACTTTTTGTATAAGACCTTAATTACCCAAATGACTGATGATTGTGCCTTTGCCAGATGTTTTCATGAATTTAGATAACCCAAAGCCAATGATTACCCATGCCTTACATGCGTAGGCATTTCAACTTCTTACCACATTTGTGCTCATCTGAGCCATCAACGCAGTCAGGAGAGTCATCGCAACGCCAGGAACCCGGTATACATTGTCCATCGGCACAAACAAAACCGTGTTCGGCACAAGTGCGTTGTGTTGCTATATCATAAAATTGTAGTTCATTGGATTGTAAGTTTTTTTTAGGCAAAAGTTGCGCGACTATACAAAAAGTTTTTCCCTATAGTTTATTTTATGATTTTTTAAGACTGTACCTACAAAAATTATTATTTTTTTCATATAAAGATTGGTTTTCACGATAGTTATACTAACAAAACGACGTATAGTAATTACAGTCCTTTTATATTCCTTCTATGTACAATAGCAAATTTATACATACATTTTTTTTCATCTATGATCTTAACTGTCAAATTTATTTACTTTTAAGTGTTTTAGGTTGACCCCTTATATTGAGTCGTAACCAAAAGATTCAATTATTTACAACGACTTCGAATATTTGGACAATAAATAAGAAGTAAACTAGTAACTACGGACACTAAATCCTCTTTATTTCCACTTACACCTCACTTCTACTAAATTAACAAACTGAAGGGGCTTAAAATCATTACATCGTATTACTCAGACCGCTATTTAATGAGACTTATGGGTTAATTTATATTACGACATCGTTCATTACTATTTTGTATATAAAATTCCGTAATAAGTACACAACATACAAAAAAATAATAGAGTAAATCGAATTCCCGAAGAGTCTTCTACAAAATGCAGGTTACTACGAAAATCTCCATACTACATTTTGAGTGGACAATAAATTCAAATAAATAAAGGCCCTAACACGCTATGCGTTATTTTGAAAGCTGCATTTAACTAAGTGTCAATTTCTCGGGCGATTTATATTTATTTCTATAACATTGGTACAAAACATTGTGTCTTGGAACATATAAAAGGATTTTCCATTATGGTGGGTCGACTTACATTGGAGTTAAGTGTACAAAGTTGCGGCCGCCGGTCGAAACGACCCTTCCACTGAAATAAAACCTTAAATCCCTCAAGGTTTTTTATATGTATTGTTATTGCTGGATAAGGGAATACCAGTTTGGTAATAAAATTGATCGATACTGTGATAATATTGAAATTACATCTTGTTTACAACTGTATAATATTTCAAATATACATCGCGAACAAGATTATTAGAAATTTACTTATTTACAAAGAGTAATTACCTAAAGTGATATATTATTCTGAAAAATACTTTGCTCGGTTTAACTTGATATTGTAAATGTGATATAAAGGCAGTTTTTATTATATATTTATTAAATTATTATTCCATGAATTGAAAGGATAAGAATTTCCCCAATTCAATTATTTATTTAAGTTTACTTAAAACTTACGTAAATTTTATTGAAAATATTGGGTCACGAGCGGCAGTATTACCAATGTCTTTAAATGGAATTCTAATACTCATAACTGAAAGAAGTTAGGCAACCGAAAGGGCAAAGATTATATTATTAATCCGGGAAACTTCTGAACCGTAATTAAGATTTTAATCCACGTCGGAAGCCCCGCTAAGGACAACGTGCTACCTTAAAACTTTCGACATAAATTGCCAGATAATTGTTTTTTGGGGAATAATAAAACTCTACTGTTCTATAAAACAAACTATTAAGGAAACTTATTTATTAAGTCTAAGTTTTGTCACGAAAACACTTGAAAATCTTATGCGTGACTTCGTTTAATCTACTTTTCTTACAAAGAATGTAATATTATATTTTTCCACCAGTATATCTATTAAATAAAATGATAATGATAAAATATGTATCAAGTACAAATAACAAAAGGTCATCGAATATCTCAAATTTTCATAGGGAAAGAATGAGATTAAAAACAACAATGATTAGCATAGTAGCTTATATTAAATGTTAAATAATAGTTTTTCTATTTTATAATATCTTAGCTGTCGTGACACTTGAAGGTAGAAATAAAAACTTATTGTCAACACATACATAGCTTTAACAGATGTCATATCCTCAAGCTTTCGAAATGTAATGTGTCTTCGACATTTAAGTTTGTATTATACCAATGCCTATTCTGCTATTAGTAAGAAGTAAATTTGGATTTAATCTATGTAAATTTCATATATACATTTAAACTTACTGCAAGTACTAGGTTCTTCATCGGAGCCGTCAGAACAGTCTTTCTCGTTATCGCAACGCCATAAGTTCGGTATACAGCGTCCGGTTTTACAACGGAATTCAGTTGAGGTGCAGGTACGACTTTCTGAAAGGAAATAAAAATTAATACATTAACTTTAATATTCACTACTGGAAATCCTTCATCATTTTCGTATAATGTAAACATTTTGTGTTAATTATTTATTCAATAATAGTCACAGCGTAATGAATTAAAATTATGTAATGTTCATAGATTATTGATAAAACATTTGCTCGACCACAACCTATGCAGTTAGCGACAAAGTTTATTTGTAAAAAGTAACTGTGTTGTGCATAAAATAAAATATGGATATAATTTATCTACAAAATTTGCTTTTGAGCATGGACAAATTAAACTCATTAGACTTATAGTAATAGTTACTTAAAACATTAATAACAATCCTTTTCGATTTCAAAACGTTCACTTTATTGTAAATTTTTTATAGATGAATTTAAAAACTCGCAAAGCAGAAAGTGCACTGCGCTAGCAAAATTATATATCATGTATCCAGTTACGGGTTATTTTACAGATTATAGTATGATATTTAAAACAAATTCAAACAACCTTTGAAGATAACTAACAAGTTTGACCTGCTTTGAAAATACTAAATGAAGAGCATTTTTCACGTGATACATTATGAACATTTTAGTTTATACGTCAAAGTATACGAGATTTTAAAAGCATCTTGTTATTTTGAAAAACAGTGTTTTTTAACGTTTATTAAAAATCTCGCAGGATGCTCACGTAAGAGTCAAAGACATAAAGGAAAATATGTGTCATTTAAAAGTATATTTTAGGTAGTTTAGAGGTCGTATAGTTGCTATTTTAATAATGCTCGACACAGTTAACTTTGGTGTAGATATGACGAGTATATAGAGCCGTGGCGGTCCAATGGATAGAGACTCCTGGATTCTTATTAAGAGTCTTGAGTTCGAATAGTAGGAAGGCACCACTACGTTCTCTTTGTAAAACTGACGTGCCTTACTTTAATCAAAGTTCATTATTCTGGAATGTGTAACCTGCTAACTAGCAGTGGTGTAGTAGGTGTGTTGTTCTTCTGCGAGTGAGAAGGCTTATGCCTTGCATTTGGATGTTAATAGGTTGCTACTGATCTGACTGTGATCTGATAAAATATTTTTTATGATTTCTCGTGTTGCTTGAGAACAAAGTTGAAGTGTATTAGCCGCCTTATCTTGAAGTGATTCGCACGCACCGACGAGCAATTTGTAAGCAAAACGCACACCCTCCGAATAATATCACCCGAATGCCGGGTGCGTAGACCTTTTACAGTAACCCGTGTAATAAATTTGAGTATACCACCAGAGATTGCTATATCGTATAACGCGTTGTTTCGCAAGAAACAAGCTTAGCAGGAATTCGCGCCTTTCATCTTCAACCCTTCCCTGGGATTGTTATTTTATATGTAGGTAAAAGTTTATTATCCGACGAATATTTTGTTTCGTGCAATGTACATGTAATTTTAATATACATATGTAATTGGATAAATTTTTTCATATATTATGTATATATACTTCCTATACTACCACTAGCAAACAATAACCTACACCTAAAGTAAAAATTTCTGATTGGATAAATAGTCAAGCAATTGAAAATTTACGAAATTTTAGTTAAGGACATAGCAGACTAAGAAAGATCAAGAACAAAAAGTGCCTCGTTAAAATTTATAGGAATCACTAATAAGGCAATAAATATAAAAATAATTTTATATGCAAATTGCAGGGAAGTTATGTAGATATAAGAATTGTTTCACGTATCTTTTTTCTATGGTTAGTTGTAATTATATGAAGATAAAAATTAGGTTATTGTATGCCAGAAAAAAAAGTATACATAGTGAAGTTGTATGATGTTGCTCTTTGTATGAGCTCTTGCAGCACACAACAAAATTTAATTTGTCCTTTTAGCTCATTAAGTTTTATTCTTGTTAATTTTTTATGTAGTTATGTTTAGTTACAAATACTTGTACCTATACCGCATCTCATTAAGTACTCTCCTATGTCAAAGGGCCACTGGAAGAGATCTCTTTTGAGAGAGAGTTCATCCATTATCGTTTTATATTGATTTATCTATTTTGGTACATAAATAAATAAATAAAAACTATTTACTTCTAAATTATTAGGTTATCTTAAGAAAAGATTTTTTTATAATGAACATTATTTGGTGTGCATCATATAATCAATCTATCGAGTTTGTCAGGATTAACAATATAAAGGATACTAATAATTATTAATTTTAACTATTGTATGAAAATTATTAAAAAAATAAATAAGTAAGATTTTTATAATAAAAGGCCGATATCCAAACTAAAATATTCTTTATTTCCAGTAAACTCTTTTTGTCAATGACTCTACCACCGGTTCACACCCTACAGACTAGATGGAGAAGAATCCGGCAAGAAACTCCATAGTCTTTTACTCTTTTTTGTAGCCATGTTATATTTAATATAAATTCCAATAAAAACATCGACATCCATTACCATTAAATATAAAAACAAATAACACACAATTAAATACAATTGCACCATCAACATCAATTAAATGTAAAACAAAGAGCACACAATTATCATTATGACGCATTAAAAGTCAACAGTTTCAATTTAAAGAAATACACTTAGCTTTATATCGCAGAGCAGCCCTTTTTACTGACACACAACAACTCGTGGTTAATGTTGATACAAAACTGACTTTTAGACTAACTTTTATACATTTATACATTTGTCGTTAATGATGCCATTAGCATAAACCACCAATNATCTCATTAAGTACTCTCCTATGTCAAAGGGCCACTGGAAGAGATCTCTTTTGAGAGAGAGTTCATCCATTATCGTTTTATATTGATTTATCTATTTTGGTACATAAATAAATAAATAAAAACTATTTACTTCTAAATTATTAGGTTATCTTAAGAAAAGAATTTTTTATAATGAACATTATTTGGTGTGCATATTATAATCAATCTATCGAGTTTGTCAGGATTAACAATATAAAGGACACTAATAATTATAAATTTTAACTATTGTATGAAAATTATTAAAAAAATAAATAAGTAAGATTTTCATAATAAAAGGTCGATATCCAAACTAAAATATTCTTTACTTCCAGTAAACTCTTTTTGTCAATGACTCCACCACCGGTTCACAACCTACAGACTAGATGGAGAAGAATCCGGCAATAAAACTCCATAGTCTTTTACTCTTTTTTGTAGCTATGTTATATTTAATATAAATTCCAATAAAAAACATCGACATCCATTACCATTAAATATAAAAACAAAGAGCACACAATTATCATTATGACGTATTAAAAGTCAACAGTTTCAATTTAAAGAAATACTCTTAGCTTTATATCGCAGAGCAGCCCTTTTTACGGACACACAACAACTCGTGGTTAATGTTGATACAAAACTGACTTTTCGACTAACTTTTATACATTTATACATTTGTCGTTAATGATGCCATTAGCATAAATCACCAATGGCAGCGTATGGCGGCAAATATAATTATTTATTATCTTATTTATTAAGAAACTACCATTCCCCGTTAGTATATAATAGTTACAATTAATATAATTTAAGTAATTCTAGTCGTTTATGAAACATTGCAGGCATATTTATTTATATTTATTTACTTATTTATCACCAGACATACAGTGTTGTTCTTATAAATAATGATCGATGACTACTGAATTAGTATCAACTGTGTTTCAGTTGTCATCTCTTTCCTGATTTACAGGCAATTATAATCAACTGGATGTAGGTAAAGATAAACATTTTAAAATTTATATTAAAATGCATGCGATTGTATATGTATGGGTGTGTGAATTTGTGTGTACGTGTTTGTACCTAAATTAGATGAAAGTAGAGTTAAAACAATTATGATACATATGCATTGAACTCTTATGAAGAATGATTTTACAGAAAAACTTTTTTAATCACATTAAACAGATATCCGTTCCTCCTCACTGATAGGAGAGGGGGTTTTCAATGCATAGAACCACATACTACTCAAACTACAGTTATCCCAGGATTGCACCCGGTTTACACAAGTTCCCTCACCATGTTCTCCTCCTCCTCGCCTATAGAATTTACTGGAACTCTTCATTCTCAACAAGACGCCACGTGTTTATAAATTGGGCTGTCATGGCTCATTTTATTCACAGCAAAATTTGTCCGATTATTAGGGGGTTTCATTACAGATAACTAGACTGCCTAGTGGTTAGCATGTTCGACTACAGACATGAGGTCCTGGGTTCGAGTCCCGGGTCGGGCCAATTCAAAAATCGATATTAAGGTTTCTATTAAGATCTTCTCAGCATTTGCCCGAAGTTGGAAATTTGGCGGTGTGGATCACCCCCATGCCTCGGAGAGCACGTTAAGCCGTCGATCCTACGCCTCATCTCTCTCCGGTCGTGTCCGATTTCCGTCAAATCGAACTATGAGTGAAGGAATAGAGAATGCACTTGTGTACTATGCCTGCCAATCCGCAGTGGAGCAGCGTGGTGGGTCTATGCTCTAAAAACCCTCTCTTATATGAATGAGGAGGCCTGTGCCCTGCAGTGGGACGTAAATGGGCTGCTACTTACTTATTACATATAACTAATAGCAAGATAATGTAACTAACATTGTTGCGTTACAAAGGTCAAATATCTGAGAAATGGTAAGGAGATCAAAGCTAAACGGTTAATTAATCCCTGCAGATATAGGGTTCCATTATCGGAATAGTAAATACCTCGATTGGTCGCAATGCAGGGACGCAGTTTATTAAAGCTGACAGCGACTGAATCACTAATCGGGTTGAATCGAGACTGGAGATCACTTATTTATCGACTCAAAGTATTTAGTTTGGAGCTAAATCGTTTAGATTTTTACTGTTTTTTACTTCTTAGCTTAGTACTATAAAACTTAAAAGAACCAAACAATGTCAGATATTGCTGAATCAATAGAAAGCATAGTTGTTCCTTAAGGAAGAATCCTTTAATAGGGTAAAGGAATTTTTAATATGTAGTTTTAAATAATATGTAATAAATATGAAGTTTTTTGAAAGAGACGAATCTATGATGAATAGCAATATTTTGATAGATTGGAACAAGTGGAAGAGGTGAAAGAATTTGTATACTTGGGATCTAAATTTACAAAAGATGGAACATGTGAAAGTGATATTGAAAGGAGAGTGAATGCAGGAAATATGGTAAACGGTGCTCTGCACGCCTTTATGAATAGTCAGATGGTGTCTCAAAGAGCCAGACTGGCTGTGCATGCAGGAGTGTTGATGCCGACACTTATGTATGGTAGAGAAAGTTAGGTAGGTTATGGCAGAAGAATCACAAAAGTAAAATAAATGCGGAAGAGATGAGAGCGTTGAGAAGTATGAGTGGATTGAAACTGAGTGACAAAGTAAGAAATAGTGTGATAAGAGAACGTTGTGGTATAAAAGAAGACGTATTGACTAAAATTGAGAAAAGAATGCTAAGATAGTTTGGGCATGTAGACAGAATGAATGAAAGGAGACTGACAAAAAGGATTTGTGAGTCAAAAGTGATTGCGAAAGCTGGAAGGGGAAGACCAAGGTGAACGTTCCTGGACCAAATCCAGGACATTTTAAATAAGGGCCTGGTCAAGAGTACTCGAAACCGACGAACTTGTATGAAAGGTTTAATGAGAATGAAAGAAGCGAAGGAGATATGCAAGGATCGTGGCAAGTGGAAGGACGTTGTCACTGCCTACCCCTATGGGAATGAGGCGTGATGCTATGTATGTAGTTTTAAATATTACAAATCGAATGTGCAGATAATTAATACGTACTCAAAAAGTTATAGCGTTTGACTGTAATTAACGCATTTCATAAAAAAACTTTATTAATATGAAACTTCTGTCTATTTCGTTTTTATTAATATTGATGAATACTGGTACATCTGCTCGTACATAAATAGACGGGTTCGTGAAAATTGAAGCTATTTTTGTTACGAAAATAAAATATCAAAGGGGTGAAGTAGACGAAGTTTATATGAGAAACAATTATTTTTTTATTTCACATTTTTGACTAACAATATTAGTGTGAATAGCAAATGATTTGTTATTTTTCAAACTACTGGTTCCATATGTTTGTTAGAGATAGATCTTATATTAAACTTTCTTTACTAAGCACTGAAAGTAATACCAAAGAAAAAGCTTGCAACAATTATACTTAAGGGACATACGCAGAATGAAGTCGTGATCGTATAATTATTTAAATGTGATCTTAGCTATACAAAATAGTTTTGTCTGTCTTTCGATATCTCTGGAATAACTTTAGAATTAGTTACTTCATTTCGAAAGGGTTTCAAAAAACTTTCGCTGACTCATTTAATATTCGTATTGAATTCATTTTAGTTAACTCCTATCACATTTAGCGAAACAGAAATTCTTAATTTTACGTTGAAGATAAATCGAGGGCTAACTGGCATGGTATAATAGATATCAGGCGATAAGATTCCACCTTTTAGCTACCCTTGCGATAAGCTCCTTCTTTTCGTTAGATGTCTTTCCGTCGGATAAAATCACTTTGACATGAAATAGCAGCGAAAATTCGTTCGATGAAATTGCTCGAGGCTACAATTCGAAATAACCAGTGATGTTATTATCCACTCTGCTCCTTTAAGATTGTCTGTCATATCAATGTTGCCAGTTATAAGCTAGTTTCATGAACAATTATGTTTTATTTGAGACCACTTTCAAAAATTTTTGCCTCATTATTTTTTACTGAGCGATATAGGCTATATTACATTCTAAAAATGCATTAATGTAACCCAAGGTGTCAACTAAAATATCTACCATCGCGTGCGCTGCGCAAACTATTGATAGATAGAACAAAAAAACTATAGAACGTATTAATGTCTACACAAAAGTCCGTGATACCATATGTCCAACTATTGTAGTTATGCCACTATAACGACTTTTTTCAATTTAAAAGTTAATAATAGTGCCAACAATAATCAAACCCTGTTATTAATACCTTTGTTCTAGTCCTTATCCTATTATTAATAATTTATTAAAGACCGTTTCAATACATGTAAAATATTTTTTAAATTATTATAATCGGACATTCCATTCAAAAGATATAACAAATTTAAAAATGACACTAAACAAAACTACGTCAAATGTTGTGAATAGAGAAGTTCTGAGACAATAAAGTATTTCAAATAAATCTCTTCTCTAACATTATAGAATAAAGCTTTTTGAATTAAAATTACCGATCCGATTTCAAAAATTCTTTCAGTACCTGTAGAGTATTTTTAAATTCACTAATGTTGGACATTCTATGTAAATGATGTTACGAATTGAAAAATGTATTAGTTACACATGTATTCGTTGTAAAGTAAAATCTCTACATAAAAATCCCAAAAACGAAGTGAAATAAAACTTTTATGTTAACAAAAGTAAATCTATTGCCCGACTTTCCACTGTCATGAAAGCGGCGTTGCTAGTAAATAACAAAAGTCGTAGATTGAGATATTACAGAGCACAAATGTATGCAAAGATAAAATTAATGGACTGTCTATTATTTTTCTAATTGTAGTAATTCATTAAAAAATATTTGGGACTACTAGTACATAATAGACCCAATGGTGTTTGGTAATCTTACAAGAACATCATTTCCAAATCCAGGCTTTTTTTATGAGTTTTTTTGACAGAAAAAACAAAACCTGTGTTATATATACATTACAAAAAGCCAAAGCGTTGTGGTCTCATTTGAAGTTTAATCAATTTTAATATCAAGACTACCTACATTAGATTTACCTGTAAACATCTCATAAACTGGAATTTTAATCTTTTTGTAAGTAAAATAACAGAGCGCGCTCTTTATAAATTTGCATTCAAGGCAAACCCAATAAGTTTTGTTTTAATTTTAAATTAGTATTTCAATGACTTAGTAACATAGTGATTTATTAGTACGACCATAGTTGTAATATATCAACAGGTGCAAAAATAAATTAAGAATTTGAGAACTAATGAGCGATAAATTTTATTTATGAGCAGCCTTTCGAATTATTTCGATATTATTGCATTTACGGGCTTTTTTGACGAAGTAAGTCAAATGATGCAAGCTTTTGCTTTGCCAGTTGCGATTTTATGTTCGATTCCCGTGTAACAAGTTGCAATGCTGCCTTTTTATCAGTTTTGCTTTTTTATACCTTAACAGAAAAAAACTCAGCCAAATTTGAAGCATTACCACTAAGAAATGGTTATTTATCTTCTACCATTTTAGCGTGTTCCTCTCTAAGCCTTTGTAAGCACATACAATGAAGTGAATCATAGTCAAGAGCACTACACTTGTACGCTAATAATGTTACACCTAAATATTACATCAACATATGCATTCATAAGTATACACTCCCACATACGACGGAAATTAAAGATAAGTTTAACATACCAGTATGTTTACTACTATGAAAAGGAAGTCCATTCAACGCTTTTACAACAAAAAATAAACTGTAAACATTATTTACTTATGTAATCATCTGCAACATTTCTTGGATTTCATAATTAATTATGTTTATGATAACTACTGTATAAATTAATATTAATTTGAAAAACCTCTCAACAAATAATTAGACATATCTTGTTACGACGAAGTTTTTCGTTTTAATGTGATTTTAAAATGAATGTCGAAAAGAGCCACGACAAAATATAATTAAACATCAATATCGTCATATTGATGTTTGTCAAGTTTAATTCACTTTCGGTACATGTGATTAGATGAGTTCTGTCTGTTTTATTAAATCTATTGATTTAGTATAAATCGTAGAGTTAGATCGGATATACTTAATCTATAGTGCTACTGTACTGCTGTCGTACGACCAGACACCTGAAGTGAAAACGTATTGATGTAGTAACAAGTAATTCAGTATAACATTGACATCCCTTGGACACAGGCCTTACTCCAGGAGAAAGAGTTTTCAGAGCATAGACCGACTACCCTGCTCCAAGGTTGGCAGGCTACACATACCCCAGAAGGACATTCCGGGATATGCAGGTTTCCTCACGATGTATTAATTTAAAGAAAGGTTTTTTATGCTGTTGAATAAAAAGCTCATGTGAGGCTACAATGTTTTATAGTTTCATTATTTCTAAGTATTACTATGTATTAATTCAAATTCAAAAATTGTTAATTCAATAAGGCCTTGTTTTTACATATATATGTGAAGCTAAACTACAAATCCACCAAGATACAGCATATTAAGATTAAATAAGGAATATTTTAGCAATGATAAACAGTGACAATCCATCTTTTGTTATAAAGAAAGGATTACAATGTACTTGTCATCTATATATATAAAAGAGATATCCAGGTATCTATGGACTCATCACGATATCTCTAGAACCATAAGGCCGTAGGTACTTGAAGTTTGGTTGGATTATTTCTTTTGACGGGTGGAGGTCAGCTAAGAACGGATTTTTACGAAATTCCACTCGCAAGGAGGGTTACAGGGGTGTAAACTATTGACTCATCACATAGGGCGTTGAGACTTGAAATTTGATGGGAATTTTCCTTTTGCCGAGTAGAGGTCAGCTAAGAATGGATTTTACGAAATTGATTGAAATTTGGTACAGCGATAAACTAGAGCATGAAAAAGGACTACAAGCTCTGCAGTAATACACAGCAAATAACTCATTGAAATATTTATACGTATAATTTTTATTTGTAAAGCAATTTGCCTAAATTAATGAAAATACTACCCATTCAAACCTATGAAAAAAACATTCAACGTAGACGAAGTCGCGGGTTCAGCTTGTAAGTATATATAACCTGCATCACCTGTTTTATAAATAAATAAGCAAACATTTAAATATAAACGAAGTAGTTTCAACCATCTTAGATCGTTGAGAAAACCTCGTTTGGTACAAGAGAAGCAAGTATTAGACTAAATTGTCCCCAGGATGACAGTAGCGTCGAAGTGCCGAGAAATTGTATTAACATCGCATCCTCGCAAGGCAATGGCGATGAGTGCATTCGTTACTGACATAACTGCCAGCTTTGAAGTGCAATTTGGTATTGCCGCAGAACTCTCTCGAATATTTGGTAGCTGGTATGGAGTTAAAGTACTTCATAAGTTGAAATTGTTTGCCATAACTATTAATTTGTGCTACGGACAGCATTGACTGTTTTGTTTTGTTTGTACATATGTTCCAGTGTAAAGCAATTAAAGTTGCAATTGAAGCTGAAATGTTAGTTTAGATGAAATTTCAACACATGTTATATATACACTTTGCAAATGTGAAGCTTTTTGTTTTACCAGCAAATATGACTATGCCTCATTGCTTTTTATCTGTTTTTAGGTTTCAACGCAGGGTCTACCATGTAGTACCCGATCCCATGGGCATGTGAGGAAATCCCTAAGTGAAGATCTGGTGTGATGAGTATGTGATTTACAACCATCTTCATATTACTACCTTTTCAATGAAACTGATTTAGGACACATCGCTGATAAGCTCATTATTCTATTTTTTTTTCTGGCACTAAATTAGTGTAGATTTCGCAGGTTTATGGTATACTGTTAGTAGATTAAGCAATGTGTTTTATAATAAATTTAAATAAGATTGCAACCTATTACTACACTACTGTATTACAGTTTTATTTATTTATTTATTTAGGATAACTAACAAATGTCACATTTACACATAAAAATAAAATACAAATTAATTAAACAGAGTCGTGGTCAATGTACATTATAGTAACAGTTATCACAGCATGCATAAATTTTTAATCAGTTACAATGTATATTAAATCCAACATATAAATTGCCAAAAATATATGCCTTTTATAACGTAATAAACTATAGAAAATTCCGTAAGCAATAAAAGGTATACAACTCTCTAAATGGGATGTGGTTGGACAACGCCGAGAATTTGTGTCTGTATAAGCGAAAGCCAATGAAGTCTAAATTTACAGTATCTAAAATTACCCGAATTAAAAGTATTTTCTTTTTAGTGTCCTATTTTCAGTTCAACATTAAAACGGAAAAGCCATTATTGGATATGTCTCTTTAATGTTTTTACGGTAATACCCAAATATATGGTTTTTCTTTCAGAAAAAATACAGGACGCAAAATTTCATTTGTCACTAATAGTGACAGTTAATAAGTTTTAAATAAATAAATAAAAAATGATAGAATTTTCCACTATTAGGTCTAGAATGCTGATTATATAATATATTTATATAGCCTTTGTTAAGAGTGGTGCGAAAAACTAAGCAGCAATTTGTAACATTTATTTTTGTAGGCATTCAAATGACAATATTAAAATAAAAAAGATCCTCGACCTGTAAAAATTGGATTAGGCATAAAACATTTTAAAAATATTATAAAAATCGGTTGAGCGGTGTTGAAGTTCATCGGAAACAAAAATCGTGACACAATATTTATATGTATAAAGTTATGTTATAATTATATATTTTGTAAACTATTGTAAGACAATGAATATATGAACGTTTCGATTTACTTATACATTATCATTATAATTTTATTTACAGTTAAAATGATACTCGAAAGAAGCTACCGATTAATGATAAATTAAAAATAAAGTGTATGTTTTTCAATTCCTAGAATAAGGTGAAACTCTCTAAATATATACAATATTTAGTTTAAGTTGAAAATACTCAATATTTGATTGTGAAAAATTTTAGAGGACCAACTATTTAAAGCTCACGAAAAAACATTTCTTTCTATGGAATGAGTGTAAGAATTTTATACTAGATGGTTCAGAAATTGACTTAATTTATATATCAGTTGTCGGCTATTTTAAGTAAAAAAAAAAAACAAATGTTATTTACTTACTACGTCGCATTAAATTACCACAGTATAAAATTACTGTTACGTAATTAGTACATACATGCTACCCTATTTTCTCGGACTATAGAGTTTATGTTTATTTTGTTCCTTAAGTGCCTGTAATACAAAGTCCAGAATAATAAACTCCGAACATAGTTGGATCCTTGTTGACCTTTATTTATGTAAGTAGATGGCTTGAAGCGAGTCTATTTCGGTTATAATTTCTGTGTTACACGGTAGGTCTTTATGGAATGCCTTTAAAGAATTTCATGCTAGATGTTATAGGAATTGGCTTTTATGTCAGGTTTGTGTACTAGATCGGATGTCAGGCGTAAAACACTCCTCGACCTTTGATTACGTAACGAAATTTATCCCAATGAACAGCTGTCACCTCAATCAACAGTCGTGGCAATATTCGTTTGTCTGATCAAACGTTAGGAAGGTTATACACGCATACACTATGAAGTCACTGCTTTTTTTCTATGCCGATGAAATAAGATTATATTTACTACCTGACTCGATAGACTCAGTTCTGTCTTATCTGTGAATATTGAATTCGTGTTGGTGTAATTAATAAATAAAATAATTATTCAAACACTGTTAGTGTTTATATGTTATTGTAATTTAATCCTTACACACTCCGTAATTTTTTTTGGATATTGTATGAATAATTTTGTTGGTATTTCGACATGGGAGCAAGCGATTTGACTGCGCGATTTATTTGTCGACATATTATACGTCAATTATTTATTTCCCGGGCGCATTCTATCAATCGCTGACAATTATTCCAAACGTCAAGTTAATTTAAAAATGTTTATATTTTCTGATGTTTTATGCAACTTTCTTAAGCGTTTCATTCATATGAATCTTCTCCTAAGTATAACAAATATAAGAAGAAAAGAATAAGCAAAATCTATCCAGGCGTTTATGCATGATGCTGTGACATCGAAATTCATCTGTGTGTGCGCGCGCCTTTTTGTGTGTGTGTACATATAATAAGCCTGGAAGAATACATAAAATCGACTAGCCGATAGTACCCAATATAGGTATTGTTGTATTATGACTGCCTATTCATAATTTAACAATAAATTTATGTTTATCGCTAAGTTTAAGCAGATAAATATATAAAAGCGGTTAAGAATGTCGTAAAAGACCTTTAGTTGTGTCAAAGCGAAGAGGTGAGTTTTGTTTTAAGTTGTTTACTAGAGCCATACTTCAGTACAGAGTTTTCATCAGCATCACAATAGTAGTTTATGGTTTGAGTGTGAGAAGAATAATTATTTATATTACCTTGAAAATATAAATATTATAAATGCAACTCTCGTAGTTCTACAGTACATTTTAAATAATACGAGGAAATAACCATACGACGATCAAAAGTGATTTAAAAGCCTGCGTGTGTAAAGATTTTTTTGACTTGATTTAAATTTGATAATAATATGGACGACTGAAAACCGTATTACGCGTACACTACAGAATGGACTGCTACCATAATAATAAAGTAAAGGTCTCTAACATTGTATAATCCAATTAAAACCGTGTGTGTCTTAGCTTAACTTACTTACCCGATGAAGCATATTGGGTGGCCCTCGTGTACGTGTCGTAATCATCGTCATAAATTGTCGCCTCGATGCTCATCAAGAGGCTACAAGATGTCAGCCAAAATAACCACCACATTGTCATTGGCACTCCTTTTCACTTATATTAAACACTTATTACGGAAGCACTTTCCCCTTTCTTCATGAGAATTTAGTTCTATATAAAGCAATGGGGTTTATTATCGGCTAATAGAAAGTTGCAACTGTTTTGTACATAGGCATTCTTTAATTTATAGATAAAGGTAAACATATTATGTATTTTTTATATAAATACTTGTCATTTTTGAGTCAGACAGTAAACATTTTATAATTTTAACGCAATCATAATAATAGATTTCCTGATTCATGTCAGTTTTGCATAAGGTACCGCTCATTTACTTTATAATGAAATTACTATTACATTAGAAATAAAGAATATATTCTATATGCATATAAAAACACTCTTTTCCATCGACCAGGAGAGCAGTTTTTTATACGTTAATATAAAAACTGTTGTCACTATTTGGATATACTATCGGTGAATTGTTTTTATACTATGAATCGAAAAACATGAATTTTATGTATGATTGTTTACTCTCTCAATACTGGATATCAAATTTTGAATTTATTGATAAAATAATTTATTATAACGTTAAGCATTTGGAGCGAAACAATAAGCACAGTAAAACGACAGGTAAGTTTGGGAATAATGAAAAATTTAACTAAAAATACTGTTTACGTATAATATTCATTCATTCATATACACGTAATTAAGATGAAAATATCATATGGTATAAATCCGTATTTTATATTCCCGTATATTGAAAATAAAACTACATTGAGACACCAGTAGAAATTTATCTAGGCCAAGGAGAGACCACAAAAAGAAAAGTATATTTAATTAAATGATCTCACAAGTGCAAATGTGTGTCCAATTATTTCCGTAAATGCCCGTACACTGTTAATTAGGGTTATTTTGTGTTGTACGAATTAAATTACGTTAATGAAAAGGTAACTTTCATACGATCAGTCATCAAATAGGGATTAGGAGAGCAAACACTGTTAATGAGCTGTGTTACTACGTAGCTACGAGTGAATTATGAATCAGGGACATCCCAAATTAAAAGGTACCGAAACGGGATAATCCCCCGGACCTTTGGCCTTTGTAGATTTCCGAAAGGTTTGCGTAGGAAGATATTTATATCAGATTCCGTTAAACAGAAATAATTTTGTGTTATTGCTTATATTTGGAATACAATTTACTTTTCCGTAATGAATTCATATTTAAATAGGGAACAGAATTAAATAAGAAGATATAACAAACCTTTTACATTTTATACACCACACCTAGTGTCAGAGGTGTTTCTAATTTTTGTAATTTTACAAGATGTTATTTTAACGGTATATCGAATTAGCTTTGCATATCATAGATATACCCCGAGTGAAGGCTTTATAGAAGTAAAATGTTAATAAATTACTAAAATTTGAATGAATATAAACTTAAAAAACGGACGACTTCAAGTAAATTATTAAGATTATACTGTATCAAAATGAATCTGTCATCAAATTGTTAATACGGTTAATTAAAGTATATTTCCAATTTTGATCATTGGAATGGATATATCATGCATTGATAATTAAATTTTAGTGATAATAAACAGCTTTTTGCGTGGCTTAAATGATTTAACTGTAATTGTTTCGCACATATCAGATTAATCATTTTTGTTAAATATCGGTAATGATTAAAGTCGAGCTTTAATTCGAGACACAAAGCAATACAATTTTTAGATAACTTAGGCCAGGAAGTAAAGTTCAGTGCAGAATGCGATAGTTCATTTCCTTATAATTCAAACTTACATTAACAGCATAATTTCTTGAAACAACTAAAAAAATTCTAAAGTATGTATATTCACACGTACACTACCATTTTTTATCTCCTTTAATAACAACTTAAAACAAAGACACGAATTAGAAAAATCTAGTCTTGTCGTGTGTAACTGAAATACTTAAAGTTATTATATATAAAAGAGTGTCCACATCAGAGTAGGTTACCTAAAACGCATATTCAAAAATTAATTAATGACTTATTAATTCCGCATTTTATATAATTGAGATGGTTAAAGGATTAACTTAATTTTTTTATAAAACCAAACCGGTGTACAAATCTAAGGTTCACCAACATTCTTAACCTAAAAGCAAAGTGACGAATTAGAAGCAGTAGTTAGAACACATACAAAATTAGCCAAATAAGACAAATATCTTACTCTTATTTAGTTGTCGTAAATATCTCTATCTGAAGAACGAATGAAATTTCCTCGTATCTAATCCTCAAGTTAAGGATGAAGTGTGTGCTCAGAACAAGTACAACTTTAAAACAAAGGTAAAGTTTGAACTTACAATCATTCGGAATTTCCTCCATCAATAATTGACGTTAACCTACAAATTACATAGGAAATAATATCAGGCAATAATAGTATTTGACGATTCAAAAGTATATAGGCCTTCAATAAAGAACTTTTAGTATCTTAGTGTCAGGCTCTTCTGGTGAGAAGTGATTTAACTAGAAATTGGTTAATTAAAATAGGTGTCTATGCAATGCAGTGTGCATTGCATATACACCTATATTATGGCGGCATCCTTTTGCTTGGTATGTCATTTAACTACTTTTAAAATATTATTTTGTAACATCAGATAACCTGTTCAAATTATGTGAAAAAAATGGATCGTCTTACTATCCTTCTAACCGGCGGCTAGCTTAAACATTCCATGTTATCAATTTGAATTTGAAAACACGTCTCTTTGACCATTTAGGCAAACTTGCAGCTTACAATTGGGCGTTGTACAATTGTTTGACAAAATTAATTTATTACAATATACAAATATCAAAAGTCATCTTCTAAAAGTTTAAAAATATTTGAATATGAACTAATTAAAAAGTATTTTATTAGCGTTTGAAAAATTGAACAAGATATATAAAGTGAGTGTAAACTAATAGATGGAGATGAAAAAGAAAACTTTCATAACGATTAATTTCAATTACTAAGAATTGAAAAAGACGGTGCGTTGAATTGAAATTGTATACTAATTTTCAGTTAAACGATTTTGAATAGCAAGTTTTTGAGAGTTAAGCTGAAAAACTTGTTTCGAAAAGTAAGTATTTCCTTTGCCGTTAAATGAACAAAGTTTCAACGGAGACTGATATCGATCAGATGTGTTGTTGGGATACAACATTTTGTACGTAAGAGAGGAAATAATCGGACTTGAATACGACGCAAAAATCCAGACAACATTAAAATCGTTGAGTTGTTAGAGATATTTAAATATCGACTTAGACCCGTAACTTTGTTTTACTGTTAAAAGGCGCTTGAATGTGTTATCAACGGATCGTAAATGATGATACAATTTACGATTGTAAGGACCTCTTAAGCGGCAATTTACATCTTAATTATTCGTACACAGTATCCTACAAGAAAGCAATTTTTTTTGCGGGTAGAGTTGCAAGTAAATAATACAATATTCTAAGTTTTCCCTGTTGGGAATCAAACTCCGGCCCCTGTTAGAGAAGTGAGAATTGTTGTAACGTTATCAAATTAGTATTCCGGGACTTTAAAATACATACTTATGGCCCAGAAAGATTCTTGATCTAATTCACAGTAGATTTTAATACCTAAGGTTCAATCAATCAATTTCTTATATTTATTCATATAGATGTTGTTGTAGATTTAAAATAAAACTTTATTGTTATATCATAAAGTGATTAAATATGAATACAAAACAAAATGTTATTATTCAAATACTGTTACGAAATTACATTTACAAGTACTCACTACTATAATAATAACCCTTTGTCGCTTATTATTAGATCTTAATCAATAGCGTTAAATAATTATATTGAAAGATACGATTTTATATGGATTTAATCCTCTCAAAGGGAACCTCCACTTGTTCGTGTTATTAAAGATTCTATTAATGATAAAATTGCGTGTCTACAAGTTATATTCTACCGTATACTTTTATTTGCAATAAGCATTTGTGATATTGATATTGCCTTAGAATATAATAATTCTAACAAAAAACATAATTTTGGTAATAGAAGTACTCTGAATACATTTAGGTATATTTTGTACAATCATTTATACATATATACAAGGTATTAGGAGACCGCTATCGAAAACGAGGACAGACGATACTACTAATGACATCTTTGGTCATGGGACGGCAAAAATCGAAACTTATTAAAAAAAAATCATATTTTTAAAACGTTTTATTAGCATTATTTACGCTACATCATGTAAATGCTAAATGAAACGATAGCTTCATAAAAAATACATTACTTCACTAAAAAAACTGCAATTAAACATGAAATCATGAGGTGCTCAAACGCACGGGTCACAGAACTGATCAAAGAGCGCGCCGCGCCCGTGCGTTTGTTGATGATTTTATAATATATAATAAAATTGTTTGTATATACGTCCTTTATAGAGTTTCTTTTATTAGAAAGACAATAATGCGATGATTGTTTTAGACTACTTATTTTATTCAAAATTGACTTGAAATTACTACTAGTAGACTCCTTTCCCAATCCTGGTCTCTAAATACGGATTTATTCATATATCAACGGGATTAGGAATTACGCAGGTGAAACTACGAGCTCGTAGGAAGTAAAAAAATTGCCTTGATAACTTAACTCACCGGCCCTGGAATAGAGTTCAAAATGATTCGTTAAATTTTGTCTTTAATAAAACCCCTAAGAAATGTTGCTTGAAGCAAATTAAAATATTACCAAATAATTATTGTTTTTTTAGTTACATTTCGTATAAATAGGTTTTTGTAATTAGTTATAAAAAGGAGAATATTAAAATTATATTGTGTAACATTGGAACATGTAATAGTTGATTCGTAGATAATATTAATAGTACGAAATGACATATTATATTAGTAAAGTATATTTTTAACTTAATTATTGCAAATGATTTGAATTTCTTGTCTAATATGAAATTACGTTTATTGATTATATAAACGTTATCATTAGACCTCTCATGCTTTAATTACATTATTTTGGGGAAATGAATTTAACAAATACCTCAATAATTGCGTAAGGTAATTTAATTTGTAAATGATTGCAATCGATGCTGACAAAGCTATTGTTTCAATTTTTACATTTACATTGTTGTACATTTTTGCTGTATATATTTTGTCGTTATTGTTTTAAAGTCCAATATAACTTCGTTTCCCTTTAGTCTTAATGGTACGCGGCTATAATTAATACCCTCTGTCAATTTCACACCCATCACTCTTCCCACGGCCACACCCAATTTGCTGTAAATTTCCAATTGAATAGAATCAAGACGGGACTTGAAAACCGCGATATCTTAACATAATTCGCTAAAACGTTCCGAATGGAAATTATATAATATTCATGTAAAATGGGCCAGTCTTTAAATGGTGCGAAAATGGACGTTAAAATACGCAGTTCCAATAATACATTTTATATAGGAAATATAAGAATAAGTATTATATTTTTAAGTATTCTTAAATTTAAAAAAATCTCGGTATTTAAATATTTGATGTCGCCAACCTTCTTGAGGATGTTGGGTTTAATTGGTAAATAATTTTGAAATAGATTTTTTTGGAACATTTCAACAATGAATTGCCATGGAATATTGGTCGCTATGATAATGATGTTTTTTTTATTGCTGACAGATTAGCGCTTGATCTCACCTGATGGTAAGTGATGATAAAGTCTAAGATGAAATCGCGCTAATCTGTTAAGAGGCGATATACCCCTTACGGTTTCTACACAGCATCGTACCGGAACAAAAAATCTCTTTGTTTGGCGGTACGTTTTTGCTAGTAGGGTGGTAACTAGCCGGCCGAAGCCTCCCACCAATGCAGACTCAGACAAATTAGAAAATACAATTTCCTAAATTCGTCATACCGGGGATCAAACCCGTGACCTCCGCTAGCAAAGCGAATACTCGCACTAAAACAAATAATAAGCTTATGTCATAGGAAACTAAATCTTATCCCGAATTTCCTTCTTGACGGAAAATTTTGGATTTAAATAATATTGGACTAATACTGCTAATAATTAGGAACTGCTAAATTAAAAGAATTTCTTTAATGTATAAGACTTATTTTAGCGGACTTTGACACTTTCCTCACTTCGTACAAACTCACGGGAAAGAAAAAAAGGTGGCAGATTTAGATCACACAAAGGTAATTAGTATAATAACTTTTAGAGTCTCTCACTAATTTGCAGGTTAAGTATTACTATTCTCAGATTCTTCATTATTATGTTTCTCTACGTGATCGAATCAGAAATGAAGAGATCCGTAGTAGAACCAGAGTCACCGACATAGTCCTGCGAATCGCGAACCTGAAGTGGCAATGGGCAGGGCACATAGTCCGAAGGACCGATGGACGTTGGGGGCCAAAGGTGCTGGAGTGGCGACCCCGCACCGGACGGCGCAGTGTAGGGAGACCCCCCACAAGGTGGACCGACGACATAAAGAGGGTCGCCGGTAGCCGCTGGAGCCAGGCGGCGCAAGATCGGGCCTTGTGGACGTCATTACGTGAGACCTATGTCCAGCAGTGGACGTCCATCGGTTGAAGCGACGACGACGATGTTACATACTTTGAATGACTTAAAACACAATACAAACTCAGAACTGCCACTAGGCGAATATTCCTTCATTCTCCTGTGCTACCTTTCTTATTGAAAGTTGAAAGTGCACAAAGAAGTAGTTACTGACATGTGTTAGTATTACATAACGAGGATGATGTTGCAAAAAAAATACTTGTGCAAAAATATGTTAGTAGGTTGTAATGTGATATAAAATCGTTTCATAAGTTCGAAATATTATTCATCTACAGTACAGTAAAATTAGTACTCCCTGTGGTCTGAAAAGAGAGCTATTTTTACTTAAAAAGTTCTAACAGATTAAACCGGAACGTGTTTATTTAGGTATTATACTCAATTGAGAACCTATGGTATAAAAGAGTATTTAACAGTCAATTAAGGTCGGTTTTTATGCAATATACAAAAGATAACAATAGAATCCCAATTTATATTAATATATCTAACACCTCCTGACACGTACATGATGCGTCAAGGTTCTCTTAAAGGCTTATCCTGGGATTCTATAAATTACATCATCATTTGCATATTAAAAGGTCTTTCATATCTGTATTTGCTTGGTTTTTTTATATTCACATTCCTCACTTTAGTGAATACAAAGACAAGCCCAAACAAAACGTTTAAGTATAATAAAAAAAAATCTTTTTAAAAATCACACTATTGAATGTAGATCGTTCATACAAGTTCAACAAACATAACCTTATACGTTATAAATTGGGGCAAACCTAATCGGAATATATTGTAAGCAAAATGCATGATATGGTTTGAAATTTAAAAGCGATGCGAGAGAGAATTATATCAAGGTTAAATAATTAGGGCAATAACAACATTATAAAAATTAGAGCATGAGCAAAACATTTAACAAAAAATTAAGTTGATAAAAAATACGTCAACGAATTAACGAAAAATATGGGTTGTTAATTCATATTTATTGCAACATCGCAATAGATCATAGGGCATTGTGTTGTTTTCATTCATTTAACACTTTAAGGTATGTATTCATTACACATGGTTTTAATATTAATGAAGTTCAAAAGTCATTGTCGTTTGAAATTGTATAATTCTCATATATAAGCAATTATAACACATCGTTTAGTGTTTGTAATTGTGAACAAGAAAATATTCCAAAGGCTATTCGAAATAATACAATCGATTTTAAACAATACTCGACAAAAGTTTACAAATGGATTGTACGAATTTTAAAGTTAAAACATGGATACGAATGAAAATCTTGCAACAAATATAGTATTTTAGTAGACTAATGTTTATATTTCAAGTTTTGAAAGGCAAACGAAAACATTAAAAGATAAATAAGGTATTAACATCTTTCAAGAAGTAGCAAAAATCCACTTCCTCTGTGGTGGTATGAATAAATGATTTTCTCCTTCACTTTCTGTTTCTCTATTAATATAGAGTAATTGTAATTTATAGGTATATTTCGTATTGTGATTAAAAAAGGGCAATGGTACAGGATAATTAATACTATATGATCTATACTCAAACCCAAATATAAATAATTTCATAAAAATCGGTAAAGCCGATCAAAGGAGTATATTGGAAGTATAGCATTAATATTTATAAGCATATAGTATAAAACTGTTGACATTTAATACAGATACTATACTTTTCTTTCAAGTAATATGTATAGATGTTTGGTAATGTTGAACAATAAATGGTTCTCACCTCGAAACTCAAATATCCAACAGAATTTGACAGTGCTAATGATAGTTGTATTTTCTTGAACACAAAACAACTAAAAACTACAATGTCTTCGCAAACTGGCAATTTCGTATTGCAAGAAAACGACCAATGTTTTGTAAAGTGCTGTCTGTCTGCTTTCGAACAATGAGATAGACTATTCTTGTGATTGTTTGCGGTTTAAGCAAGAGCTACGGAATGAACAATTTATCACCCGATTTTAGAGTACCACGAACTTAATCTGTAATTACAATAGTATTTATATAATTCGGTTTCGGATTCGGGACGCCACTGGGCCATAAAATATATTTGCCTCGTTTATGGTTCAGGCTTCACAGAAAAAATTGTAATAAATGTATTTAACGAATACCTTGTTACCATTTGAACAGATAAAAAAGTCGGAGTGTTTTTTTTTTGCTATTTCAAATTAACAGCTTTAATATACGCTATTTATATCAAAGAATAAATATTGAAATTGTTGTGTCTTTCTACATTATTGTACTGGATAATCTTTCAAACAGTTGGAGCAATTTTGTCGAAACTTACGCTGGCAGATAGCTGGTGTTGTAAAATGTAGCTTAGGTTACTCGTGTATTTATCTAAAAAGGGCATACGGAATTACACGGGTAATATCACGGGGCACAGCTTGTCTCTTAATAAATGTAAAAATGGTTGGTTATATGAATCCTTATTTAAAAACATGTGTTCGTTGACGGTAATGAATGTTACAAGTTGAGCAAATAAATTATCACGAGGACGATGTAAAAACAATATAGTATTATGTAATGTGTATGTCGTTAATACTCGTTGTTAACTCAATGATACTCGCAATATGTACATGTTTATGTATATTGCACTTTATATTAAGGACCCTATAACAAATGCTGTGTTTGACTAGTGAGTTATAGAAATTTATGTACGTTCTATTCGAAAACTAGGTGTTTAGGTTCAATTTTGCTGATACACATCGTTTTCCTCTATATATCCACATGCTAGTACAATAATATATCGAAATATTCCAAACACTCTTTATAAACCATAAAGCAATAACTTCACAGCAATAATTTCAAAATTAAATTAAATTCTATCAATGATATACCTTTTTCTGACAGACGAGAATTAGATGGAGATTAAAACTCGTACTTTCCAACAAAAAGAAATCTGAGCTTATATTCTGGCCGGAAAAGTTATGTTGATGTAAAAAGCAAGGTCTTGTAAACGGAACTGGCAGGAACTCGCTTCATTTGCAGAAGTCCCGGATTTGAAATCTAACAAGGAATATTAGAAAATTATATTTTTTACATTCTTTTGTACAAGAGTAATAACTCAGTACCGTAAACATTTTACTAAAAAGATACGTGATTTAGACCGATTCAGGAATTCCAAGTTTTGGTCGACTTACTTTACTTAACTTTTTTGTATAACATAAGCATGAAAAAAGTAATACAGAAACAAGACTTAAATGAACAGTACGTCTAAGAGAAACATAATCATTGTGAAATTGTGAGTACTTTAAAGAGTTAATCTCTTTAAAATGAGATTTAAAAAAAAAACTAGGCGATCTTATCACTTATTATTTCAACCAGACAACAGAGCAGATAATATAAACAGCCTATTATCTAAAACGGTAGCACAACACATACACACACACATCCATACATACTTGCATTCTCTCATCTTTCTATATTAAAAGTAATTAGATATTTAAAGTAGTAGTTTGTGTCGTAATTGGGTTCATTTAAAGAGCGGTGCCGCCTGTCACAAGTACTAGTATCTATACTTGTAGCTTACTGGGTCGGCACCGTCAGCTGTATATAGAATAAAATAAGAACCAGCTGTTAAAGAAAATAAATATTTTTTCATTTTTCTTTAAAAAGTTAAGGTAAGTAGCAGCCCATTAACATCCCGCTGCTTTAAACAGGCCTCCTCACTCATATGAGAGAGGGTTTTTAGAGCATAAACCCACCACGCTGCTCCACTGCAGATTAGCAGGAATAGTACGCAAGTGTACTCTCTATTATTTTACTCTCATAGTCCGACGTGACGGCAATTCGACACGACCGGAGAGAGATCAGGCGCAGTACCAACGGCTTAACGTGCGCTCCGAGACACGGGGGTGGATCACCCGCCAAATTTTTCCAACTTCGGCAAATATTGAGAAAATCTTAAAAGAAAACTCAATATCGATTTCAAATTGGCCCTACCCGGGTCTCGAACCCAGGACCTCGTGTCTGTAGTCGAATATGCTAACCACTAGACTATTTATGAGGCATTTTTCATTATTTTTTACTATTGTAAATTTCATCAACGGGCGATATGATCACAAAAATAACCTCGATTATTAGTTCTACTATAAAAACTTATATCGGCAAGTTAATCAACAGCAAGTAAATGAGATACCTAAACGTAAGTTGACTGAGTAATTGACATATCATTTAAGACGTAGCACAGATTCTATAGACACTCGTTTTAAAGTCTTGTGCCTGAATACGGCTGGCGTAGACGTATTAAGAAAGTTGCTGATCGTGTTGAAAACCCTGTTAGCATATTTCATCGAAGTGCTAACTCTGATACTGGTTGATAAATATATGCGCCGGTATTCTTATGATAGATCGGTACACTCGAGGGGTAAAACCCAATTTGGTGTTCTCATTTCGGCAAATTTAATATTGTGCGAAGTTGAAAGTATTACATTATCCGGAAATTTATCGTATACGTTTACTACACAATGAAATTTCAAGACCCTCACAATATAAAAAAAGAATTTTCAATGTTTAAGTTATTTCATCTTGTTTTACTAAGAAATAATAGACAAGTAACCTAACAGTGTAAACTTGTGTATTGCTGACAGGTTAGTGCTTGACTGTGGTCAGAGCTGATGTTAAATGATGATACAGTCTAAGATGGAAGCGCGCTAATCTTTTTACACAACATCGTGTCGGAACACAAATCTCTTAGTTTGGCGGTATTTCTTTGCTGGTAGGATGGTAACTAGCCACAGCCGAAGCCTCGCACCAGTCCAGACACAGGCAAACCAGAACTTCCTAATTCCTGAATTCGCCCTACCGGGGATCGAACTCGGGGCCTTTACTTGCAAAACAAGTACTCATACCACAGCGCCAGCTAGGCCGTCAAAGCTTAATATAACGAGGCACAATGTAACAAATTCTATGATTTAACGAATTATTCGAAATATCCTAACACTGTTCCTAAGATTTAAATTTACGTTTACATTACGAAATTAACAAAATCTTCTTTATATCGATTTTTTTACGTTGTTTAAACAAATCGTAATCCAACATAACCTTTACGTAAACAGAAAACCTCGTGTAACGTATACTCGTATACTCTAAGTTCCTTCAGTTTCATTATATCCCGTTAGGCCAGTTTATATACTCGTATAACTATTATTTCACTTTAAATTTTGCAAGCTAAACTCAGTAATATATATATTGAAAAAATTTTATACATTAGACTTTATAAGCTCCGGTATAGATTGTATATATGATATAAATATTTTCTTATTCAATTTATGTTTCTTTGCTTGTAAATATATAATAAGTTCTCATTTGATTTCCGCTTCAGTGACCCGGTTTCAGATAATAGAGAATATATCGAGATCACTTTATTTATTCTATCACATGCTTAGCTTTCGTTTACCTTCAATAAGATTTATTTAGAACAACATTTTAAAATTTAAAAGGTCTAATCTAAAGAATAGATATTTGTCAATGTAAACAATTTTATCAACGTAATTTTTATACACACACACATGAAAAACCAATTGAAAATTATAATTTAATAAAACCATCCTCGTGTTTCCTGCAATATCATCAACAAGATGAAGGTGCACTGACATATTAACCACTTTTAGATAGAGGAAGATTACGACAAAAATATAATACTTTCTTAAGCAGATGAATAATTTCTATTATTGAAATACATAATTATATATCGAAAATCAGTTGACTTCTAAAACGTAATTTATGTAAAATTTATTTATTCAAATACGCTTTAGCACTTGGAATCGTCAAAAGCAGTCATTGTCTTATATAATTATTAGTTATGTAAGACTATTGATATAAAATAATGTCCTGAGTAGTATCAACAACAGACTTGGAATCGTATGCGTTTTTTTATCATTATCATGATTATAATAAAATTTATTAGTAATTATTTGAAAGCTTTACACTTTAGCTTTAGTCCTTACTTTGGCTTTTAAGATTAAATTATAGATATGATGATATATATAAGCTAAAACAGCACATGCAGATAGTAATTCTGAACAATATTCATATAAAATTTTGTACGCAAGCGTACTAGGTTATTATCTGAGATAGAAACTTGCCCGAGGGTCCGGATCGAAAGCGCGGTTTTACGGTTTTTGCAGTGCGTGAGGCCGCATGCCTAAAAAGTAGAGTAGAGCGTACCTTACTGGTCTCACGTGGACGTTTATGGAAAATCCAGTATTTTTCGCATGTAAAATTTTAAATCCTAGCGCTAATCTATAAAACATTAGGGTATGGAAATCAATATCATCAATTGTATTTCACCTATCTCTTCGTAAATATTACCCTGACTTAAAACCCCTGCTTACTATTCTATCTACTTACCCAAGATTGGAATTAGAAACTTGAAATTCTTATAAAGATAATATATTTAAAAAAACAAAAAGAAATAATTTCGGATTATTCTTCTTATTTCTTTTAGCTCCCAATGTTTTAAAACGCCCTAGTCATTATTCTTTTTGTTTATGATTTGGTAAATACATAATAAAATTAAAGAGAAATTAAATTTTGTCTGGTTCTCTTCAATTGTATCTGTTAAGAAATTTGGCCGTTTCTTTTAAACTTGAAAGCTATGGGTTGGAGTATCGAACTGGAAGAATTGCAATTCGATTATGGAAAACAGGATTGAAAATCCAACTTTGTTTATTTTAAATGCCATAGTTATAACTGAGAGTTCTCCTGAAAAATGTCTATTCTCACCCGAAGCACACAGTTAGCAAAGAATATTATATTAATTTAAAAACATTTAAAACAATTCCGTGATAAAAGTGACAGGCTGATTGAAATTCCGCCAAAATATGAAGTCAAAGGAAATATTTTGTTCCATTATAACGCGGTTTGACCTGAATCAGTTAATCAAAGGAAAGGGCCACTGGCTTTCACAACCTACAGGAAGAATAGTCAAATATTTAAATTTCATCATAATTTCCGACCTACATTATTTTTATTATGTAATTACGTCTCATATTGAAAAAACTAAATTGTTTGTGAAGAAAGATAATGATAATTTATGAAGCTTACGTGATTAGCTAGAATGTTTCAAAGTCGTTTGAGTGTATGTTCAAATGATAGTTTTTTAGTACCCGTTTAAAACACGAATAACATATATGTTAACCAGAATATTCATCTTTAACTTGCCAATTGAATTTATTAACCGGGAAAGTTGCATATTATATTGCAATGAATGAAATAATTAAACTCTTTCGTGTGGAAAAATCTAATTTGAAACTAAGCAGTGTTTGATGAAAAGGCTTGGAAATTAATGTTATTGCTGTAAAGACAAAGCATATAATTAATTAATGAAGGACTAGCATCACAAAGAACAGACTTGGATAAGCGGGGAAAAGAAAGATAAACCGTCTGGCTGACGCGTGAAAAATTACAGATGGTGTCCGATTGGAAGCTGCCTTGATGTTGAGAAATGATCATGAGATGACGTTTTATAAATAGAAACGGTCGATTAAACGCTTTCAGCGGTATTGAATTTACACGATTATGATATATTTTGTACATTACTTAACGAAACATAGCTGTGCGTACAGAATTAATCTAGGATTTGTGAAGCAAGATCTCAAAATATCATATAATTGTTAACAAGACGAAACGCTTTAAAATTTTTACTCATATTTTTATCAAAATAGAATTAATAGGAATTAGGCCTCTATTTATGACATATTTTTTACATTATTTCACGAAACATCCCAGTTCGGATTTTCTTTATGGAATTTCATTAACTCTTTAACCAAATATCATACAATTTGGTGAGCAGTAAACCAGGGAGTGAAATTATTTCTTATGTTTTTATTAAAATAGGATTCGTATAAATTATGCCCTTAAAATGCAACACTTGCCTAAATAAGCTAATCGATGCCGCTAGAGTTGTTGCAGACATTTATTCATCTATGGTATAAATAAGTAATTAAAACAAATCTCTTTTTGAAATCATACATTAATTCCTTCACTCTTTGTTAAATAAGATACGTACAAATAAATACTACTATTAGTATTTATTGAAACCTGAAACCCTTTAATTAACTCTTTGTTTGACAAACGAATCATTATTTGTATTTAAGAATGTACATTTAAATATTCAACATATACATTCTTTAATAATGAATTTTTCATTAGTATAAATAATAAAACACAGCAACTTATGAATTAGAAATTAGTATTTATTAGGTGAGTATGAGTACTTTAGTCCAAAGGTGATTAACTCTTTGTTTGACAACCGAATTAATTCTAGGTAAAATTTAATGTAATTTTTTTTAACAGTCAGCTTATAAGCTCTATAATTGTAAATTTAAAATTTAGTAAAATATTTGAACACGATGCTTTAATTCTCATCACAATCTTAACAGTTGGGATATTTAGTTTAAATTGCGAGTGTTTAGAAATATATAATATTATATTTTAGCGTAAAAACACGTATGCACTTCTATTAGCCACAATAAACCAGAAACGCGAAACAATTAAAAACGATTACAACGTACGTTGGTAAATATAGGCGGACACGTAAATAAATGAGAAATGAGGGACGCGACGAAGGCGCGGTCGAACGCACCGCGAGCCAGAACGCGAATGCGGGGGCGATCCACCACCGAGTACCCAGTTTCCCTCCACCACCCATCCCCCCAAACCCCCGCCACGTCTGATAACCTGCTACTTCGGAAGTCACTAAACTCCGCCATGAATGTCACCCAGGCACCAGCAACTGACTTGTGAAAGAAAATGTGATTTTTATTGAAAAGGGGTCGACGTAACGCCAAGTTTGCTTTGTGTGAAAAAAGATGGTTTATCGTTTACTTATTACATGTTACGGAGTCAGCTCGCGTCGCGGTGTACCCGAACACCCCAGGGGCTATACTAAAAAGTCGATACACCTTTATAGGATACCGCTTCATTATTCACCTGAAGTGTGTAACAAGGAAGGCGCTGCAGTAATAAAACGAGTACTCGTTTCAGGAGTACGGATCCTGAGTTCGATTCTAAGTCTAAACTAGTGAGGGGCTTCAAATTATCCCAACGAAGACGTGCAGTTTCGCAAATAAGTAGTATTCCGGTACGATGCTGTGAAGAAACAATTATGAGTTAAATCTTTACTATTTTAGACTGTAACATTACTTACAATTACACGAGATCACATTGAAATCAATGCGTTAATTTGACCTATTAACTAATATCTATTTTAGATTTCATCTTTATGCCAGTTATGATTATGGATCTATTATTATAGCTTTAGTTATAAAAGTATTTATGCAACAAGGATTTACCACTGCACAAGAGAAATATGTTTCTATTTTTACTTATTACATGTGTTCAATGAATAATGTAGAACGGAACTTATTGTTGATGTCTAATTTAATTTTTGATGTCATCAACTAATGTTAATTCAATGAATAAGCTATTGTTGCATACGGCTAATTTTTAATATATATGCAGATGTACTACTGCTTGTGGCTCATAACACAGACAATAAAATATTAATGTAGCTATGTTATTATGTGTATATAAAAATACTTTGGTTTATAGTAAATGTTTGATACAAACCAAAGAAGAGTGTTTGGTATGTTGGTGGAGTAATCATTTACAAAAAGTACATGGAGTAAGCGTTATAAAATAATTAAGTATTAAATTTGTAGATTTTTCACAATGAATAAGCACTAATTCGAAAATCGATATAATAAAGTGAAAGCTGACAAATGGAGTATTTTTACTTTATTACATGTAAAACCTCCCAAATTTTGGGCGTTGCTACAAAATTGCATTTTGCGGATTACAGCGTTTCCGCTTTATTTCGTCGATTGAATATACCAATAAATCTCGCAATTAAAAAAAAAGACAACCGAATTAATAAAAGATATGTGTGCAAATTCTGTTTATAATCTGACAAGTAAAGCTAATTATTAAAGTAAAATTATAGCCGATTTTTTTTTCCGAACTTTTCAAAATTGTATTCCATAAAAAAATCTGAGTAACTCAATATCCTTTTCTTCAACGTAGAAAAATCTCCAGGAGCTTTTGTAAACTTCATAAATCTATATAATAAAATAAACATTAAGTGTCTGCTCTTTGAAAATGCATATAAATGTTCACAATTTTATCTGCCTTTCTGCCGATTTGTTTCAGTTAATCCACGAAACTAATTTAGTCAGTATCTTTACTTGGATGCTTATAAGGTTTTTTTTATGGCTTACAGTTGGCGCTTGACTGTGCTCTCACCTGATGGTAAGTGATGGTACATTCTAAGATGGATGAGCGCTAATCTGGTAAGAGACGACATACCCCTTACGGTTTCTACACAGCATCGTATCGGAACACAAATCTTTTTATTTTGGCGGTACGTCTTTGCTGGCAGGGTAGTAACTAGCTACAGCCGAAGCCGCCCACCAGACCAGACTCAGACAAATTAGAAAATACAATTTTCTAAATTCGTCCTACCGGAGATCGAACCCGGGGCCTCTGCTAGTAAAGCGAGTTCTCGCACCACTGCGTCAGCGAGGCCATCGCGAGAATATAGAAACCTTTATTATTAAATTGAAAATAATCGAAGCGCGGCTAAGTTATTAATCTAGGTATGGTATAAATTTATCATAGATCTGCTAATAAAATCCGGTTTTATTCAATTTTATTCGCGTTTCTCAATAATTAAGTTGGAACTTGTTGCATGTTTTATACTTAGAAATTATTTATTACTGAGAGCTTACCTCGCTAAGTTACCGTTAACAAGGTTAAACTTTTTAGCCCACAACTCACTACAACTAAGAAGTTAAGAAGGTACGCCACGTTTGAAATTTACTCTGCGAAAGTCTCTTCCGATTTAAAAATGCCAAGTTACAAAATATTTCACCAAAGTAATGAGAATTACCACTTTTCGGGTATTGTAACAAACTATTTCAAAAGCGCCAAATTAAAAATTGGACTAGGACGAAATCGAGGCTGTATGTTTGTTGAATATTTAGTAATTCCGTATTCAATGAATTTTTAAAAAAGCGTCAAGTCCTCGTTGTTTGAACAAATAAAACATTTTCATTTTATTTGTCCCATTGTGTATCCGCAATGAAAGTAAATATAACTTTATTATAATAATGTTTAATATATTGGTTATTCAATGTGTTCTTTCTGGAATTATTTTTTTATTATATCTTTAATTTATAAAATAATAAGTATACAAAAAATATAAAAAAAAATTCCTCCTTAATGATAACATGAACTGAGTGTAAATATTAAGTATTTTATTGACGATTGAATTTCAACTATATATATAGATACATATTATGTAATAGTAATAATATAAATATTGGGAGTAAAGTAATATTAGAATTGAAAACAAACTTGAAATTAAAAAATGGATCAAACTCGCCTCTGTTGGTCATGTTAAAAGATTACAATATTATTTTTCTGAAAGCTAATCAGCGTGGTAATATTGATAGCAACTTTGATCTGTCTTCAAATACTATGAAATATTTTAAGGACACATCTTAAACTAAAAACGGATAAAAATAACCTGAACATTTATCATTCTGATTGCTATTTTTGGGTTTATTTCATGTTTAAATAAACGGTTTTTTATTTTAAATATTGTTTGTTATATGCGCAGTTTTTCGTTCTATTTTTCTTGCCAAAGTCATGCCTTTACTTAGAAACACACAAAAAAGAAAATTGAGTTTTTGTATGAATTCTAGTTCGTAAGCCTTTACAAATAAACTAGTTGAAACCGCGACATCGTCTACGTGTTATGTTTTTAGGGTAGCATTTTCATTAATTTATGCAAATTGTTTTACAAATAAGAAACATACGTATAAATACTTCAATGAGCTATTTGCTGTATATTACTGCAAAGAGCATATGGTTCTTTAAACCATAAAAGATATAAGTCGTAAATGTGAAAATTTGATTTTTTTTAATTCACCCCTATAAACCCCCTTGCGGGCGGAGTTTCGTAAAATCCTTTCTTAGCTGACATCTACTCGGCAAAAGGAATATTCCTACCAAATTTCAAGTCTCTATGCCTTATGGTTCCAGAGATATCGTGATGGGTTAATAGATATCTCTTAAATATATATATATATATATACACGAGTATATATATATTACCTGCATACGTGACTTCGTCTGCGTAGAATGTTTTTTTGGTAGCATTTTCATTAATTTAGGCAAATCCTTTTACAAATAAAAAACATACCCGCCTTGCCTTTTGAGGGTGGAATTTCCTAAAATTTACTTTTGATAGATTACATTATGTCAAAAAAAATCTGATCAAGTTTTACATACCATAAAAGATATAGTTTGGAAATGTTAAGTTGGATTTGTTTTAATGCGAAGATTTGTATTTTTTTTAATTAACCCCCGCAACCCCCCTTGCGGGTGGAACATTGTAAAATCCGTTCTTAGCTGACTTCTAGTCGGCGAAAGGAATATTCCTATCAAATTTCAAGTCTTACCGCCTTATGGTTCCCGAGATATCGTGATGAGTCAATAGATACCTGGATATCTCTTATATATAATCTAATAATAATCTGAAAAGATGGGTCACGGCGACTTTATTTAAGGAATAATTTTTTTTTAAATTCGATGTAAAATAATGAGAATTCTGTTTAAAATTTAAATATCATTGCATCAGAAATATTGCAGCTGAATTAACATCGTATGCAATTTGCAAAGTATCTTTCGAAGCTCGAAGCTCGCTCATTTCTTATGGCGCTTGCGACCACATTGCGTCAGGTTGGCCATTACTTGTCGACCAGGTAGAACTAAATTACATTGCAATTATGGCACGGTTTATGTACCTATTACATTCTAGAATCTGCATCTCTTGGCTACAATTTTATTAAATGGTTGTTTTAAAAGATTATAATGTACATATCTTATTTAAGACGAATTTTCTAAAATACTTTTTACATATTTTTTACTTTCTCTTTGGGTTTTTCTTACGTAAAGTCAGGATATCAAGATATTTCAACGTGGACAACTGACACATCCTTTAAAAAAGCACATTTCTCACTGTTTTGAAGGAATAATTGCATTTTAAACAGACACATTACAATCCAGAATAGTTTATACTTTCTTGCGTTAAAAACTCAATTTGAAATGGGCAAAAATAGGAATGTAGCACTACGAAACATTATCATATGGTTGTTATCGAAGGTTTAACCTTTAAATGCTTCTCCTGTATACTTCAGTTTTTTGTATTGTGTCACTATACTTCCAAATTATCGATTTATCGGCTAATATATATTGTATTTGTCAATGCAATTTTGCATAAGTACAGTTCGTTTATTGACTATCGTATCTATTTCCGGATCAGACACGATTTTAACCAATCGTTGCCTTTTATATGGACACAGTTTTAATAATCTTACTGAGCTTACTTGTAAATTAAGTAAATTAATTTGCAAAATAAAGATAACGCCATGTGTAGAATCCCTTATAAAACACAAGGACCTATTAATTGTTATATCTACTGTCTTATTACACTTGGTTTTATTTATAAAAAAATATGAAACACGAAAACTTTAAAACTACCCCACCTAACCTCACGTTAGTAATGCGAACCTTGATTTAGACACAAAAACATTGATTACTTTTCACGAGGATTACAAACTATTCATCATTATATTGAAATTTAAAAGTGACTCTTTCCACAATGAAGAGGGTCAATAAGTATGGAGTTTCCTGTATTACAATATTATAAAACGTAAAAAAAAATACCATAGAAAATATAAGTATAAATGGAACATTACTGTGAATGCTCAAAGCTCTACACAATATAAATTCTGGGGGAAAAACGCAACGCGCGAAGGTCTCTGGTCCACTGATGCGAATTCACTTCGCATTGTTTAAGGGCAGATTGGACCAATATATAAAAGGGTTTCGTTCAGAGGTCAGATGCGTATAGGTTTATAGAACACCTTTATCCGAAATTCGTATACCCAAATCACGAAATACTTCGATATAATGACGAACTTCGGTAAATAAAGAAGTTTATGATATTTTTGAATGATTTATAAATTATTTTCGTGTATATTTGACGTCTGCAGTTGTAATTATATAATTCGTGTATATTTCGGCCCAATTTAGTCGTAGTGTTTATACATAAAATATATTGTATAAATTAACCAATTAACCCAGAAAATTTTACTTTAAAATATTTAAGGTATTTCAACCATATTTATTTTATATGTTTGAATATTATTAAGGTTCTACTATCAAAGACTTTACTTCTATCACAGGTTTTACAAAAGCTACACTGTTAATTTACCTATTTTCTACAACAAATTCTTATGAACATTAAAAAAAAAGAAAACAAAAAATGATGAAAATTAAGAATAACGTTGAACAATAAACAAGAGAGTGCCTGTGTGTGTCAAATACATGGTAGTCTGTAAGGACTTATTTATGCATTTAATATATTTTAAGGAATAATTTAAATAAAACATTATCATTCTGCTATCTTTCTTTATATGAACTATAATTGTGGAAAATTTCATACTCCTCCGTCCGCGCAAATTCCTTAAAACGTGTACAAAGTTTGTACTCCACGTATAGGAATAAAATATTAAAATAGGAATCTTTAGCAATGTCTTTTTTATAAAATATTTTGCTATGATTAAATAATGTTTTTATATAGAATATTTTTATCTTATGCCGTAAAAGTAAATATCTCTAGAGAGGTCAATGTACTAAAGCAAAGTAACCAGACGTCTGGGGAATACGAGGGAATATTCGAAATGAAATTCAACGTCACAGAAAGAGGAAATAAAAGCACTAAAAATATTGGTAGAATGACATAAAGCTTAGTATGAAAGCTATGGACGAGTTACCAACTCTAGGTGAAACTTTTAAGCCCGATTTTAAAATGGAAATATATTTAATAGTATTTTTTATAAAAGTCAGGTTAACGCTTCACTGTAATCGAACCTGGTGGTGAGTGATGACACATTCATAGATGGAAGCGAGCCAACCTGGTAAGTGGTAAATTATGTGTTATGGTTTCTATGCGGTATCTTATCGGAATGGATTTTTTTTTTACTTAGCATGTCTTTGCAGGTAGGGTGGTAACTAGCCGGCCGCAGATTCCCATCAGTCCAGATATAGATAAGTAAGAAAATGCATTTTCCTAAATTCACCTTGCCGTTGATTGAACCCAGGACCACTGCTGAAAAAGCAAACAGCAGCATTTTCCCAGCAAAGCTGTTTTATTAATATTTGATGATTTATTTACAATAATACATACATACATACATAGCATCACGCCTTATTCCCATAGGGGTAGGCAGAGACAACATCCTTCCACTTGCCACGATCCTTGCATATCTCCTTCGCTTCTTTCAATCTCATTAAATCTTTCATACAAGTTCGTCGGTTTAGAGTACTCTTGACCTGGCCGTTATTTAAAATGTCCTGGATTTGGTCCAGGAACGTTCGCCTCGGTCTTCCCCTTCCAACTTTCGCATTCACTCTTGACTCATAAATCCTTTTTGTCAGTCTCCTTTCATTCATTCTCTCTACATGCCCAAACCATCTAAGCATACCTTTCTCAATTTTAGTCACTACGTCTTCTTTTATACCACAACGTTCTCTTATCACACTATTTCTTACTCTGTCACTCAGTTTTAATCCACTCATGCTTCTCAACGCTCTCATCTCTACCGCATTTATTTTACTTTTGTGATTCTTCTGCCATACCCAACTTTCACTACCATACATAAGTGTTGGCACCAACACTCCAGCATGCACTGCCAGTCTAGCCCTTTGAGACACCATCTGGCTATTCATAAAAGCATGCAGAGCACCATTTACCATATTCCCTGCATTCACTCTCCTTTCGATATCACTTTCACATGTTCCATCTTTTGTAAATTTAGATCCCAAGTATACAAATTCTTTCACCTCTTCCACTTGTTCCCCATCTATCAAAATATTGCCATTCATCATAGATTCATCTCGTTCAAAAAGCATAACTTTCGTTTTGTTTACATTCACTTTCATTCCTTTCCCTTTCAAAGCTTCATTCATAATATTTAGCATCTCCTGTAGCTCGTTAGCGGATGACGCAAGTATTACTTGATCATCAGCGTAGAGTAAACATTTGATGAGTAATTCATTCATTCTTAACCCATACATACTTTCTTTTAAATCTGTCAAACATTTATCCATGAAAAGGTTGAACAGCCATGGTGACGCAACACATCCCTGTCGAACACCTCTTTCGACAGGAAACCACTCCGTGTACGCTCCGTTTATTCTGACACAGGCACTAGAACCCTCATAGAGAGACTTCAATGCTTGGATCAGACAACCGCTCACCCCATACGTAGATAACGTTGACCACAGCTCATTCCTCACCACTCGATCATAGGCCTTTTCTAAATCTACGAACGCGCAATAAACTTTTTGGTGTTTAGCCAAACATTTTTCAGTTATGCACCGTAAAGAAAAGACCTGATCCGTACATCCCATTCCTCTTCTAAATCCCGCTTGCACGTCCCATATTTTCCCATCAGTTTCATTAATCACCCTTTCAATTAATATCTTTGCATACAATTTGCCGACGACACTAAGAAGGCTGATACCGCGGTAATTTTTGCACTCCTGCTGTGACCCTTTTCCTTTATATAGAGGGACAATTACGGCCTTGCTCCAATCTCTTGGGACTTGACCTTTCTCCCAGCATATATTGAAAAGGCAGTACAGCTGAGCTACCACAATCCCGCGGCCAGCCTTCAGCATCTCGACTGACACTCTGTCATACCCAGCAGCCTTACCTGATTTCATACCTTTTATCGCTTTCATGATGTCATCCATACTAATCTCGCTATCACTTGTCTTACATTCATTGCTATCCGCAGAGGCCATATTTACCTCTGCTTCATTTCTTTCAAACAAACTTTCAAAATGATCCTTCCATCTCTTCAATATCCATTCTTCTCCTTTTATTAAACTTCCATCTAAACTTCTGATTTTACAAAGCTCCGAGGAAGTAGATCTCCCTCGGGCAAATTGTATTGATTTCCAGAAAAACTTTTTGTTTGACTGAAAATCATCAGAAAGTCTCCTATCATACATATCACTGTATTCTTCTTTTTTCTTTCTTACAGCTTCTTTCACGATTACTTTCACCCTTTTGTATTCCATTCTTGCCTTTTTTACGTCATCATTCGTTGCCTTTTGCATTCGTTGGTTCGCTTTTGTAGCCAACCAATCGGACCAAGCTTTCTTCTTTTCACACACAGCTGCTTGAACATTTTTGTCCATCCACAAATTCTTCTCTTTCTTACCTTTCCTCCTTTTAGACACGCCACATACATCAATAGCAGCACCAACCACTCCATCTTTAAATTTATTCCATAAACTTTCAATCTCATTTCCTTCGTCTTCACTCTTGAATCGCCCACTCAAATTTTTCAGATATTCTTCTCTAACATCCTCTTCTTGCAATCTCTCCACTTTTATTCGTTCAAGAATGCTCGAGGTTTCCTTCTTTCTATGGCGCCACCGATTAAAAAGACCACCGATTCGGGCAACGACCAGGTAGTGGTCAGTATCGATGTCGACCCCGCGGTATACTCGAGCATCTAGAACTTTCTTCTTCAGTTTTTCGTCCACAATTACAAAATCAATCATACTTCTAGCATTCCCTTCTTCCCTTGTATACACATGAATCCCCTTGTGCTCAAACATAGTGTTTGCCACAAAAAGACTATGTTCCACACATATTCCAAGCAAACTTCGTCCATTTTCATTCACCCGTTTGTCACCAAACATACCAAGAGTCCTTTCATATCCATCACGTTTCACACCTACCCATCCATTAAAATCTCCTAACATAATTATTCGCTCATTCGGTTCACATTCATTCAACGTATCACTCACACTTTCCCAATACTCATCTATTTCTTTTTGGGCTTTATTGGACTTTCTGGTGCCCAGATCCGTCGGAGCATAAGCACCCAAGACAAAGATCCGAGTAAGTCCAACTTTTAGCCTGATCCAGATGAGTCTAGGACTCACGTATTTCACTTCTTTCACACAATCATCCATTCTTTCGGAAAGTATGATACCAACTCCCTGACAGCCTCTCTTATCACTGCTTACACCAGACCAGTAAGCTGTGTAAGGGCTATGTTTCGTGGTATCACATCCTTTCCTCTTTGTCTCATTCACGCAGAGTACATCTATGCACCTATCATGCATCATCTGGCATACTTCATCAATCTTTTCATTCATTCCTCCTCTTACATTCAAAGTAGCAAAGCGGCTCTCGGTAGCCCGCTTTTCGCCCCCATTAGGAACGTGACGTGATGGATTGCGAATCTCATCGCCGCCATTTTTGGAATGTAATAATATCACCATTGCGTTCCCACGAGTAGCAAGGGAACATAGGTCCATTCTGGCAGAGCCCCGCATGCCAGAATAAGGCTAGCCTATTTCTGGGTTCGCCCGGTCCCAGGGCCACCGCTTGCGACTAGGCAAATGCCCCTAGCCATGAGTCCCTCGGCACGGTACACCTTGGACTGGCAGGAAGTGGGTAGGAAAATGGAATAAAAGGGGGGAACGGGTCAAAAAGATAGGAACTTTGTAAGGAAGAGAAAGGAAAATATAAGGTAGTAGGATATTACTGACTCGGAAGACTGAGAAGATTCAGTAATAGCTCGGGGAGCCGGGATCGCATACCCGTGTACCATACTATGACTATCGGACAAATAGACAAAGATGTGTACCCCCTGACCAATACTACATTAAATACAATTAGCTAATTTAATCTGTAATTTGAACAGTTAGATAATAAGACTGTTTAGTAAATGGAATACTTTTTTACTTCTATTAATACTGAAATAATTAGTTAGTTGGTTAGTGTGTAGTAAAGAAAAAAACATTTGTTTTTCAAAAAATACTGGAAATTGACTCCATTAAATTTCATTTCGCCAAATGAAACTTCTTACAAGTTTAGAGCATTACCATCTTATACATTGTCATCTTTTACAGTAAATTAAATGGCAGTAGAACAACTAATACACAATAGTAAAGTAAAAGTAAATAAAGATAGCATAGAAGTTTTATTTGTTTTCTATTAAATCCAATGGTTATTAAAGTAGGATATTTTAATGCCAATAATGTGCAATTAAGAGTATCTGCATTATAAAGTATGAAGAAAGAGCTCTCTCTGAATACAATGATTTTCCTACACCATTTGTTGAAAATGTGTCATATATATAATCTATAGATGTATTATACAAAAACTGCTTGTACTTATGTCCGTTAAAAAATAATTTCATTAGGAATTAAAGTGAATATGGTTTTAGGCCGCTAAATTAACTTACTCACTCATTGCGATTCAAATCTATTTAGAAAAATATCGAAATTTACTAAAATAAATCTTTGTCATATCAGTTGCAACGGCCTCGTTTGCCCAATGTTTTGCACCATTAGTTAGCTATCAGAGGTTCTTGGTACGATTCGATTGGTAGGGCAAATTTAGGAAATAGCATATTGTAATTCCTTTAAGTATACGCTGGTGGCAGGCTTCGGCCGTGATTTTTTTGCCATCCTACCAGCAAAGACATACAGCCTATCAAAAAATGTATATACCGGTGTAATGGTATTTAAATCGCTTATATCTTAGACTGTATCGTCACGTACCAACAGTCGAGTTCGGAATAAAATAGACGGTCACGAAGTAAGCATTTCTCCATATCCCCACGGGATCGTAAACTACACAGGCGACACCGCGGAGAATAGTTAGTAGTTAGCTAAAAAGTAAATAAATTATTACACACGTAAGGATATTGAACGCGGCCACAATAAACTGGTCTCTTATTGATGCCGGAGCGAAATTGCATCAGGTGCATAATAACTATCGCGGAGTCTGGGAGCGGGCATACATCAAACCTGATTTGCGTTAACAAAAAATTCGCTCACGACAGTAAATAACTGTTTATGTACAGGATAAATTGTTTAAAGAAAAGTTACCGTCTTCTAGATTATAGTAATTTCATATTATCCTTTTGCAATGTGTTATTCTTATATGTATCTATTGTTATTATAGTGCATTATCCAATAAACAAATAACTGATACCTACCCTTTAAATCGTTTCCTCATTGCTTTGGGTCGTGAACATCTCATATGATCATGTCTTCTTTAATAATCTTATTTCCAATGTACGACTGATGATCATAATAAATAACGATTAAATCTAAAGTTACATGGACACCTTCGCGCCTTGTCTTGAGAAGAGCCCACAACATACAGTGCAGTATCCTTTTTTACCATCATCATTACAATATACACTTAGCTTATAGGGAAAAAATATTATGGGATATTCTAAACTATCAAAAAATTGTTAACTTTGACATTGATAGCTCAGAACTTTTTAGTAGTGTTAGACTTGCTGTACCAAATCATAACGCTAGACCAAGAGAAAAAAAGGAAACTTTTAGGCCAAGAATTACTAAAGCTAATTTAGCTAAGACTGCTCCGCTAAATAGTAAGTTCATATAACGAAATATTTTAAGAAGCTGAACTTGATATATTTAATGACTGTAAAATCATTTAAAAAGAAAATTATAAAACACATGTCTTCCCATTAGTTTCATTATTGTGGTGTTGTTCTTTTGTAACTCTCGATTTAATTTCATAAATATTTATTATTATCATTTTAAGTATAGTTTTTATTGTATTTCTTTTCTAATGAGGTATGCTTTCATAAGAATGTCCAAAATTTTGCATGCTGAGTTAACCTGTAAGTGGGGTATACAGTATCCCCATTCTCCAATCAATGTTATAGTTTTATTTTTTTATTCTTTTTTTTTTTAAGGGGCTTTTGTATTTTTAATAATACACGCCAGCCTCATCGTAAACTTACAAACTAACAGAAAAAATTTAACGATAAAATGAAATATACATGTAATTCCAAAAAAGAAAGACTAACATACTTTAGAAGAATCATTAACAAATATATATAACTTAAAAGCCAAATAACTCAAAGGTTCTCATTAGATTGAATGAAAAACAACAATAGTTCTAAAATTTAAATTTAATTCATGCGTTAATGTTTCTCTCAAACTTTGATTCCGAACACATGCCATTAGCAAGTGTTTAATATCTTCAGTTACTCCACAAAATATTATAGTTAAGATATATCTTATATTGTATATAACGTTGGCTTCCTAATAAATAAATAAACTTATTTTCTCTAGATCAGGGTAATTCATTCGGTTCCGCGCATTTTAATCGTTTAAGTAATCTATTAAATTATATTGCAACCTTTCACCAGAACGCCATTTGGTTCGGTTTTCATGTGAGGCTTCGTAGAATATGATGCTATTCTGATCCCACCACAGCATTGAGCGGCAAATACTATTGGCATAAACTTTGCCTTTAATCATGGGACTTTCGAGGTTGTCTCTTTGCAATGTGCTGGAAGTACTGAATTATTTTTTGAGGTAGATGCTGGGGAGAATAGACGTGACCCTAGGTTTCATAAGGATAAATTCGATGGCGCTTTCCACAGTCGTCGCTTCAACCAATGGACGTCCACTGCTGGACATAGGTCTCACGTAATGACGTCCACAAGGCCCGATTTTGCGCCGCTTGGCTCCAGCGGCTACCAGCGACCCTCTTTATATCGTCGGTCCACCTTGTGGGGGTCTCCCTATACTGCGCCGCCCGGTGCGGGGTCGCCACTCCAGCATCTTCGGGCCCCTAATGTCCAACGGTCCGTCGCAGTATGGCCCCCCCATTGCCACTTCAGGATCGAAATTCGTTGGGCTATGTCGGTGACTTTGGTTCTGCTACGGATCTCCTCATTTGTGACTTGATCGCATAGAGAAACTCCGAGCATAGCCCTCTCCATCGCACGATGAGTGACTCTAAGCTTTCGTATGAGGCGCATAGTCAGCGACCACGTTTCGGAGCCGTAGGTTATCACTGACAACACGCACAGTAAGTAAGTAAGATCTACAAGTGCAGACTTAGAGAAAATTGATAGTAGGTATTGAAATTATCCGCGAACGTATTCGTGTATATACGTTAATGATAAAGACATAGTAGTCGGCAAGTAATCAAATTCTTACCTTTAATGAAGGCAGGAATATTGTGATCGAAATTACGTGTTGCCGTGAAGTAAACCGAGAAACCGTATTTGTACTTATCAAACGGGGGTGTTAGGCGACAGTGTCAACCGCATACGTGTAACGTCACTCTGTAGCAATGAGACTCCTAAACTGACGTTTGACTGACTCTCTTGTTAATTCGTTAGGTATTCGGGATTAGAGCGACATGACAAATGTTTATATGATCGTAATTCAAGATTAGATCATAAACCGCCAGAAATGGAACATCAAAATGGTGGAATTCCAAGGTACGTCTCTACCTATTGATTTAACTCCGAATGTACCATTACTTTTCATAATTTGAGAGTCTGATTTTGTTTAATACACGTAATATCGCAATATATCGTTATTGTATCAATAAACGCTGCTCAATCCGGACCCACTGCAATTGGGTATACATCGGACATCGTTTCACGATTAAAGGATCTTCAATATTTCTCGGAATATTAAAAGAATGAACAAAAAGAAATCCGCTATTTTTGACTATAAGTACAACTGAAGATGATAATACACTTTATCCTTAGTATTATTTCCCTGGGTAGTTAATACGTAGAAAATAAATATTCTTTTAAAAAATAAATCGAGATTTATTCGAGAAAATGTATAATCCTGTTATAAGAACTGTACAGTAAATTCACACCGAAACACCAAGGTGATTTTTTTTATTTTGTTAACGTGATAATCTTTTAAATTGGGTGCTAAGTAATAGAACATTTCTAGCTAGAAATGTTCTATTACTATTACTTAACATTTTACTCTCTGTCAGCCGACAGAGAGTAAAATAATATTTCATTTTATACATAGAACTAACAAAATCTCAATTCATATAAAAATAAAGCGCAAAAGATATATTTTCTACGCTTATTTCATAATGTCAACACGACGGTCCCGGCGGATTTGCTTCGCGCTGGTTGAGATTGAGAACTATTAACTACGCGGCAACGCCCTTATAAATTAACGGGCGGACTTTCACTCTTTAAAAAAATATTATGAAACCAACTTGTTGCAATCGTATATCGTCGACTAGATTTTTCGTTTACATATTTTGTTGACTGTTAAGATCTATATATTTTTATTTAGACTATAGTGACACCATTTAAGTCGGTTGGAAAACATCTGCGAGTACCCTGGTTTGAATATGCCAACTTCCTACCTAGAAGCATACTAAGTCAGCTTACAAGTTACGGTTCGAGCAATATCCCTTTAATAAATATGCCTATTTGATAAATAAGCGGGAACACTGAACTGCATTTTACTTGGTCAAATAGAAAATATATATGAACTTCTTCTAAAGCGTATTACAAATCAATCACTGACAACTCACTATGGTCTAAATTAGTTTGATGGTAGTCTATAGCAAATCACTCTGAGTAGTCCGACTTCAGAAATAGCTGTCGAATAGGTAATAGCGAAGGTAGGATGGGGTTAACGTGTCAAAAACATAATCAAAATCAACAGATAGTAGGCTCAAAAATCACTTTTGAATCGTCAGTAGTCTGTCCTTTGGTAACGAATCTACCACCGGTTCGGAAACTTGAATCTGCTGAGAAGAAACAGTCACTATTTTAGAGATAGTTGTGTATGTTCAGATATGATATTTTGCTTCTGTGTGCAACTGGAATCAAGCCCAAACATTTTTATCGCTCAAATAATCTTCAACATTTTAATATGCCAGTGTTAAAAGTATGTTATTGACATATTTCTTAAAACTATGTGGAGGCAAAATCTAAAATTGATTGCGGTATCTTATTAAAAATGCGTATACTCAACCAGACAAACTATTTCTAAACCTCCACTGTAAAATATGGATTAAAAGTTTCTTCTTATTTCTAGTATTAAAATTGTGTATTTCACACTTTTTGCTGTAGAAGTTGACATTATCACAGATATATCATATATTATTTAATAAATATTGCTGTCAGAATTGATTTGTCTTTAAATTTATCTTTTAGAGAAGCACGAAATCCTAATTGATATATGGCACGTATTGCTCTTTTTCGTAAAATAACTATACTTTCAAAAGACCCTAATACACTGTAGATTTAAAAAATGTAAGACTGTGCAATTAATATACATAGTGAACGATTTATGTCATTTTTTGGCCTCAAAACTTTGTGGGTGATAAGGCTCTTTCGTTTATTATCTTGATGAAGAAGACCTCCATACGTCGAGATACTTAAATCGGAACTTGTAGAATAGACAAACTTTTCATAAAATCTATATCTATTATGATTTCTTCGCTATGGTGTAATAATTGCAATAAACATCCCAGACAAACATCCAAATCTGTTTCCCTAACCCTAAGGTTAAAAACAGTTCTATTTGTTCTGTTTTTCAAAGATAATTTTTGTATTAGATGTTTCATGTTTATGGTGTAAAATAAAAAATACTCTATCTATCCAATTCTGTTTAACTATTTAACATAAGGTGGAATAAAGAAATTCACATGCATATATTACCAGGCATATATGAACCACAAAAATATAACTCTTTTTTCGATAGTCGTATGATTAGGCTCCATTAAGGATACATATACTTCAAAAAAATCACAGGGCAAAATTGACCTGCGTAATTTCAATCACTAGTAATTCGGAATAAATTAAGTTCAGTTCGAAACTTCATGTCGTTCCTAGTTAAATCTGCGCTACATCGTATTACCTTTAAATTAAGTATGCCTGTCCTTTCAGGTCTGGTTGCTCGTAACAGTTTCGTTTGACTATTTTATAATTTCGAAGTTAATGTAACTGTCATAAACATTACATACCAAGTAATTGTATTTGTAAGAGACTTTATCTACGTCCATTAAACATGGAATACTATCTAAAATTGCTTTTTTTCCCACCAATAACCTTTTAATTTCTTAAAAAGTTATTTAACCTGAGTTTGTTTTGCTTTAATAATTAGCTGTAAAAATATTTTGTTATAAAATAATGTTTTAACTTTTTAAATGGTAAATTTAATAGGAAAATGTTTTCTTTTATTTGGCTTTAATGATTATAGCTGTAATATTGCACTTTTTTTAGTGCTTGTGAAAACAATATTAACTAAATTAAATAATGCAACCATATGGGGCATAGTAGATATCAAACTGTTTTTAAGTTAGATAACACTGAATGACCTCAAATTTATTCAATATAGACCATAAGGTCCGTGCTTCAGTCTTTCGTACTTTATTGGACTTGTAAGAAATTTTCAATTGCCCAAAGCGGCTGTGAGACTTCTTTAAAGAGCTCGTTAAAGCAGATTATTTTTGGTCGTGTATTGCACCAGTGTTTGCAAGCTTATTTCCATAAAGTTCGGTCACATTTGTGGATAATCTCACTGGATTGGTCATGACTCAAACTATTTTAATGCAATATTAAAACTTCTTTATGCTACTTAATTACCGTAAGAATATAAATAAAATTACTGATTACCTCGAGTTTATTTTCTGATAAACAATAAAGCTATATCTTAACTAACTTGAATTAATTATCTAGTAAGATCCAATTGGATAAATAAATGTAGCTCCGAGCATCGAACATAAGAGCAAATTAATATTAACAACAGTTCATGCCTTAATGGCGATCCCGATAGCCCTCCGGATACGCACGACCCAGTTCAACGAGATATTATATAGTTGCATATATTGATAGACTATTCAAAGGTTTTGTTTTTATTTAGAACTAGACTTAAGCTTGACTATAATAAAAAAAATTAGCAGAGTTTTCGAATCAACTTTCCGACATGGTGGTGGATTTTTTAACGGCGTAATTATTTGATAATACAAAAAAGGAACGTAGGTTAATTTCCTAATAGCCTGTTATAAAATTATAATTTCTTTGTTACAAATGTTTATTTAAACTGCAATTATTATTGTATTTAATAATGTATCTATATATATATAACGGAGTCGTAGCAATAAATCAAGAACAGCTGGACCGTATTTAAAGAACACTTATATGGTAAATCGTCTCCGCCCAGAAAAGGAGATTAACTATTAAAATACGGGAGAAAGATACATTAAAATTTAATTATGACATATATTGAGATACATAATAGTTATTCAAAACGAAATATAAGCAAAGATATTAGGTATATGACAACGATTGTCTAATTGATTGGCCCGCGGCACTCCTGATATAGGGAAATAGGATCACTCCCGCATTTACTAAATCATTAACACTGTTAACTAATTAAATCGAAATTTGGCACACATATTTCTTTCCCGACATTCGAATAGACGTTTACTAAGAAAGGGGTTTCTTATATCTCCACGCGATCCGGTAATATAAGCCAAAACAATCACCTACTTCAAGATTTCCAAAACTATTCTCTACATAGACGCTTATTAAGAATTAGATATACTCATTTTTCCATGAGACCGAGAACTACGCGGGTAAAACCTCGAGGAATTAATAGACGATAATAATTCATGTCATTTTATAAATAAAAGATAAGTAGAATTATTAAAATTAACAATTATTATAACTGATAGTCCTACATAGCCCGGATACGCACGACCTATATCGATATATTTTATATAAAATAGGGGTAATGTGTATCAAGTTCCACACATCCGAGTTAAAACAAATAAGCATTTGTATATGATTAAATGACAAAATATTTAAGCCAATTACAGATCCATGATGGCCTAATGGTAAGAAGCGTGGATTCTCTTTCAGGCAGTACTCAGATTCCTAGATTCCTATCATAAACTAAACTTTTAACCTTGATTGTTCTTTCCAATCCATTGTTATTCTTCGGTGAGTGAAAACATCGTGAGGAACCTGAATCCCAGGAGCAAGTTGCCAATCAATATTAGAGCGGCGAGGTGGTTTTATGCTCTAAATATCCTTTCTGCTCCAATGAGTAACAGGACCTCTGCCCAAGTGTGGGACTACAGGCTGCAATTTACCTTTACAAAATATATGTTCGGGCGTGGTTAGTTACCATTTTATCAGAAAAGCCGTATCACCAAGCAAAAACTTCTGCATTTGTTTTGTAGCCACCGTTACGAAGTGAAGTACATCTTATCCGGTTAGTGTATCACTTTCTTTAACTACGTAAGATTACAGTAAAGTTAGCAATAAATAAAAATATTAATTTAATAACAGTTTGTATAGTTGTTTTAAATATTACGAAACCCTGATTAACTCCTTTTTAATGACTGAAACTAATATAATACAAAATTAAGTATAAAATAAAAAGACCATAAATAAAAACTTCTTACATTAAGTTCGAAAAGGAATATAAAGAATTCTCCCATTGCGGTCGTCTAAAGTCGAAGTCGGAAAGTGTTCTTTATAAAAGTTACTCCGATAAACGGTTAATGAAAAGCGATACGCTGCTAACTAAGACAGAATGTGAATTAAATATATTTAATATTTTCTCAAACACACACACATACACACACATTTATTTGCACGCTTCAAATTGTTTCATATTTTTTTTTATATTTAACTTTTTGTTTTAAATTAAATCTAAGATTTGTGACGAATGGATACACTTTGTTTTTTTATAATTAACTAGTACACTAATAAGAAGGAGAGCGCTGTCGCCTAAAATAAAGGTTTCATCTAGTTTAGGGACAGATGTTTTTCATATTAAGTTTTTATAATACACTTATGTGTTAATTGTTTTAATCTGTATCTGTAATTTTTTTTTAAATGAATTTTATATAATAAAATGCAAAAAATATATATTTTCAAGCTGACTCGACAAACTTCGTTCTGTATTAACTATAAATATTAAACTCGCATTCGTGTAATTCATACATAAAATAATTATTCAAAAACATAATGTGTATTCTATTATTTTTATCTAATCAAAACAATAGCACAACCAACTGTGACGTATTACAATGAAAATTACCAATTGTGATTTATTTATCGACAGATATTTAGTTATACATAGAATAATACGTTGTTATTTATTTATTTTTAACACACATTCTGTCAATCGCTGCCAAAGGTGTCAAACGCCATAAAGTTACATTAAAAAAGTTTATATCAAAAGCACTACTAAGAAAGTTACATTAGAAAAGCTGCTATTCAGTAATTTCGGTATATCAAAACTTTTAAACGCCTCTTACTCGCTGTTATATAGCAAAGATCTTACTTTATATGTCGATTTTTTTTCAGATAAATATTATTCCTAGGAATAAATTTCCATAATTGTAATAACTAACATTACAATGTATTTTCATATGAATACTTCTCTTTTATTTGAAATGATTTTATATCTCATTAGACTTTTTGAATGTGAACTACAAAGGTCCTAGTTCGCTTACGCAATTAATCATAGCATAAAGTGTACAACACAATACTAAATATTTTATTGCACATAAGTTTATAAAAATATACATTCTGAAAACATAATTATTATTTATATTGCAAGATTTGACGTGAACATTTAAATAAACCAAGTAAATTAGAAGAGAATTGCAATTATTAGAGAGATCCAATGTTATTGTTTTAACCCATAAAAGTATATTAATTTTCAATTGCGTTTAAGATCTCGTCATTTTAACTTTAGTATTTAGAAAGTCGCCCGCTTCATATTCTGCTGAAACATATTTTCATTGGATTTCAATAATAAAATTCAGTTATAGTTTTTATAACATAACTTGAAGTACCGACGGATTATGGGGTAATATTTAAGGACTCTCTTTAAGAATTTCAACAGGAGAATTCCCCAAATCTTTTGTTAATGTGCAACCTCGTAATAAAAGGAAGAATTCCAAGTTTCCAACCAAACGGTTTACGCTATATGTCAGTCAGGACAAGTCTTTATGGATAACAAAGACGAAGACGCGGAAATAACTTTGGGTCGGAATAAAATGCAAAAAATAAACCATGTCGAACCGAATATTGCTTATTTGTAGACGTAATACGGCTCGGCACAAAAGTTGACATACGTGATGAAAAAATATTGGAAAAGTTTTAGATGGAAGCTCTTTAATTTACTCGTGAATTGGAAACTGTGTATAGCGTATAGCTTATGGTGAATACAAATTTGAGGCATGTACATGTGTGCTTTAATCAAAATTTCGTTTACCAAATAAAGCTTAGAGAGAAAAATTATGTTATTTAGAATTATTAGGCCGCTCTTATTAGCATCATCAGAATTTAGTAAAATATCTGATGCTTTCACCAATTTCAAGTCGATAGATTCACTTCAAACTTTACGCATACATAAAACTATCTTATACTAACAACTGGCTGACCCAGCAAAAGTTGTTTTGTCATATAATAAGGGTTGGTGATAGAAAGGTGAAAATTTAGTGTATAATGTATTTTTGTATCATAAAAAATAAACAATTTAGGGGTGTAAGTCCCTTAACATTTAGGGGGATGAAAAATAGATGTCCGATTCTCCATCCTACCCGATATGCACGCTAAGATTCACGAAAATCGGTTGAGCCGTTTCGGAGGAGTTCAATTTCTAAGACCGTGATACGAGAATTATATATATTTGATATTCCTAAGCAATCTAAGATGACTCAACATAGACTTTCTCAATAAATTTGTAGGTACTGTTTATTACTTGAGCATAGTTTTTAAACTATAAATTATTAAATATCCCGTTGACTTTCAGCCTTATAGTATTTAAAATATATGTACCAGTTAAAAAGACACGTACTTTTATCTAGCTTTAATGGAGTATTGTTTTTAAAGATCAAACACTAGACAGTCACCTTTTAGGAACTACGTTTATAAATACTACTAAATACATTACAACCTATTATAGACGTCAAATAATGGACACATAGATTACTAGTTTAACAGATATGCAGTAGCATGGGCAAATACAATATCATAACAGGTAACACATTGACAAATCAGCTGGTTAGATAATTGTATGCTTATTTGCTGTTTTACTACTAGACATAATACAAAAAAAGGAGCGCAATTAACGCTTTGTTTAAAAATACAACGAAAAGAATCAATTATTATGTCTTGACAAGATATCGCGATAACTATATTTATAAACATTGCACGAATGACCGAATTTCCTGCAATGATAATATTATCTAATGTGTCATAGTTCACTGCGACGAACTGCGCTGTTTCCGACGGATATTCATCTTGACTTACTTGCCTAGTAAAACACTTAATGTGAAATATAATGCGACATTATTATATTAATTATTTACCGGTTAGTGTTTAAGTATATTCTCACATGATGTTAGGTGAACATACAGCCTTATAGTGTCATTATTGAATTGTTAAGTGAAAAAAATACCCTTTATATTATATCAGTTTTATGTCATTTTATTTAGACAAATCTTTGGTTAAATATTTTGTTTTTTGATGGCTAAATTGCCACTTTAATATTGGCATATTATTCTAAAGCAGGATTAAGTAAATAACATTTTCTGAAAGCTTTATCGGAAATCAATCAGAGATTGATTTGTGCCTAAACTATGAACGTGAAATATTTGATAATAATGCACATGGAAATATAGACAAGAAGGATGTTAGTCTAGAATATTAAAAATGTAGTAAAAGCCTCTTTGTTTTAAAGTAAAATTTACAAGAATACCATTTACTAGAATACACCAGTATTTTTAAAGCTCTTCAAAGCGGAGACAACTCTAATATGTTATCGAATCCTTTTTCAACTTTTCGTACTGTTAATATATATGATAAAACATAAGTTCATTATAGAAAGTCTGTTTATCTAAAACGTTAGGAATTTGCGTAGACTAAATCGTTGAATTAATAATGAAGTCTTGAAATATGATCATTTTCAGTTCAAATTAATTTTCAATTTATTAATTCGATAACTCATTGTAGTTATTATCAAATTGAAACACAATAACAGTATATAATTATAGTTGCAATGCAATACATCCATCCAAAGTATTGTATTTGGATGTCATTTTAAGCGAATATAAATTTTAATACCTATAATAAATTCTTTACCTACAAAAGTTACTGTATATTATTTTTCTGTAATATTTTCAATACTAAAGTATCATATAAAAGCGTTGTAGTTATCGTACAAAATTGGAAGTAGCTCAGAAGTTTGCCGATCTATATTTCGAGCAATTTACAAATGCAATCGGTTCTTTGCGACTGAAGCTAGATTTAACTGCTTCCGTTCAAAGTACACTAAGATAGGATTACTCTAACAATTTATATGTATTTAGGTTAAATGACAGTGGCACAAGTACTGGTATTTGCGGCGCAGTTAATGTTTTCTTTGATCTGTTTTGGTTATCGCAATATTGTTATAAGGTCAAAGTGTTTTATAATATAGGAAACTATTAAGTATTATAATATCATATTTGCTTAAAGTATGATAGCTTTGCGAGATAATAGTGTTTTGTCTAATGAATTTCCTTCCTGGTGGTTATATAAAAATATAAGTCCCAGTGTAATAGTCTGTGGATCGCTGGTCCGTGTCCAATAGTCAAACGCTGGCGGCATGTGTCTATCGGCGTGGGACAGAGTCAATAAGTGGCAGTCTGGCGCGCGTCTGTCGGCAGTTCTCGGTTGACGACTCACCGGTACGGTCGACTTTTGAAACTATCGTATTCCTAGCTATTATTATTAATGAGTTTGTGTAAATTGATATCAAGAACATTAAGTGATTAAACATTATAATCTGAGTTAATTAACTAAGTGTTTGATCGCACCATCATTACCCATCAACGCCCACAGTGTGGAAATTATGGATGTCATTGATGACGATGTCGGCGGAGAACCCTACGCCCCTATGTTTTATGCTTCCTTCTCTCTTATTCTCACATATATATATATATATATATATGGCAAACCACTATTTTCAATTTTATATAGTAAAAGTAAAGTAAGTAGCCCATTAACATCCTACTGCTGGGCACAGGCCTCCTCACTCATACGACAGAGGGTTTTTAGACTATAGACCCACTACGCTGCTCCACTGCGGATTGGCAGCCATATTACACGAGTGTACTCTCTATTCTTTCACTCTCATAGTCCGACGTGACGGTAATCCAACACGACCGGAGAGAGATCAGACGCAGGGCGGACGGCTTAATGTGCTGTCAGAGGCACGTTGCGTCACACCGCCAAGTTTTTCCGAACTTCGGTCAAATATTGAGAAAATCTTAATAGAAAACTCAATATCGATTTCGAATTGGCTCGACCCGAGACTCGAACCCTAGGATCTCATGTCTGTGGTCGAACATTCTAACCACTAGACCAATGAGGCAGTTTTATCTAGTGTTGTCTTCTAATTAAATATTACTTTCTTCCTTTACATATTACCAACAATTTCATGACGTTACAGTAAAAATGCCTTTTTCCTATGATAGAAATACTTTGTGCTAATAATTTGGATGACTTAAAATACCTAAGGAAATAGTTCAAATTAAAGAAATAACAATATAAAATTTCCAAAACAACATCTGCGCTTTTAAGTGTGTGTTTGAGTATTCATTTTATTACCTTTAAGAATTCTTTTACTTCATTCTTATTAAAAATAACTGGTATTAACACGAGATCGAGCTCTGTAGAAATTACTAGAATAAACCTAAGTCCCGCAGTGGACGTCCTTTGGTTGAAACGATACGATCCATTAATAAAAAGTCTAAAGAGCTCAGTAATAAACCTCACGTAAAAGCTACTATTAAAATAAATTTCTTTAGTTAACCTTTAATCAGAAAAATTACATAATGCAATTAAACGAGACGTCTTTCTTCATTAACCGGCTATGGAGGCTTTTGTTAGCACTAATGAATTTATGTTTGCCCTTACGATTATTACTTTAATAACAAAATTCAGTGCCAACGAAATTATAACGTGGGTGCTATTAAGAACTGTTTTATATTGTTTTCATTAGTATTTCGTCAGTTAAAGAGGTTATTATCCTAAAAAGCTTAAAAGGTGTTAGCGTGTGTTTTATTAAGGTATATGGTATAGTATCAAAACATAAAAACTTTCAAGTACGTCTAAATCATTATAGTAGAAGTATAATAAAGATAAAATTGTAAAATAGGTTGCTTTTTGTTTATGAACGAATTATTTTATGATGAACTATTTTTTATCATTATCTCTTCTGCGGTATTCATAATGCGTTTTTTACTACGCACATACTATCCATACGCTTCACTTTTGTCACATAAATGTCACAGTTATATATGTATTTATAAAATTTGTCGATATTCATTGACCACGGCTTATGCAATCAAGTCAAGATATGGACAAATTATATTTAACATATATACACGGTTGTATGTACTCCAAAATATTATTTCTTACAAAATATATTGACCACGAATGTTTCGTTTTAACATTTATTCTTTTACAATTTTTTATTCTTATGGGAGTATCTTCAAAATATTTGCACAAAGAAAAGTTTAGAATTTTTTGAGTGTTTAGTTTTATTTTAACAAAATCATTTCGCATTTATATTAGTTTAATTAACTTTATATTCATGATTTAAATATAAAAAATCAAATCAAATATTGTGACACTCTTAATTACGCAATATTATACTGACTCACTCCTTTAAGTGAAGAGGTCTGTGCCCAATAGTAAGATATTAAGCGACTACTATTCCCTTTTTAACTCTTCTGTATTTTTTTTTGTTTGTTACCGCATAACTTTCGACTGGGTGAACCGATCTTGATGATTTGTTTTTCTAATATGAAAAGTGGTGCATGTCGTGGGTGCATGGGTCCGTACATGGGTCCCATTCTTTTTTAAATCCAGTTCTGATGATGGCATCTATGAGAAATCCGGATAAGTGTTAAATTTGCATTAAGCATGTGCGCGACAAATAGACGATTAATTCAAGATCATGACAACCGATTTCGATGATTCTTTTTATTGGAAAGGTTATACTTCAAGGGTTATATGATGACAGATTGGGTAGGTTCTGATCATGACATCCCTAACAAAGTAACAGAACTCTTCAATTCTTAGGAGCAAATTAACGAAACTTCGCAGAATCTTTTATAAGCTCTCCGGATATTTGAGTCACCTGCCGTAACGTTGGTATGGTCAATTGTTTGTCGTAGTCAACTATGATGATCAATGGAACTCCTCAACGGCTTACAGTAAGGGTGCGATTTATGGCAGAATATATAACTGTTTGTAATCAAATGATAATGACCTTACGTTTTTTGCTACATTGCAGTAGCGGTAGCAGAGTCTGGGGGGAGGGAAACTTTTGCGTATTAGTGATGTGCTCGATCACTATATAAAAGACTGTCGATACCGACTCCGAATATAAGAATACGAAGAACTCTTAAAAAAAATACGCAATTATTTTTTACTTTTTAGAGCATATTAATTATGTGGAACAGTTTGTTTTGAAGGCGGTTCTTTTGTTGTTAAAATTTTTATTTATTTCATTTTATATAAAGATGAAGCATTTGAACCAAAGGCTACACATGTTTCATGGAAGCAGGCAGAATTCCCTCGCTTGACATGTAATGAAAATATTTTCTAGAAATATAACCAAAATTAAAAGATTACCATCACTAATAAAGCTACTTAGATTTTCATAAAAAAATATAGACGTCTCTCAGGTATATTACAGACACATGGACAAAGATCAAGTCGTTTGGAAAATCATTACGAGAGATCTCTGTACGGTCAAAACAATTTGACAAGGTTTCTGTAAATCCTCTTTTTATTGCTGAAAGTTTAGCGCTTGACTGTGATCTCACCTGATGGTATGTGATGATACAGCCTAAGATGGAAGCGCGTTGATCTGATAAGAGGCGATATACCTCATATGGTTTCTACACAACATTGTACCAGAACACAAATCTCCTTGTTTGGCGATACGTCTTTGCTGGTAGGGTAGTAATATATTAGAAAATACGATTTTCCTATTTTTTTGAGGTATCCAACCTGGGGCCTCTGCTAGCAAAGCGAGTACTTGCACCACTGCGCCAACGAGGGCGTCAAAATCATTTTAAAAATAGCGAAAACGCTATAGTTCTGTACAAAGTGGCCTTTATGAGATTGATATATAATTCTTAAACAAAATAAAGTCAGTATATTTTTGAGGCATTTTACCTCAGTTTTGCAATCCCTTTTAAAATGCATATGATAGCCGTGTGCCACAATTGACAAAAAAAGTATGTGTCTACTTATGTGAATATCTGATCTTTAAGGTCCCTCACAAACATGTCCAGTATGAGCCTCAAATTACTTTGAATGGGGCTACTCTTAAGAGGGTCACAATATTTAAATATCTGGGACATTATGTTTCGGAGGACCTTAAGGATCAGGCAGACATAGAGAGAGAGCGCAGAGCTCTAGCAGTTCGGTGTAACATGATAGTCCGAAGGTTCTCCCGGTGTAGCGAGGAGGTTAAAATTACGCTTTTTAAAGCGTATTGCCAGACCTTCTACACTGGGACCCTTTGGACTAATTACACCCAAAAGGCACTGGACACTTTTAGGGTTCAATATAATAACGCGTTCCGTATGTTGTTCGGCCTACCCAGATTTTGCTCGGCATCGGCCATGTTTACTGAGGCAAGGATGGATGATTTCTTTGCCCTGCAAAGAAAAAGGCTGGCGTCTTTGTTGACAAGGTTACGTTCCAGCACAAACAGCATCTTGAGGATGTTTATTGGAAAGATGGACTCACCTCTTTACCACCAATTCCTCAAGGTACAGTTTGGGCTGGATAGTAAGATGGGAGCTTATTGTTAATATTATTGTAATTAAATTTAGGTTAGATTAGGATTAAGTTATTTATGTTACTAACATAGTTATAAGTGATGTATTTACTAACACGAGTGAGCCTATGTTGCTAGAATAAAGAAATTTATTATTATTTATTATTATTATGTACACGCGTTAGAAGATAAAAATGTTGACTATAGCTAACTTCAATTTCCCCTAGCGCCCCAAAAGAAGTTTAATTTCTGTACTATCTATACTTTGAAATAAGTCCTTTCATTAAATAATATTAATCAAAAATTAAAGAAGTTTAATTAAATATTACTTTAGATAATTTTAGTGAAGAAAGTGCGCGTTAAAAAAAGTTTGCCATTATGTATGTATTCAATTATAGTTTCGTCTACTTTTTGCATACAATGTTGTAATCTAAGTAATTATGACGTATTTCAATGTTTCAGTAAACAATTTTATTGCAATGTCCATAATTATAGTCATATTGGTTGTCTCTTAAGACTTTTGACCTTAAACTAACGTTAACGATTTTCAACGAACCATTTAAGTAATTATCTATACAATGCAATGAAAACTAATGTGTTTTATTACAATAAAATAGATATCTCTAACCTATGTTATATCTAAAAGTAATGTTTTTTTTTTATTAAAATATAATAAAAACTTTGGTTGATTAAATGATTTTTACTTCCAGTTTTAATGTTTTTTGGATGGTTCGAATTCAGCTATATTCTTTGAAATATATCAAAGATTATTTTAATTACGTCCTGAGAAAAACAAGCTCAGTCGCTTGCGTTAAATTATGTTTCGTTAATTGTATATTTTATACTAAAGTGCAGTGCTATTCTCTACAAAACTTCCTCTACATCCGAAATGCACCTTTGGTAATGTTTTAGTGGAAATGGTAATAAAATACTAAAAGATAAATTCAATATGTAACGCATATAATTGAAGAACCTTTAACAATTGTGTGTAGTTATTTATAGACAGACAGTATATCAGTACTTTCTGTTATATGAAAATATATCTTTATGAAACATATGTTTTATTACCGGGTAGTCATTAGATAAACTGGCAGAAAGCGGGCAATAATACTATTAATATTTTTTATGTCATAACAAAAGAAATAAACAACAGTTCCAATAAATTATTGAATCATAATAGGCAATTTTACACTGTATTTATCGCCAGGGAAATTATCTTCATATGAAATGAGTGCATTTAACTCTCAGAGCACGTTTCCTGCTGGCGTGTTTGTGATTAAGTCGTCGTTGTGTTATACCCATAGAATTTCCATTTAATAGCAACTATTTCTTTCATAATATGACTATAATGAATTATTAAAAGTTTTAGCACTTTAGCCATGGCTCATGCTTTCCGCGAATATTTTTGTATAACTAAGTAACTGTTACAATTTAAAAATTTTTATTCTAAAATCTGATATAATAAAATCTCTAATACTTCTTTCTCTAATTGCGACTGGAATCCAAGATGTTAATTTAGTAAACGATGTAAGAATCGATGAATTTTTCAAGAAATGTGATATTTTACAACTCTTAGAATTGATGTATTGGAAACCTATATCGGTCCCGCAGACGCAATGATACAAGTATTCGTATCGCTTACAGAGGTCACTGGTTCAATTCTCAGTAGGGTAAATTTAGTAAATATCCGTAGGCAATTACGTGCCCCAAACAAAAAAAAATGTATGTAAAAACCAATGACGCTATGTAAAAACCATAAGGGACCATTACCCTTTACCAGATAAGCGCGCTTTTATCTTAGACTGTATCATCATTTACCCTCAGGCGAAATCACAATGCAGCGCGTAACTGTCAGCAATAAAATACACCTAAATTTCAAAGTTGGAACACTAAACTAATATACTCATGTAACAAACTAGACTCATATAAATTTCATTAGTTATGTATACAAAGGATGCTTTTATTTTAACTACACTACAACTACGGTACTCCAATTGCATTACGTCACGCACAAAGCCGGAGAGCTAACTTTATTGAAGTGAATGTTGCCTACGGGATAGCTAATTTTGTTAAAGGTTGTGACCCTATTAATATCTCCTCAAATATACACAATTCCTAATCAAACAATGTCATTAAATAACTGTTACATCTTACAACAGATAATTCGGAATGTGTCACAAAAAAATATATTGTACAAATATTTTTTCTACGGGAGACGGCCTTGGCCCTAATATTTTATATGTCTGATTGCGATTAGTTATCATATTATAAATGCATATCGGTTCTGTGATTTCGGGGATCCATCCAGTTTTTCTTCGATTGTCTTAGATGGTGTATCTCTTCGAGTCTGCTCCTATTTCCGCTACTTCGGCTCTAGCTTCATCACATCGCAAAACGACGGCGGCATTGACCGAGATGTTACTAGCAGGAAAGATGCAGGTTGGATGAGGTGGAGGCAGGTCTCGGGAACAATTTGCGATGCCAATATGCCCCTCAAACTAAAGGGAAATATTTATAAGACGATCGTAAGACCTGTTATCCTATATGGATCAGAGTGTTGGGCCACCAAAGGGGAGAATGAAAGGAAACTGCATGCAGCGGAGATGCGAATGCGAGGTTAAGGGGTGGAAGGTTATCCTGGTATGGACATGTCATGAGAAGGGAGGATAGCCATATATGTAAGAGGACCCTAAATATGATGGTAAGCGGCAGGGCCGGGAGAGGCGACCAAAAAAAGTGTGGATGATGAAAATGATATGTGTGTAAGGGGTGTGAATGAAGAAATGACAGCGGATAGAATGAAGTGGCGAAAGGAAATATACTGTTTAGACCCCACCTAGTGGGATAAGGGCAAAAAAATAATGATTATATATACATATAGGTAGTATTTTTATTCAACTGCGAATCAAATGGCACCAGTTTAAAAATCTTATTATTTTAGTACATTACAGTTCAACAATTTAAAAATATCTCTATCATAAGTCAAAAAAATAATATTTGTTTACTAATCTCCACTAAAACTCGATCGATTTTAATGGGAATTTATATACTTTGTTATTATGATTAATAAATAGCTAATATAATATACAAAAATATTCAAGTTACTCTTGTAAACTCTGGCGAACAAAAATTTCGATATGCACATATAATATTTTCTTCCCTCTGTGGAAATTGTATTTTCTAATAAATAAAGCGTAAAAAATATAAGCTTAAGAGTATACATATTTTAACAGAAGATTTTCGAATTCTAATAATTTATTGCCAATTGTGTATAAATCTGGTCTTGTAATAAGTGCAACAAACCATCACAGCATGGCATGCAAATATAACACTAATACTAAAGTACAATATTATATTTGAAACTTTTACTTTCTTGTCTTATGTCATGAAACGTCAGTTATGTTAATGTATCGATGTATATTTTGTATTGAATGGTATGTGTTTTTAATCAACATATTATTAAATTTTTTTGCTTAAAATGTGCAACACCTTAAGTTTTTTGTCATTTAAGTATGATAGAAGCTTATTATAAATTTTACAAAATGCTATTGCCAAATAGAGTAGATAGTTGTGCGCGTTATATAAAAAGTAGATAAGTAGCAGTCCATTAACGTCTTACTGCTGAGCACAGGTCTCCTCACTTATATGAGAGAAGGTTTTTAGAGCATAGTACACAAGTGCACTCTCTATCCCTTCACTCTCATAGTCCAATATGACGGGAATCCGACACAATCGGAGAGAGATCAGGCGCAGAACCGACAGTTTAAGGTGATCTCCGTGGCACGGGGGTGGACCACACCGCCAACTTCGGGCAAATATAGAGAAAATCTTAAAAAACTCAATATCGATTTTTGAATGTCTGTCGTTGAACATGCTAACCACCAGGCAGTTTATGTGGCGTTATATGGCAAAGGTTATTTTCCCATCGTTCGCTATTACAACAGGTAAATTACTGCTTATTTAAGCGTAAAGTATTCGTAAATAAGCGTTATAAGAAATGAAAGTTTTGACTTTACATTGTAATATATAGATAGTATATGCTAGTAGACTGTCCTACAAAGTCGAAACTGTTTCTCGTGGAAGTTGAATGTCTCGCTAATTCGTTGAAAACAAATATGTATCCTTAAACTTTGTCTCATATGTGTGGACGGCAACGGCATATGCAGTGTAGTCACGGAATCAACTTTATACACGACGCCCAGCTCGTTGCTAACTTTTACCAACGTCGCGCTTGTCGAAATCGATTTTAACTTTGCAAACATTGTACTGGACACTGTTTTTTTTCTGGTAATGATATTATCATTTCCTTATATATTAATTCTGATAGATTAACTCCAAATTTCATAATGTATAGACCGAGCGAGTATTGCGACGGCCCCTACGTATAAAGAGTTAAGTATTAAGTCCCAGTTTTGTAAGACAGTGTTCCAAAGATAAATTATTTATTACTGCATACCTTTGCATCACTAAAAAATTAAAAGTGCGTGCGTACAATGTACACATGTCAGAAGTGATATTCTTTGGCAAATTTTTTAAGTCTTGTTTATATTTATACAAATCTAAAACTTTAGATTTCCGAGACTTAGAGGGACAAATAGGAATTTAATTGTCATTAAAATATTAAAAGCGAAGAAAATTAATACAAACTATTTATTGAAAGCTCAAATGATGAATTGTAAATGAAAATGCCACGTGTTATTCGTAAATATTAAAATTGCCTAACCTTCAAACGAAGTAGCATAAAAACGCTATACATTTTCGTGACGCTAATCACGTGTTTCATCCGTAAATTTTTTACCTTCATGCGCCTTAATTTAAAAAACAATCACCTAGATTGATCAATGTGGTGACATAACCATCAAAGTTACAAAAACGTCTAAATGTCAAATGCACGTAAACTCTTTGGACGTGGAAGCCATCTATTATTTTGAAATTACCTTTATAAAAGTATTTTGTTTTATTTCCACAAATACCTCAAATCTCCCTAAAATATTTTTTTAATAATCTCAATTTCGAAAAAATTTTAAATTTAATTGTGGTGGATAACGCTTAATGTACGTAGTTTTATATTATAATTAAAAGAACATATTTATTTTCTAATAAACAATCCTTCCACTTTAACCATTTAATGTCCATTTCCATTTTTTGTCAACCCTCATTAAAATATTACAATTGAATCGAAGCTTTGTTTTTGTAAGGTAAAAAATCTGTAATCCATTAAATAATTCACGGATTATTTCCTAAATAAATATTCGCACCGTTGCGCCAGAAGGAACGATTTAAATATCGTCCACGCAAAAATAAACAAGTATCTAAAACAAAGTCCCAACCTTTGTTTTAAAGGTTGCTGGATTTAATCTCCGTTGTAAGATAAGTAAATTACCTTTCCGACTCGAAACAAACAAAATTCTTGTTATTTTATAGATTGCTACGATATCCTAAATTTCTTTGGGAAAACGAACTAAAGAGGTATATATATCTTAAGCCCTGAATTTCATTAAATTTATTGAATGAGAAAGGCTATATTGTGAACCGGTGGTGATAAATTTCATATCTTCATCAAATCAAACAAATTTAAATACATACTTAAGTATTGTATTTAATGTCATCAAAACAGCTTTTCAAATTAAGTATTGACATACTTAATTTGAAACATTGACATACTTAATTCTCTGACGAGAATAAGAGAGAAGGAAAGCATAAAGCATAGGGGCGTATGGTTTTCCACCGCCATTGTCATTAATGGCATCCATACTTTCCATACTGTGGGTGTTCGTGGGTAATGTTGGTGCAATCAAACACTTTATTAATTAACTCAAACTCATTAATAATAATAGCTAGGAACGCGACAGTTTCTATAGTCGACCGCTCTGGCGAACCGTCACCCAAGAACTAAGCGAGTCCGCCGCTAGCTGACGACACATGACTCTATCCCACGCCGATAGATAGATGGCGCCAGCGTTCCACAGATTACTGTACTCCCACAAGTATTATAAAGAAGTATGAAACAAGTTAAAAGTCAATTCCTACGCTATCAGCACGACATTCTTAAACTCATTACATATAAAGACACCTTTAAACCTTTTAAAGTAACCGTGGATAGATGGAGCTGTACAACTTTTCGCTATATAAATTTAATTAATTAATTAGCAAGTGATAAAAATTGTACTAACATCAAGCGTAATCTATTATAAGTTTCAAAACATGTATTTGAACTTGAGTGGATGAGTAAAGGAATATTTTATATTTTTTTTTAAATCGACTTTATCTTTATTTAAACAATGCCCCGCGGTGTCACCTCACTTAGATACCAATCTGGTGTCAATAGTAAGTCTACTAAGTCAGACTTATTTTCTAAGATTGACATTTTTAAATTCGTTATATCTTTTGTATGGAATGCCTTATTGAAATAATTCAAAAGGTATTCGACATGTATTAGAACGGAAGTTAAATAAAATATCGTTTACGTGNTTTTTTTTTTAAATCGACTTTATCTTTATTTAAACAATGCCCCGCGGTGTCACCTCACTTAGATACCAATCTGGTGTCAATAGTAAGTCTACTAAGTCAGACTTATTTTCTAAGATTGACATTTTTAAATTCGTTATATCTTTTGAATGGAATGCCTTATTGAAATAATTCAAAAGGTATTCGACATGTATTAGAACGGAAGTTAAATAAAATATCATTTAATAGGTTAGATTAGACAGAGGTATGAATAATATGGTTATTGTCGGCAATAAAAGTTAAACTTTTGAAATGCATAAAAGTAGTTATGGAGGTATAACTACAGTAGTTTGACATATGGTATCGGGGACTTTTTGTGTATTGTGTATTATTAATACGTTCTATAATATTGTAGAACATTTTTTTGTTCTATCATCAGTAATATCCACAGCGCACGGGATAACAGATTTTTTATTTCACACCTTGAGAAACTAATATAGCCTATGCCGCTGTAAATATAGTGAAAATGTAGCTTTCTTAAGGTGAATAATCGGTTCAGTAGCGTTCGTGTGAAAACGTTACAAACATACATACATACTTACAAACAAAAACATAAATGTTTCCTCTTTATAATATTAGTTTAGATGTACGTTATACATGGTATCCTTTGATTGTTATCTCACCTAATGATAAGTGATGACACAGTCTAAAATAGTAATGGTTGATCTGTTAATCACAAAAATAAACAATCCAGCATTTCTTTTAAATCATTATTAAAAGTTAGCCCTAAAGAACTTCGGAAAATAGTCAGCTATAATTTAGTCCGACTATCTCATTTTAATCTTTTTATAATAACTAATTAACACCTTTAGTGCTTGGATTACTAAAGGCAAGCAATACAGAATTCTCAGCCGAAAATTTAGGGACTTTAATAAAAGGGGAATCAAGGTTTATGTATGGAAATCATTACATTAACTTTACGCGTTAAGGTTACGATCTATAATGAGAAAGCGCTCGTAAATGAGAGTCAAATTATGGACTTTATGACAGATCAGCGGAATCTACGAGTACATAGAATATATATAAAACATCAATTAGGTTAGTTACAGATATTAATTCAGAAATACATAAAACTACTCAAATCGAATTTGAACAATGGAGCAGACATGATGAAGATTACGAATTGGTTTCTCCATATTCCAACGAGTTCGGAATATATACGCGAAAAATTATAACTTTCTGTGAGAACTCCAATACTATAAGCTATATTAACTTTAAATTCCGCGGATTGTTCCGCGAGGAACAGCTAGTTAAAAATAAATAACAGACTGTTATATCGTGTCGTAGATTAATCTAGCTTACAGAGCCAGCAAATTCATATGCATGGCGTATTAAAATTCATTCATTTTTGATATACAGCCGTTGTTAATATTGGATTTTGTAGGGTATAGGCGTGGTTGCGGTAACGTACATCAAACGATGACGGGAGTCAATCACTTTCTGAGTCGGGTCTTTTATTACGCAACGATTGATTGATGCATTGCGATCGTCGCAGTCATTGTTTATGTTTAATTTATGATCTTTTTTTAAAATTTTTCCTATTTACTCATTAAAATGCAATATTTCATTGCTTCAAAAGTCCTCCTCTACCTATTATAAATCGCATTACAACCAGGCGTTCAGCTAAGGTCAATATGGCAGAAGCCTTGTCTCGCAGCAGCATTTTAACTCGTATCATGGTTTTTACCAGTAATGACTTGCCGCCAAGTAAACAATTTTTCATTACAATACAACGATGATACAAAAACTGCTGGGCCGATTTCAAAAGATTTTCCTCCATTAGAAAGCTTTATCGCTGAACTACATAGGCTATGTTATTTAAAAAAATAATAGGGATCCGTAAGAAAAATCCATTAGTGTATCCCAAGGTGTGAATAAAAAAAATTGTCATCGCGTGCGCTGCGAAAACTGTTGAAGACAGAACAAAAAATGTTTTACAATATTATAGAACGTATTTATATCAACAAAAAAGTGCAATACTATATGTCCAACTACTGTAGTTATGCCACTATAAGTGATATTTTACATTTTAAAGGTTAATAAATGTTCCGACAATAATCAATCCAATATTATTCATATATTTGTATTAATCCTTATCCTTTATTTAATACCGTGTCAATACCTGTAGAATACTTTTTAAGTTATTAAAATCAGACATTCTATTCAAAAGATATAAACGAATTAAAAAATCGCAATATAATGTAAATAATTTATCACGAGTGGAACTCCAGTGTCAAATGTTGTGTGTAAGGAAGTTCTGAGACAATAAAGCGTTACAAATAAATCTCTTCTCTAATATTATCGAAGAAGCTTTTGCATTTTGAATTTTTGTATTTAATTTTTTGTAATAAAATCTATAGTCCGAATTAGTAGACTTTCCACTGCCACGACATCGGTGTCTACGTGGGTGTAACCAAAGGACATTGTTAGTCAGCAATAAAAAAAAGTAAGCATTATTATTACTTTGATAGCAGTAACACATTTTATTATCGCCCTGTTAACGATTTCGTTGATAATTCAAGCACTCGGTGACACGTTGTATTTATGGTCACCTCGTGGATTAACGATCAACGAAAACTCAATTTATCAATTAAGTCTGCGTTTTTTTTTACATAAAATGTATAAACCCTTTTTTATGTATGATATTGCAAAAACTGGAGTGTTATGTGTGATTACTCCTTTTTGCCGTAAAAATATGACTCACTCGCTCACTTTACTTAACCATTGCCACTTCAGGTTCGCGATTAGTAGGGCTATGTCGGTGACTCTGGTTCTACAACGGATCTCTTCATTTCTGATTCGATCACGTAGAGAAACTCCGAGCATAGCCATCTCCATCGCACGCTGAGTGACTCTGAGCTTCCGCATGAGGGCTATAGTCAGCGACCACGTCTCATTACTGGCAAAACGTATTAAGAGTATGACGGCCTCGTTGGCGAAATGCTTCGTTTCTTATTTGTTGGGTGTTCTCGGCAGAAGATTTTTCATAGCAGTACAATGCTGTGCAGAACCATAAGAGGTACATTACCTTATTATGAGGTTAGCGCGCTTCCATCTTAAACTCTTTCAACACTTACCATCGATCACATTCAAGCGCTCAACTGCAATAAGAGAAATTCTATGGATTGAATATTATTGCAATTAAACTAATGTAGTATCTTGTTTGTAATAGAAAGTGAGATATTAAAGTATAGGATGGGACTTCACAAGATGTCGCCTTAATTCATAGTTTAAGTTTGGTTCTTTTGGGTTTACACCTAAATTCTTTTGTGCAATTAACTAGTTTACGACAGAGGGAAATATATCAATGTGGACTAATCGAGAAATATGAATTAATTTGATTAATTAGAAGTAGAAAGAGTAATAATAAAACATTTGTGTAAAAACACAACTACTAAAAATTCATCTCATTAGTGTACAATTGTGGCTCACCGTGCGGTTGTCTACCAGCGTACTGACTTTATAATTAATAGAGACCATCATTTATTATGTGTATAAATAATGTGTACAAAGATAACAAAGGGAGAAGAGTTTCATTAGCGGGGACAGCAACCGGAATAAATATCAAATAAACACTCATAGGACGGGATTACGTTGCCTCCCTAACTGGAGATTACGCAGGGTTGTCATAACATTGGGATTTGTAAGTTTCCTCGTTGTAATATTGCTTATTTGTTTAGTTAAAAAAGCTTTCTACGACCTAATTAAAACATAGTTGGTGAAATTTAGGAAATGGTATCTAGAAGACATATAATTGGGCTTCTTGTTAAGATTCACGGTTTCGAATCTAGGGCAGGCATCACTATCAGTTATCACTGTAAAGCTTATGTACCAAACTAATGTTTAAAATCTATCACAATGTTTTTAACGAATAAATACATTGTAAGGAAACCTACAAATACCCAGAGCTATTTTGGAATATGTGTATTCTTTCAACCTCTTTCCTGTGATTAGTAGGATGTTTATAAGCTGCTATTTACTTTACCTATTTTTTTCTACTAGCCAAGTGGTTTCACCCTCGTAGATACGGATCTCGTGGCAGAGGAGAGTCTACTAAGTCGGACTTATTTTTTTATATTGATATTTTTAAATTCATTATATCTTTTGAATGGAATGTCCTATTTAAACAATTAAGAAAGTATTTTACAGGCATCGAAACGGCCTTTATTATAATATCGTTTGATTAAAGTCGGCACTTTTATTAACTTTTAAAATGTAAAAAGTAGTTACAATGCCATAACTACAGTAGTTGGACATATGGTGTTGCAGATTTTTTTGTAGATATTATTAATACGTTCTATAACATTGTATATCATTTTGTTCTATCATCAATAGTTTCTACAGTTCACCCGATGACAGATTTTTATGTCGCTCAGTGAAAGTGCAGCTTTGTAATGTAGAGTTAATTTTTGAAATCGATCTAGTAGCTTTTGTGTGAAAACGTTAGAAACATAAGGTAACTTCAATGACAAATTATTAGTTTTTACTTACTACAATATTTCAGCTCTTTCCAGCGAAAGATGTCTCCGCCAATGGCTTACCTGTGGGCAATAAAAAATGTTGTAATTTCACATTTACGTAATTTGACGCGTTAATGAGATAAAAATCTAAAACTTACATTTGTTATTAATTTTTTGTTTTATTTCGCAAATACATTTTGGAATAAGTTTTAGCTTACGCAAATTGGAGGGATGAATGGATGGATTCGTAATTTACCAGTAATATAGCATAAATTATAACAAGCAATTTGATATCTAAATGAAACAATATCTTTCGCCATGCTACACGATATTAAAGTCCTAATATTAGTTATATAAGGTTAAGAATATTGACTATTTTTAAATATATACAAACATTGCTGATACCTGTTTTCGTTACTTTTACATTATAAACTTTGAAACTATTCCCACGATGTGCAAACTAGTTTCTTTATAAAGAAGAAAATGATTTTAACTAAACTCATCAAAAATACTTAATTATTCGCAATTAACGTGAAACTTCGCAAAGTCGACACCCACTAAATACGAATTCTCTCATACAGGAATCGGGAAGTACTCGAATGAGTCCGCAAGGTAAAACTAGTATCGATAATTTTATATTTATATCCTATTCATTTATTAATATTTTATATAATATTATATAGAATTATTTTATCAAAAGCCCCTCCCAACTCAAGGTTTTCAATTAACAAAAAGCTTAAATTAACTGTTAAATACTTCATTAATTCACTATTCGTTGTACGTTCGAAGACTTTATAATTAAGTCACCTGAGATGCCTTTCCTTTATTGATTTACTTTTAGTCAGTAGAAGTTTCGCTTATACCGAAGCTGCGTAGAAATATATAATACAGTATATACAGTAATTTTATATGTGTAATTCATATCGGGTATCAATCTGGTAAGAGGTAATTTTAAGACAAACTAGAAAATGAAATTTACCAGAAGTCATTTGTCGGGTTAAACATACTCATTTTACGATACCGCAGTGAGTTTACCTCTATATAATTTTAAGAAATTTGTCATAAAACATCCTTTTACATATATTATGCACAATGTTATAGTTGCACAATGTAATGTTGATGATTATGTAAGCAAAGAAAATATTTGGACTTGATTCCAGTTGCAAACAGAAGCAAAGTTATACACATTGTAAAGAGTAAGCGGTGAGTTTCTTGCCGGGTTCCTTTCAGCGGAATCAATTTTCCGAACCGGTGGTAGATTTGTTACCAACGGACAGACTATTGACGATTCAAAAGTGCTTTTTGAGCGTACGCGAACAAATAATATTTTGATTTTGTGTGGCGTGGCGGTCAAAGACTTACCTAGGGTGTATACGAAAGCAATTAAAGTTTTAATCAAGGTTGTCGCTTATAAAGAAACCTTTTTATCTGTTTCCACTATTTTTAATAACCTTATACGAAATAGAAACAATAATTTCAAATAAAGGTGAAGTTAAAGCACTTTATAAACATATCATAAGATTATTTTTACGGCAACATTTTTCACATTTAAAAACTCTTAAAGTCTTCAGGAAATACAAATCAGGAAAAACAAATCAAATGGACTTTTTTGTTTGTTTGTTTCTGGCTGTTTATCGCGGTATCCCCGATGCCGTGGAGTTATGGGATAATACGTACTTAATGACCGAATACGTTGGAAAAGAAGTTACTTAGATAAGTTTCGTGTCCGCTAATAATAATAAGAGACTTTGGTGACCTAAAATCATCTTTATTAATTTTGTCATGAAGCTGGTGCTAATGGAGGTGGATAAGATAGTTTCAAATTCTATAATGGACAAAAGGTAGAAAGATATTTTTGTTTTATAAATATACCAATAGGAAATCAATTACAAGAGTCAATATTACAATTTTCAGTGTCATTTTACAATATAAAAGCAGTTAATGACATGTTTGCAGTATTAACAAAACACACACGAGAAACTAGTACTTTAACATACAGATCTTCACAGTTTCACGAGATTCACTCTCCAAGGAGTTGACTCGAAAAATCCCTTGAGTGTGATAGCGAAGCAAAACATGTAGTACGGTTATATACCCCTTACATTATTTATAAACTACTAACTAATGTCCGTCACTTTGCCTGCCTGGCTTTCTGTTTACTAAGATCTCTTCTGATACATTATTTAACAGTTCCCATTTTTAGAATTTCTAACGAAAATTTGCACGAATAAAAAGACGAACTTATATTTTACATATATTTAGGTGATGGGTTTGAAAGTGCTCTCTAAATAATATAACATTATTTAACTTTTTATCGCTTACACGATATTGTTATTATGTGTATCTATATATAACTTACGTGTATATAAATAATCCATGATAACTAAGGACGATCAAATTGCGGAAGCTACACTTATTAAAATATTTCAGGATTTTCATTGCATAAGAAAATATAGAATAACCTTTATGTTATTACGTAAAGTAAAAACTTTATACATATTTTTACAGAACGTCCGCGGGACATTTCATACTCCCACTTATTAGTTTATATAATTGTATGTTTTTGTTTATATAAGCATCAAAAAAATAGACACTTGATAAATCATAAAAACACATTTCACACACTACCATGTATTGACACATACACGTATACTCGTATATAGCATATATTCGTATTTGTCAATCGCTGTCAAACGCCATAAGGTTACACTAAAAAAGTTTATATTGTCAAAAGCACTAAAGAGGTTACATTAGAAAAGTTACTATAGTGATTAAGTTTTATCACAATTTTTTATGTTATACGTAATTTTGTTATTTTTTTCTTTCATACGAAACAGAACAACTAAATAATTATCAAAATTGGGTCAGTTGTGCACGCGTGATACTGTGATATACGGAAATTGGCACTTATTTTAATACAAATAGATTATTGCATCAACTTTGAGTGTACTCTTTGATAAACCTTGTTGACGCAGTGGTGCGATTTCTTGCTTTACTTGCAAAGGCCCCGGGTTTGATCCGCTATAGGCTGAAAAGAAAATATTATTTTCTAATTTGTCTGGGTCTGGACTGGTAGGAGTGATTACCACCCTACCAACAACAACGTATCGCCAAACAAAGAGATTTGTTTTCCGGTACAAACTGTGTAGAAACCATAAGAAGTATATCGCCTATTACCTGATTAGCGTGCTTCCATCTTGTACTGTGTCATCACCACCTGACTTTCACAGTCAAGCGCTAAAATTGTCAGCAATAAAAATACCGGTACCGCTGGAGCTATAATATTATATTTCTTTGACACTAGAACTTTTATAATGTTTAAGCTTATAATTTAAATGAATTATAGTCGAATTCCGTCTACTTTGCGAACATTAATTATAATAGTTATGTATAATTATAACTTAAGTATTACTCCGTAATTTGTAAAAATATTTACTTAATACGACAACCCTAAATAAGGTTGATGAAGTATTACCGGGTGTCCTGTTTATTACGAATCCGGGATGTCGCTTCACCGCAAGACTCCAGATCGTTGTATACCTTAGCCGTTATCCGCAATTCTTGAATGCGAGGTTATTTTCGCGAAGAACAATTTATTTTCACGCATAAATTATACTCGCATTAACTTGACAAACCACGAGTTTAAACCATACTCTTATTGCGAAATGACCTTTTTATTCCTACAAATAAATTCATAATGAAATCAAAACTAGAAAGTAAATGAGTTAAATAAACATTGTTCTTATACTATCATATAAAACTTAAATAGGTGTTGGAATCCTCGGCTCCTCGTTTATGCTATAACAAGTTATGGGGATGTCTAAATCTAACCTCTAGCATTTCCCGTTCCCACCGAAACATCAGGTTGAAAGCTTGCTATTCCCTACGCTATGTCTTTTCTTTTAACATAAGCTCTTTGTAAGAGAAAGTCCCGTGAAAATATATCTAAACATTCCGGAGATAAGCGATATCAAAAACACATAAACACATACACATTTTTTTTTTTTTTTTTTTTTTTTTTTTAAG